>CM042249.1:31426684-32067470 GCA_023566225.1 Romanogobio albipinnatus
TGTGATACTACAGATGTTTGAAATTATACAAATGTATATATAACACTTTGCAATGCATGTTAAAAAACATACATTGTTGTTTGGATTAGGCTATGGCAACGCAGTTTAAGTCCATTCATTGTAATGATGATTATTTTCCAATAATTAAGTAATAATTTTTACTGGTGTTTTTAATAGATATGTCCTCAGAGGTAGAGAGTGAGACAAACAGCAGAGAGAACAATGAGAGAGACAGCACAGAAAACAGTGAGAGAGACAACACAGAAAACATTATTTGTGATACTACAGATGTGTACACTAGTGACGTAGAATTTGCATCAGTCTCAAGTAGGCCCTCAGAAATACATGTGAGTACTTATTTAGCTTGTTTTGATTTTTCTCAGGTACAAGTGTACTTTCAATTTTAATTTGTAGATTGATCAAAGTATTTGAGAGTTTCTCTTTTTTTGGTGGACTCATAGTATGTGATTAAATTCAAAGTATTTTAAAAATGTAATTTTGAATATGTGAATGAGCAGACCTACCCCCAACCATACCTTTAACAGAGATGTTGCTTTTTAAAGGCATGTAGTGGAACAGAGTCTGAGGTAGACCGTAGGACAGGCAGCATGGGACAGACCCCTTCTGATCCCCTGTCAATGATCGACCTACAGCCTGACATGGACACTGTTTTGACTGCCACAGGAACTACCACAAAAGCTGAGGCAATGCTTATGATTATGAGCCATGCAGCAAAGCATAAAATAACTGGTTGCCAGTTACATGATCTACTGCAGCTGATAAATATTTTGTTTGGGCAAGAGGTTGTACCTCGATCCAAGTATCTTTTTAACAGAGTGTTTAAAAACAGTTGTGAGGAAGTAGAATTCCAGTTCTACTGTGAAACTTGTAATTCAAACATAGGAACGGCCCAGGAAATCAAAGACAGACAAATGAATGAATGCGGATCATGTGGCAACACTTTTGATTTTGGTTCTATGAATGGTGGTAACTTCTTTATCAATGTTCCCCTTGCCCCACAAATTCAGACTCTGCTTGAAAGCACAGAAGTGTGTGCCCATCTGAACTACAGGTCTGAAAGGCAGAAGAGCCACAATGAGACACTGTCAGACATCTATGATGGGGAGAAGTACAGACAGTTGTCTGGCCCAAATCAGATCCTCTCCGTTTCTCACAACTTCTCATACATATTTAACTCAGATGGAGCCCCTGTCTTCAAATCATCAAAATTCTCTATATGGCCCATTCACATAATGATCAATGAGCTTCCCCCTGAAATTAGGTTTAAGCAGGTGTTGCTTGCTGGCCTTTGGTTTGGCCCAAAAGAGCCTGTGATGGAAATCTTCCTCAAGTCATTTGTGGAGCAGGCCAAGAACCTTGACACTGGTGTCACATGGCATAAAGAAGGGTCTGTTATTAACAGCAAAATAGTTGGCCTCTGTTGTAGTGTTGATTCCAGAGCAAGACCACTGATGCAAAACACTACCCAATTTAATGGCTATTTTGGGTGTGGATTCTGTCTGCATCCTGGGAAGCTGGTTGATAGGGTGGTGAAGTATCCAGTTTCAGCAGAAGAATACCGTGACAGAGCAAATGAGGAAATGGTTAGGGATATGGAGTTGGCTCTAGAAGGTGGCAAAAGTGTTAGAGGTGTAAAAGGTCCTTCTCCACTAATCAACTTGCCATACTTCGATGTTGTCTGGGGTTTTGTCCCGGACTACATGCATGCAGTTCTACTGGGGGTTTCAAGACAGCTGACTAGACTCCTTGTCGATACATCTTCATCAACCCAGCCATATTATGTAGGCAGTCCGGCCACTTTGAGAGCGATAGATGCTAGAATTGTCGGTATCCAGCCTCCACACCTGATTACTCGACTGCCCAGAGGGTTGTCCGATAGGGTGCACTGGAAAGCCTCTGAGTGCACTGGAAAGCCTCCTGTTCTACAGCCTACCATGTCTTGAAGGAATTCTTCCCAAAAAGTATATGGAACATCTTGGCCTTCTTGTATCAGCCATTTGGCTGCTTTTGAAGGATGAACTAGATCCATGTGAAATCAACAGAGCAGTCATGTAGATATAGCTGGGGTTAGTGACACCAGTTAGAAAACATCAAAAGTTGCGTTGGACAATTAGACACAGGGCAGCAGGCATTCATTTCCTCCTGATAGAACCCAAAAGCAAGCAGCCTTTTTTAAGTGAATTACCCTTATTCTTTCTCCCATGCAGTTGCAGAAGGGTAGAGGAGACTGAAACATAAACTGAGTAAAGAAAACAAGAAAATAGTATAAAACTTTAAACAAGAATTACTTTAAACGAGAAAATAGTTTAAAACAGAAAACTTACCTTAAACAGCAGACAAACAATTGTCCCCTTTGAGTGAACTGCCCTTGATTTTCTCTGTAAAATAAATATGCATACGCTGAACACGTGCTCTATTTCCACATTGAGACAAAAATATAACTCAAAAAAGGGGGAAATAACAAACAGGTATGTAAAATAACATTATACACACACATTTAGGTGAAATATGTAGATAAAAGCGATAATTACAATCAAGATTAAATAAGATTATCAGAATGCCAAAAAAAAAAAAAAACTTACCTCATAGGCATAATTTGCAGTTGACATGTGCCCACAACTCTTTGCCAGGGTCGGTATTGTCCTCAATACTTTTGCAGATGTATAAAAGAAAAATGAAACATCTCTAGCTGACTAGCAGAAGAGGCGATCTTACACTGGAATGTTTGTGTTATTTTTTCGAAATCACGCTGCTGCTCTTTCCCGCTGTTATCAGTGGTGGTGGCTCCTGCGCAGACGCGTGCGTCAATCTAACCATTGCAGAGACTCTATTCGTTCCGTTGAAATAAAATTAAATTCAGTATACTATTGAAATTGATTTCTGACATAGTAATGTTATTTTTGTGCACGCACGAATGCACACATCTGTCCCACCCACTTTTAAAAACAAAATTACATCAACGTCTCCCATGCGGTTACAAGGAGAAAGGTTCAAAAACAGAATGTTGGCTGGCCCACTACCCATACGAAGGAACAATTTCTGTGAATTATAGGCAATGCATATATTTAACAGTCAGTAGGCTATAATATCTACACATATTGCATAAGAATAAGTCTAATACCATAACATTTTAAAACAACTGAAACAATGAGCAAAGAGTTAGTTTATTTGTGTGTCGTTTTTTTAAGTCTATTTTGTAATAATTGTAAAAAACAAAAACAAAAATTCTGCATCTAGCCTATACATTATGTGTACATCATTAAATCATTATTATCAAACCAAAGAAAACAACTACATTTATTGGAGTCCTAATGGTTTATACTGGTGTCCAGTAGATACCAACATGTAACCAAATCTTGCCAAAGGTGTTCTATTGGTCCTTAATGGTATCCAATAGACAACACATGCCACCAATAGAATAAAGCAAATTACCAATAGAGACCCACTAGGACCATTACAGTCTCCATTAAAACCAATAAAGACAAATAGACATAAACATGCCACCAATAGAAGAAAGCAAATTACCAATAGAGACCCAATAGGACCATTACAATTTCCATTAAAACCAATACAGATCCCTATATAACCATTAAAACCATTACAAATTCTCTGATGGTTTCTATTGTTTTTTTCAGCAGGGCTATCAGAGTATGACCCCGAATGGCCCATAGGTGGCGCTACAGCAACCAAAAGTTCAAAATTGCTCATAACTCTTAGACTGTAGCTGTGTCCCAATTCAAGGGCTGCATCCTTTGAAGGCCGTGTCCTTTGAAGTGCGCGGCCGACGCGGCCTCCAAAGGACGCACCGAGACTCGTTTACAGTGGAAGGTATAGCGGATTGCGTCACCGCGGCGCGACGAAGGCTGTCCCAATTCGTAGGTCCTTCGAAGGCTCCTTCAAAATACGGCCTGCAAATGCGTCCTTCTTTTCCCATGAAATGAAGGATACTTGGATGGATGCTTCGCAGCCTTGCCTACCCCAGAATTCATTGCGCACCGCGACGTCAGATTTTTGAAGAGAAATTGCCAGATTACACTTTTAAATGCAAGTATTGGGTTTCAATTTACTCCAGTAATCTAATGTATCTACTGATAAAAATAAAATGTTGACTTAATATGTTACCAACATACGATTTTATATAGTTTATACTACATCTTTAGTGGTTTTGTTTTTAGGCAGTTGAATATAACTTTAAAGTCCAGTATAAATGTTTATTTCAGTTCTCTTCAACGGCAGCTGGCAACAGTTGCTAAATATTACTAATAATGTAACGAAATACATTTACTCTGTATTTGAGTATAATTGTGAAGTACCTCAGATTTTTATTCAACTTCATCTCAGAGGCAAATATTGTGGTTTTATGAAAAACTGACTTTTTACACATGGATATTACATTTTGATAGTAGTTATCGTTTAAAAAAGAATCTAAAAATAAAATACACTGTCTTAAATAAATATGTCTTCTAGATTAGGGATAGGCACCGTTGAGTTCAGCTCATAGAACAGTTATGCATGTTAAAATATTTTATGGTTTGATTTGAGGATGAGTTAATTTAATTTATTCTTCCCTCTTTCTGAAAACATCTTAGCGACATGGCAGCCGTCGAATAAGTCAGCAGCACTGCAAACCTGTTGGCAGACAGTGGAAAATGCACTGATCCCAGATGATGTCCCGCTTCACCAGGGTCTCCCAGCCCAGCTCAATAAAAGACTACATAAAAACATTTTCTTCCATCTGTTTTATGTACTGTTAATTTTAAAATTTATTTTGTTTTTCTAATCTTAAACGTAACTTATGTAAATAGTTGTAAAAAGTACTGTAAATAAAAATGTATAGAACAATTTGTTTCATTTACAAATTAATTGACATGACAAAAATAAATGTACAGAATTATTTATTTCATTTACAAATTATAACTTGCATAACAAAAATAATGTGTAGATCGATAATATTTAATTACACATTTTAATTTACAAAACCAAAATTTTAGTTCTCAACTATCTCTGAAGAAGAGAAAACAATCAGTCCATTCTCTCCCTGCTCTCATATCTGTCTCTCTCTTCATGTCCTCCCTCATTCTCTCCATCAGCTCATCCTCTCGGTCTCGTTTCCTCTTGGCTGGAGTTGCTCCTCCTCATCTTGCTCATCCACTGCTGAACTTGGCCCTGGTGTGTCCTCAGGGATGGAGGCAATGAGGACAGTGGGGTTGTCCCAACACCTCATTCATGAAGACAAACCATGGCCAAGTTTCCCCACTCCCTCACCTGTCCCAGGACACTTTCAATACTAAGGCAGAGGAAATAAACATGTCTGTCAATAATTAACTTGCATACATTTAAGTTGTAATAAGTTTTTTTTTTTTTTTACCTGCAAGGCAGGGGTGCAATCTTAAGAAAATAAAAACAAATATGACGCATCAGTAGCCTACAAACATACAAAATACTCCAGAAATCATATTTATAGATACTCAAATTCTATATTCTTTTTGTTGTGGGCTTTGTATAGGACAAGGCCCCCCTATAGCCTACCTACAC
The DNA here is from genome assembly GCA_023566225.1 of Romanogobio albipinnatus. Taxonomy (NCBI): domain Eukaryota; kingdom Metazoa; phylum Chordata; class Actinopteri; order Cypriniformes; family Gobionidae; genus Romanogobio; species Romanogobio albipinnatus. Next base: position 31,432,241 of record CM042249.1, read on the forward strand.
AAGAACCTATGGAAATACTACAAATGGGTCGTAGCCTACTCAAATCCACACTGGCCAAGTTTTTCGGCCCGGTAAATAAATTCTCATTTGCTGCCCTCATTTTAATAAAGCTGTCTGCTACTTTATCCATAAAACAAAACGAAATATTACATCAGATCACCTAACGAATAAAGCCGTGCAGTAGTAACACAGAAATAAAGACCACCGGCTTTTAAAACGTTTCGTTGGTTATTTGAGTAAATTAAAACACAATACTTACATTTATAAGTGTATTCCTCGGCCGCGGGATGGGCAGAGGAATACACTGCGAAGGATCCACTTGTCCTGGTTGGTTCTATCCTTTGCGGCCGGGGAGAAGGACGGTGGGTTGGGTTGCCAGGTCTCTGCAACAAAAGTAGCCCAAAACTCCCAATGCGATTTTCTCCATCGAGTGGCCAAATTCTCCACTGGAGTTGTACGTTTGGGGGTGTTGGAGCGGCGAAACCGTACTTATGGGGTAGAAACAAACCCGCGGAAATAATTTTTCACCCGCGGCAACAACTTAAAAGTAGCCTAATTCGGCTGAAAAAACGCGGACTTGGCAACACGGACGGCAGGCTGCATTTGAAGGCCCCTTCGAATTGGGACAGCCTTCGTCGCGCTGCAGTGACGCAATCGGCCTTCAAATGCGGCCTTTGAAGGATGCAGCCCCCGAATTGGGACACAGCTTGTTTGTCCCAGGATCAAGTGTCTTATATCGTTGGAATCCTTGGCTCAAGGCGGACAAAATGGCTATCTCAGATTTGCTCGCTCTTCAGGCGCCAATTTCGAGTAAATTGCAGTTTTTTGAAAAACCTATTTTTGCTGACTTCTCCTAGGTTTTTGGCCCGATCGGAATCAAACCACTGCAAGACTATTCTCTGGAGTCCAAAAATCAATAATCATCCAAAAAATTCAAAATTTCAGTTAACGGTCGATAAGGGGAACCAAAATATTTGATGGCACCAGGGCCATTTTTACTAAAATTATTATAAATTGTGAACGGAAAGAGATTTTTTTGCTAACCTTGGGATACATCTTCGTGAGTTCAATCTGAGATCACTTGAAAAAAATCGCAACAATTGGCCTCTTGATGGCACTATAAAACGGTTATAACTTGTGAACGGAAAGAGATATTTTCGCAAAACTTGGGACACATGTTCATGAGCTCATTTTGAGGTCACGTGAAAATAAATCATGACAATTGGCCACTTGGTGGCGCTATAAAATGGTTATAACTTGTGAATGGAAAGAGATATTTTCGCTAAACTTGGGACACATGTTCATAAGCTCAATCTGAGTTGACATGAAAAAAATCGTGACAATTGGCCACTTGGTGGCGCTATAACAGTGAAAGAAATCATGAAAATAGCTATAAGGGCACCCAACCGTTAGTCTACTGAAAATTGGCATGCAGTGTCTTTATCCAGGGTGCCATGATAGTCTATGAGAACATTGGTGTATCTCAAAAAACTCAGTATACGTCATTGGCACAATGCCTTGAAGGAGCCTTAGAAGTTTCAAGCCCGTGTTTTTTTCACAGGAGTGACCTCCTAAGGAAATTTGAAAACATAGGTAAATAGCTAAACAATAACACCAAAATGTTAAAATTATGATAGGAACTGACAAAAAAATTAATTAAATCCAATCAATTTCACCTATGGATCATTTTGATGCTCTCACATGTTTGAAACGAACAATGATGGATTGTGATGAAATTTGTTTTGAATTGGGACTGGGGCCCGCCTTGATAATCCTACTTAAGGGCCCGGTGTTGGCTCGTTCGTTACGCCACTGAATATAATTGTCTAAACTCCTTATTAAACTTACATATTTACAACAAATCTGACACATATATACAGTATGGGCACACTTTGAGTACTACTAATAAAAATGGTGGAGATCAGGCAAGACTATAAGAAGACTCAGGCAAAAGGTGCTATAACTGTAGGCAAACTGTAACAAAACGCTTTAAAACCATATATGTCCTATGGTAAACTGCCTGTATAGGCTGTGAATTGACTTTTTCATCTATGATGGCAGTTGTTAAATGCTTGCTAAATAAAACTTAATGTCTTTTGATGCTTGTGTGCTTAAAGGCCTTAACTGCTTGAACCCCAATAAATGCTGCTTGCAGCTTTAATTATTTTTGTATTTGTTCACGGTGTAAATAAAACTGCATTTGGGTTCATCTAAGCTCGCACTCGTACGTTACAGATTGTAACCACCCCACCCTATAATGGTAAAAATCCACCCACTGCTTTTTTATAATCCCCATAAATCAGAAGCAGTTCCTGAGAACATGCTGTTCTGGTTGTCTCCCAATGTTGGCGTCATCATAGGTAAAAGCCCTGCCCACTGGTGACGAATCTCTGCCATATTAGCATAGATCCCACCCTGAGTGAGCCGCACACAATCCGACATGTTTATATCCTCGCTAGAGCAGCTTGTGATGAAATGTCTCAGCTACGTAAACATTATAACTGTTTTGTGGTTTGCTGTAATAATAAACATGTATCTGAGCCACTAAGGATGCAGTGGATTCATTTAATTTATAAAGGGAATGTGTCCAAGAAAATTGCTAAATTCGTATATGTTTGTATAAATCATTTCGCCCTGAAGTGCTTTACAAACGAGGGTCAGTAAAAAAAGCAGCACATTGTTGAAATATTTTGTTTGAAAAGTGTCTTTCTTTGAAATAAATGCCACTCACTTTGGTATTTTGATATTTTAATGCAATGACATTCACACATTTTAAATGTGACTGAAGTATTCAAACTGTGTCTGAATCTCATAGTTCACAGCCTGTGCCCAGCATGCGACTGAATTCAGAGCCCAATTTTTTTAAATAATAAATGCATTATTATTAGGCTCTCATTTCAGACACAGGAAGCTATTTGTCTATTTCTTATAGAGAGATACAGCTGAAAGTGGCAGGCCGTTAATGCTATTGAATTGCAAATCTACTTTCAACAGTCCTGGATTATGAAGTGAATATAAATCTTCACTTTGAACAGATCTGTGATAGTTTATTCTTAACATACTGTTGAACCCTAAGCTGCCCTTCCAAAATACCTAGTAACCACAGAATAACAAATACCTTTGAAGCTTTATTGTATTATGCATCTGGAAGCATTTTTATACTCACACATGCAGGTTCCTGTCTCTGTAATATTTTACCCGAGGGTTTCATTTTATTCATAGAACTTTGTTGAGTCAGGTGATTTTGTATCTCCATCACACTTTTTACTTTTTAATGCGTCTTCATTTCTTTCTCTCTCATTCATTTGACCTTGGTGAATTTGCCTCACTGAGCTGTTCGGCCTAAATTTCCAATAAAAGTTTGTAAATGCTGATTATACCTCTCCTCCTCCCCTCACGTTCTCTCAATTTCTCTGCCAGTATACACTCAGGATCTCCGTCATTAATTTCCTCTGATGGAATTCCTGAATCAGCTAAACGAGCAGAAATATTCCAATCACCATCTCCACATGGTTATTTACATAATAGCAATTTGGCTTGTGCATAATGGCAAAATAGCTGTTTTGCATAAGCACAAAAGGAATAATCTTAATGATTTTACCGTCAAACAATTGTAGGCTTAATAGTTTGGCGATACCCTCAAATTTCAGTGGAAAAAAAATAACTGCTTGCAGGGAATATAGATGTCCTTTCCACTTGAACGGTTTAATAGAAGCCCAGCAATCACACTCTCATACCTACACACAAATAAATACACACACACATATATACAGGTGTTTCTTGAGCACCACATAATTGCTGCTGAAAATTCAGCTTTGCCATCACAGGAAGAAATTACATTTGAATATCTCTTCATATACTTGTGACAATAGCAGCCTTTTCTTAGCAATGCTATTCACACTAAGTGAAAATAGTGATATATTCTATTTACACTATGTAAAAGTAGCAGTTCTTTGCAATGTTTGTAAATAATTAGATGCTATTTATACTTTATTTTGGCAGATACTATTTGCACCTCAGTAGTGTTGTACATTAACAGGATGCAATGCGTAAATTATTATATCTATTAAAATTATTAAATGGATGCCGCCTTAATGGGACAATAAAAGCCCTCCCTACAGCTACCCCTAACCCTACCCAATAAATACTTTTATTATTATTAAACATTTCGTTAGGCAGTTTATTTCCATTTTTAGAACATGTTCTTAATTTTTATTGAAAGTAAATGCCTTTCCGATGTGATATGTGATGGGAAAAGGGAGAAGAGCGAGCTCAGCAAAAGAGCCTTAAGGCCCTTTCGCACCGGACGCGTAACGAAAAAGCTAATATTTTGTGTGCGAATAGTTTGCTTCAAAACCATTCACATCAGCCGCGACGTCTGTGACGTTTCAGAGCTCCAACATTCCAAAACATTTGCAGCGACAGCTGAGAAAACACAGACACTTCATCATCCAGTGAAGAAGAGCTTTTCATTTTCTTTAAAAGACCGAAAAGAAGGTTTTGGGTGCACCCAGTCTTAAAGAACAGAGAGTCTGAAGGGGAGTATGCTAATCTTGTACAGGAGCTAAAACTTTATTATGGCCGGTTCCGCACTCACTTTCGAATGTCCGTGGGACAATTTGAGGAACTCCTCCAGAGACAGTAGCACCGCATCGGATGAGACAAACACACACTTCAGGAACCAATCGATCCGGAGTAGCTATGTTTCCAGTTGAGTCACAATGTAAACATTTAAGTGCCACAGACATACTGACGGAGACACATTCACTTTTCATAGTCGTGGACACAAGGTTTAGAAAAATAATCAACGAGTTTTAACTCAAAAGGTTATGTTATCATTGTCTGTAGCCTACAGTGCGCAAACACAGCTGTATCTGTACAGCTGTAACTACAACTACAGTTGTAATCTGTAGAGAAATGCGATACCTGGCAAAGGTTAATGTTGATTGAATAGCTAGTGACATTAACTGGACATTTTGAGACCTTTGTTTCCTTGTATGTGATTGGTTGAAGCATTTTCTGTCGCTGCGAGAGTTTAAAAAAAAAAATCGACATCGAAGCAGAAAAAATAAACGTTGTTTTTTCGCCACAGCACATTCAACGCGAATTCAACCGGTGTGGAAGCACTCATTACACAAACAGCTGATCAAAACCATTGCGCAAATTACGCACGCATCAAAATCGCGTCCAGTGTGAAAGGACCTTTACGCTACTGACTACACCACTGAAGATGCTGAAAGACATGCATCTTTTTTAATCTTGTGTGGCCCAACCAGGCATTTTTGAGGTGGAGCTAGTCTAAATAGCATTTGTCAACATGGCACACTATTTGCACTTGGTGTAAATAGACACTCCGCATCTAAAAACTGCCAACACGCTGTAGCCACATGAGGCCGGGCATTATCACGCACCAGGAGGAACCCAGGGCCCACCACACCAGCATAAGGTCTGTCAATGGCTGGAGGATTTCATCCCGGTACCTAAAGCAGTAAGATTCACAATCACAGATTGATAGGGGAAAGTGGGGTGAGTTGTGCCAGTTTTTACTCAAAGTGACTTTAAAGTGAGGCCATGACAGTAATGTCTTCAACTTAAGAATGTACATATATTTCAGGATGTGGTGCATCCCTGAGAACAATAACTTTGGATCTGAAATAAATTGTTTCAGAAATATAGCTTTTGGGAAAAAAGTGGTCTCGTGGCACAACTTGCCCCTGGTGAGGGTGCCTTTGGGGAGAATACGTTGGGGTAAATTGTGCCAGTGATTTCTGAAGTAAAACAGAACATTTTAATGTTATGAACTGTAATGCTATATGAAAGCAAGACAAATTCAATACAAAATTACTAATTTAAGGTTTATTTAGATATTGTCACCTAATTAAACTGTTGGAATAAGTCATATTTTGTAGTTTTTGGGAAAACACAAAAAACTTAAATACACAATATATTATAATTGTGAATCATTTCAGGCAAAAAGGCTTTGGCAATAAATGCCTGTTGGCATACATAGAAAGCTACCATGAATAAAGTGAGGCTCATTTCTAAACATCCTATTGTGGCTTAGGCCTCTTAAAAATGGAATAAAATTTCTCTTTATTAACAAAACTGAAACCAGTGTTAGCTAAATTAAACAAATGGCAGGTGAGTCAAACACTGATGAGGCATGCCCATCTCCTCACTTCTCCAGATTATCCCCTGTGGGTATGTATGGTCTGGATCTGGCCTTACTACTTACACTTGTCAATGCTGCATGGGAATATAAACTTCTGCTCTCTTCTGGCTGTACCACCAAGTTTTTGGGGTATGGGTAGTTTCTTGAGCACATCATCCCTAGGGATGACTCCTTCATCGTTTTCTTTCAATGTAAAGATGGGCTTTCCATCCACAGACTTCTTTCAACTGTGGCACAACTTAACCCAGGCCCTTTGGCACAAATCACCCCAGACCCACAAGTTTGAAAAAATAGCATGATCCAGCAGTTAAGAGCTAACATCATGTCAACTGTATAGACTCATTGTGTAGCCTGCTAAAGCACTAAAACGTGTGAAATGTTTTCAAACTTGTCTATAATTGTTCAGACGCTACAGTCAAAAAACCTTTATCAGAGAAATTTTACTTTGAAAGGAAAAAAACTGTTTTTTTAACTAAAATGTGCTAACCTCTCATGCCACGTGTCTCCCTTCTTTAGCGGATGAGTAAAATGGATGGCTTTTCAAAATTATGTGGTCACATGACCAATTTCTTGGTTTTCCAGAAACAATGGGTGGAACTACTTCCCCCCCTGGCACAAATCACCCCACTCTCCCCAATCCCTGAAGTTGAATTGATTTGGTGTTATATTGTGGTGATTAAGTTCTCTTAATTTTGTTTGGAGAAGTGTATATAACTATTGTTGTCCCCTGTTGTATTTTGTAAATAAATTGCCATAAATGCAACAAAAGCTAAACCAATACAAAAGAAAACAAAACGTGCAGTGGAAGCTGATATTGTACAGCTGCAGACCAAAGGTTTTGATGCATTGGCTTCTCAATGAGATGTTGAAAACACAATATGGGCAAACAGAGACAGAACAGTGTGAAAGGTAAAATCGATTGCTTCCAGAAGATTCATTGTGTTCTGGTGAGTCATGAACAAAATTTCAACCTAAACTCCTTTTCCAAATGTCAAACGAGTCTTTATTTAGAAACAAGTGATTAAAGCTTTCCCCTTTAACTGTTGCTTTTAAAGTTGAGTGTATTCACCCCACAAAAATATATTTGTGAGAGTGCAGCATGCCGTGTCAAAAAATGGATTATCCAGGAGTCTGAACGCCCAGGAAGCTGACAGCAGCGTTTGAGGGCATCCGCTGATAAATGTGACTTGATCTTAGAAATGCCATGGCTTTTTTCCCCCCACAGCACACAAATATCCCTTAAACAAACGCCCCCGCTTCGGCTCATCCACATAACCTCCACATTGTTGTCTAATTGGCACATATTTTATTATCATATTCCTTTGAGCTCCTGAAGATGAATTGTGAAGTAATTGCAAACTTGACATTTACTTTAATTAATAAATCATATGCTAAATGAACGGGTCATCATTTTGCTGTCAGCCAGACCCTGGACGGTATTCTTCCGAGGTGAAGCCTGTCTCTGAAGTACATCTAGAAGTGTTGGGGTTTTATGTTTCGTAGTGTCTGCAGTCCTGCTCTTGCTCTTGGTCAGTATGCAGATCGATACAGGAAGGCTCATGAGAGTCATTTAATGTCTGTGTGTCGATTATGTTTGGCTGTACTCCAGTGGCTAAAAGTTGTTTGTCACGATAATGAAATACATAATGCATGATAGAAATGATGAAATAAAGAAGCTACATATGGTCCCTTACGAGAGAGGAAAGAGCAGGAAGGCGAGTGAATGGATGATGGAGAATGCCATACTTCTAATCAGATGTTAATAGTGTTTTGCACAAGATGAGAAATGCCGACACGGATCAACCTGTTCTTAGCCGTTTGTGAGGATCACGAAATAAAAACCGATACAGAAATTAAACAACCAAACACATTATCTGACCTCCTTCTGTTCGCATCTAAATATTCTCACATCGCACATTAAAAAACGAGCAAAATAATGCAACACCTCATGACACAACTGAGCTTCCTGTGCTTTGAATATGATTAAATATTCTATTATTCTCCTTGGAAGACATCCGCCGAATTACTCCTCATGTGACCTCATTTAGCCTCAGGGCTCTGAATCCTGTATGATTTGTTTGCTGTGAAAAGGATTTGATGTGTTATAAATTAGTCAAAAGCTAATAAATATGAACTTAAAGGATGACATATTGTTTTTTTTGCTGCATCTGAAAAAAGTGAACGATCGTAGATGCATCAGTTCCTGATACCTTTGGTATTTAATGCTTTCTTTGGGCAGTTATATTTATTCATTTGTATTGTTTGTTTATCTATTTATGTATGCCGGGTTGTTTTTCTTGTGAACAATAAGGGAATTGATGTGATTTCTTACATGTCTGAGGTAAATGCAACAAACCAGCACAAACACACACACACAAACACACACACAAACATTATAAACTGGCTCGAGAGAGAGGGAAAGTGAGAGGAAACTAAAAGAGAGGATGAAAGAGAGAATTTAGATTTCCCCTTTCGAAATCCCCATCAAAATGTATTGGTTTAAGTAAAGCAGCTCTAAACTACATGGCCTGAGATGATCCCCCATGGAGAGCAGTGATGCCAACTTTTCAAAGGAAAGTAGCTAAAGCCTGCCCAGAAAGTCGCTAGATGACATCATGCATCAATTAGCATATTGTAGCATATCATTTTGCACGCAGATTTTAAGTAATTTCACATATGGAATTAAGTAAAATCTCCCTAACTAAGTTAAGTAAAATCAACAAAAATAAGTAACATTAACTTGGCTAATTAATTTGTAGCGTGTTGAGTAATTTCTACTTAAAGTTGACTTTGCAATACTGTGTTTCAAGTGCATTTTTCTCAAACAATATATTACAATATATAACACTGAATTAAGCCATGCTTTTAAAGTGTATGCTTTACTTAGAACATCTAAGGCCCTGTCCACACGAACGTGGGTATTTTCAAAGCCGCAGCTTTTTCTATGCGGTTTGGCCGTTCGTTCACAGGCAAACGCAGTATCTATTCACTAAAACCAAACTTTTTTTTAAAACTCCTGCCAGGGTGAATATTTATTAGAAACTCCGGTTGCAGTGTTGTATTGTGGACAGTGAAACCGGAGATAGTGGGTGCGTCTCAATCAGCTCCCTAGTTCAGTAGTCAGGGCACTGATCAGGGAGTCAGCCCATTGACTTATGTCCTGGTCAGTGCCCTGACTACTGAACTAGGGAGCTGATTGAGACGCACTGCAAACGGAGTTTCTAATAAATCTTCACCCTGGCAGGAGTAAAAAAAAAAAAAATTGGTTTTAGTGAATGGATACTGCATTTGCGTGTGAACGAACGGCCAAACCGCATAGAAAAATGTGGCCTTTGGCTTATGTCAGAACCGGAACCGGCAATAACCTTGTAACAGAGTTTGTTCGTGTGGGAAGAAGGAGGCGGGAACGGCGAACATTCAACAACTTTAATAAAACAAATTAACACAAAATGAAAGTAAAAGCGGCAGCCCCTCACGGACAACTGCCGCGCACACACATAAAACGAAAACAAAACACAAATTAAAATCCAGGCCTGGTCCTCTTTCGTCCTTCACTCGTGTCGCTCGTCCTTATATGCCTCCGTGCTCCCTCATGAGAGGACTCGAGACTGTTGTACCTCGCAGGTGAGGTTCATTCTCAATCACGCACACCGATCTCGCTCACTCCTCCCATGTCTCTTGCCCGTCCACCTCGCCACATACCCCCAACACCTCTCGTAGGCCGGGGAGTACCCCGCGTCTACGCCTACTCCCCCTCCCCGGAGAGCCCAATCTCGGCATCTGAGGATATGGGCCGGCGAGATGAGAGAACGAGAGACGGAGACCCCCAGAGTGACCGGACGAGAGAGTGAAGAGAGAAGAAAAAAAAAAATTATAATTCTGGTCCGGTTCCCGGACACACTGCCGCTCGGTCCTCAGCCAGCTGAGAGGCTCTTCCTCGCTGTGCCATGCGATGGTACTGGACGCTCGGTGGATGGCTCGATCCTCCTCCGCCCCCTGGCGGCCGGCGGTGGCTCCTCCTACTGAGGGCAGCCGGCAGCGAGTCCCGTGCTCCCTGCTCCTCCCCAACATGGTGGACGGCAGCAGGCTCCGGCTCACGGCAAGCGCTGGTGACTCCTCCGCTCCCTCTTGGACGGCAGCCACCCCACCTCGACCCAGGGGCACGGCAGTGAGCTCTCCGTCCCACCGCATCTTCACTTGCTCCAGCACCACCGCCTCGGGCAGCAACTCGCGGTCTTCTCTCTTCCGCGCTGCCTGAACTCCTCAGCACCGTGATCCCCCTCAGCAGTGAGGGCTCTTCGACAGCATGTCCCTCCTTCCTCCCGGGTTTCGGCACCAATGTAACAGAGTTTGTTCGTGTGGGAAGAAGAAGGCGGGAACCGGCGAACATTCAACAACTTTAATAAAACAAATATGGCTGGACCAAAAAGCCTGGTCCTCTCTCGCCCTTCACTCGTGTCACTCATCCTTATATGCCTCCGTGCTCCCTCATGAGAGGACTCGAGACCGGTGTGCCTCACAGGTGATGTTCATTCTCAATCACGCACACTGATCTCGCTCGCTCCTCCCATGTCTCTCGCTCGTCCACCTCGCCACAAACCTTTTTTTCCAGGCTTCTGATTGGCCAACATGGCTTTACAGTTAGGATTATATTGCCACCTGTTGGTTTGGCATGATCTTGACAGCGCTTTATAGCATGTTTTTGCGTTTTCATGTGGACGCAATTATTATTATTATTATTTTTTATAATTTTTTTTTTTAAATGGAGAAAAACTCTGTTTATAAAATGCACATGTACGTGTGGACTAAGTTAATAATACAGTAGATTGTGTAGACAACATTTCTACAGTAATGTGGTACCCACCCGAACACAGAGACCCCAATACTTGGTACATAATCTACAACATTTGTGTGTGAATGTGTCATTTTGAGCAGAAAATGAACTCCAAATGTCACAAAACAGCAAACTATTAAAACTAACAACAAAAACAATGATAAAACAGCATAAAATATAGCTGGAAAATATATTTATTGTCATTATTCATTCCCCAGTGCATAATGGAAAGAGCAGTATCAGAAAGTATTTTATAACATTGATGTTTACGCTTTAAATTGAGTACTAATAAAGAATTTACTTTGTTTTTTTCATTCTTACCTGAACTTATTCAGGTAGAAATTACATTTGTTTTTGTCTGAAGTATTTACTTCACCACAGAATCATTTTTATCAGTGCAGTTAAGTGCAACATGCAGTGCAAATCTGTCATATAGGCTAAAATTATAATGAGAACACTACTGTAAAATGTTGTGCAACTGTGTTTTAACACAATGTTACGGGATAAAGGCATCCACAACAGAGTTACACCTTCATGACTAGCACAGTCAAGTTTGCTTGTGCATTCGCATACAATTTGTGCAATTGTAAGTTATATTATGTTTATTTTGTGTGTGTATATTATACAAGATGCTTTTGGTAAAGTTTATTTACATGTTTAGCTTCAGCGCATGCAGCTCAAAATAGCAATGCACAACATTAATAACTGATTGGGACTGTCATACATAAAATTATAATGAGAACACTATTGTAATAAAACAGTAAAACGCCGCTAACAAAGCACTTCAGTTTGCTGGTGTTCATTCAGCTCTTCAGCTTCAATGCACGCAATGCTGTTATTTGAAATAGTAATATTAATTTTAGAATCTTTTTCAAAAAACATTGATGAATTAATAATAACTAGCACTTTTAATTTTTCTCATATTATTTTAATCAACAATATGGTTTATTTAAAATAATTTAATTATTGTTCGTGCTTAGGCTATACCATTTTATTTATCCATGGCACATGCATTTTTATTCTTTATGGGCCTACATTGTCCAATGCCTTGTTAGCATTATTTAACCATTATTTTATTTCATTGTAAGGGAATGGATGTTTTTTTTTTTTTTTTGGGACAAATAATGAAGTAAAAAAGAAAAAGAAAAATAGGCCTGCATTGATCCTTTTTTGTATACTGTTTCTGTCCATGTTGCAATAATTAATAATAAATTAAAAAAATGACACTGCTTTACAAGAGCAATATGAAAGGAAAAGGATCATATTTAAACATCAAACATCAACATGTGAATGTGTGAAATCACAAATTTTGAACAAGAGAAGTCTTCCACACTTTGAGGACCACTGCCCTAAGGGTTTTATACACTCCGTAATATTACAAAGTTACACTACAGGACAGCTGAACAGGTTTTATTATCATTTATTGTCAAGAAAGTTCAACATTTATCGCCAAGCTTGAAATATTTGGATAAGGTACATAAAATAACATTAGGGGGGAAAATGCAATTTTCTGTTCATTTATTTTTAATGCACAACCTTTAATGTTGCTCATGCTACCAGATTAAAAGATATTTGAATTTAAATGTTATGTTTTTTTCTAATGAAACTCTGTTTGGGTGACATATTTTTATGGTGAGGGTAATATCACTCACTTATGTAGCGTTTCTCGTGATCCATTAAGAGCCAAGTTCAAAAATTACATCCAGATGTTTCTGAGAATTAATGATCTCATTCAGTTTAATGTTCAACTTCTTTGTTTCTAAAGTGCATGTATAAATGATAAAGAAAGTTAAGCTGGTTAAGCTGTAAAGTGTGTGCGATTAAACAAGTGAGTGTACATTTAAGTGTGCTTTTAATGGTAAAATGGTAGAGTGTAACATAATACAATCTTTTCATAAAAGAAAGAAAACGGATGGGGTGGGAGAGGAATAAATAAAAGGATAGTTCCTGTTGAGAGGAAAAGAATGCTTTATTGTCTAAAACAAATAGACAAGCCCATATGACGAATGCACACTCAAATACAACGTGCCTGCGGTTTGCTTCCTTCCATTAGCTTGTTGATATACTGATCAGGCATAACATTATGTATCCTAATATTTTGTTGGTCCTCCTTTTGCTGCCAAAACAGCCCTGACCTGTCGGGGCATGGACTCCACTAGAATCCTGAAGGTGTGCTGTGGTATCTGGCACCAAGGGGAAAGCAGCAGTTCCAGCAGGTAAGCAGTAGATCCTTTAAATCTGTAAGTTCCCTTTCGTTCAGTCACTACGACGTAACGTTAGTGACTAACGAATGGGGGTTTCGCTTAGAAGCCAATTACCTTCGAGGAATTTAACAGCGCCCAATGGCAGTGCCATGGGCATACGGAATTTGCATGCGTAACTCCGCCTCACATCGTGGGTATATAAGGAAGTACGCTGGCAACATCGCATTATGTTTCTGCTTTGGAGCCAAGAGTATCTCTTCACTCCTTCAAGCCTGCTAACTGAGTCTTTGTCAGCCTTCGAGACGAGCAGCTTTCCAGAGGCGTTGGTGTCAACGGCGCGTTCCAGCGATCGCATACTTCCTGCCTGCTGATCTGCGCAGTGGTCCGCTAGACAGCTGGGGTGTGTTCCCTGGGCGCCTCAGCGTCTCTGCGAAGCTTCCTCTCACAAAAGAGCTTGCACGTGGCACGTCCTTTTCAGGATGTCTCGCCCGTGTACTTCTGGGTGCGGCCGGTTGCTTTCATCTTCCGATGGGCACAATCACTGCCTGGTATGCTTGGGCGTTCAGCATGCTCAGGCAGCGTTTGTGGATGCGTCATGTTGCCACTGCGGGAACATGACCATCGCGGTGCTGCGGTCGAGACTCGATGATCTTCGTAAAGAGGTGAGAGTCCCCTCTGCCACACCCCAATCTACCGTCTCCGCGAGACGCGGTACTTTGGCTGGTGGCCAGGGTGACCTGAGGGTGACGGTGTGGAACAAAGCCCCGACACTCATGCCTCGGGCCACACCCCCCTCTAGCGCTCCGCAACCCGCAAGCGTTCAGGCGGAGATCCCCGCGCATCTCGTTTGGCGCTCCGGAGGATGATGCGATGTCGATTGCCGCATCACGAGGTGGACTCGAGTCCTCCGAGGATGATGACTCGGCTGTGCTGCCGCCTTCGGGCGCTGCGAGTCTTGGGATAGAGTGGAACCCTCCACCCTGTCCCGAGCGCTCGCGGCTCGATGATTGGTTTTTGGGGGCGCCGCGCGCTGACACCCGTCAGTCCCCGCCCCCAATACCAATACAAATTTCCCCAGCTGCATGAGGAGGTTGCACGGTCCTGGAAGTCCCCGTTGTCTTCCCGCGACCGTTCGGCGGCCTCCTCCGCCTTCGCCACTCTCGATGGGGCCGCGGCCAACGGGTACACTGGGGTCCCCCCAGTCGAAAATTCTGTTGCGATGCAACTGTGTCCTCAGAGCGCTTCGACCTGGCCTGATGATCCTAAGCACTCCTCCAAAGCCTGTCGATTCACATAAACCCTGGTGTCGAAATCGTACAGAGCTGCGGGGCAGGCTGCTGCCTCTTTGCATGCCATGGCAATCCTTCAGGTCTACCAGGCCAGGTTGCTCAGGGGCATGCACAAGGCTGGAGCTGATCCAGGGCTCGTGGACGAGCTGCGTGCCACCGCCGACCTCGCCCTCCGGGTGACGAAGGTGACCGCACGCTCCCTGGGTCAGGTGATGTCCACAGCTGTGGTCCATGAGCGACATCTGTGGCTAAACCTGGCTGATATGCGGGACAGCGAGCGAACACGCTTCCTCAATGCCCCCATATCCCAGGCTGGCCTCTTCGGTGGCGCGGTTGAAAGCTTCCCCCAACAGTTTTCAACCACCCAGAAGCAGACTAAGGCCATCAAACATATACTGCCCAGTCATAACCCTAACCCTAAACCTAACATATACTGCACAGTCGCCTCAGCCTGCTCGCCACCGAGGGCGCCCTCCTAAGGCTCCCGCCCCTCCCGCCCGGCCCCAGCAGCAGCCTTCACCCAGGCCGGGTCGTGGAGGACGCCGTAGGAAGGCG
This sequence comes from Romanogobio albipinnatus, assembly GCA_023566225.1. NCBI lineage: Eukaryota > Metazoa > Chordata > Actinopteri > Cypriniformes > Gobionidae > Romanogobio > Romanogobio albipinnatus. Next base: position 31,447,295 of record CM042249.1, read on the forward strand.
CCCCAGTGCGCTCAGCCCACCCCGCGCCCTGCTAAACGCCAGGCCAAGCAGCGCTTCTGAGACGGACGGCTCAGGGATGGGAAATTCTTTCCAGGAGATGGCAGCAGGGCCACTCCTTCCCTCGGGGGAGGGCCAGGGGAGAATCTTTTGTTCAGCTGCTGGCCCCCGGGTCAGCAGCACCCTAATGTGGTTAAAGAAAGAATTGACATTCACATCCATGAGCCCCCAGAGACTGTTGACGGCAGTGTGCGCCACCCCCGGGCCACGCCGCTCTCGTCCCTCTCTGTCGCCAGCCTCCTTTCAGTGCAGGCCCCAGTGGAACGCGCGTCCTTCCCTGGTCTCCTCTGTCAGGACGCAGCTGTTAACCGTGCCCCCACACCGGGACGCCAAAACGCCTCCCACGTCCGGGCCGGTAACGCTGACAATTGGTTTGCAGCGATTGACCGGAAGGACGCCTACTTCCATGTCTCCATCCTACCTCGACACAGACCGTTCCTACGGTTTGCTTTCGAGGGGCGGGCATATCAGTACGCGGTCCTCCCATTCAGGCTAGCTTTGTCCCCTTGCGTCTTTACGAAGATTGTCAAGGCAGCCCTTGCGCCTCTCCGGCAGCATGGGGTTCGCATCCTGAACTACCTCTCGAGCACAGGTTTGCGAACACAGAGACCTAGTGCTCCAGCACTTAGCTCGTCTGGGCCTTTGGGTCAACTGGGAGAAGAGCAAACTTTGCCCCGTGCAGAGGATCTCTTTTCTCAGTATGGATATCGACTCGGTCGCCATGTGCGCGCAGCTTACGAGCGAGAGCACGCAGTCTTTGCTGACTTGCCTCCGTCAAATCGAGAGCAAGAGTGCGGTTCCACTGAAACTATTTCAGAGGCTCCTGGGGCATATGGCATCTGCAGCCGCGGTGACGCCACTCGGATTGCTACATACAATGAGGAAAATAAGTATTTGAACACCCTGCTATTTTGCAAGTTCTCCCACTTGCAAATCATGGAGGGGTCTTAAATTGTCATCATAGCTGCATGTCCACTGTAATAGACATCTAGAAATCACAATATATGATTTTTAAACTATTTATTTGTATGATACAGCTGCAAATATGTATTTGAACACCTGTCTATCAGCTAGAATTCTGACCCTCAAAGACCCGTTAGTCTGCCTTTAAAATGTCCATCTCCACTCCATTTATTATCCTAAATTAGATACACCTGTTTGAGGTCGTTAGCTGCATAAAGACACCTGTCCACCCCATACAATCAGTAAGAATCCAACAACTAACATGGCCAAGACCAAAGAGCTGTCCAAAGACACTAGAGACAAAATTGTACACCTCCACAAGGCTGGAAAGGGCTACAGAGAAATTGCCAAGCAGCTTGGTGAAAAAGGTCCACTGTTGGAGCAATCATTAGAAAATGGAAGAAGCTAAAAATGACTGTCAATCTCCCTCGGACTGGGGCTCCATGCAAGATCTCACCTCGTGGGGTCTCAAAGATCCTAAGAAAGGTGAGAAATCAGCCCATAACTACATGGGAGGAGCTGGTCAATGACCTGAAAAGAGCTGGGACCACCGTTTCCAAGGTTAAGGTTGGTAATACACTAAGACTTCATGGTTTGAAATCGTGCATGGCACGGAAGGTTCCCCAGCTTAAACCAGCACATGTCAAGGCCCGTCTTAAGTTTGCCAATGACCATTTGGATGATCCAGAGGAGTCATGGGAGAAAGTCATGTGGTCAGATGAGACCAAAATAGAACTTTTTGGTCATAATTCCACTAAACATGTTTGGAGGAAGAAGAATGATGAGTACCATCCCAAGAACACCATCCCTACTGTGAAGCATGGGGGTGGTAGCATCATGCTTTGGGGGTGTTTTTCTGCACATGGGACAGGGCGACTGCACTGTATTAAGGAGAGGATGACCGGGGCCATGTATTGCGAGATTTTGGGGAACAACCTCCTTCCCTCAGTTAGAGCATTGAAGATGGGTCAAGGCTGGGTCTTCCAACATGACAATTACCCGCAGCACACAGCCAGGATAACCAAGGAGTGGCTCTGTAAGAAGCATATCAAGGTTCTGGCGTGGCCTAGCCAGTCTCCAGACCTAAACCCAATAGAGAATCTTTGGAGGGAGCTCAAGCTCCGTGTTTCTAAGCGACAGGCCAGAAACCTGACTGATCTAGAGAAGATCTGTGTGGAGGAGTGGGCCAAAATCCCTCCTGCAGTGTGTGCAAACCTGGTGAAAAACTACAGGAAACGTTTGACCTCTGTAATTGCAAACAAAGGCTGCTGTACCAAATATTAACATTGATTTTCTCAGGTGTTCAAATACTTATTTGCAGCTGTATCATACAAAATGTATCGTCACCTGGTGTTCTTCCCGCCAAGAAGACCCCTGGAAATGCCCGATCGGGTCCGTGCTCTCGTTCCTCCAAGAGGGGTTGGAGCGAAGGCTGTCTCCCTCCACCCTTTATGTGGCCGCAATATCTGCCCACCACGATCTCTTGGGGGGCAAAAGGTAAGTCAGCATGACCTGGTCATCAGGTCGGCAAAGAGTGCGCTGCAGTTGATGGTGCGCTGAATCCCAGACCCTCTCACTCTCCCGGAACCAGTAGTCAACTGCCGGGACATCAGAAGGTTCTCCAGACTACGGGAACAGGGGAGGTTGGTAGCCAAGTACGCACTGAAATGGAGTAAGACCAGTGGATGGTTGACGCAGGGAGTTTTGTGCGTACTCGGCCCACCCGAGGAACTGGTTCCAGGAGTTCTGGTGGCCGTGACACAAGGTACGGAGGAAGCAGCCAATCACCTGGATCTTTCTCTCCGTCTGCTCGTTCAACTGGGGGTGGTATCCCGATGAGAGGCTTACGGTCACACCTAGGAGCTGATGGAAAGCTTTCCAGACTCTAGAGATGAACTGGGGACCCCGATCTGAGACGATGTCTTAAGAAATGCCGAAGTAAAGGAAGACGTGTTTAAACATGAGCTCTGCGGTCTCCATGGCGGTGGGCAACCCTCAAGGGAGATCAGATGCATGTATGGTTCTCGGAGACAGGAAGATCCATGATGAAGTCCACTCCTAGGTGTGACCAGGGTCAGTTAGGAACGGGCAGAGGATGAGATTGCCAGAGGAAAGATGGCGGGGGCCCTTGGACACGGCGCATTCCTTGCATCCCTGCACGCACCTTCTGACGTCGGATGCCATGCGTGGCCACCAGAAGCGCCGTTTTAGCAGCGAGAGGGTTTCATTGACCCCAGGGTGGCCATGGATTGCGACGAGTGCGGGTGACGTACTGCAAGCCCGGTGGGCAGCTCGGTGGGCAGCCCGGCGGGGTGTTGGTGGAGGCATTGGAGGAGGGCAGGGTTTCCTCGGACCAGACGATGGGGCTGACGTATAACTGATCCGGGAGGATGGGCTCGGAGTCCTCTACATTCTCTTCCGGACTGTAGATGCAGGACAGGGAATCCGCCTTGACATTCTTGGACCCAGGACGTCACGAGATGGTGAATTGAAACAGAGCGAAGAACAGCACCCATCGAGCCTGGCCTGGGTTCAATTGTCTTGCCTCATGGAGATAACCCAGGTTCTTATGATCAGTGAGAACGAGAAAGGGGTGTTGAGCTCCCTCCAGTCGTAGTTTACCTCCGCCGGGTGGAGCTTGAGGGAGAAGAAGGCGCATGGATGGAGTCTATTGGGGTTTCCCTGCTGCTGAGAAAGAACCACCTCCACGACGAAAGGGAGCTCTGGGTTGGGGTGGACGAGGAGGGGAGTGGTGGTGAAGGCGGTCTTCAGGGTTTCAAAGCCTTTTGTGGTGAAGAAGATGGGCGAGTGGACTGGCGATGGCGCTGTAGTTCTGGATGAAGCATCAATAGAAGTTGGCGAAACCTAGGAACCTTTGGAGTTGCTTGTATTTTGTGGGAGTGGGCCAGGACCAGATGGCTTCCACCTTCCTCTCGTCCGGCAATCACAGTGGCATCCGAATGTTGTATCCTAGAAACTGCTGATGGAACGAGCACTTTTCGGCTTTCAGGAAGAGATGGAAGCTCCTCAGGCGTTGGAGGACCTCCGCAACGTGACGGTGATGGTCGGCCAGGCTCCGGAAGTAGATCAAGATGTAATCGATATAGACCAGGACGAACTTGTGGAGGAACTCCCGGAGCACTTCATGGATGAAATCCTGGAATACGGAGGGGGCGTTGGTCAATCCGTATGGCATTACGAGATACTCATAATGGCCAGTTGGTGTCACAAAGGCGATCTTCCATTTGTCCCCCTCACATATCCAGATGAGGTTGTACACGCTGCAGAGGTCCAACTTTGTGAACACAGTGGCACCACGGAGATGTTCCAACGCAGCAGGGACAAGAGGAAGTGGATAGCGGAACTTGACTGTAATGTTGTTGAGTGCTCGATAGTCAATGCAGGGCCACAAGCCTTCGTCCTTTTTAGCCACGAAGAAAAAGCTGGAAGTAGCAGGGGAAGTAGACGGACGTAACCTTGGTCGAGCGCTTCCTTGATGTATTCCACCATGACAGTGGGTAAATTTTCCCACGGGGCACTGGCTCACCTGCCAGCAGATCAATAGCACAGTCCCATGGCCGGTGTGGAGGCAGCTTTGAGGTGCGTATGGGGCAGAAGATGTCGCTGAAGGGGGCGTAAAAGGCTGGGATGTCCACCGAGCGTTTCTCTACCGGACTCTCGATCGACGTGGAGCAGACAGACAGGTTCTCAGGATGTGGCGAGGCTGGAACAGGAAGTGCAGAGAAACAGTCCGGGAAGCAGCCGTCACCCCACTTCAGGATCTCTCCTGTCCTCCAGGAGATGACGGGATTATGCTGCTCCAACCACGGGCGCCCTAGGACGATGTCAGCGGTGGATTCCTCCAGAACCAGAAGATGTTGTTGTTCCTCATGGAGAAGACCCACTCTGAGCAGTAGAGGACCCACGGATGTACGCACTTGTCGGTGGCTGAGAGTTCTCCCGGTTATCGAGTGGATTTGGTAGACACACTGGAGACGAGCAAGCAGGCAAGTAGCACGGGAGAGTCCTTGAGGTAAGCAAACAGGCAAGTTTTGTGCAAACGAGACCGGACAGTGACTGTGTGTGTGAGCGTGGGGCTTTAGTGCAGGCAGTGATGAGGTGATGGTGAGCTGCAGGTGTGTGTGATCAGTATTCGGGAGAGGCTGTGCGTGGTGCTTGGGAGTGGGTGGAGCCTGGCGTGCTTGTGACAGCTAAAGGTGTGATTTAAAAAAAATAAATGTTTAATGTGCATTAGGAAATTTGCTTTATCAAGATAAATGTGCCATTGTATTTTAAAATGTTAAAACTGTCATTTCCAGTACAGAATGCTATATGATACACATTTTGAGATGAGGTGGAAGTTACATTTGCTGGTTCAAAGAAAAAGAGCCCAAAAAAAAAAAAAAGTGTGGTTTATTCTTTTAAGAGTTCACACAGCCAAAAGTGCCAATTGTTAAAGAAACCGCCACACATGTGCAATGCCAATCAAATCTGACACCTCCTCCTGCTTGTGCACCTGTTCGGTGTCAGTCAAGTTGATACAAAAGAGAATATTTTCTTCCACTGACACCTCACACATTCACATAGTCCTCCCTCTCTTCAAACTGTGCTCATTTCTCATTCACACATAAGAGAACACCAAATAGTTTGGGTGCAAAATATAAAGAGCATAAAATTGCATAAATGTTAGGGGTGGGAATCACAGGGTACCTCACAATACATGACTCACGATGCCGATGATATCATGATACAGCAATTCTGCGACTATCCTATAATGATACATCATGAAAACAAAATGCCCATGAAAACGGTTAAGTGCAGGTTTTCCACACTTTGGACTTAAACGTGGCTAGGGCATCTATTTTTTTTCCCCTCACACTGCTGTCCGCCATTCCCATTAAAAACCCTGACAGAACCCAAGTGCAGTTTTATTGCCAATAATCCAAAGTGAGCAAACAGAAATGACAAAACAAAGAACTCACCAACAGCGGTCTACAAGGACAATACTCGACAAGGGAACAAGGCAAACATGAGGGCTTAATTACACAAGGACTAATGACTGAACAAGACACACCTGTGAACAATCAAGACAATGAACCAATGACAAAACTGAACTGAGAACACGTGACAAAAACAACCAGTGACAACAGGGGCACGTTCAAAGCTCAAACCGGTGTGCAACGTTTTGCTAAGGTCATGTTTCCTGGAAACAGTGTACAACGGGTTTGAGATGCGTTTTCTCTCGTTTGGTGGGTGTTTCAAATATGTCAGCCCAATCAGCAGCAACATGTACTATAGACAGTTTCATCGGACGCACGTGCGTTGCCACGGTTACGCGTCTGGCCCGAAGTTAACTTCCGGTCTGTGTTTGTTTATCGGTCTGGCAAGGGGATAGTATGGCGCACTACTCAGTAGAAACACATTTTTGACGTACTATTCTTTGATAACATGATATAAATATTAACGATCAAGCAGAGAGAATATGACACCAGCGCAAAAGCAGTGTGTGCGACTCACCAAAAAGCCTTAAATGCTTCATAAATATCCAGCATACGAGAGCAGCGTCTAATGTAATTTAGACTGTATGTCTAATGTAATTTACTTGTTATTTATTTAGCTTGTTATCAGAAATAATCTACTCTAGAGGTAACTTATTCTGGCTGCATTTACACTTGGCATTAACATGCGAGCACCGTGATCATCAGTCATTCAGGGCGAGTTTAAATTTGTTCATATCAAGTGGTCGCCATCTGGATAACTGATCGGATTTATGTTTCCCGCAAAATATTTAAATGTGCCTTTATCATACAGTGCAAAACAACTTTCGCTTTCTCCTCTATTAATGGCAATAGAGCACGGGATTTTTTGTGATGCATTCATTTAAAATCAATCTCAAATAGTGTACTTTATCTAAAAGTTAACTTTCCCAACATTAATCGTATGTTATCAAACAAAGAAACATGTTATTCCGATGCATTGCATGATTGAAGCATTTATAGATAGGCTACTGTACAGAAAACGGCATTACACGGTCCTTAAAGGGTTAGTTCACCCAAAGATTTGAATTCTATCATTATTACTCTCCCTCATGTCATTCCAAACCTGTAAGACCTTCGTTCATCTTTGGAACACAATTTAAGATATTTCTCTTCTTCTCTACGGTCTTACGGGTTGGGGTCGACATGAGGGTGAGAAATTAATGTATGAATTTACATTTTTGGGTGAACTAACCCTTTAAGGGGGGTGTTTCCCCCACTCTTTATTGCAGACAGAAATGGGAGATTAATTATTATAAACAAACTGAAACAATAAAAACATGTAAATTAAGATAATGCTGCCCAATTAAAATGAAACATGATAGTGCATAAGAAAGATAACGCAGCCTCTGTTGTTATTGATTCTTTGTGGACGACTACCGGAAGTTAAGTTTGGGCCACAAAAGCGCGCATGTGCAGTAACATTTGTTTATGTTGTTGTCAGTGAAACCGTCTATATAAACCACGTGATATTAAAGAGACAGCTCACAATGTCCAAGTGAAGTCGTTTACAAATGTGTCCGCTGCAGCCCGGTATACGTAACAATTGAAGATATTAGAAGACATGATTGTCGTAAGAGTGTTATAGTAAAAATATAGCATATCAACATGATGATGTAGTTGATTGACATGATGATTTTTAGCTAGGCAAGTTTATTTATATACCAAATTTCATACACAATCGTAATGAAGTGCTTTACATAAAAATGAGAAAGAAAATACAGGGTATTAAAAAAGTAAGAACTAGAAATAAATTTTTTTAAATTAGAATTGATTACCAGGAGATAAAAAAGTTAATTAAATGGGATTGGGGATGTTCTCTTTTATTCTGGATGGCAAGGGCAGTGATTGCATGTATTTTGCAGTATTAAACACGTATTTATATCGATTTCATCAGGCTCCGAAAATTCTTCAAAAAGAACACAAAGAATGGCCTTCTCAGCTGCCATAGTTGCAACTCTTGCGTCATCAGAACAGGGTGTTCAAAGCAGCACCGTTTCCATTCATAGCCCAGGCTTGTTTGACTTGATGCAGCGATGTGCAGACCGATCGGCGGCTGACTTGAAGCAGTGCATGCCGGTTAGAAATTGTCCGACTTTTTTTTTATTATTATTGCAAGAAACACAATTACAATAAGGCAATTCGAAATCAATTACACCATCTAAATAACAGGGCACAACTAGAAGAAAGGAAACAAAAACAAAAATAAAAATAATAAAAATTTTAACAACTGGGTCTTCCAATAGTTTAAATTTCTAGTAGTCTTCTACCACTTTTCAATTTTAACATTCTTAAAGATTTACAGAAAATCCAAAATTCTTTCTGAAAAACAGAAAACAAAGGCTTTGTTTTAAGGCATTTGCACTTATGAATATAACATTTCCCCAAAATGAAAATATTGTTCAGTAAAAATTTAATGTGTACATCTTCCATTATTATACCAAAAGTTGTCTTTTTTTTTTTTTTTTTAAATGAAGGAATCAAATTAATTGTCATTTTAAGCCACCCGTACATGTCAGCCCAAAAGGCTCAACCAGTCAAAAAACAAATGTTATATTTCGGAATCACAGAAAGTACCACTATTGTGATCAATATTAAATCTATATCTAAGAAGCTCGGGTTAAGGATGGGTAAATATCGTTAACATTTTAAAAATATACTCCCTTAGCTTTGGGAGGTATAGGAAAGGAAAGATACATAGTTCTTAATATATTAATTGAGTTCTAGGAAAAAGTTGACTTACATTATTTCGACAAACCTGATTTGGACATTTTTCTTGGGTTAGTAAAGTTCGTATTAATTTGTTTGATAAATTATTCATAATAAAATCCTGCCCATTTATTTTTAAGGATGGTAGATGAAGATCTTAATTTACATAGGGCACTGTATTTCTAACCAACAAGCCTTTTCAGTAGGTTACCTTATCTTATTGTTTGTGATCACATTGAAAATTATAATTTTCACAGAAAGTTCTGCGATCCATAAAATTACCTTCCTTATCAAGAAAATGAGCAACAGACCACATACCTCTCTCCCCCCAATCTCTTATAAAGAGTGACTTGCTTCTAAATAAAATATACCTATTGTTCCAAATTTGTGAATTGTGAGGGGAAAAATTGTGTTTATAAATCAACTTCTAGTATAAATGGACTTGTCTATGAAAATCTGACAATTTGAGAGGGGGTTTTTGTACTGCAAAGTAGCAGCGTAATAAGAATTCAATACCACCAACACTTTTAAAGATATTCCTAGGGGCACAGAACCAAAAACTATTATTATTTGTTAAAAAATGTTTGAGCCAATAAATCTTAAACATCCCATTCATGCAGTAAAAATCTATGGCCTGTAAACCTATGGCCCTCTTTATAGTCTTTTACTACTATCCCTTTTTTAATATAATGAGCTTTTCTCTTCCAGATGTACTTGAAATTCATCTGGTTAATCAACTTCATCTTCTTATAAGAAAAAGGAAGGGAGCCTGTTAAAGCATCTGGATAGAGACTCAAAGATAGAAATGTCTCTTTGCATCCATCTATCCAATCTGGTCTTGCATTCAGCTATTCTGTTAGATATATTTATTTATTTACTTAATTCTTTATCTTTGGTAATTATAATCCCAAGATATTTGATCCTAGATTTAACTGGTACATCGCAAATGGCTGTAAAATGAGATTCTTTTAGGGTCATTATTTCACATTTATTCAAATTAAGACACAAGGCCGAGGTCTTGGAAAAGTTATTAATAATTTGGAGAGATTTAGAAATTTGATGAGTGAGTATTTTTAGAAATAAGGCTGTGTCATCAGCCAATTGATTAATCACTATGGAGTCATCAAAAAACCTTTAATTGCTCAATATCTGAGAGTTTAATTGCAAGAGCAAGCATTTCTGCCGCCAAAATAAAAAGTAAGGGCGAAACGGGACATCCTTGCGTAATCCTACGATTTATATTAAAGCGTTGAGTGGTCCCTTCTGTCCATGAAACAGAACACTTTGTATACAGATATAGACTAATAATTAAACTTATAAAATGTTCCCCAAAACAATAAAGCTCCAAAGCAGTACAAATAAAGTTGTGTTCGACCGCATCGAAAGCTTTGTAAAAATCAAGGAAAAACATAATACCATTGTCATTAATATTGTCTCTATAGTCAATCAGATCTTGGACCAGACGTAAATTATTGTGAATCGATCTACCCCTCATAAACCATGACTGCATATTACTTATAATCTGAGATAATCCGGTTTTCAGACCATTTGAATAAATGTGTACTAACAATTTATAATCATTATTTAACAGTGTGATAGGCCGCAAATTGTCTAAAATCTTAGGATCTTTGCCCGGCTTGGGAATGAGAATTATAACCCCTTGCTTCATAGTATGGGAAAGTGATGAACATTCTATAACTTCAGTCATAGACTTTAAGGAATCCCCCCCCAAAAAATAAAAAAATTGGCCGTTAAACCGTCAGAGCCAGGGGATTTGTCAGAAGACAAAGATTGTATAGCTTTCGCTAAATCTTGTAAATAAATGTTTGCATCACATATCTCCTTAAAATGTTTTGTCCGATACGTGACAGTGACTTATGACATCAAAGTACCGCGAGAGCGATTCGAGAGCAGTCGGCTAATCTTTTCTCTAGAGCGGCTGCACCAGACTGCACAGACTCTGATGACGACACAGCTGTTCCACGATTGGCCGGATTCACCGCATGACAGCGATCAGGTGTGTTTCGTGTTTATTATGAAATCTTCAGCTCCACTCATGCTCACAATAAATTTTTTATAATGGTAAAACGTCTCGGTTACGTACGGTATGTAACCCTCGTTCCCTGAAGGAGGGAACGGAGACGGAAGTCGGAACCAACGGACTGAAAGGGAACCTCTTTTCATGTAGTCGCAATGTTATATTGTCATGTATATCAAAATAAAACTGATTAAAAATGTAGACACCACTTCATTGATAGTGTAGGCTTATGTTGAACTTTATTCTTATACAAACAGATGCTGTATTATGCAGTACATAAAGTAACGAATGAAAATTTATCTGAAACATCTGTGTATTTGACAAATATTTTTCATTTATTTAACTTCAGCTGTGATTAAAGTATGCATATATTGTGCAAGCGTCACTACAGGAAGCAGAAAGTGTCCGACTTCACGTCTCCATTTGCAGCTCCTCCCCGATTATCATATCGCACAGAGAAGGATAATGCACAGAGAACTATATATTGCCCTATTGATAATTTTTTCCACCCCTAATAAATGCACAATGCATTTGTATTGCATCTAAACCAAACATCAACACACCTGCAGGAAAAACATGGTAATACTGTCTTCTTAAACTGTTTTTTGTAACATACTAACTGATTTGTTGCTAGTCCAATATGGTCTACCTCAAGTCGACATCCACTACACCAGTTTGTAATCCAGTTTGGACTAACTAAAATCCCGCTTGGATCAGATAGAAATATATAAAACCATCAGGAGAGGTTAGTTAAAAAGATAAACTAGCACCTAGTACATTTTAATACAAGCAACATGAAAAATGACTAGGAAAAAATAAGCAAATTATCTTGCATTCTACCTAACCAGTTGTTAGCTACAGAAAACAATAGAACAAAATGGCATGAACAATAAAATGATCCCAAAGTCAATCACGCCAAATGCACGGAGTGAAGAAAATACCAAGCGAAAATCAGAAAGGATGCAGGTACTGACCAAGAGTGAGAAGGCAAAGTGTTTTGCGTATACATCATGTCTTCAGAACTTCATCCAAATGTCACATCTACCTTTGAAACATGTTTTTATACAAGAAATTTGGATTTGAAAGCAGATTATGGGTGCCAACGGTTTATCCCCCTACAATCTGACTGCATGTGAAAGTTGTCATTATCACAGAAAGCTCTGCCTTCTCTTCCCACAGAACTAGAAGCATCTGCACTTGCTTGGAATAAACAGACTGGACAGATGAAAGTGATGTTTTAATCAGGACACCTGCAGCTGTCACATCTGTGATTTAAAGAAGTGATATGAGGATCTGGACGGAGGGGGATAGGGACTGCTGGGGCAGATGTGTGTGTGGTGGACGCCACTTCAGTTCAAACGAGGGGACTGAAGACAACATCTCAGTGTATTTCGTTCATCTGAGGACATTAGAGAAAACTTCTTTCTCAGACCAGAATACACACAGAGAGGTCATGTATTCACGCTCATGTTGTTTCAAACCGGTATGACTTTCTTTCATCTGTTGTTTCTGTGGAACACTGCATATTCTGAAGCACTGTTTTTGTCCATACAATGAAAGTAAATAGGGTCCAAGACACCACAACCCCCATTGCCTTATGTTAAGGACAAAAAAAATCTCGTTTTTCAAAATATCTCCTTTTGTGTTCCACAGATGAAAGAAAGTCATATGGGTTTGAAACAACCTGAGTAATATATTTCTGGGTGAACTATTCTTTTAAGTCCAAAAAAGCAAAAGCTGAAATCATGTCAATAAAATCTCTCCATTGTTCTTGAAAATCTCAACAGTATAATTTGTGCAACCTGGCATCCACAAAATTATAGTGTTCTGCCAAACCCCTGTGGTAAACATTAGATGAACACTGTCACACATATTCACATGTAAATTAGCTTTTATGGAAAACTGTTTGGCAGAAGTGACAAACTGCCAATTCTTGCCAAAGGGTTGCTGCAGGTAACACTCTCTCTGTAGTCCAGTGTTATTTTTGACAACAAATTTTTATTTAGTTTTAGTCATAGTCTTTTGACTAAAATGCCATTTAGTGATATAAGAATATCCTGTAAGTTTCGGAGCTGAAGACTTCCTTGTTAGTCTAAGAAAAGCTTTTATTGACACAAGGCCCAACAAATGCTCAATCTCAGAATGTGCCAGGCTGTGACGTCAGAGCGTGGTGAAGCACCGCCTCAACAGAAGAAGAAGTATGCCTGATTCTGTAGCCCCGCCCACCGACTCGTGCAAAAAATGTAACATAAATAACACGGGCCTTTGTAGAGCTAAACGGATCGCACCGAGCAATAAACATAAACAAGATATTGCGCTGTGCCTGGTTGTGGAAGAACACAGTTGCTGCAATTAACATTGCGCATTTGTTCCTTCATTTGACCGCGGATTCGTTTGTAAACAAGAGACTGGATTTGAAGACAGGATGAGATTACATGAATGAATGAAGCAACACACTTATGTGAGTAAAATGTTTTTTGGGTTTTTTTACGTGATATTATTGCATTGTTACAGATCGTTTGATATCTATTGATTATGTGTACGTGTCTAACTGAACATAACTTAGCACGCTGTCTCAGGCAATACTTTATTTGAGGTGTTGCTGGTTCATTGTGCTGTGATTCGGGATCAGACTAGAACATGTATGGACCAGGGCTCGCAAAGCCATGTGTTTTCCAGACGGGCTACCAAAGCGTAAGCCCATCAGCTGGCCGGTGAATCTTAAATAGTGAAATAACATTCCTTTCTTGGTGTATGTTGTTCACACTCTTGACTTGATATTAGAAGGAAAAATACAATCGCGGAAGTTTTGATCATGCTGATTTGTCTGAATCTGCAGTGAGGCTTGTGCATGTGTTTGTGTGTATGTTAGTGATGCACGGTTAGCGGTTATATCCACTGATCGGGTGGGCCAAGTAATAAAAAATAACATTACAATTAATTGCGGGTGGATGAGAGATAAATCATTGTGTTTGTTTGACAAAGACATTTTGCGAGGCCTGTGGACGAATCATCATTCCGGTTCCCGTTTTCCCACACACTTTCAAAACAATGCCTCATGTGTACTCACGGGGGAGACGGAGCTCATTATAATATTCAAAGCTTATCCAATCATAGCAGTGGACATTTACTTCCAAGTCTTCAGTGCAGCACGGCCATAAAAACCAAGCGTTCCATGAGAGAGGCTCAAAAACAGGGTAGAAAATAGCCTATTACTTATTCTTTATGATGTTTTTGAATGAAAAAAAACCATGCAAATGTCATCAGTTGACCTCAGACAACAGTATAAAAAAATTAAAAAAGCTGGTTCATGACATCTTTAAATTGTAATGCATGAATTGAGCATTTAACCCTTAAATGCATGACTGTTTTGCCAAACATTCTTACATATTCGGGTCTTTAGCGACCTGGATCTATATCTAACATGGATAGATCGCTACCTGTCGCGATTATATATAAAACTCCTGATATTTGAGTAACAATTACATAAGAATAAAATAAAACATATTTTGGAGCTTGGAAGGGTTCAGTTTGAGCAGATGTTTTATACCATCACCACTGTCCTCGTCCTAGCTAATTTCCCAGTACATTCAGCATTTCCCTCATATTTGCGATCTCACGCATATTCTCAAAACTCATTTTTTACCATCATCAAGTGACAATGACACTAATATTTGATTGCGTTCAGTACTGTCTCTGCATTAAATCGCTGAGTCATTTCAAGTTTTGCAGATTATATATATATTACACTCATTTCGTCATTATAGATACATTTATTATTGTGCAGATAAAAAAATGCATACAATCTTACACATCTCGGGTCGTTAGCGACCCTATACAATTTTGACAAAAACTAGTGGGAAAACAGGCATTCAATTATAATTTTATTACTTTTTTCTTGTTATATTGTTTAAAATGGATTGATTGAGGAATACTAAGAAGGTTGATGTCTAACTTTAAAAAATGAATGAGGAGGATGGTAGTGAATGACGTCTTGGGTCACTTAAGACCCGAGGTATGCATTTAAGGGTTAAGCATTACATAAAGTTCACAATTAACATGGAGTATAAACATTATTTATCAGAATATGTCTATGGCTGGCATATTTATTTCTGTTCATAGCAGAATCCCCTTCACAAGGAACATATTTCATATTGTGAAAAGATTATTAGATTATCACATTATTTTAGGGTTCAATTCACACTTTTAACTAGTTGCTTATTAACTTGCATATTACCAGGATATTGGCTGTTTATTAGTGCTTCTAAAGCACATATTAATGCCTTATTCTACATCCCTTAATCCTACCAAATACCGAAACCTAAATGTTACAAAAACTACCTTACTAACTGTTAATAAGCAGTAAATTATGAGTTTATAAGTTGTAGTTAATAGTGAATATGTGTTCCCTGTACTTAAATTAACTTTTTTTTTACTTTTTTCCAATAAACATCAATAAAACAAAATAAATTCAATTAAAATTTTCTAAATTACAAAGTTTGTTTTCAGAGTATATATAACAACGGAATTGTTGTTTTGTTATTATTTTAAGCAGAATCCTTACAAAACTTTCTTCGATTAATGCTAAAACAAGAAAGAAAGAAAAAAGCAAATGTTTAAATGTTTAGATATATTTTACTGGAAAACAAGTTTAAGATTAATATCAATTATTATTATTATTATTTAGAAATATTCTTCTGGTTCTTTCAGTGACTTGGTGTTCTCTGCTCCATTTCTAGATTGCATCACAAGCCTTATTTTCATTTATTTAATGGTTTGGTAACTTGCCATTTTGTGGACCTGTTCAAGGTCTGCTAACATTTGACTTTGTTGGAGGTAAAGGGGAGGTCTAATTCTTTTTCCAATATTACATCAGCATAGTTTATTCATTTTTCATTACATTTGTTTAATTGCAATTTTGAGGTTGCATGTGAGGTCTGCCTATTGATCATATCACTAATTAAAACCTAAGACCACACAAGACGTGACTCTTTTCTGAATTCTCATATTAAGATCCAGTTCTATCTTGCAGACTTGCAGAATTTTTCTCCATGCCCTTAACGCAAATTTGTCCATTTGCAGTTAATTAATTTTTGTCTGTTAATCTTTAATCCAATTTTGTCTATTTTAATCTGACATCAGATTCCTTTTACTCATTCTGAGTACTTTTATGACTGATTGAATAAAATAACTGAAATCAATATATAAATGATGATTTTTGCCAAGATGCTGCTTATGGGAAGCTCAGTGCTATAGTACCTCTTAAAAACACCTTCCCACACGCAAACAGGGGTCCCCACCTCATTTCCTCCCTTTGCTTTTCTCTCCAAACAGCCACTTCAATCCCTGCTGTTTGCTGTGTCTGAGTGCGGTCTGATTCCACAGCTCTGTGTGCGTGTGAAACGCGAGGCCCCCACCAGGCATGACTGCAGTGGAGAGGCTTGCTGCCTGTGGGAGGTCAGAGGCTGGAATCTGGTGTCATGCCATCAGAGGCTATTAAAGCACTGAGTCCTGCAGCGAGAGAGTCAATGAGCCTGACACTCCACTGTCAGCCTCTGCTCATCAGCCTTGGAGGGACAGAGATATTGCTGGGATTAACACACACATACAAACACACCTGCAGCAGACCATTTAACACACACACACCTGCAGCAGAATGTTTAACTCATAAGCACACACACACACACTTGTAACAAGTCATTTAACACTCACACATACCTGCAGTACACTGTTTAACACACACACAAAGTTTACTTGGCTAAATACTATTGTTTATATATTAAATAAATTACTATATTTAGCTACACTATATTGCCAAAAGTATTGGGACACTCCTCCAAATCATTGAATTCAGGTGTTCCAATCACTTCCATGGCCACAGATGTATAAAATCAAGCACTTAGGCATGCAGACTGCTTCTACAAACATTTATGAAAGAATGGGTCGCTCTCAGGAGCTCAGTGAATTCAAGTGTGCTACCGTGATAGGTTGCCACCTGTGAAATAAGTCCATTCGTGAAAATTTCCTCATATTCCACGGTCAACTGTTAGTGGTATTATAATAAAGTGGAAGCAATTGGGAACAACAGCAACTCAGCCACGAAGTGGTAGGCCACGTAAAATCACGGAGTGGGGTCAGCGCATGCTGAGGCTCGCAGAAGTCGCCAACATTCAATAGTCAATAATAACAGACCTCCAAACTTTGTGTGGCCTTCAGATTATCTGAAGAACAGTGTGTAAAGAGCTTCATGGAATGGGTTTCCATGGCCGAGCAACTGCATCAAAACCTTACATCACAAAGTGCAATGCAAAGCGTCAGACGCAGTGATGTAAAGCATGCCACCACTGGACTCTAGAGCAGTGGAGACGTGTTCTCTGGCGTGGCGAATCACGCTTCTCTGTCTGGCAATCTGATGGACGAGTCTGGGTTTGGCAGTTGCCAGGAGAACGGTACATGCCTGACTGCATTGTGTCAAGTGTAAAGTTTGGTGGAGGGGGGATTATGGTGTTGGGATTGGCCCCTTAGTTCCAGTGAAATAAACTCAGCATACCAGACATTTTGGACAATTTCATGCTCCCAACTTTGTGGGAACAGTTTGGGGATGGCCCCTTCCTGTTCCAACATGACTGCACACCAGTGCACAAAGCAAGATCCATAAAGACATGGATGAGCGAGTTTGGTGTGGAGGAACTTGACTGGCCTGCACAGAGTCCTGACCTCAACCCGATAGAACACCTTTGGGATGAATTAGAGCGGAGACTGCGAGCCAGGCCTTCTCGTCCAACATCAGTGCCTGACCTCGCAAATATGCTTCTAAAAGAATGGTCAAAAATTCCCGTAAACACACTCCCTAAACCTTGTGGAAAGACTTCCCAGAAGAGTTGAAGCTGTTATAGCTGCAAAGGATGGGCCAACTCCATTTTAAACCCTACGGATTAAGAATGGGATGTCATTAAAGTTCATGTGCATGTCCCAAACTTTTGCCAATATTGTGTATATTTATGTAGATTTTATATATTTATTAGGGATGTCAACGGTAACGCGTTAATGCATGCGATTCATTTAAAGTCCTTTAAAATAAATAACTGGCTTAAAACCATTTTGAGGGGTGAAAATACTAACATGCCTAATATATTATGTATAGGAGGGAATTTTGGCTTTTTGCCATTGAGATGTCTAGGAAAAAGTGTCCCAGTCGACCTGAATTCACCCTGATTGCTATAATTATATTATAATTATAATGTTGTGATGCCTAAATTCACATGTAGCATCCACCCACGGTTTGGCACACACTTGCACCACGGTTCAACTTAAATCTGACGACACACCTATAATATGGTTTGTTAAAAATAACGTGTAAAAACAGACAAACAGAGTTCAGCTAATGTATGTTTCTGTCAAAGGATACCATTCTGGCTTCCCAATACATTACAACAGCAATGAAAAAAAAAAAAAAACGAGGACAAAACAGTTACTCTTTGTAAACTTTATTCAATGCGAGTGCCGTATGCTCGAACATGACCAGTCATTTACATCATCATCACCCGGGTGTTGATAGCATGTGAGGTGCAAGCACAGGTGAGACCTGAACAGCTCATGTTGCAAACTGAGCTGTGTTTAAACTAAACTCATTTAAGCCTCGCCAATTTAAATATTAAAGAGCCAGAAGATGTGAATGAGAAGTTGTGCGCGCTGTGAGAAGATTTGTGTGTGCACTCATCCGAAGCAGGAATGCGGAACGGCGCGTCTCAGAAGTGAATGTAAACAGTTTAGAAATTAGGCTCATGTGTAACCGTATCAGTAGATTAGATCCATGCATTCGCACTTAAAGTGACAGCAGTAATACTCCTAACACTCCTGATGTCTGTGTTTTTAATGTTAATCAAACAACAAAAGACAAGGAAATCACTCGCTGCTCTTGATTGAATAGCTTTTGTGATTTTAATAAGGATTAATCTTCAATTCAGAGAATCGTATCTGTCGGATTTACAACACATCAGTTCATCCACTTCTCCCGAAATAAATGGAAGTAAGTGGCCGGTGAACTGGGAGAAGAATAGAGATAATACACAATGTGTATCCGATATGAATAAAACGCATTGGAAATTTCACATCAGTGTGTATTTAACAACCTTTAAATGTATTTTTTTGCTAGTACCATCCGAAAGTGGTTGGGGTTGCCACGGTGCCTATCTGAAACCGGTCTCTTTGGAAAAAACACGCTGCAGCTGCCACTGCAGTCCATACAGTTGGGCTACATGCAAGAAAAGACCAGGTTGGTTCTCGAGTTGATGGAGTCCACAGATGAGTCAGTAAGGAATGCAAATGCCAAGGTTCCTACTGGCCGCAAGTGGAATGCCCAAACCGAGGTCGATCAAGCTGTCGGTCGGCTACAACACCGGGAGATCATGGACAGAGTTCAGGCAGGAAGAGCAGGGCTAGGATGGGGAGAGACGCCACGCTTTTGGTCCAAGGCCAATCGCAAGCAAAGGAAGGAGATGGTGGTAGCAGAGGTGACGAGGATGGAGGAAGACCGCTACAAAATCAAGGCTGTGTCGCAGGGTCGACAAGGAAGCTGGACAACCTGGGAGGGAATCATGAACCGGAACATCAGTTGGTCAGACGTGTGGAAGATCCCACAGGCAAGACTTAGCTTACTCATTCGTTCAACCTACGACACGCTTCCCTGCCCTCGGAACCTCCACCAGTGGTTTGGGAATGAAGAATCCTGTGCACTCTGCAATGCCCCCATCGCAAGTCTCCAGCACATCTTGTCAGGCTGTAAGATCGCTCTCTCACAGGGACGCTACAGATGGAGCCACGATCAGGTCCTGAGAAAGCTAGCCGAAGTACTGGAGGAGTGTCGACAGGGTAGCAAACAACCACCAGCAGCAGAGGACCCCACCATCTTTGTGTCGGAAGGAGGGGTAAGGAGAAGCACCAGATCAAGAGAAACAGCAAGGCCCTTCTCCCCCAACCAGGAGTGGAACATGAGGGTTGACCTGGACAGGCAGCTCCGGTTCCCCACGGAGATAACCACCACATCTCTCCGACCAGACATAGTGGTGTGGTCAACCAAGGCAAGATCGATGCACCTCATTGAGCTCACTGTACCATTGGAGGAGGGGACCGAGGCCGCCTTCGTACGGAAGAAGGCCAAGTACTCAGAGCTCGCTGCTGAGTGCCGGGAGGCTGGCTGGAAGCCTACCATCTACCCAATGGAGGTTGGATGCCGAGGTTTCCTTGGGTTGTCAACCATACGCCTCTTGAGGGAAGCAGGAGTGACCGGAGGGAGGCTAAGGAGGGCAACAAAGGATCTGGCAGAGGAGGCAGAGAAAGGTAGCTTTTGGCTCTGGCTGAGGAGGAAAGATAGGTGTTGGGGGAAGAACATCTAACCCCAGACAACAGCTGCAGGGAGAACAGCTATCAGCTGCAGGGGGTGAAAGGGAGACGTCCCTATCACTGCTCCGCCACCAGGAGACGTTCCAGAATTAAAGGAGCGAAACGTTGGTGAATGGTGGTTTCTGGCTGATGACCTTGCAGCTGACCCATGGGCACTGGAGGAGGTGCGACAGGCAGCAATGCCCAGCAGGTGATAACATCTTCCTGTGCAATTACTGAATGTGTATTTAAATGTCTGAAACAAAAGAAACATTATGTGGTTGTGATACATGAGAAGCGCTTAGCGTGCCGTGTCCATCTCTGGCTCAGTGCCAGCCAAAGCACAACAGCACATTTGAATTTAGTAGTTGATCATGTGATGCACTGAATGTTCTAATCACATCGGTGTGATCGTACGCATCATGGATAAGTGGCACAGAAATCTGCTCTCTGATTCGGTCTGGTACATACCGGTCATATAGGTCTGTCTGTAATGCCTGTCTGTCATGTCTGTGTGTCTGTCATGTCATGTCTGTCTGCCTGTCAGTCTGTAATGTCTGTCTTTAATTTCTGTCTGTCTGTCTGTCTGTCTGTCTGTCTGTCTGTCTGTCTGTCTGTAATTTCTGTCTCTGTCTGTCTCTCTGTCAGTAATGTATGTGTCTGTAATGTCTGTCTGTAATGTCTGTCTGTAATTTCTGTCTGTCTATAATGTCTGTCTGTCTGTCTGTCTGTAATGTATGTGTGTCTGTAATGTCTGTCTGTCTGTAATGTACACTCACCTAAAGGATTATTAGGAACACCATACTACTTACTTATGCATTTGGCAGATGCTTTTATCCAAAGCGACTTACACTTAATAAGCAGCCTTATTACAGGGACAATCCCCCTGGAGCAACATGGAGTAAAGTGCCTTGCTCAAGGACACACTGGTGGTAACCGCTGGGATCGAACCAGCAACCTTCTGCGTATCAGTTCCATGGTTTAACCCACTGGACCACCAACTCCATTATACTATACAGTATACTAATACTGTGTTTGACCCCCTTTCGCCTTCAGAACTGCCTTAATTCTACGTACCATTGATTCAACAAGGTGCTGAAAGCATTCTTTAGAAATGTTGGCCCATATTGATAGGATAGCATCTTGCAGTTGATGGAGATTTGTGGGATGTACATCCAGGGCACGAAGCTCCTGTTCCACCACATACCAAAGATGCTCTATTGGGTTGAGATCTGGTGACTGTGGGGGCCATTTTAGGACAGTGAACTCATTGTCATGTTCAAGAAACCAATTTGAAATGATTCGAGCTTTGTGACATGGTGCATTATCCTGCTGGAAGTAGCCATCAGAGGATGGGTACATGGTGGTCATAAAGGGATGGACATGGTCAGAAACAATGCTCAAGTAGGCCGTGACATTTAAACAATGCCCAATTGGCACGAAGGGGCCTAAAGTGTGCCAATAAAACATCCCCCACACCATTACACCACCACCACCAGCCTGCACAGTGGTAACAAGGCATGATGGATCCATGTTCTCATTCTGTTTACGCCAAATTCTGACTCTACCATCTGAATGTCTCAACAGAAATCAAGACTCATCAGACCAGGCAACATTTTTCCAGTCTTCAACTGTCCAATTTTGGTGAGCTTGTGCAAATTGTAGCCTCTTTTTCCTATTTGTAGTGGAGATGAGTGGTACCCTGTGGGGTCTTCTGCTGTTGTAGCCCATCCGCCTCAAGGTTGTGCGTGTTGTGGCTTCACAAATGCTTTGCTGCATACCTCGGTTGTAACGAGTGGTTATTTCAGTCAAAGTTGCTCTTCCATCAGCTTGAATCAGTCGGCCCATTCTCCTCTGACCTCTAGCATCAACAAGGCATTTTCGCCCACAGGACTGCCGCATACTGGATGTTTTTCCCTTTTCACACCATTCTTTGTAAACCCTAGAAATGGTTGTGCATGAAAATCCCAGTAACTGAGCAGATTGTGAAATACTCAGACCGGCCCGTCTGGCACCAACAACCATGCCACGCTCAAAATTGCTTAAATCACCTTTCTTTCCCACTCTGACATTCAGTTTGGAGTTCAGGAGATTGTCTTGACCAGGACCACTCCCCTAAATGCATTGAAGCAACTGCCATGTGATTGGTTGATTAGATAATTGCATTAATGAGAAATTGAACAGGTGTTCCTAATAATCCTTTAGGTGAGTGTATGTGTGTCTGTAATGTCTGTCTGTCTGTCTGTCTGTCTGCCTGCCTGCCTGTAATGTCTGTCTGTAATTTTGGTATGTCTGGCTGCCTGTCTGTCTGTCTGTAATGTATATGTGTCTTTAATGTATGTGTGTCTGTAATGTCTGTCTGTCTGTCTGTCTTTCTGTCTGTGTCTATCTATTTATCATCTGTTTGTTTATTTCTGATTGACTGTAAACTTTCAGCTTGAAAACTACTTTGAACTTTGAACTTCAAACTGAAAACCTTCAAACTCCATAGCTTTTAAAACAATTTCAAACTTTCAGGTTAGGCTTTCTCAATCTAAAGTTTGTCTTGACAAACATTTGTTTTATCTAGTTTATGTTGTTCATAAAGTAAGTCTCTTATGTACTTTACAGACAAATCCAATAACACTCAAGCATATCTTTGTCTAACATCTTCCTATAATGAATTTAGAAATATTTAAACTATTGTCCTTGTATGACCCTGCACTAATGCCTTTCTTCAAAATGATTCAATATTGTTTGTTCTGTATTTTATCTAAATTAGATGTTGTGAACTGGTGTGCATTTTCCACACAACACAAGCAAGGGTTTTGGATCCCCTACTCATCGACTCGGTGCTTGCACTGCATTGAACTATTCAAGGACTGATGGCAGCAGAAGACGAGTCCTGCGTGGATTTTATTCAGATAACGAGGTTGAAGGCTATTGCTCGGTTGAATGTTTTTTTAATGGTGGAGGGGAATTTCAGGCTGAGTAGATTTGAATGAATTGTTTCGTGTGTAGGCTATGTGATATAAAAAATTATAATCTATGTATATGTGTGATGAATAATCTGTATGTGTATAATTATAATTATTATAATTAAAAGTAATTATAATTATATTAATTGTTTTGAAGTTAAACAAAGTTATCACTGTTATCAGTTAGTTTTTTTTTTTGTTTAGTTGGTATGCATAATATTGGATACAGAGACTGAAAATGTAGCCTACTGTAGGCTATGTAGTTGTAACGGAATGGGAAGAAGGAGACGGGAACCGGCGAACGTTTAAAGACTTTAATCTTAACATAAACAAAATGAAAGTAAAAAACAATAAACCATAAACAAAACACAACATAAAGTCCAGGCCTGGGGCCATGAAGCCAGTTTCGCTGGCTAGACAGATAAGACTTAGTTTAGATCCTGGAGCCAATCCTGGATTTTAGGTATTAGGAAAGTGGCTTGGCTTTCAGCTGTGTTCATCGTCATAGTAACTTAAAGGTCTCATGAACTGGCTTTTAAAAATGTTTTATACTGTTGTCTAAGGTCTACTTGTGATGTTTAGGTGGTTTTTACATTCAAAAACATCATAATGAATAAGTAATAGGCTATTTTCTGCTCGGTTTTGAGCCTCTCTCAAGACACGCTTGGTTTTAATGGGTGTGCCGCACTGAAGACTTGGAAGTAAACGCCCACTGCTATGATTGGACAACAGTTTTGCATATTTAATGAGCTTCGGTTCCTGGCTGCTGCCTGCAGATTGAGGCGGGGCTGCATATGGGGGCAGGGCTGTACGTGTCACCCCGACCATAATGCTTTTCATTGGTTAGTGGCAAAGTATGACGTCGATAGAGGCGGGGCGGGAATGCATGCCTCGTCCCGCCCGCAACTCTTCTCATTGGTTAGTGCCGTCAAGTCATGACTTCGATTCTAGCAGGTTTTTCCGGTGTTTATCGCTGCATGGTGAGAACAGGCAAGTTATGCAATTTGTTTAATTAAAAAAATTTATTCGAAAGTATGTGTGTGTTCTTTCCCCCCCGGGATCAGGTTGGATCCGCCCCAGAAACTGCCATATGTTGCACTACCCTGCTAGGTTAGTCCTTTTGAGTTCTCCACCTCTCCTCCTTCTGAGGATGTGGCTCTGCAGCGTTCCATCTCCCTGAGATGGGCACGCTTCCCAGCATTATCCAGTAGTCACGCTGAGTGGGTCTTGCAGAAACAGTAGTGACTGATCTTCCCTGCCATGAGCCCTGACTCCCACTCCAACATAGGAGTGGTCCAGCGAGCACAGGCAGGGCGCTGGAAGGGCCAGCATCCCTGGCGTGTTGGTAGGGATCCCAATACGTCGGTCAGTTCCGACGTACACCGAACGTGACCGACTGAAAGGGAATGTCTAGGTTACTTATGTAACCCTCGTTCCCTGAAGGAGGGAACGGAGACTTACATCCTGTCGCCAGGTGCTGTGCTTCCGCTGAAGGGCAGAGTCACTTCTTCAGTTCCTCAGTTGGAAAAGCAATATGCGGTACTCCACTTCCGTATTTATACCCGCCGTGCAGGGTGGTGCGTGGACCGCATGCCAATACAATTGGCTCGTTTCTAATACACTCAAAGTAGATTGGTCTCTGAAGACAGATCCCAATTCGTCGGTCAGTTCCGATGTACGTCTCCGTTCCCTCCTTCAGGGAACTAGGGTTACATACATAACCGAGACGTTTTCAGCTCTGAAACTTACAGGATATTCTTATATCACAACAAACTTTTATAAATCAAAAGGCTCAAGGGAAAGTTGATTTCTCAATTCATCACCCCTTTAAGCTGAAATTGAACCAATCAGCTGTGAGGAAATTGACACATCTGATGAAATAAAGTCACTCCCCCAGTTTCTCTTGCTCCAAATTAAAGGTCACTATATGATTAAAAAAATATTGCCTGGCTTTAATGATAATTACTTAATATAACTTTAGCCTATATATAATTCATATACCCTTAATTCATTACACACAAGCAATTTTAGTTCATAAATGATTAAGCATTTAGTTTAAAAGAATATTAATATATACAGATTATATGCAACAAGCTGTAGAATAAATAGATAAAGCTTTTTTTTTTTTTAAATGACCGTACATGTTCGAGTCTCTAGCCCAGGGGTTTTCAAACTTTATGATGCCAAGGACCCCCAAATATGATGAACCTTTTATGAGGGACCCCCTTCCTAAAACCATCTATATATTTTATGTATGAAAGAAGAAAAAAAAACATTTAAACTGTTAGATAAATAGTAAGTGTGACATTATAAATACAACATATTGTTTCCAAACTTAAAATGGCTATACTTAATGTTGGATGTACAAACCGGAAGAAGAACATTTTCAATTAAAAATTATTTGTGTAAGCAACTTTCAGCTTATGTACTGTGTTAAGAATACTGCCTTACAACCCCAGTGAGCAAAATAAAGGGGACTATAGTGAGAAACTCACTAGAAAGAGACAAAGCAAACATACACAATTCTGGAAAATGTATATGGCAAGAAAAGAGAGAAACATTTAGAAATGAAATGTTCGAATGTTCGGTAGACTTTATCCATTTTTGCCTCATCTTTTTATTCTCTGAAATTTTCTGGCAACCCCATAGTACCTTCTAGAGGACCCCTGGGGGTCGCCGGGCCCCAGTTTGAAACCCCCTGCTCTAGCCTATATATATATATATATATATATATATATATATATATATATATATACATATATATATATATATATATACAGTCACCTAAATGATTATTAGGAACACCATACTAATACTGTGTTTGACCCCCTTTTGCCTTCATAACTGCCTTAATTCTACGTGGCATTGATTCAACAAGGTGCTGAAAGCATTCTTTAGAAATGTTGGCCCATATTGATAGGATAGAATCTTGCAGTTGATGGAAATTTGTGGGATGCACATCCAGGGCACAAAGCTCCCGTTCCACCACATCCCAAAGATGCTCTATTGGGTTGAGATCTGGTGACTGTGGGGGCCATTTTAGGACAGTGAACCCATTGTCATGTTCAAGAAACCAATTTGAAATGATTCGAGCTTTGTGACATGGTGCATTATCCTGCTGGAAGTAGCCATCAGAGGATGGGTACATGGTGGTCATAAAGGGATGGACATGGTCAGAAACAATGCTCAGGTAGGCCGTGGCATTTAAACGATGCCCAATTGGCACTAAGGGGCCTAAAGTGTGCCAAGAAAACATCCCCCACACCATTACACCACCACCACCAGCCTGCACAGTGGTAACAAAGCATGATGGATCCATGTTCTCATTCTGTTTACACCAAATTCTGACTCTACCATCTGAATGTCTCAACAGAAATCGAGACTCATCAGACCAGGCAACAATTTTTCAGTCTTCAACTGTCCAATTTTGGTGAGCTTGTGCAAATTGTAGCCTCTTTTTTCTATTTGTAGTGGAGATGAGTGGTACCCGGTGGAGTCTTCTGCTGTTGTAGCCCATCTGCCTCAAGGTTGTGCGTGTTGTGGCTTCACAAATGCTTTGCTGCATACCTCGGTTGTAACGAGTGGTTATTTCAGTTAAAGTTGCTCTTCTATCAGCTTGAATCAGTCGCCCCATTCTCCTCTGGCCTCTAGCATCAACAAGGCATTTTCGCCCACAGGACTGCAGCATACTGGATGTTTTTCCCTTTTCACACCATTCTTTGTAAACCCTAGAAATGGTTGTGTGTGAAAATCCCAGTAACTGAGCAGATTGTGAAATACTCAGACCGGCCTGTCTGGCACCAACAACCATGCCATGCTCAAAATTGCTTAAATCACCTTTCTTTCCCATTCTGACATTCAGTTTGGAGTTCAGGAGATTGTCTTGACCAGGACCACACCCCTAAATGCATTGAAGCAACTGACATGTGATTGGTTGATTAGATAATTGAATTAATGAGAAATTGAACAGGTGTTCCTAATAATCCTTTAGGTTAGTGTATAGCTGATAATATCAACTATTTAAACTGATTTCACAACTTTCACTTGCACTCATAGCAAGATATTTTCTTAATTTATCCTCTTTATCCTCTTGGAAAAGTATTTTCTTCTGTGTAAATGCATTTAAAATCTTTACTTCAATCTCTTAATCATTGGCAAAATCATTTTTAATCATAACGGCTCGGGTTACGTCTGTAACCCTTGTTCCCTGAGAAGGGAACGAGCACTGCGTCGGAACGACACTTTGGGGATACTCCCTAAGCACTAGCGAATCTGAAGTCCGTATAGCCACTAAACCAATCTGATTGGCGTGCGTGATGACGTCATCGTGACGGCGTACCCGGAAGTATAAAGCGGGAGCCGGCGCACTGAAACGGCAGCTATTGCTCTGAAGCATGCGCTCCAGGCGTGCCGAGGTGTGGTGACGCGACGCAGTGCTCGTTCCCTTCTCAGGGAACAAGGGTTACAGACGTAACCCGAGCCGTTCCCTTTCAAGGGAATTCTCACTGCGTCGGAACGACACTTTACCCACTAGCCCACACCGAGGGTAGCGCCTGCCCTAGTGTGAAACCGGAGACCGGGCACAACTAGGACTTGAGTACCCTAGCGCCAGCACCGTAGGGAGATCTTCTCCACTCCTTTACCTTCCGTGCCCCAGCCGATGAAGGGAGGCATCCGTTGAAACGGTTTCCCGGCAACAGGATGATCCCAACACTGGCCCTTGGGACCCTTACCGAGGGTAGTGCCTGCCCTAGTGTGAAGCCGGAGACCGGGCACAACTAGGACTAGGGAATCCCAAGCGCCTTCGGCGCCCCAGCCAATGAGGGAGACGTCTGTTGAAATGGTTTCCCGGCAACAGGACGCTCCAACACTGACCCTTGGGACCTACCGAGGGTCGTGCCTGCCCTAGTGTGAAGCCGGAGACCGGGCACAACTAGGACTAGGGAAACCCAAGCGCCTTCGGCGCCCCAGCCAATGAGGGAGACGTCTGTTGAAACGGTTTCCTGGCAACAGGACGCTCCCAACACTGACCCCTGGGACAGAAACCAAGGTTTCTTCCATATAACTAGGGAACGAAGGCATATGCGCGTTACCCTGATCATACGAAAGATATTCCCTCTGGGGGAAACCTCTTGGTTTCCAACCACCACTGTCAAGGTCTCACGTGCAGCAGGTCAAAAGGTCTCACCTTGGACGCTGCTGTACTGAGCCCCAGCACTCAAAAGTGCTCCACAGTGAAGGTATCTTACTCCGCCGTCACGTGAGGCGGGGGATGTAATGCCTGAAGAACCAGGGAACTGACCAATCCTAAGTTCCCTGGTTCATCCGACTCCAATGGTCCGAAGGGGGCCTCAGCCAGCCTCCGAGAACCACTGCCAGATCCCAGGTTGGGAGCTCTGGAACGAGCCACAGGCCGCATCCACCGAACCCCACAGGGGAACTGTACAACCAGATGGTGTCTACCCAAGCCCATCACCCAAAGGAGTGTGGAAAGCCTTATGGCAGCCACGGACACCCTGAGTGTGGACGGGGTTGGACCCGCAGAGAAGCAATCTCGGAGGAACTCCAGCACTGAAGCCACCGGCCAGTTAACTGGGACCACCTCACGCTCCCTGCACCAAGTGGCTCACCACTTGGGCCTGTACAGTCTCCTGAAATATGGAGCCCTAAACTGAGTAAGGTCTCTATCACCTCTGCCGAC
Source organism: Romanogobio albipinnatus (assembly GCA_023566225.1). Taxonomy (NCBI): domain Eukaryota; kingdom Metazoa; phylum Chordata; class Actinopteri; order Cypriniformes; family Gobionidae; genus Romanogobio; species Romanogobio albipinnatus. The sequence continues at coordinate 31,476,137 of CM042249.1, forward strand.
AGGCCAATATCTAGGTACCTGACCCCCTCAAGGGCCAGACCCAAAGGTTCCAAACCTCCGGCCGGGGGTGAAATATAGTGCCCCCTGCCTGAGATAGGAGATCCCTCCTCAGAGGAATCTGCCATGGAGGACCTGCCAGCAAAGCTATGATATCCGAGAACCAAACTCGCGTCGGCCAACGAGGTGCTACTAAAAGTAGGCTGACCCCCTGTTGGCGGACTCTGTCCAGGACTCCCGGAAGCAGAGCAATCGGGGGAAAAGCATACAGACGCAGCCTCGGCCACGTCTGAACCATGGCATCCAACCCCAGTGGGGCTGGATGCGTGATGGAACACCACAGTGGACAGTGGGACGTCCCTCGAGACGCCACCACCCCTGGGTGGAGTCGCTACTCCCCGGGCCTCAGCCCCTGCCTCGACAGGATGTCTGCTCTTCTACAGTACGCAGGACCCATGTAGAAATATTCGGAAGGCATTCCATGCGCCGAGATAATCTACTGAGGGAACCAGCCTCTCAAGGCTGGCCTCGGGTGTTACACGAGCCTCCTCCCCAACCCAAACGATTCTCTATGTGCGGACGTGTTAGCCGCCCAGCCGCAAGTCCCTCCGGAGGTGGCTGGAGCAGCATGCATTCACGGGAAATCGATGGGGCCCGAAGCGTCATAGACGGCGGGAATACCTCGATTTCCCCGGAGCGCCGCAGAGGAAGCAACCTCGGTTGCCCCTCTACGGGGGGAACCGCTCTCGGAAGTCCAGCCAAAGCTAGGACTTCCCCCCAAAGCGGCCGTCCATGACCGCGCCCCAGCAAGTGAGGAAGGCGTCTGTTTTAGCGGATTCCCAGCAACAGGACGCTCAAACACTGGCCCCTGGGACAGAAACCAAGGTTTCTTCCATGTGACTAGGGAACGAAGGCATCTGCGCGTTACCCTGATCATACGGAAAAGATTCCCTCTGGGGGAAACCCCTTGGTTTCCAGCCACCACTGTAGAGGTCTCATGTACAGCAGGCCAAAGGGTATCCCGTTGGACGCTGCTGCCCTGAGCCCCAGCACTTCCTGAAAGTGCTCTACAGTGATGCTGTGGCCTAGCCTAATTTCTGAGACCATCGCCAGTATGGTCTCGACTCGCGCGGGAGACAATTGTGCCCGCATCGTCGTCGAGTCCCATACGATCCCTAGAACCGTAGTCCTCCGGGACGGCGTCAACACACCTGCTGTGTTGAGTCTCAGCTCCAAGCACTTTATACGAGCCAGAGCGACACCTCAATGCCGAACTGCCATCCCGTACGACTGGGCCAATATGAGCCAGTCGTCGAGATAATTCAGCACACGGATGCCCTGGAGTCTCAATAGAGCCAGAGCTGCATCCATGCACCTTGTGAATGTGCGTGGGTGAAGAGCTAGACCGAAGGGAAGCATTCGATATTGGTACGCCTCGCCCCCGAAAGCGAACCTCAAGAACTTCCTGTGACATGGAAGGATGAAGATATGGAAGTATGCGTCCCTCAGATCTATCGTGACGAACCAGTCCTCGAACTGGATCTAACTCACGATGATGGAGACCATGAGCATTTTGAAACCGAGCCTCCTCAGAGACCGATTCAAATACCTCAGGTCTACCGGACGCCACTCTCCTTCCCTTCCGAGAACTATAAAGTACCGGCTGTAGAACCCGGACTCCCTCTCTGGCGGAGGAACGCACCCTAAGGCTTCCTTCGCCAGTAAGGATTTTACCAGTTCCCTTACCCGACCCTGCTCTTTGTCTACAGTACGCAGGACCCATGTAGAAATATTCGGAAGGCATTTTCATGCGCCGAGATACTCTACTCAGGGAACCAGCCTCTCGAGGCTGGCTTCGGGTGTTACAGGAACGTCGTCCCCAACCCCCTGAAGCGGATGACCGGCAGGAAGTGGTTGGGAACGATTCTCTATGTGCGGACGCGTTAGCTGCCCAGCCGCAAGTCCTTCCGGAGGCGGCTGGAGCAGCATGCGTTCGCGGGAAATCGATGGGGCCCGAAGCGTCATAGACGGCGGGATTACCTCGATTTCCCCGGAGCGCCGCAGAGGAAGCAACCTCAGTTGCTCCCCCGCGGGACCGCTCTTGGAAGTCCAGCCGAAGCTGGGACTTCTTCCCAGCAGCCTCCCTCCCTGGAGTACGTTCCTCAGATCGCCTCCAGGAGTGAAAGACCGCTGCTGGGACTGCTGGTGAGAACGCTGCCTCTGTTGCCAGGCTCCTGGAGGAGGGGCTCTAGAGGCAACGCTCTCCTTCTGCACCTGCCGGTGCGAGGAGCTGGTAGACGGCTGAGGCTGCCCCCTAGGGGCCGCTTTCCCAGGCTCTGAGTGGCGAGGGAGGCACTGACGGAAGGCTGCTGACTGCATCTTCGCCTCCTGGTACCCCGCGACAACGGTCTCAACCGTGTCACCAAATAGACCAGAAGGCGAAATCGGGGAGTCTAGGAAGAAGGACTTATCCTTCTCCCTCATCCCCGATAGATTCAGCCAGAGATGCCTCTCCACCATCACCACGGAGGCCATGGCCCGGCCGATAGCACGGGCCATCTCCCTGGTGATGCGGAGAGACAAATCTGCAGCCCTCCGTAGCTCCAGCACATCCTCCGAAGAGGGACCGTCGCCCTCATCGAGCTCTTTAGGGCTTCCTCCACGACCTACACACCTCGATGTGTAGGTCCGGGAAGAAAGGTAAACCCCGGCGAGGTGTTTGGCCCCGGCGAGAAAGAAACCGGTCGTCCAGCCTACTAGGTGGCTGAATTTCCGGCACTTCCTGTGGCCAATTGATCTTCAATTTGGCCACCACACGAGTCAAAAACTTCAATTAGCTCCTTTTGGGCGAGTGGATGAAGCGATGAAACACTTCCTGCTTCTCCACCTGCCCTGATGCACCACTCATCTGGCTCCTCGGAACCGGAGAGAATAAGCATCAGATCCTCAACCCCGGGGGAAGAAGCCGCAGCGCGGGCTTCCACACGGGGAGGAAGATCTTTAGAACTGTCAGACAAGGATTGGGAAAGTGCCGCAGCAGTCCCAGATCCCGCTGATAAGTCCTTATGTGAAACCCATGGTCTGTGACACCGAGACGCCTCAGCGATCGCGGGTCCAGCTTTTAAGCATCAGATCCTCAACCCCGGGGGAAGAAGCCGCAGCGCGGCTTCCACACGGGGAGGAAGATCTTTAGAACTGTCAGACAAGGATTAGGAAAGTGCCGCAGCAGTCCCAGATCCCGCTGACAAGTCCTTCTGTGAACCCCATGGTCTGTGACACCGAGACGCCTCAGCGATCGCGGGTCCAGAACCCTGGGGCTCACAAAGCTGGCCGGTCTCATCGAACACGGCCAGCCGAGAGTGGAGCAGTCTGAGTGTGAGCAGCTTTTCCACTGACAGGCAGTTCCCTCGAGAACTGCCCGAGCATGCTCAACACCCAGACACTGCACACAAAGCAGGTGTGCATCTGAGCCCGAATAAAGCAGGGACACAGATGCACACACTGCTTAAACTCTCTCACATTCTTTTCCATTCTTTCTTTTCATTCACACACTTTTGCAACTGTGACAAACAACAGTAAATAGACAGACAATTTCAACAGAGAGCGCTATGCTGAAGAGCAATAACTGCCGTTTCAGTGCGCCGGCTCCCGCTTTATACTTCCGGGTACGCCGTCACGATGACGTCATCACGCACGCCAATCAGATTGGTTTAGTGGCTATACGGACTTCAGATTCGCTAGTGCTTAGGGAGTATCCCCAAAGTGTCGTTCCGACGCAGTGAGAGTTCCCTCGAAAGGGAACCATGGATATGTGTACTCAGTTTTGCTGCTTTTATTATTACTTGCGTTTTTAACATTTGATTAACCTATTATGTCAAGTTTTCGCATGCGTTTTAAAGACGTGGGACGTCATAAAAGACGTCCAAATACGTGCCATCACCGCGCTGCTGTCTGCAGTGAGGGGTATCTCACTCGCGGCCCGATTTTGATTCTCATTCATGTGCCAATGGACTCAGACAGTTTATCCAGTAATAAAGCGTTAGAATTCGTAGCAGAATTAACAACATCGCAGCGGATGTTGTTTCTAGTGGAAAGCATTTAAATTCAGCTTAGAATTCTCTGTTATAAGCCTACAAATCTAGATGCACCCTAGCGGCAACAAATCTAATTTGCAGCCAGGGTAGTCTAGCAACTCTCCGTTGGCTTGCGAGCTGGAAAAACCAAACTAGTCAGGCCAATTACATCGTGTATAGAGTCGGTGTTCGGACTTAACATAGTGACGGCAGAGTTGTGGCGGTTCCTCGTGCTACTTGTAAACAAAGAAGATGGCAAACAGCTGTCTTTCGAATAGGCTTTGGCCGCGACTCTGGAAGACTTGGAGTTAAGCTTTTCTTTTAGAAAAGAACAAAGAACGGCACTGAAGTCATTCTTAAGAAAGGAAGATGTGTTTGGAGTTTTGACGACCGAATACAGCGAAAGTTTAATCTATCAACTAGCTCCGCTTCACCTTCTTCATTGCTCTGGTTGGTTGTAGCGCTATCCTATTGCGTGCAAAGGGAATTTGAAAGACAACCATTTATCCCGCCCCTCGGATATAGCCCTGCCAATGGTGAGTTCCCAAACCAACATCCTGATGTGGGTCTGGCTTGTCAGGCTAATAAACTACAGATCTCAGATCAAACAGTGATGACAAGGAAACACACACGTTGAGCAAAGGAAGAAAGAGTTATAAAATGCTTTTCAATCCAATCACCAACATGTATCAACAATAACTGTAACCCCGGTATATATATTTTTTTTAGGTTGGTTTGACTACCTTTTAATAGTAAAATCAAACAAACACTTATTTAAAAAAAAGAAAGAGAAAAAAGACATGAAATGGAGGGGTTTGCTTTTCTTCAAATTGTGACTGAATTACTCCTTTTATAATCGCTGAAGCTGTCTGTCAGTTTAATATGATACTATAAAAGAACATTGCTACATTTAATAAGAGTTGAATATAGGTTTTTGAACATTACTGCTGTTAATAAAAGATTTTATCTTCATTTTATCTGCATCTCAATTCAAGCTCAGTGCTTTACTGTCAATTTCCAATAAACAAACATGTAATATCATTAGTAGCTGCACTTATTAATGCAAAAGAGTGTTCTGGAAAGTGAGTTTATTTTTTATTTTTATTAAATGAACTTTATGGTTAAAAATCCTCTGTGCAACTTAGTGCCACCGTTGCTACTGCTTTCAAATGTTAGTCTGGAGCCCTGCCCTACCCTTAACCTAACCGCATTGCTTCACAAATCATGCACTAGACTAGGTGTTAAGTGTTTTGAGGTCATAACATAGTATTGTGCAAGGAACCACACAAAAATAAGTCTTTATTAATTGTAAGCTGCCACTTTAATCATAAATTGTGTTAACAGGAATAAAAGTTATTGGTGTCTTACTCCCCCTAGAGCTAATTTCAGCTGGAAACTGCAAGGTGTTTTTGGAGTTTTGCAAAAATGTAGGTAGAGGCACATTATTCCAATTAGCCTAGTTTTAAATAGTTTGGACATGGTATAACTCATGCCTATATGACTTAGACTGGGTAAACCCAGCCCGATCTGCTGGCGATTTGATTTCGCCCTGCAGCTCAGTCAGGCTGGAAACCTGTACATTTTTCTATCCTGCTTCTGATACAAATTTGCGGGGACCATCACATACCGGCTTATCCACCTGCCGTGCTATTGGTTGATATAATACACCGACAGATAGAGAAGTGATGGATTGTTGGTCTGATTGGTTGAAGGACCATTCAATTGCTTACAGAGTCTTTTGAACAATGCTCGTTGATCACACCTCTTGTGCAATAGAAAATACAGAGCAGACTCCCCAGACTAATGTTCAATCTTAAAAGATTGAGCTTGGTCTGGTGATAGCCAGACAATATATGACCCAGAAACCAGCCCAGATTTGTGAATAAAATCTACCAATATCCATAATGTCAGGTTTAGCTATATTATAAACATCATCATGTGAATCTCAATTATCACACAGATACACACACACACACACACACACACACACGTCTCTACATTTGCCTGGAAAGCTGTCTGGAAAATTCACATGTGTATTAGTACACTGGACCTCCACTGAAACCTATTGTCATAAAGCCTGCAGGTGATGTTAAACTAGGACAGGAACTCTGCATGAACTTTCTAGCTTTTTTATAAATGAGCTGATTCATTTCACATGCAACAATTTCCAAAACTATAATGAAAGTGCAGCCATCTGTCACAACCCGAGTTGTAACAGATGACCTGGGTTGTGACAGCAGAATATTCAACATGGAAGCAAACATGCAGTTTATGAAACTTGCATGACTTTATTTGCATTTGTATTGTTTGTTTAAAGGGTTAGTTCACCCAAAAATGAAAATGTAATTTATTAGCTACTCACCCTCATGCCGTTCCACACTCGTAAGACCTCCGTTCATCTTTGGAACACGAATGAAGATATTTTTGTTGAAATCTGAAGGCTCAGTGAGGCCTCCATACGGAGCAAAGCAATTTACACTCTCAAGATCCATTAATGTTCTAAAAACATATTTAAATCAGTTCATGTGAGCACAGTGGTTCAATATTAACATTATAAAACGACAATAATATTTTTGGTGCGCCAAAAAAACTAAATAACGACTTTTATAGTGATAACCGATTTCAAAACACTGCTTCATGAAGCTTCGGAGCGTCAAAGTCATGTGATTTCAGCAGTTTGGCGGTTTGACACGTGATCCGAATCATGATTCGACTCGCTGATTCGAAACACTCCGAAGCTTCAAGAAGGTCTTACGAGTGTGGAACGGCATGAGGGAGAGTAATAAATGACATTATTTTCATTTTTGGGTGAACTAACCCTATAAGGGCATAAGGGCTTTTTTAGAGCGAGAGTCTGCGGTAAGATGGAGCACCTTTCTTCCAGATTTATATTAATTCTTCTTGAATCACACACCTTAATATAAATATGAGACCCTTCAGTCCCCAACCACCGCTCTGTTGAAACCCCTCTATTAACATCACTCACGTCTTATTTCACTCGCATTTATCATCATCATGCTCATTGCTCACTCTCTCTCTCTCTCTCTCTCTCTCTCTCTCTCTCTCTCTCTCTCTCTCTCTCTCTCTCTCTCTCTCTCTCTCTCTTTTATACACTCTACCCTCCTCCTTCAAACTGCAGTACTCCACAGGAGCCAAAGGAGTACACTACAATTTTTCAGTCACATTTATTCAGAATGTACTCAGTATTCATACCATTTAAAAAAAATGTATGGCATTTTTGTGGGTATTTAAATACATTTTAAAACAACTTTTCATGCCATGTTTAAACAAAACAAAAACAACACGCTTTCATTCTTCAAAATACTATTACTTTCAAATAAGTTATGAGACTTTATTCTTGAAACTTTTTGATATGGGGCTTATAGTGTTTTCAAAACATCATTACTATTTTTATTTTAATGTGGCGCTAAGACAGCATAATTTTTTTTTAAACAACTGACGTGTTCTGGAATCATCAGTTGTTCAATATATTGTATGACAGTATATTTTATATAGAGACTGAACTAATCAAATAATAATTTGCCTATCACTTAGAGTGTTTACATGACAACAATGTACAGAAACGTTTTTTATTTGCTCTTTTCACGTACAGACGACAACATAGTCAAAACGATCCCCATAGTTCAAAAGGAGTCAAAAGGATCAACGAAAACGACTAAAAACACTGTTATGCATGCCAAGCCAGTAGTTGGCGATGTCCCAAAAAACACTACGCGCCTATAGACTAATAAGCACGAGCATGATGTCACCGTTTTTACAAATTCACGTTTTTTGTTGTTTACATGGAGATGATACCGGTATTGTTGAACATCTGACATGAATCATTGCATATCAGAAATCACTGGTCACAGATTAGGCTTTAGAATTAACACAGTTACTTGCATGTTGTCGCATTATTGTCCATATAGTAAAAGTCTGTTAGCAAAGCCTGCGCCAAAAATTGTGACTGATTTACCAAAGACTCCACAGTGAAATGTACAGAATACAAATAAATAATGCTCAACTAAGACACTCACAGTGTTGAAAATAAATAACTACATTCGTAGCATCCGTAGCATCCTTTAGATTGGAAGGTAATATTATTTAGTCCATCCTGTATTGCTCTTCTCGCATAACCCCTTAAAAAATGTTTCTGCTCAAAGTATGTCTCACAAAGCATTTTAGCACTAAAACCAGCTCCTAAATCTGTGGGTAGTCAAGAGGACTCATAAGAGGAAACTCTTACCCAAGAATACAGTGTTTTGTGAATACAGCCCCTGTTCTCTTGGTTTGTTCAGAGTCCGGTCACTCTGAAAAGGGTCTCAGTCTGCTAATTTGGTGCACACAAGGCATTCGCTAACAGAGCAATCGCACCAGAGTTCGTTTTATCAAACCTGCCTAGTGTGAACACAGCCATAGAAGTCTAGCATACGTCACCAGAGAGAAGTCTGTCTGTAGATTCGTCGGAAGCAAACATTTATGACCTCATTTTTCATTCACAATAAGATGCATTAAAAATAGATGTGAATTTCCATTTCCATTTTTAGCTCATATATGCATAAAACTGCTCAAATTATCACCAAAGATAAAAAAAAAGGTGTGTTCTTACTTGATATATAGTGACATTATGCTACAATTGCCCCAAACTACCTACAAATGCTTATTTAATACTGTATATTCATGGTCCTATTACTTCTAGCACATATGTGCCGTATACCAAAGTCTGCCCGGCCTCCCCTACATAGTGCGCTCTGAGGATTATTTTCCTTCTGAATGCTATAACACAGCTGAAGGCTATAGCAAAGGCTTCAAACGCCCTCTACTTCAAAGATCCGATAATACTGCCCCCTCTCTCTCTCTCTCACACACACACACACACACACACACACACACTCCTGACCACTCTCGCAGAGATCACACACTCTTTAGGAACTGGGAAGGAGATTCGTCTCTTCCTATTCCCCCTTGGTCTCTTCATTATAGCCTCTCTCTATCTCCAGGGCCCTTGTTCTAGTGTTCATTTTTTGTGCACTTGTCCACTGTGTTGCTCTCCAGTGATAGCCCTCTTTAAGCAGTGCACACAAAACCCCTGTTGTTCCTTCTGTCATATAGCTTGCTCTTTACTTCCTGTCCTTCTCTCTCTCTTTTTCTCTACGCTCCAGGGTTGCCAGTAGTCTCCATTGGGAACGGGTGACTCACAGATGGGGGGGTGCTCATGGGTACAGGAAGTAATGAGGGAGCTGGCAAGGGCAGCTGATCAAATTAATAAAAGAAAGGAGTGACACTGGCGGGTGGGGGGTTAGGGACTACATGCTGTGTGATGGAATGACTGCAAATATACAAGCACAGGGGAGACAGGGGCTAGTTGTCACAGGACTATAACTCAGTCAGTAACCACACTAGAGTACACTGAGGCAAAGTATATAATGCAAAATAGATTTTGGAAATAGATTTTAACCGAAAAGATTCTGTGTTCTGTAAATGTGTTAGCTGGATTTTCAGCAGCCATTATTCCAGTCTTCAATATCACATGATCCTTCAGAAATCATTCTAATGTTCTAATTTGGTGCGCAGGAAACATTTATTATTATTATTATTATTATTAATGTTGAAAACATGTTTTGTGGAAACTGTGGGTTTTGTCAGGATTCTTTGATTAATAGAAGGTTAAAAAACAGCATTATTTTAAACTGAAATCTTTTGTAACATTGTAAAGACCTTCACTTTTCACTATTTAATGTGTCCTTGCTGAATAAAAGCCATTTATTTTAAACCTGTAAAATCTTTCTGATTCCTTCTGAAATGTGTTTGATTGTCCATCAAGCTGTAATTTTCCGTGGAAACAGTGGAGGACAAATTAAATAATTTGAGTAGCATGCAGCCTATAATAGGTTCAAAAATAAACTCTTGAACTCTGAGAAGTAAAAATTGTGACAGCTATAGTCAGTCTCCCCTATAAACATACATATATAGAAAGAGATACAAAGAATAAGAGATAGTAAGCACAGTTTGACTAGTGACTACCATATGAAATAAAAGTAAAATAGTAAGGTAATAAATATTCTTTTTCCAATTGAGTTTCCATCAATAATACACACACTAAAGCAAGCCTGGTTGCAAGTTGCAAAGATCAATACAACTTAACCTCTTAAAAATAAAGGTTATTTGGCGGGATGTACTATTCCATGAAGAACCTTTAATATCCAAAGAACCTTTCCATTGCACAAAGGGTTCTTTGTAATGCAGAAAGGTTTTTTAGACTATAAAATGGTTAGAAAAGAATGGTTCTTTAAAGAACCTTTCACAAAATGGTTCTTCAGGGAACCACAAATAGTTCTTCTATGGCATCGCCCGTGAAAACCCCTTTTTGGTTCTTCCTGGCACCTTTGTTTTTAAGGGTGTATTATCCCCTTTCTCTTTCTTCTCTTTCTCTCTCTTTCTTTCTTTCTTTCTTTCTTCTGGCACCCCCTTCATTTAAAGATAAAGACCTAAAGAGTTTCATTTCTGCTATTCCAGACCAAATGTTCCCATAAGGACAATAAAACCTGAAATTACCATTGTGTGGAGCAGCCAACGGTGCCCACAAGAAAAGCAGCTTAATAAATGTAGTAAATAATGTCTTAATGAAAATCTAAAAATGCAGAAAGGTTTGTGAGAGGGTTAGGCAATAGAAAATATAATTAGCTGGATATTAAATCAACAGAAGTAAGTGGAAAGTCCTCACCAATGTGTGCGTGTGTTCGCATCCCTGCTCCATTATGGTTTACTTCAATAGATCCCAGAGGATCTTCTGCTGCCAAGCAACAAAAGCTGAACAGAGGGTCATAATAAGGTTGAGTTATCAGTCACGCCTAATGCTATTAAATACCTGTATACGCTGAAACACATGCACATATCCATACAAACTTAGTTATTCTCAAAGACACACACACAATGGCTTTCATTTCATGTAGAGCCATGCACACACACACACACATGGCGTGAAAGGTATCGTGATGGACATCTCTGATAGAGAGCGGGATATTACAAGCAGAGCAAGTCATGGTAGAGCTCACTCCTTTATGATTAAGCCTGTGAGACATCGATATGAAGATATTTATTTGCTTCAGAGCTTCAAATGAAGAAGGTTTGTGTGAGGAAGCTGTGATTTCTGGAGAGACAATACAGGACATGGCATATCGCTGATTCTTGAGATAAGGGACAAAACAGAAGTTAGAAGTTAGTTTTTATTATTTAACCCTTAAAATGGCAAGAGATGTAAAGAAAATGTTTGATTTGCTAGTTTTATAATATTATTAGGACACAAATAATACAACTTTATTTATTTTTTTCTTTTCAAAACATGACATTTAATTTTGATTTTAATGTTTGTGTCCCCCAGGATACTTCGCCACTTTGGGGGTATACATTCATTGAAAACAGAATTTGGCAATGCCTTTTGCAACATTTTAAACCATTTAAAAACTATTTATTCTCTAAAAACATACAATAAACATTATTTGTACCACATTCTGATAAACAATGCGTGATAAACAATATTAATGAATCCATTTATAATGCAAACTCATTTGTTAATTCAACAGTTCAATTTCATACTAGATAACGTTTATTTTTCTGTCACAGCTTTTTGTAAATATTCTTTAAAAACATTTCTAATGTCAGCGTGCTAACAAGCGCATTCAAAAAGGCGATTTGCGTACTTACATGTTCTGAATATGAAGTCGGACAAACAGTTGGTATTGATCCATCTTTGAGAAGCAACTGTGCAAATCCTGCATTTTACTGGCCCTCATTTGCAAAGCAAATGACATTGATTCACTCAAACATGTTCTGAAAACATTCAGTAAACGTGATGGAAGAACCTAAATAGGACCAAATAACAGTCTAGGTTGGTCCTGCAAACGTTATGGGAATGTAGTGTAGAGACCACTGCACTGAACAAGATATATTGCAGTTCAGTCCCGAATTAAATGTCCGCATCTGACTAACAGGGAATCATATCGGAACGTTCTTGTCATGTGTCAGGTTCTTTCTCTTTGCTTCTCACTATCCTTTTCTTCACTCACTCTCCTTCCTGATTGTTTCAGACACACACACACACACACACACACACACACTCGCTCGCTCGTTAGGCTCATCTTCTCTCTGTCTACCTGCACCTGTTAGTCATCGCAATCAGCGCCTCGCTGCCTTGCGATGACACCTGTTCCCACTTTTGTTTGAGTGCTTACCCTTTATCTAGTGTTTGTTCTTACTGCCTCTTGTTGGATCATTGTTTCATGTCATGCGTTACGACTGCTGCTTTCTTCATGTCTGATTTGCTTTGGAAGTGCTCACCTGGTCTTGTTTGTCTGATACAGCCTTGTGCCTAAGTTTAGTCTGAGTTCTGCTTTTGCTGCAAGAGTACCTTCATGGTCCTCTGTTCCTGACTGTGATTTATTCTCAAGAACTGCCTCCACCTCTACTGGTGTCCCGATTTCTCTCCTCTTCGAGACAGGATCATCTCAGCTGCCTTCTCAGTTTGTTTTACTAGTTCTGTGTGCCTTAACGACAGACTGCCTTGTTTATATTCTCATTAAAGACTGTTGTTATCCTGTCAACCTCTGCTTTTGGATCCATTCTTTATTGACTCTGACAGAATGATCCAACCAACCATGGATCCAGCAGAGGAGGAGCCCGTCCGGTCGGCTGTCGAGTTCCAAAGAGCGATGCTCGGCAGACACGAAGAGGAGTTGGCTGCTGCCCATCAAGCAGTTAGGAGTCTTTATGCTCAAGTTTCAGATCTGTCAGCTCGTTTTCTCCACTATCACCAAGAATCTGCGGTGACACCCAACCGACAGCTGCCCTCAGAACCGCGAGTCAACAACCCGTCCTGTTATGCCGGTGAGCCCACTGAGTTCAGAGCCTTTCTCATACAATGTGAGGTTGTCTTTTCTCTGCATCCCCAGACATATGCGGAGGATCAGGCTCGCATTGCATTTGTTCTCTCGCTTCTCACGGGACGTGTACGCGAGTGGGGAACGTCTGTTTGGGAGGTTAACTCGGCGTGCTGCAGTCGGTACGGGCTCTTTAAGGACGAGATGATAAAGGTTTTTGATAGATCTGTCTTCGGTTGTGAGGCTTCACGTCTTCTTGCTGTTCTACGTCAGGGCAGAAGGTCTGTGGCCGATTTCGCTATAGAGTTCAGGACACTGGCGACTACTAGTGAGTGGAACGAGCCTGCACTAATCGCTCGTTTTCTGGAGGGGTTAAACATGGACTGAGGCTGAGGCTGAGCCTATGCAGGTTGGGGGCATGCACATCTCATCAGAGGAACGACAACGGCGGATACTCAATCGTCTCTGTTTTTACTGTGGAACGGCTGGTCACGCCGTGGCATCATGCACGTTAAAAGCCAGAGCTCACCAGTAGACCGAGGAGTACAGGTGAGCGCTTCTGCCATTTCCTCACTTTGATTATCGTGTCCTTCCTTTCGGGCTGGTCAATGCTCCCGCGGTTTTTCAGGCCTTGGTTAATGATGTCTTGCGAGACATGTTAAACGTTGTATGACATTCTGATTTTCTCGCCGTCCCTCCAGGTTCACGTTCAACACGTTCTTCGTGTCCTGCAGCGTTTATTAGAGAACCGTCTATTCGTTAAGGCAGAGAAATGCATCTTTCACGCCCAATCGGTTACGTTCCTCGGTTCAGTGATCTCTACGGAGGGGATCAGCATGGACCCTAACAAGGTCCGTGCTTGATTGGCCTGTCCCAGATTCTCGTGTCGCCCTTCAACGGTTTCTGGGATTTGCCAATTTTTATAGGCGCTTTATTCGAGACTTTAGCCAGGTTGCCGCTCCTCTTACCGCCCTTACCTCCTCCAAGGCCAGGTTCGCTTGGTCGGAGGCTGCTGATGGTGCGTTTAACCGACTTAAGAATCTATTTACCTCTGCGCCCGTTTTGATCACTCCTGACCCTAGGCGTCAGTTCATCGTCGAGGTCGATGCCTCCGACATTGGGATGGGAGCTATCTTGTCGCAGCGTTCTTCCCAGGATGACAAGGTACATCCGTGCGCGTTCTACTCTCATCGTCTCTCACCCACAGAGCGGAACTACGACATTGGCAACCGAGAACTCTTGGCGATCCGTCTGGCGCTGGGTGAGTGGCGACACTGGCTTGAAGGGGCCAGAGTACTATTCATAGTCTGGACGGATCATCGCAATCTAGAGTATATCCGCTCTGCTAAACGCCTTAACGCCCGTCAAGCCCGCTGGGCATTGTTTTTCGACCGCTTTGATTTTTCTATTTCGTTTAGACCTGGTTCTAAGAACCTCAAGCCTGATGCTCTTTCTCGGCAGTTCGGCTCATCAGAGGTTGCCTCGACCATTGAGGGGATTTTGCCTCAGCGATGTGTGGTCGGGGTAGCCGTCTGGGGAGTGGAACAGATGGTGAAGCGTTCTCTCTCGCACGTTCTTAGTCCACCCCGCGCTCCGAAAGGAACATTATTCGTGCACAAAGTCGCTCGTCATATGGTTCTTCGCTGGGGGCATTCGTCTAAATTGGTTGCGCATCCCGGGGTTAGAGGAACGCTAGCGGCCATTCGTCAGAGATTTTGGTGGCCCACTCGTGAGCGCGATATCTGGCATTTTGTTGCAGCTTGTTCTATCTGCGCCCAGACTAAATCTAGCAATAGTCCTCCGACGGGTCTTCTTAGACCTTTTCCCATTCCTTCGCGTCCCTGGTCTCACATCGCGTTGGTTTTTTGTTACCGGGTTGCCTTCTTTGGCAGGTAATACGGTCATTCTCACCATCGTGGATCGTTTTTCTAAGGCTGCGCATTTTATACCGCTCCCTAAATTACCATCTGCTCTAGAAACTGCCCAGATTATGGTTAATCACGTGTTCAAGATCCATGGTCTTCCTTTGGACGTAGTGTCTGACAGGGGACCCCAATTTACCTCACAATTCTGGAGGGAATTCTGTCGTCAGATACGGGCTTCCCCCAGTCTGTCGTCAGGATTCCATCCGCAGACTAATGGGCAGGCCGAGAGGACCAATCAGATTCTTGGTCGCATGTTGCGTAGTCTTACATCACAGAATCCTGCTTCTTGGTGCGACCAGCTGCCGTGGGCCGAATATGCTCACAATTCCCTTCTGTCGTCCGCTACTGGTTTGTCTCTGTTTGAGAGCTGTCTCGGTTACCAACCCCCTGTTTTTTCGGCGCAAGAGTCTCTGGCCTCGGTTCCGTCCGTCGAAGCTTTCATTCAGAGATGTAAGCGAACCTGGAGGAGAGAGAGAGATCTGCATTATGTCATTCCAGGGCACGTACTCGTCGAGCCACCAATCGGCACCGTGTTAGATCTCCAAGATATGTCTGCGGTCAGAAAGTGTGGCTTTCCACTCGCAATTTGACCATTCAAGAGGCGTCTCGTAAGCTCATGCCTCGGTTTGTCGGGCCCTTTCCCGTGGTAAAGGTTATCAGTCCAGTCACTGTTAAACTCAAGCTGTCCCGTCAGATGCGTCGTGTTCATCCGGTTTTTCGTGTGTCTTGCATTAAGCCTGTCATTCGCGCGCCCACCTGTCCCTCCCTTCCTCCTCCTATCGACGAGGGGGCCGCTATCTATCGAGTTCGCAAGCTTCTCGACGTCCGTCCCCGGGGGCGTGGCCACCAGTTTTTGGTGGATTGGGAGGGGTACGGTCCTGAGGAGAGGCGATATTTGCTTTGGAAGTGCTCACCTGGTCTTGTTTGTCTGATACAGCCTTGTGCCTAAGTTTAGTCTGAGTTCTGCATTTGCTGCAAGAGTACCTTCACGGTCCTCTGTTCCTGACTGTGATTTATTCTCAAGAACTGCCTCCACCTCTACTGGTGTCCCGGTCTCTCTCCTCTTCGAGACAGGATCATCTCAGCTGCCTTCTCAGTTTGTTTTACCAGTTCTGTGTGCCTTAACGACAGACTGCCTTGTTTATATTCTCATTAAAGACTGTTGTTATCCTGTCAACCTCTGCTTTTGGATCCATTCTTTATTGACTCTGACAGTTCTGTTAATGTCCAAAATGCCCTCTTTGTAAAGTTGCTGTGTGACCATATAATAACCAAAATGGGACATCCCCCTAAAGTCATATCGGGAACGTATTTATATGACCAATGTTCTGTTAACATCCCAAATGTCCTCTTTGTAATGTTGCTATGTGAACAGAATAACCCAAATAGAACGCCCCCCTAAAGTCATATCGGGAATGTTATAATATGACCAACAGAGGGCCATGTGGGAATGTTCTGTTAACATCCCAAATATTCTCTTTTTAACGTTGCTATGTGACCATAGAATAACCAAAATGAACCGCCCCCCCTAAAGTCATATCAGGAATGTTTTTATATGACCAACAGAGGACCACGTGGGATCATCCGGTTAACGTCCCAAATATCCTCTTTGTAACGTTGCCATGTGATCATAGAATAACAAATATGGAATGTCCCCCTAAAGTCATCGGGAACGACCAACAGAGGACAGTGTGGGAATGTTCAGTTAACATCTCAAATATCCTCTTTGTAATATTGCTATGTGAACATAGAATAACCAAAATGGAACGTCCCCCTAAAGTCATATAAGGAACCTTGAACTGCAGCACTTTCATTTGTGTCACCTTTTAGAACTTTTAGACTTTAATACTCCTTGTATTTTTTGAGTATTGTTTGTAAAGCTCTCTGCCTTTCAATTTAAATGTATATTTTTGAATTTGTTCTATTTTTTTTAAACACTTTCTTTGGCAGTTTTACATTGTGACCTCATGCTGGGGAAAGGTTAAATGACATGCATGTATTTTCCAAGTATAGAGCATTTATTTAAAATAATATTACAGAAATGATATAATATAAAAAAAAGTTAAAAAAAAAGTTAATGTTTTGAGTATTCAGATTTCCTTTAGATGTAACTTTTTCATTTTTATTTTGATTCATTGAGGGCTTTTGTGTGTAGGATGGATTGTGTGTAAGAATCAGTGATATCTGCCGGAACAAGCGTGCTCATTTTTCACGACCTCTGCTTCATTCCACTCATTTGCATTAATATTTCACTATATGGTTATGTATTGAATCCTTAGACGTTATGTGACTTAATCTGAAATGTAGTGTTCCAGTAGCAAAGCTGTCAGGCAAATAGTTATCCAGTGAGCCTTGTGGCCCACAGGATATCGTATCTCTGTTCCAAAACCTATTGAGCTGCCTAGAAGGCATTTTAACACGACATGAAGTTTGTGCCAAAACATATGAATCAAAATTGCATGCATCCTTTAATAAAACAGCAATCCAAGAGTGTTCTAACAAGCTGAGTGAAAATGATCCAAGATGGCAGCTGGAGCAAAAATAATCCAACGTGGCTGACAATAAATGTTGACAATTGGATTTGTATTTATACAACATGATAACGTCTATAATGTCAATCAGTTCAACTAAGGGGTGGTTGTGATTTTTAACAGTCGACAGAAAATGCTGACACACGACAATAAATATGGTCAGGGAAAATGTTTTTCTGGTGTGTCCCTCGCCAGATATTGATTTGTGAGTAAAATCACACTGGGCCACAAGGCACAATTTGAACGACACGTACTGAAATTGGCTTGTTAAATTGCCACCCAACAGGCGATTCTGCAAGTAAATCCCAAATGGCAAAATCCATGTCACTAGACCCTTTATACTGTATGGAATTCGTTTTCATTGATGGTTTTGAAGTTTTCATTCGCCATTCTGGCACAAATCCCTCGTAGTGTTACGGGGGATGGTGGTGCTCAGGAACAGGCAGTAGATTCAGGAGATCCAAATATAACAACCTTTAATGTGAACTCTCAGGAATAACACGGAACAACTACAATACAACCCTAACATAACGGTGATCAGACAAAGTGAGTGAACACGAGGAACTTACCGTATTTCCTCAAATAAAAGCCTGTATTCAATTAAACGCCGGGCCTCTGATAGTGGCCGGGGGCGTGGCCAGCACGAACAAATAAAGACCAGTCTCAAATTAAGGCCAGGAGGAAATTATTTCCTTTCATTTCATGTGCATTCAAGTTCAGCGTAATGTACAGTAGGGTTATGCAGAAACCATCGTGGCCATCGCCCCCTGCTGGGAGAAGTGCGGCGCACACTAATCCTGGTCTCTTCTATACTTAACCTAAACACTTTGCAGGGAGTGCTCTGTAAATTAAATTGAGAATATAACTGATGCATATATGCTATTTTAAATACTGTAGTCTATGAGAGATGTGACGTGTGTTAGTCTGTGAAAGCTACACAAATGATCTTGACAATCTCTTAGCCTCTTCTCTTTTTTACACATCTTACTCTGCATTTAACTTAAACAATTTTATTTTGTACAAGAAAACAGCATAGGCTTCGAAATAAATTATGTTATTGAAATATTGTGAAGTGGTCATTTAAACTACTCGAACGAACATTTAAAAAACAATATGCAAAATCAAAATGGAATAGCTCCATAACGGATTGAGAAAAGTGCGCTTATTAGTTGGGTTAGAAAAATAACGAAATTATAGGGGGTTTTTTTAAGTAGAAAATAATATTTATGTAAAGAGATATATATTAAAATAAAAAGTGCTTAAACGAACACAACTCTTCTTAAGTGGAAGGAAGCTTTTTTCCCTCACGTGGAATATAGAAAGCACGTTAGATGGGTTAGTAAAATAACAAAATTATAGAGTTTATATCGAGTCTATAAAACACGAAAGAACAACAAATATATCACAAAAGTACATTTCGTTTTGTATAAATTGTATCTTAATTTTAATCTATGTTTTATCAACCAAATTGCCCGGATTTAATAAATAACAAGAAAATAGCCTATGACAGACAATGACATGAGGTGGAGGCAGAGCGCCGGCTTAAATGAACTACTAGAAAAGGAAAAAAAAAACTTTAGTCAGGGACAGCCCTTACTATTTATTTCAGATAGGCCTATATTTGATCCAGCAGGTCACAAAGGGAGTTCTGGGTTGAGCGCGCGGCACTGAGCGGAAAGAGCTTCAGAAATGAGCAGAATCTCCAGAAATATTACCGCTCTTTCAACGCATACACCGCATCACAATATGACCTCATGTATGTTTTAAAAACACAATTCAACTTATAAATAATACTTTTTAATGGGACACTTAAAATGTTTATTACAAATAAATTATTAAATTCTAAAAATGAACAAAAAATTGCATTGCATTTGCAATCCTTTGAAACCACCCCACTTCCCGCGCCCCTGATGATATCTGTCCTGTGGAACGCTATCGCTTTTCATTTAAAACGGTTCATTTAAAACAATAATTTTTTCAAATAGATGGAATTCGAAATACAGGCCTGCCCCTAATAAAAGCCTGCTTCAAATAAAAGCCGGTGACCTTCTGCAGTTCAGGTAAATAAAGGCCCCGGCTTTTATTTGAGGAAATGCGGTAAATGCAAACACAGATGACTGAATAAATGAAGCACAGGTGATACAGGTGATGACTAACTAAACACAGCTGAACAGAACTGTAACGGGGTATGTAGGTTCAGGGAAGAAGGAGGCGGGAACCGGCAAACAATAACAACAAACTTTAATAAAATAAATGAACAAAGTGAAAGTGAAAGTGAAAGCGGCAGCCCCTCACGGACGACTGCCGGGCACATACATAAACAAAACATAAATAAAACACAAATTAAAATCCAGGCCTGGTCCTCTCTCGTCCTTCACTGTTGTCGCTCCTCCTTTATACTCCAGTCACTCCTCCGTGAGACACGAGGCCGATGGCACGCAGCTGGCGCTCATCATCACTAATGACTGCGGCCTCGTTCCGCTCTCACGGTCCCTCAGCCTCGCCGCTCGCCACAAGAACCCAAGGACACAGACAAGTGGCGGGAAACTAAGACAAAGGAACACGTGGTAAAATCAAAACACAACCAAAGGCTTGTTCGAGTTCACCCAGCGATGCGCAGACCGATCGGTGGCTGACTTGAAGCAGTGCATGCCGGTTAGAAATTTTGTCCGACTTGAGGCAGCGCCGACGCCACGTGACAGTGACGTATGTCAACAAAGTGCCGCGAGAGCAATTCGAGAGCAGTCGGCCAATACAAGCTCACAGGCAATCCTTTACTGTCTATGAGGCAATCGGGGGGATGTGGAGGCATAAACGCTGATAGAGATGTCACAAATCCTGCTTCATTCATCAAAAGTTGCTCCTGCTCACTCTCAAAATATTTCATTATATTATATCAGATGTTTTTCCAATGACCTGTTTCTGGAGGGATCTAAATTAATTGCAGCTAATGAGAACAAACTAGAACCAGCTACTTCAAAACATGCTCCAGCATACCAATAGCTGAATTTTCCAAAATGTTCAAGTGAAACAAAAAATCTACTTTTTGAGTACTGTAGGATTAGTCTCACATTTTAACATATTTTACTCTTGTTCAAAGAAAGAATAAGGAAAGGACGGTCAAAAGGACTGATTAAATTAGGGCTGAAAGAAAGATGGCTATGATAAGGCTGGACTGAGTGAGTCTGTTTCTGTTTCTTCATTAAAGTTGCATTGCCAGGCTGCTCTGATTTATTCCCTCCTGCAGGACAAACTCCAGACAGCTCCATCTCTCTCACACACACACACAAACACACAAGCTTCACCTGTTAAGCAGCTGCATTCATGTTTCATTCCCTCTGCCATCCTTGTGGAGGCTCTGTATATTCTTCATTAGACACGCACAGAAAGGCCGGACAATTAATATGACTCTGTGCTCCTGTTGCTGACACCAAGATCTGCTTTCCTCGTTTCAATGCAAACTCTCATTATTACTCGAGAAATATTAGAGCTGAGCACGGATCAGTGTTCATTCAGTTCTTAGAGGTTGTAATTTGTTGCTTGGTTTCATTTCATCCCCCCTTATTCAACTTGTAGGGTCCAAAATTTGAAGATTTTTTTTTTTTTTGCATTTTTCAAATGGAATACTTTTCATTACAAATGACATTATCAGTATAACAATTTGAGTAAAAAAATAAAAATGTCAAAGCAAGAACATCAGACCATATGTGCAAAAAGTATGCCTTCATTAGCTTAAAGGGTTTGTTCACTGATCATGTCCTGATATTTTACTCACCCTCATCTCGTCCAAGATGTTCTTTCTTTCTTCATTCGAAAAGGAATGAAGTTTTTTGAGGAAAATATTTCAGGATTTTTCTGTGCATTTTTCTTCATTGTCTGTGTATCCACTCACAGCTAAATGACACTGTTACCTCTGATTTATCTACATTTCTAATTAGGACCACATACTGATCAAGGAAAACATCTTGGAGCATTGCTTGCTAAGGGCCTTTGTTAAGGACCTTTGTCAACCGGAAGTTGCTCTTTGGTTGGGTTTCAAACTTGTATTTACACTCACCTAAAGGATTATTAGGAACACCATACTAATACTATGTTTGACCCCCTTTCACCTTCAGAATTGCCTTAATTCTATGTGGCATTGATTCAACAAGGTGCTGAAAGCATTCTTTAGAAATGTTGGCCCATATTGATAGGATGGCATCTTGCAGTTGATGGAGATTTGTGGGATGCACATCCAGGGCATGAAGCTCCCGTTCCACCACATCCCAAAGATGCTCTATTGGGTTGAGATCTGGTGACTGTGGTGGCCATTTTAGTACAGTGAACTCATTGTCATGTTCAAGAAACCAATTTGAAATTATTCGAGCTTTGTGACATGGTGCATTATCCTGCTGGAAGTAGCCATCAGAGGATGGGTACATGGTGGTCATAAAGGGATGGACATGGTCAGAAACAATGCTCAGGTAGGCCGTGGCATTTAAACGAAGCCCAATTGGCACTAAGGGGCCTAAAGTGTGCCAAGAAAACATCCCCCACACCATTACACCACCACCACCAGCCTGCACAGTGGTAACAAGGCATGATGGATCCATGTTCTCATTCTGTTTACGCCAAATTCTGTCTCTGTCTCATCTGAATGTCTCAACAGAAATCAAGACTCATCAGACCAGGCAACATTTTTCCAGTCTTCAACTGTCCAATTTTGGTGAGCTTGTGCAAATTGTAGCCTCTTTTTTCTATTTGTAGTGGAGATGTGTGGTACCCGGTGGGGTCTTCTGCTGTTGTAGCCCATCCACCTCAAGGTTGTGCGTGTTGTGGCTTCACAAATGCTTTGCTGCATACCTCGGTTGTAACGAGTGGTTATTTCAGTCAAAGTTGCTCTTCTATCAGCTTGAATCAATCGGCCCATTCTCCTCTGACCTCTAGCATCAACAAGGCATTTTCGCCCACAGGACTGCCGCATACTGGATGTTTTTCCCTTTTCACACCATTCTTTGTAAACCCTAGAAATGGTTGTGCGTGAAAATCCCAGTAACTGAGCAGATTGTGAAATACTCAGACCGGCCCGTCTGGCACCAACAACCATGCCACGCTCAAAATTGCTTAAATCACCTTTCTTTCCCACTCTGACATTCAGTTTGGAGTTCAGGAGATTGTCTTGACCAGGACCACACCCCTAAATGCATTGATATATATATAAAAGATCCAAAAGATCCAAGGCACTTCTTTCACATACTCTTAATCAGATGTGCTTTGAAAACATCTTTGATTCCCTTTTCTCTATGAAGATAAACACCTGTTTAACACCCAAATTCCACGAAGAAAATCCATTTGCAAATATTTGTAGTTCATTAATGAATTATTTGAAAACCTACAAATCAATTTCTGTGGAGTGAGCCAGCACATTCTGCCTTTGTGAGACTGAATTTACTGAGAGACTAAATTCCCCTCATCGTCCCACCCAGACAATAATTTCAAAACTGTGACATTTTAGTCTGTATTTATCTCAGGATAGGATTAGGATTTTAGAATCCGTAAATGTTACATCAGATCAAACCAAGCCCAGGCATGCTTTAAGATATTTTGATATTAACATATTGATATTTAAGTTTCAGAAAATAAATCTCAAATACAACGACACAAAAGACACTGACTTCATCAAATAGCATTTTATCTGTTTATGCAGGATATTATAGCTGCAGGGCCACTTTTTCAGTCGTCACTGTTTTGCCGAATCCCTGAGAAAAGCTATGAGAAAATGTTATATGCTTATTATTAAGTGCCCCTATTATGTTTTTCTTTCATGCAGTGTGTGATATAGCTTGTGAATGTAAACATTTTGCAAAATTGCAAAGTCGAAAGTGCACGATAAATAAAGTTATTGTCTCCCAAAAGAAAGAATCGACTCTGAACCGCCTAAACAAGTTTTCAGTAAATCGAATCTCAATGCGTGACGGTTCTAAGTCACTAGAAAAGATATTTGCATAATGCCCGCCTATGTTGTACGTTATCCCCTGCAAACAACTTGATCGGCCCTCAAAAAGATTAGCAAAATGCTTGCTCTTGAAAGATTGGTCAGTACCCAGTTTATTTGGACCAGCTTTCTCCTCAGAATCACAACCTGTAAGTATGAATAATTATTGATGTATATACACTATATTGCCAAATGCATTGGGACACTTCTCCAAATCATTGAATTCAGGTATTCCAATCACTTCAATGGCAACAGGTGTATAAAATCAAGAACCTGGGCATGCAGCCTGCTTCTACAAACATTTGTGAAAGAATAGGTCGCTCTCAGGACCTTAGTGAATTCAAGCATGGTACCGTGATAGGTTGCCACCTGTGCAATAAGTCAATTCGTGAAATTTCTGAAATTCGTGAAACTGTTGGAAAATAATACACTTTGTTGTATTATAACAAAGTGGAAGCGACTGGGAACAACAGCAGCTCAGCCACGAAGTGGTAGGCCACGTAAAATCACAGAGCAGGGTCAGCGCATGCTGAGGCGCACAGTGCGCAGAAGTCACCAACTTTCTACAGAGTCAATAGCTACAGACCTCCAAACTTCGTCTGGCCTTCAGATTAGCTCAAGAACAGTGCGTAGAGAGCTTCATGGAATGGGTTTCCATGGCCGAGCAGCTGCATCCAAGCTTTACATCACCAAATTAGGGGTGTCGAAATGAATCGTTTCTTCGATGCATCGCGATGCAGACAAGGATGATTCGGTATCGGTTCAGTAATAGACCATAACCAATTCTAATGTACTGATTCTTTTCTGCCGTCATTTGTCACGTACGTGTGCTGTCGCGGTAGCATGGCAGAGGGAGGCAAGACGCGAGTGAGAGTAATTAAAATGCTCCAACTACTTTAAAAGACGACATCTCGGCACATTTAAACTTTTATGAACAACCTGGTAAGCATGACCTGGAGAACACGCGCGTAAATCAATGTGTGTAAATCAAAGCTATCAGATTTATCAAAACGATTTAATTTACATTAGGTCACATAAATGTATCTCCGTAAAACAGATATAAATCCGATCTTCAATTCCCGCACTATATGCAGATTTATTGGAGTTCAAGTCACCGAAAACAACAGATATGAGTTGCATTTTATTGATCATCATTGAGCCTTTGATATCAAAGACCGCAGAGCGTGTGACAACAGCACTAGTCAGATCATTCAGTTTCTTTACTTTTAATGAATATGTTGATTGTATGTTGAGCACCTGCAACTTTACTTTCAGTAGTTTGTGCGTTTGCTTGATAAAGAGATATGCAGCTGCTCGTCAGCAGCAATGCGTGCTTCAGTAGCGCCGTCATATCTGGCTATGTCATATAGCTATGTCATATGGTTATGTCATACGCTCACACGTTAATTTTTTTTAGCATTGTTGCGAGGAGTCAAATTTACATATGTGGTTTCAACAACCAGATGCATTTACACTTTAGTTTTGACTGTATTGAGCGCAGATCACCTCCTGAAGTGTCTTTTTAGTATTTTCTATTTGTTCTAAACGCTCCTGTTGTCTTCTGTGCCCAGACTTGAATTTTGTTTGATACATTCATGAAGCGTGTTTTCTTTGAGCAGGTAAAGTTAAAGGTTCAGTTCATATAACTGACTGACAAAATTGTATGAGGATGCAGTGCATCGTCAATGCATTGCGATGCATCGTGATATCGAATTGAACTGAATCGATGGCATGATAATCGTAATCGAACCGAACCGTGAGACCAGTGTAGGTTCACAGGATGGTGACAAGTGTAGGATGGACGAGTCTGAGTTTGCCGGTTGCCAGGAGAATGCCTTCTCGTCCAGCATCAGTGCCTGACCTCACAAATGCACTTCTAGAAGAATGGTCAAACATTCCCATAAACACACTCCTAAACCTTGTGGAAAGCCTTCCCAGAAGAGTTTAAGCTGTTAGACCTATAGTAGGGTGGGCCAACTCCATATTAAACCAAACGGATTAAGAATGGGATGTCATTAAAGTTCATGTGCATGTAAAGGCAGGCGTCCCAAAACTTTTGGGGCCCCACTTTATATTAGGTGGCCTTAAGTACTATGTACTTACATCAAAAAATAAGTACAATGTACTTACTGTGTTCAAATTGTATTGCAAAAAACTTTTGCTAATATTGAGGTGGGATACGGGTAGAGTTAGGGACAGGTGTGGTGGTATGGGTAAGTTTAAGGGTAGGGTTAGGTGTAAGGGAAGTGTCAACTGTGTAATTACAAATGTAACTACAGAAATTAATTACAGACGTAATTACACGCAGGTATTTTTTAAATGTAAGTACAATGTAAAAACATGTATGTACACAATAAGTGCATTGTATCAAATTATTAATTAAAATGTTAGTACAGAGTAGTTAAGGCCACCTAATATAAACTGGGTCCACTTTTGGCAATATAGTGAAATTTCTACCGGGTGTTCAAAATACGTACCTACAACTGAGTAGTGTATTACCAAGAGTCCTGCTCAAGTGTGATGGAGGTTTGGGTTGAATAACTAGTACTTGCAATGTTTCATCATAGGACTCGGATTGATATAGTCTGTCTTTGTACAACATAGTCTTTATAGTGTGTACATTAGCTGAGGACTGAGGAAGCCTCCAGAGCTCAAGTACAGTAATGGTAATGGGCGTTTATCTTCTGACAAACGCTGTACGTGGTAGACATGGCAAAAAACAACATCTGTGGCATTTTGCTGTGTGAAAGAACTGCACATTTTAGAATGGCATTTTATTGTGGCCAGCCTAAGGCACACCTGTGCAATATTCATGCTGTCTAATCAGCATCTTGATATGTCACACCTGACCTGTGAGCAGATGGATTATCTCCGCAAAGGAGAAGTGCTGACTAACACAGCGTGCGTCTCAATCAGCTCCCTAGTTCAGTAGTCAGGGCACTGACCAGGACATAAGTCAATGGGCTGACTCCCTGATCAGTTCCCTGACTACTGAACTAGGAAGCTGATTGAGACGCACCCACAGAGCAGCTGGTGCTCTGTAGAGAAGTTTTGTCCATTTAGGGCTACTGTAGAAACATGGCGCCACAAAATGGTGACACGTAAGGGGACCTGCGGTGAATGTAGATAGAAATGGCTCATTTTAAGGTAAAAACATAAATAAAAGAATAAAAAAACAATAATGTGCATGGATAAATAATTTATAATAAATACGACAATATTCCATGAAAAGAAAATAAGTGTCCGTTTTAATTTCATGGTGACTTTAATGTTCATTATTGTTGCAGTGTTCACCTTGATGCTTGGCCAGTTTTTATGTTATGTTGTAGTGTGCTGTTTTTCTTTTTGGAATATTAAATACTGTATAATTGTATAGCAATTATAAACTCAAATCACTATCACGTCTCCATATTTATTTTGCTAATCGTTCCACTGATCACCTTAATAATAACAACCGGCTGACTGTAGCCACGTGTAATAAAAAAGCACTGTTGAATGTCAAGTAGGCCTACTAAAACAGTAGTAAGTGAATGAGTATTGAATTGAATATAAAAACTTAGATTGCAGCCTTCTCTCCCCGTTTTACCTGACATCACCCAACATACAATTATTTCACACAATAATACATTTCATAAGAATGCGCCTAACAGAGCTCTAAAAATCCATACACGTTCCCATGACACGAAAACTGTGCAGCCGCTAGTATGAAGGTATATTTGGTGCAAAACACCTGAACACGCGTGAGAGTGGAATGTGTAGCTGTAGATCATATCCACACATGTGTACCAATAAATTTGAAGTCACAGAGAAAAATATTTTAGGAGTTGTAAACTTGTAGACTTTTTTTCTCACTTACAAACACAACACAACAGTTACACCTTCACACATTCTTCACTGCAGGTGCACAAATCCTGTTCTACGAATCACACATGAAGAAACTCATACACTCACATTTTTGCTCCAGTTGCTGCAGTGAATATGGGGCAAAACGCATTCACACACCCGTATCAAAAATGTGAAGTCACAGACAAATTTTGCACACCCGCGAATTAAAATGTGAATCCATGCAATGAGAGTTGCACACTTGTAGAATATTTGGTCACAAATGTATTGCTTTTCTTGGATATTTTTCTAACACAATCACAAGTGCAATCACTACAGCTGCTGTAATCTGCTGCTACGAGTCTCACACGCAGTTTTTCCGCCTTCAAGTGACCCGTTCCGCGCGCTCTCACTTTTGCACCATATATCACGCGAAATGTGGAGCAGAAGAGATTTGTGCATCTGTGAGGCAGCGGTTCAGAGAGCAGAGGACTTCGGCCAATCAGAAGAGCTCTTTTAAACCGGTGGCGCGCGACCGAGAACGGGAAAAATACACGAGCAATCTTACCCTAGCAGGCGAAGGCAACTTGTTCCTAGTAAAACATAGTAGGCTATAATTAATGGATGTATATAGTATAATTAATGCACAATTGTATAATTAATATACAATTCAAGCAAGTAGCCTACAAACACCTACATTAAGGTCCGCGCGTTTTGAGCTTTTATAAGCACCAGTTCCCGTACGAACGGAACGGACCAATGATCTGCGCAACATGACTGAAGCCCGGTTCATTAACTGTGCATGCATGGCGCGCGAATAACCATAAACTCCACAAACGCTCTAAAATATGTGTGATAAGATGTGAGCCGTTCCTAACGCAACACTGAGTCTGAGAAAACATCCTCCTGCACCAACAGAACAATAAGCGTTTTAATAAACTACTCATGACCACCTTTAGTAGATCTCACGTTCTACTGTAGCCTATTTATTATGTTACATGTTGATTAACTTTATAATAGATTTATAATATATAGGCTACTTTTATAATAGAATAGAAGATAAGGGAATAGGTTTTTCACTAAGATTTATACATCTGTGGCATGTTGTGGTGGCTATAGTTTCTATGTGTAGGATGCAATTTTTCATAACTATGCTATAGATAAAACATGTTAACGTTGGCATTATGCTAATGAGGAGACATCTCACCTGAAATTGTTTTTAATTGTAATTACTTTGAATGTGGATTTTGCAAAAAATAAACCCTAAATGGTTCACACTTCAGCCCCCCAATTATTATTGCATTAATTATAGGTCTACTATATATATCCATTAATTATAGCCTACTGTGTTTTACTATATAGAGGAACAAGTTGCCTTCGCCTGCTAGGGAGATATTGCTCGTGTATTTTTCCCGTTCTCGGTCGCGCGCCACCGGTTTAAAAGAGCTCTTCTGATTGGCCGATGTCCTCTGCTCTCTGAACCGCTGCCTCACAGATGCACAAATCTCTTCTGCTCCACATTTCGCGTGATATATGGTGCAAAAGTGAGAGCGCGCGGAACGGGTCACTTGAAGGCGGAAAAACTGCGTGTGAGACTCGTAGCAGCAGATTACAGCAGCTGTAGTGATTGCACTTGTGATTGTGTTAGAAAAATATCCAAGAAAAGCAATACATTTGTGACCAAATATTCTACAAGTGTGCAACTCTCATTGCATGGATTCACATTTTAATTCGCGGGTGTGCAAAATTTGTCTGTGACTTCACATTTTTGATACGGGTGTGTGAATGCGTTTTGCACCATATTCACTGCAGCAACTGGAGCAAAAATGTGAGCGTATGAGTTTCTTCATGTGTGATTCGCAGAACAGGATTTGTGCACCTGCAGTGAAGAATGTGTGAAGGTGTAACTGTTGTGTTGTGTTTGTAAGTGAGAAAAAAAGTCTACAAGTTTACAACTCCTAAAATATTTTTCTCTGTGACTTCAAATTTATTGGTACACATGTGTGGATATGATCTACAGCTACAAATCCCACTCTCACGCGTGTTCAGGTGTTTTGCACCAAATATACCTTCATACGCTAGTCCCCGCAGACCTGTTTAAATTCACAGAGAACAAACAGCGCCGGGGAGAATTTCTACTGTTGAACCCTGGAGGAAGTGACCCTCAAGTGAGAACCAGGGCAGAACAAACCTCTGGCCGGCAGCACCAGCACATCTGATCAAAACCGGTCCTGCTGCTGCTGCTGTATCCCCAAGCTCTCCGTTCTGCACAGTGATGTGGAAGGTATTCGTGAATTCAGGAGAAAGTCTTATCAGGACTTGATGCTTTCAGAAAATGAACATCAGCATCAACGCCAACAGCCCCGGACTCCACAGCACTGACAGGTACAGACAGCTCCTGATGTTTAACATCGTACAATGTCTGTTTGGATGGTGGGGTCTTAAGCTAAATACTTGTATGGTTTGTTTATCGAAAAAACTCATCTGGAGAGGTGGAATAGCATAAATCACCAGCGCCATTGTAGTCAGCAGGACAGCACAAGAGACTGTTCTTCGTGGTGAGCGTATCAGCCATCTTTCAGTAGTTTAGCAAAGAGCCAGCAGGAAAAAAAAAACACATTTCGGAAGGACATGAACCTGAGCCGTAGTGCCCTCTTCTGGAAACCAGCTGTGGTAACTGTCAAAAACATAAACTGAGAATGTCACAAGGTGAAACAGATTGTTTGGAAAACTTGCGTCGTGATTCATGACAGAATCAGCAGAAATCTGTTTCTCGCAGATGTGCTTTAGGACAAAAATAAATAAATAACCGTTTTTTAAGGGAGTCTGACCTTTAAGTTAAGCTGTCAGAACACCAATTTTAGTCAAACCAAAAAAATTTCAGACACCAGATATTTTTTACTAGTTGATGCAGGACACTATAGTTCATTTATGTTAGTGAGGATAGCAAAATAAAGTAAACTGTGACATATTATCCTCCAAAACTCTTCACACAGTGAACTACCAGTCAAATGGATCACAATTTGGGACCAAAACTATTCAGACACTTTGACCTGACCATGTTTTGCTTAAATGTTTTTTCTTGAATTGCTAATACGACCTTTTACACCAGACAAAATGAAGCATTGCTTGGCAATTAGTTGACCTAAATTGGTATTATCTAATTGTGTACTTAAATTTAACTGCTGCCAGCTGATTGGTTGATTGTAATCCATTACATACCAAATCAAATCTACCAAAGTTATCTGACATGATCAAGATTCATTTGTATTACCATTTTCTAAACTATAGTGAAGAAACTGTGATAATGTGAGAGTGTAGAAGGTGAGCGTCTCAGCTCTATATATCAGCTCAATGTAAAAATATAAATATATGTATACATATATTTATTTGTAATATATTTTATCCCTGTTATAAAAACACTTTCATGTTCATAGCTATTTGTTTAAAATGCACAGATTATTTTTTTAAATGCATATAAAAAAATAACTGATATTTTCTGCAATTTCAGGGTGTCTTTTAAAAATAGGCCTTATTTAAGTGTCATACTGGGATTTTATGCATGACAACAGTGATTGACCACAAAAAAGAAATGTAATTCACAATTGAAAACCAAAATCTTTTGTTGACAGCTCGTATCTTGTGATCTCTGAATGGAAATTGTCTTTAATGTGCTTAAGGCCTTCGTATAATATGTGCGGCCTTTGAGCCCTCACAAGATACGAGCTGTCAACAAAAGATTTTGGTTTTCAATTGTGAATTACATATCTTTTTTGTGGTCAATCACTGTTGTCATGCATAAAATCCCAGTATGACACTTAAATAAGGCCTATTTTTAAAAGACAGAAAATATCAAAAAGTTAATTTTTTATATGCAGTTTAAAAAAAAAAAAAATGAACAAAAAAGTGTTTTATAACAGGGATCAAATATATTACAAATAAATATACAGTGGGGCAAAAAAGTTAGCCACCAATTGTGCAAGTTCTCCCACTTAAAAAGATGAGAGAGGCCTGTAATTTTCATCATAGGTACACTTCAACTATGAGAGACTGATTTTTAAAGAATTTAATTAGTTGTCTTTAATTGTAATTACTTTGAATGTGGATTTTGCAAAAAAATAAACCCTAAATGGTTCACACTTCAACCCCCCAATTATAATTGATGTAGTCAAAAACGCTCCAGCTGCTTTTGTAACCAGAAGCTTTAGCTTAGGCTTTCTGAAAATAAGAAAAGTACTGGAGATGTATTTTATTTTATTTCAAATTATCATGACCTAATACTCTTTTCAGCTGTGTTAAGACTTAAAGCAAATTGCCACATTTCAGTAAAGTATTATTTCATTCTGAGCTCCAAAGGGTCAGCCCCTTAAAAAGAGTACCAGATCAGAGGAGGAGACAGTGGAAGAGGTAATGACAAAACAGGGAAGAAGAAAGCATTAAGTGGAGCTGCCACCTATAGGTGTACTTTTAAAAGTGAGTGGTCAACCACATGGCCATTCATCGCCATAGGCACCACCAGCTCCTACTACTGCAGACAGGAGCGCTCATGTGCCCATCAAGGCGTGACAGATAAGGACAGGCATATAAAAAGTAAAGGGCATCAGGCCAAAGAACAGGCACTTCAGTCAATGAGCAGCATCTTCTTTTTGTGCTGGTCATTTATGAACAATAGGTAAAATTGGGGCAGAGCTGCAAATATTTGAGTGACTCCTCCCCTAACAGATACAATCTCACTCCAAACTTTTAATAAAAATTGAGCCCTGGAAAGGTATGTTTTTTTTTTTCTCTCCCCCTGCAATCACTCACCGTTATACATTTGTCTGAGTAGTTTTAATATGTGCACTGGTCGACTAAGATGGTAATCATTGTTTCTTAGTTGGGTTAGCCTTTCTTGTTTCACAAAATGTAAGTTACGCTAACACTAGCCCATCTGTACTGTTAAGTTTGCTATCCAATCGTCTCATAATTAAATATTCTCTCATATTAAGTAATGTATTCCTTATTTTCTCAGCTTTACCTTCTAGAAAAATGACAGGACAGGGTGGGTCTTCACAGGTCAGCATCATATCAAGTAACTTATGCACCCAAAGACTACCATGTGTACCATGTTTTTCTTTTCTTTTTTTGGTGGATGATAACATAATAGAAATACCATAGTAAAGTAAAGGGATATTATTTGCCCAGTAGGCCTAATTGGAAGCTGCAGTGAGTCACAGAGCAGGTTAATTAACATTTTATAAAGCCTATATGGTATTTCTATAAATGTTATCATCCACCAAAAACAAACCAAACCAAAAAAGAAAATAAAAACATGGTGCACATGGTAGTCTTACAAAGTTACTTGATATGATACTGACCTGTGAAGACCCACCCTGTTCTGTCATTTTTCTAGAAGGCAAAGCTGAAGAGAATATAAGGAACACATTGTTCAATATGAGAGTATCTTTAATTATGAGACGATTGGATGGCAAACTTAACAGTAGATTACATTTCGTGAAACAAGAAAGGCTAGCTTAAGAAACAATGATCACCAACTTAGCCGACCAGTGCACATATTAAAACTACTTAAACAAATGTATAACGGTGAGTGATTGCAGGGGGAGAGAGAAAAAAAAAAACATACCGTTACTTGACTTCGCCTGCTAGGGAGAGATTGCTCATGTATTTTTCCCGTTCTCGATCACGCGCCACCAGTTTAAAAGAGCTCTTCTGATTGGCCGAAATTCTCTGCTCTCTGAACCACTGCCTCACAGATGCACAAATCTCTTTTGCTCCACATTTTGCATAGTATATGGTGCAAAAGTGACAGCGCCACGGAACTTGTCATTTGAAGACGAAAAAACTGCGTTTGAGACTCGTAGCAGCAGATTCAAGCAGTTGTAGTGATTGGACTTGTGATTGTGTTAGAAAAATATCCAAGAAAAGAAATACATTTGTGACCAAATATTCTACAAGTGTGCAACTCTCATTGCATGGATTCACATAATTTGCGGATGTGCAAAATTTGTCTGTGACTTCACATTTTTGATACGGATGTGTGAATGCGTTTTGCACCATATTTACTGCAGCAGCTGTAGCAAAAATGTGAGTGTATGAGTTTCTTCACGTGTGATTCGTAGAACAGGATTTGTGCACCTGCAGTGAAGAATGTGTGAAGGTGTAACTGTTGTGTTGTGTTTGTAAGTGAGAAAAAAAAGTCTACAAGTTTACAACTCCTAAAATATTTTCCCTGTGACTTCAAATCTATTGGTACATGTGTGGATATGCTCTACAGCTACAACTTCCACTCTCACGTGTGTTCAGTTGTTTTGCACCAAAAATACCTTCATAGACACCTGTCCACAACCTCAAACAGTCAGACTCCAAACTCCACTATGGCCAAGACCAAAGAGCTGTCAAAGGACACCAGAAACAAAATTGTAGACCTGCACCCGGCTGGGAAGACTGAATCTGCAGTAGCTAAGCAGCTTGGTGTGAAGAAATCAACTGTGGGAGCAATTATTAGAAAATGGAAGA
This sequence comes from Romanogobio albipinnatus, assembly GCA_023566225.1. Classification (NCBI taxonomy): domain Eukaryota; kingdom Metazoa; phylum Chordata; class Actinopteri; order Cypriniformes; family Gobionidae; genus Romanogobio; species Romanogobio albipinnatus. The sequence goes on from CM042249.1 coordinate 31,509,851, forward strand.
CATACAAGACCACTGATAATCTCCCTCGATCTGGGGCTCCACGCAAGATCTCACCCCGTGGAGACAAAATGATCACAAGAATGGTGAGCAAAAATCCCAGAACCACACGGGGGGACCTAGTGAATGACCTGCAGAGAGCTGGGACCAAAGTAACAAAGGTTACCATCAGTAACACGTGTCCCCCTGCTTAAGCTAGTACATGTCCGGGCCCGTCTGAAGTTTGCTAGAGAGCATTTGGATGATCCTGAAGAGGATTGGGAGAGTGTCATATGGTCAGATGAAACCAAAATAGAACTTTTTTGGTAAAAACTTGTTGTGTTTGGAGGAGAAAAAATGATGAGTTGCAGCCAAAGAACACCATACCTACTGTGAAGCATGGGGGTGGAAACATCATGCTTTGGGCTGTTTTTCTGTAAAGGGACCAGGACGACTGATCCGTGCAAAGAAAAGAATGAATGGGGCCATGGATCGTGAGATTTTGAGTAAAAACCTCCTTCCATCAGCAAGGGTATTAAAGATGAAATGTGGCTGGGTCTTTCAGCATGACAATGATCCCAAACACACCGCCCGGGCAACGAAGGAGTGGCTTCATAAGAAACATTTCAAGGTCCTGGAGTGGCCTAGCCAGTCTCCAGATCTCAACCCCATAGAAAATCTTTGGAGGGAGTTGAAAATCTGTGTTGCCCAGCGACAGCCCCAAAACATCACTTCTCTAGAGGAGATCTGAATGGAGGAATGAGCCAAACTTTCCAGCAACAGTGTGTAAAAACCTTGCGGAGACTTACAGTAAACGTTTGACCTCTGTCATTGCCAACAAAGGGTATATAACAAAGTATTGAGATGAACTTTTGTTATTGACCAAATACTTATTTTCCACCATAATTTGCTAATAAATTCTTTAAAACATCAGACAATGTGATTTCCTGGATTTTTTTTTTCTCATTCTGTCTCTCATAGTTGAAGTGTACCTATGATGAAAATTACTTTTTAAGTGGGAGAACTTGCACAATTGGTGGCTGACTAAATACTTTTTTGCCCCACTGTATTTACATCGCCTTGGAGGTTGTAGGTGGTATTCACCTTATAGAGAGCATTTGATTGGACAAAAAGTGTTGTTGTGCAGGATTTCATCAACAATATTTTTGGTCTGATTACCCAACACACATTTAAAATGTGTATGAACTGTATCTATAGCAGTGAATTTGTCAGTACACTAACATATAGATGATGTAAGTGTATTTTTACACAAAAAAACTTTCAACCATGTAGGTTGGAATCACAGAGGGCGTTACAAAACAGTCAACAAGTGCTGAAAGTAGCAAGTATTTATTCAAGGTAAAATTATTTACATTGTAACCAAAGACAACATCCTGGAAAATGGTACAAATAGTTTGTCCTTTAATATATATATTTATATAATATTTATATATTTCTTGTAATTGTACTTTTACCTTTATCTAAAATAATGCAATAAAGGGGGGTAAAAAAAAATCAGGTTTGGTGATTTGGAAATATTCTAGCAGTCTAACATCAATTATGTACAGAAATATTTACAGTAAAAATAAAAAAAAATAAAACTTCAGATCTGTAAAATTAACTTATCCTAAAACTTGCTTCAGTTTTACAAAATAGAACAAGCTTTACTCCATATGGCTCTGCTTCAGTAAAGATCTGAAAGGAATAGAAGACACTTTTGCTTAGTTCAGTTTGAAAAAGGATGCACTTTTTCTCTCTCTGTTTATCTAAGACCTTTCAGCAGATTCCAGCCATTCTGCAGACACACACAGGATGAAATAAAAAAAAAGAGAAACATGTTCCTGAATAACATCAAAAAAGTAAAGAAAAACAATTAAAAGCTATAAAACAATAAAGCTTAATTGTTCTATTATATTAAAATCAGAGTATAATTAAATTAACAGAGGATGAATTCATGAACCCACTTAAACACAACAATTTTCAAGTGCTGTCTTTGTTTCCATCTTTTAACTTTAATCTGGGGCTCGCATAACACAGACTACAAAACTAATTAAAACTTAAATGTTTTTTTAATCATGGTCAGGTGATGACTCATCACACAGAGAAAAACTAAAACTACAGAAATCAGTGGATGATCAAAGCCATGAAAAAGAAACCTCTACAATCCTCCCCATATCCAGGTAAAATCATTAAAACCTCCTACTTACAGTGTGGTTTTAAAAGAAATCATAATAGGTTGGTTTTAGCGCACAGTATGTGAAGGAAACAATGACATTGTTCTTTAAAAGTAGACGTGATTTGTTTAAAGGTAGGGTAGGCGATTTTTTAATTGAACACTTTTTGCTATACTGGTTGAAATTCTTTTCACATCCTGATAGCAATCAATAATATTTTCTGTGGAAGTCTCAGAACCCAAAAAAGTTTGTCCAATCATTGCATTGATAATGTCCTACCTGCCTGTCAACATGTGTATTTCCACACCTCAACACGTCATGAGGCTATGCAGCATTGTAGACAGACAGCCACCAAGCTCCACAAACAAACCCCCGGCTTTTACAACAAGCGTATGCTGCGTTCACGCCATGTTGTAGCCGCAATTATGAGATGGCAACTCGTGACGTTCTACCCGGAGCTGTTCGCGTCCTCGGACTTATGCGTTTCTCTAGCAACACTATCAACGGCAAAATTAATCTGCAGCGGTCAGAGCGCTCTCTTCTTGTGACGCTTTGCAGACTCTGCTGTGTGCATTCATGTGTTTTGAAGGAAGCGTGGCTTTGGAAACGCTCTGAAGGGAGCTTGCTTTCTATTGCTAGCCTCTCCGAAATTGCCTACCCTACCTTTAAGCATGACAGGTAAATTCAACTTGATTTGATGACTGCACGCTTGTTTTCATGTTTGCAAGTGTTTGTTTTTGGTTCATCAAGCGTCTTAGGTGTCTTTCTTCAGACTGGCAACACATTTTTTCTTTTCCTTTTTTAGCAGATCAGATTAAATTTTTAGCAGTCAAAAACCTGATCCACACCACATCCATGTGGCACGTGTCTGTCAGATCGGATGTGTCATTTGGGACAAGACATGTACCATTCAAAAGTTTGGGGTTTGTAAGATGTTTTTTCTCCAAAGAAATTAAAACTTTAATTTCTCAAGGATGCATTAAACTGATCAAAAAAGTGACAGTAAAGACATTTATTATTTTATAAATGTTCAATGCTGATCAAAGAATCCAAAAAAGATATATATGTTAAGTAGAGCAACTGTTTAACATTGATAATAATAAGACATGTTTCTTGAGCACCAAATCAGTAGCCTGATGTTGTCATACTCAATTCTAGTCAGAATATGAGTCTGATACTGCTCCGTTGGGCTGTGATTATGGGGCGTGTTTCAACCGAACCAGGAAAGACTTCAATTGGATAGACCTATAACCAATCAGAGCAACGGAGCGACGCATAACGTTAGTTGTCAAATGTCAACAACACAGTGTTGCCAAGTCTGCGGTTTTCGCGCGGGCTGTTTTTCCATGTCCGCGGGTTGAAGCGACCCCAATTATGTAATATTCCCAGGAATGCGAATTTTAACACATATTTGCCAAAAAAACACATATTTTACCCCCCAAACGCCATTTTTTTCCAGAGAAGAAGCCTGCCCTGACAATTTGATTGGTCCGAACACTCCACAACGTATCAAGTCCAGATCAAACTGCCGACCTCAAATGTTGTGGGCGGGGCTAAGTTCGGCTGGCATCCAGGCTACCAAATCAGCATATTAGAAGGATCATGTGGCACTGAAGACAAAGTAACGTATTTTTTTTACTGTATTTTTGATCAAACAAATGCAGCCTTGGTGAGCATAGGAGATGTTTAAATGGTAGTGTTTATAACCGGCTTAGGGTGCAGTATTTTTGCGAATACTTAAAGCTATTACTATGGATTATGCAAGATGTCCTGAGAAGAGGCAACGTTTCCCGTTTCTACAATTATAATTTACTGTATGAAAAAGTCTTTCGGGATTGTTCTGACGCTTACATCATTACTGATGTAAATACAGCGGATACTGACAGCACTGTCTGAACAAAGATCATGTGCAAACATTCAGTCCTAAAGCTGTGAACAATGCCTCAGACCTCAGTGTTTGAAATATCAATAAGTTACTAGGTGTAAAACTTTACACTACAAACAAGGACTACTAGCTTAAAATCATTCGTTTCAAAACACAGCTTAGTTTTTGTTTAACATGGGGATCAGTGCTTCAAAAGCCAAATATTATGCAAACACACAGCTGAGCGAGTGTGTGAGAGAGAGAGAGAGAATGACAGCATTTGAAAAACACACGATGCAAAAAGAAAGGGGAAAATAAAACAACAAAAAGTCTCTGCAGTGAGTCACTCAGGCGACGTGACCGTTGCGACGCTTAACCACCTTTACCACCGGAACTGCTGCCTCTTGTCCTGAAGGGCCTAAGGCACGTTGCCAGGTCCAGATTCATCCCACGGAAGAGGGGGAACTGCAACACCTCTGCTAACAATGCTCCAAATAATCAATCACCCGTGAGATAGATTTCTGTCCTGTGGTTCCAACAGAACACTGAAAGGAAAGAAAAGAGAGGAGTGTCATTAAATGTCATTGGCCAGGTATCAGAGCACAGCCACACATTTTGTATCATCAACGGCCTCCTACACCTGGCACCATAGCACATTAAAAGCCAGGTGCAGATACAGACAGGACACACTGTGATTGGTCCACTGACACCTTATTTGGACGCCTTTTCATTATGCCCATATTTACTACAGAATTTGCACTACAATTAAATCTCTTATAAACTGGGTTGTACATTTGTCATGCTGTCATTTTCATAGGTCAGTAAAATATTGTAACACTTGCCATTTTGAATGGTGAAAAATGTTTGATATTGTTGCACTTACCGTCAGGTTCATGAAATTAAGGAATTTCTTCAGCATTTCAGTCATGATAGAGAAATCTCCCTTAGGAAGATTTTCTCGTACGGTTTTAACATTCATCTAAGAAAGAGATAGAAAAGATAATTTTTTATTTACATTTAAAAGTACATGTGTGACCCTGGACCACAAAACCAGTTATAAGTCACATGGGTATATTTGTGGCAATAGCCAACAATACATTGTATGGGTGTTTTTATGACAAAAATCATTAGGATATTAAGTAAAGATCATGTTCTATGAAGATATTTTGTAAAATTTGCCCGATTTCCAGTGCCCTGCCTATAATAATTTGGCTGGACAACTAAAAATCTTTAAAGCAATTTTAGCGAGTTAAGGTCTTTTGCCTTTGTAGGGCAGAATAGGAAAAATAAATACAACATAAAGATACAGATACAAACAGTGTTTAAGTTTAAGTATTGTTCCCCATTGTTGTTGTTTGATTAACATGAATGACACGAGCGGGTGTATGCTACAGTGGGGAGAACAAGTATTTGATACACAGCCAATTTTGCAGGTTTGCCCACTTACAAAACATGTAGAAGTCTGTCCAGTAAAAAATCCAGAAAATCACATTGAATGATTTTTAAGTAATGAATTTGTATTTTATTGCATGACATAAGTAGTTGATACATTAGAAAAGCAGAACTTAATATTTGGTACAGAAACCTTTGTTTGCAATTACAGAGATCATACGTTTCCTGTAGTTCTGGACCAGGTTTGCACACACTGCAGCAGAGATTTTGGTCCACTCTTCCATACAGACCTTCTCCAGATCCTTCAGGTTTCGGGCTGTCGCTGGGCAATACGGACTTTCAGCTCCCTCCAAAGATCTTCTATTGGATTCAGGTCTGGAGACTGGTTGGTAGGTGATCAAATACTTATATCATGCAATAAAATGCTAATTAATTATTTAAACATCATAATGTGATTTTCTGGATTTTTGTTTTAGATTCCATCACTCACAGTTGAAGAGTACCTTTACAGACCTCTACATGCTTTGTAAGTAGGAAAACCTGCAAAATCAGCAGTGTATCAAATACTTGTTCTCCCCACTATATATTAGATTGCTTGCACTTTAAGACCTACAGTAATGAGCAGATTCAACACTGACACACGTCTCCCAATCTTGTTCACTCAAGACATAACCACCAATATGGCATAATTATGTGTGTATTTGATCGTTCAAGGGCAATAAGCCTAAATAGAACACATTCAGGATCTGACATCAGTCCGTGTGTCAGTACCGAATTGAGTTTGTGGTTTACATCTCTTTTTTTTTTTTAGTGCTATCATACTTTTTATTTGGTCACTCAGCCACCTTGTGTCATCGCTTTGCCCTGTGCTTGGCGCTTATGCGAGACAGCAGGTGAAAAATTTAATGATTCGCCTTCGCTCGCACAATCACAGAACAAGAAGAACTGGGGAACTATTAGCTGAAGAATAAAATCAGTTATGCGTCTGTGGTAGGCTACAATCAGAAAGAGATTGGCTGTAATATACAATGCATGATGTTGGTCTCATTTGTAGTCGAATTACAGCGAATTATATTTGGACTAGTGAAAGAAAGAATAACACCCCGGAATAAAAACAAACACGCACACACATTCTAAAGCGCTGTGGGAGCTGTGGATTTCAATGAGCATTAGAGGTACTGCTGTCACTTTTGTGAAAAAATCCAGTTCAATTTTAGAACATAAGTGTTCATCGAATTTATTTTTAAAATCTATTTTTCATGTCTAACGACGTTTCCATTTTCAACGCTAAATATAGGCCAGTCCACGGACAACTAACAGGCATTAGGACGAACGTAAAGAGGGCGCTTGAGAAGCACAAGTCAGCAATATTTCTGATGATTTATTGGCGTGAAGTTTTGTGCACAATGACAAACAGGAGTGCAACATTCTCGAAAAACAATACGCAGAGTGGGCTGCCATAACATCAATGAAAACATTACTGCAGGCTTCAACATGGCTGTGTTTACGATTAGAAATGTCAAAGAAGTTTCGCCTACGTAGGTGGTTGTAGCCCATGAAAAGGTTGAAAATAAAATGTAAAGTTCACTGAAGGACTAGCCTACATTGAACGTCAAGTTCGTGTAGGAATTTGAGTGAATTTTCTTTTTAGCTTTCACAACGCCTACTGCACTTTCGGGATTCTTTATTTTCTTTTTCTGCTTGTTTGTGAGTTGTTACATCCATCTCTTTTTGAGTTGTTACATTCATCTCTTTTATTTGTTTAATTAGTTTAAAATTATTAGTGTACGTATTTGGTTAAAATCGATTCCCTATTTTCGTTTTCGAAACTTGTGTTGGTTGGTCCGATTGATTGTGCAATCGATTTTCGAACAAAGTGACAGCCCTAATTAGAGGTAGCGTTACATGGACATAGGAAAATTAAGACTAAAGGATGGGAATTTTCCAAAAATATTGTTTAAAAAAACGAAATAACGACTTGTATAGTGATAACCGATTTCAAAACACTGCTTCATGAAGCTTCGGAGTGTGTCGAATCATGATTTGGATCGCGTGTCAAACCGCCAAACTGCTGAAATCACATGACTTTGGCTCTCCGAACCACTGAATCGACTCAGTACGCTCCGAAGCTTCATGCAGCAGTGTTTGGAAATCGGTTATCATTATACAAGTCGTTATTTCGTTTCTTTTGCCGCACCAAAAATATTATCGTCGCTTTATAATATTAATATTGAACCAATGTACTCACATGAACTGATTTAAATATGTTTTTAGTACATTCATGGATCTTGAGAGTGTAAATTGCTTTGCTCCCTATGGAGGCCTCACTGAGCCTTCAGATTTCAACAAAAATATCTTAATTTGTGTTCCGAAGATGAACGGAGGTCTCACGGGTGTGGAACAGCATGAGGGTGAGTAATAAATTACATTATTTTCATTTTTGGGTGAACTAACCCTTTAATACGTTTGTTGATACTTTAGTACTTTCAAGATTCTTTGATGAATATAAAGCCTACATTATCAGTGGTATGATCATCCGTGAGTAGTCCCAGGGTTTCATTTGATTATAGTACAAATAAATCTCTATCGGCAAGGCTTCTGGTGAGTCTTTATAGTGGCAGAACATAGACCATGAAGATAAAAAGAACACTCCAAGCAACGAAAAAAGTAATTGAAAAGCAAAAGGCAGGTGATGAATACAAGAAGATTTCGAAAATCACTGAACATCCCTGGGAGTACTGTTAGATCAGGTAAGAGATGGAAAGAGTATTGACACAGCTATAAATCCACCCATGACAACCCTGAGGGAGCTACAAGCTTCAGTGGAAGAAATGCGAGGGACTGCAGAACTGTTACCCAGGTGCTTCACCACTGCTCAGCTTGAGCAGTGGTAAAGAGAAAGACACTGTTCAAAAATGTCATATGACATCTCGGCTAGAGCGTTCCAGAAAGCATGTGCGAGACTCTGAATCCAGCTGGAGATGGTTTTGTAGACTGATGAGATCAAAACCAAGTTTCTGGCCATCAGACAAAACAATGCTGTGTGTAAGCTACACACTGAGCATCATCAGAAACACACCATCACCACTGTGTATCATGGTGGTGATGGCATCATGCTGTAGAGATGCTTTTTTGCTTCAGACCGATGAAGGCTCAAGGCTCTGGTATACTTCATTTTCCGCGTTCTGCTCCGTCTCACGCACAGTTGAGCGCGCCATTTCAAAGCATACTTCTTTGGCCATGAGTGTGGAAAAACGTGTTTGGCGCTATCTAGTGGACTGGGTTCGTACAGATTTTTTCGGGTGGATACAGGTGAATTATCAAGGGTTCAGAGAATAATTAGATATACATTATATGCAAAACAGATGAGAAGTAGCACAGAGAGAGAGAGAGAGCGAGAGCGCGAGAGAGAGAGAGAGCGTGAGAGAGAGAGAGAGAGCGAGAGAGAGAGAGAGAGAGAGAGAGAGAGAGAGAGAGAGAGAATTAATACTAATTACTAAAAATCACAATATACACTACCAGTCAAAAGTTTGGAATCATTAAGATTATGTTTTTAAAGAAGTCTTTTCTGCTCAACAAGGCTGCATTTATGTTATTAAAAATACAAAAATATTTTTAATATTTGAAAAGTTATTCAAATGTAAAATAACTGTATAGTCATGTATTCCTGTGATTATTACTCCAGTCTACAGTCTCACATGATCCTTCAGAAATCATTCTAATATGCTGATATGATGCTCAAGAAAGTAACGATGCTGAAAATTCAGCTTTGAATCACAGAAATATATTGCATTTTAAATTATATTCAAATAGAAAAAAAAAGTTATTTTAAATTGTAAAAAGATTTCACAATAATACTGTTTTTTGATCAAATAAATGCAGTCTTGGTGAGAAGAAGAGACTTATTTCAAAGCATCTAAAAAAAATCTTAATGATTCTAAACTTTTGACTGGTAGTGTAGTTTTTTGTTTTTTTATCTTTATTAAAAATGAGAAGAAAAAAAAAAGATGCAACCAGTAGAACAAATACAATATTTAAAATAATTAACAATGCTTTACTTTTTTAATTTTATATCTAGCAGAAGCATTTAAGTAAGAAATAATACAGAAATTGAATGATCAAATCTAAAAATAGTCACTGCATATTCTTTAGTATATTAATTACAAATAAACTGATTATTATTAAGGCTACAAACATTATTCTGAGTGAGTGTGTCAGTCAGTGCGAGTAAAGCATTGGATCTTTTTCGTGGCATATTGTTTTTAACAACAAGTACATCCCACACTTTTTTTCTCAGTCCTGCATGCATGGTCTTTTTGTAAAAACTAAAACATCCGACGCAAGTGCTTTGCTTCCGAAGGACAAGTGCAACCTTTTCTTTTAATATAATAAGACTACTTTATTTACAGAAGAAGAGTGGCCTATTCTAGGAATCATTTCAAGCATTAAAGTTCCCCTATTATGGCATTTGAAAGGTTCCTATTGTTGTCCAACAACAGGTTTACATGCATGCAAGGTCAAAAAACACTTTCATATGCATTTAAGACTCCCAAAGGATTTGCTCAACTATTTTTTCCAGCTAGTGGAATGGCTTAATAACAACAACAACAACAACATTAATACCCTGAAGCAGCCAAGTCAGAGTCCAGATTTTCAATTGAGAATTTGTGAATGGACCTGAATGGACCTTGTGTTTTCTACTCACAATATCCATGCAACCTGACTAAGCTGGAGCAGATTTACAAAGAAAATGGAGAAAATTTGCAGTGGCCAATTGTGCAAAACTGTCAGAGATCTACAAAATACTTGAATACTTACGCAAATTATTATTTTGTGTTGAATAACTGCAATAAAGTGACCGATTTGTAGAAATTTGGTTTATTTAAAATTGTTTAATAATTTGTTATTAAAAGTGTGTTATTTTCATTTAAAACTAACCAACTGCTCTCTAGAGCCCATAAAGAGTGACAGGAAGTGATGCTCACCGGACTCCCCTGACATAGACACCCAAGCAGAAGAGCTGTGTATGATGCCACGATGCTGTCCTCCATGTGTTTCCCAGCATGCTGTAGGGCTGAAAAAAAAAGGAAATTAACATAAAAGCTTGCCCTTTATAAAACAACTGGTTTGGCCATGGGACCCACATTTTCACATGGTCACTAAGCTGCAACCCACGTTTTTAGGAATTTGAACCAAGCAAGTTAATTTTTTTTAATGGTTGGTTAATTTTTCTGAGATGACAGACTTTTTATCTAATAATTTACCTTTATCTAAAGATCTACCTCATCTACCTTTACTTTTTAGCTAAGAAAATAATAGAGAATAAAAAAAAATTAAGATAATAATCTTATCTGACTGAATCAGTACCACACTTTACCTAAAGAGATAGTTCAACCAATTTAAAAAGTGGATATTTTTCTTACAAAAACCCATCGATTCACTTCAGAAGGCTTTTATTAACCCCCCGTAGCCGTGTGGATTACTTTTATAATAGATGGATGCACTTTTTGGGCTTCAAATCTTGGGCTGCCATTCACTGCCATTATAAAGCTTGGAAGAGCCAGGCCATTTTTTAATATAACTCAGATCGAATTCGTCTGAAAGAAGAATATCATTTAAACCTAGGATGGCTTGAGGGTGAGTAAATCATGGGATAATTCTAATTTTAGGGTGAACTATCCCTTTAAAGGTGCATTGTGTAATATTTATGAGGATCTATTGACAGAAATGCAATATAATATACATAATGTTTTCAGTGGTGTATAAAGACCTTACATAATTAACCATAATGTTTTTATTACTTAGAATGAGACATTTCTATCTACATACACCATACAGTGAAGTCACCATTTTGCGCAGTCATGTTTCTACAGTAGCCCTAAACGGATAAACTGCTCTACCGAGCGCCAGCTACTCTCTGCTGTCTCAGACGACGACATCTTTGTCCTGTGTCGGCCACTGTAGCTTCTCTATGTGCTTCAAAAGGGAGGGGTGAGCGGTTGGCAGTTGCAATTCGCAACATCGCTGCTAGATGCCGCTAAAATTTACAGTGCACATTTAATGCTTAGGCACGCTTTACTTAACTGCGTCTGACAGAAGTAAACAGCTTTCATGCACATCTTTCAAAATAAATCTTGCATCACAAAAACATTTAGATAGAATAAGGTTGTGTTTTTTGTGTGTGACCCACCAGTTGAGAAACACTGCATTATAACACACAGCAAACACAAATTACAAAAGAATAGTAAAAAAAACTATTGTTTATGGAGACCTCATGAATAATTTCATAAAACAATTTAAATGTCTGTTAAGGTGCAGCTAAAGAATAAAAACTGAACTGACGCATGTGCAGAGGTTTTGCTCCATCCTCTGCGTATGCGTCAGTTCAGTTGTTATTCTTTCGCTGTGTACAAGAAGCTAGCTATTTTACTTAATAACATTTTAAATGTGGATATTTTTCTCATACAAAACCATCGATTCACTTAAGGCATTTATTAACCCCCCGGAGCCGCATGGATTACTTTTATGACGGACAGATGCACTTTTATGGACTTCAAAAAAAAGACAGAGATAAACGACCTTTTCAGCCATTATAAAGCTTGCAAAAGCCGGGACATTTTTCAATATAACTCAGATTGTGTTTGTCTGAGAAGAATGTCATATACACCTTGGATGAGTTGAGGGTGAGTAAATCATGGAATAATTTTCATTTTTGGGTGAACTAACCCTTTAAAATAGCTGTAAAATTTGCCAAGCAACTGTAAACGTGACCGCACCAAGTTAAATCCAAACACGTCATGACAAGTTTGTTTTATATCATCAATACACCAGTGAATAACGGTTACCTTTATTGAGGTCGAGCTCCTCTTCCTCCTCCTCTTTCTTGTCATTTTCATTTGTGTCGTTGGTTTCTGAGGCGACCCACTGGATCTCTCCGGATGTTTCCTTCCACTCTCCACTCTGGTCTGCCTGAGATTTGGGCGCCTCGCTTATGAGATCATCAGTCTGTGCCTCAGCTAGCACAGCTGCTTGCTCCCGTTCAAGGAAGAGCTGCACACACAGAAACACTTGCATTAAGAGGCTAATACATATCAGATTTAAGGATAAACACTTGAAGGGCCACATGAAACCATCTCTCAGGTAAAACATGCTAGAGTCACCTGAACCAGAGCAGCCAGGGCGTTTGACGACTTTAATGTCGTAGGTCCCTTCTCGTCCTCCGTCTTACTCTCCTCCTCTCCTTCTGTCTTCACGTCGTTCTCAGTCTTCAAGCGTACCTCTGCCACCATCAGGTAGCTCAAGTCAAGTTCCATCTCCTCCAGACAGTGTCTGTTTCTGGCACTGTACTCCACCAGATTTATCAGCAGACCCAGACCCTGCGCACAGATAAAACAGTCACACCTGAGCACTTCGGTACTAAGCAAACACTACATTAAATAATACCTATAAATAACAAAACTCTTGACAGTTGGCTTAAGTGAACATAAATGATGATATATGAACATACATGTCAACTGAACAAAAGAGAAATTAATAGTAATTTTTTTCAATCTTAACTTCATACTGTTGTTAGACATGCTGTTTTGCATTTTTGTTATGCTGTTTTTATTCATTGTAATTTTTTTCTTTTTATTAGATTTTCAGTTTATGTACAAAAGTTTTGGGACGCCTGCCTTTACATGCACATTTATGTATTAAATGACATCACATTCTTAACCCGTAGGGTTTAATATGGAGTTGGCCCACCCTTTGCAGCTATAACAGCTTCAACTCTTCTTTCCACAAGGTTTAGGAGTGTCTTTATGGGAATTGTTGACCATTCTTGAGATCAAAACATAATTGAATTCATGGAGCTCCTGAGAGCGACCCATTCTTTCACAAATGTTTGTAGAAGCAGTCTGCATGCCTAAGTGCTTGATTTTATACACCTGTGGTCATGGAAGTGATTTGAAGGCTTGAATTCAATGATTTGGAGGGGTGTCCCAATACTTTTGGCAATATAGTGTATATTAGGACTGGGAAAATAATGTATTAATTTCTGTCATTAATACTTGCTGTTTTAACGCATTCAAATAATTATGGCATCATCTATTGTCACGTGATGCGAGAGTGGCCGACTAAGGATGGCCCGCATGTACCAAGCCATTAACAAATTTAACAAATATTTAATATTGATTAAAGAAAGTATTGTAAATGGATGTTTTACATATTTGTACTGTTTCCACATTAATTAGGAGATTCAATATATTTATGATTACGAAAAGATGTAATTATGACACATTTTTAATTGTCAGGCATGATTAATTGTGACTAATTACAAAATGTTTTAAAAACATCTAATAGCCTAAACAACAACTTTTTTTTAGAAAAATCTAAGTGCAATCTCACCAGGACACGGATGTCGAATCTCTGCTCCTGAGGCAAATAACGCGGGACCTTAAGAACGCAGTCCAGGGCCGTCAGTAAGAGGCCATCCTGCTCACCTGTTTTAGTGCTGCCCCACTCTGAGGGGTCACAGAGAGAGAGAGAGAGAGATTGTGAGGGTTCTCATACATTCTTTTTATTACATTTATAAAATTTTAGTTTATATTGCTTCCTTCTGCATGCAGTATGTGGTGAGCAAGGTATAAATTCTTTCTGTTACACGTCTAACGGCGTCTCACCATTATCATGTGTGAGGTTGAGCAGAACTCCGATAACGGCTCTCATACAATCCTCCACGGCCTTGCCCACGTTGCTATGACTACTCTGCGGGAGGGCGGAGCTTGATGAAGGGACTTCTCGGCTGTAACGCTGTATCATCTGCTCACAATGCTGCAGGGCCCTACACGCACACAAAGCACAACCACAGAGTGACAAATGACAAACGTCCTGTCACACAAAGCAACACTGGGACTACACTTTCCATATGATCACACACCTTGCTGAGGACACTATGAGCTGAGACTCCTTGTAGGCGATTAGATAAGCCTGATTCTCAGGGTTGTGGACTGTAACCTGTTGTGAATGAGAAATATGTTTTAAATAAATTAAACACAGAAATAACATGCATTTTCCTCAAGGGCTGTCAAATATAACGTGGTCTTGCAGAAAACATTTTAAAGCTGTTAATTAGCTTATTTCTGCATTTATTAACTTAAAAAAAGAAATCTGATCAGATCCACAGTGCATCTCACCAACACCAGAAGACTGCAGACTGTAAAATTATGTCAATAAAGTACATGCTATAATTTAATTACTGCAGGTTATTTAACTATTGCAGGTCTTTTTTTTTTATTTTAAGGAAATCAATTAAGCATATTTTATTATTAATCTGATATCCACTCACACTCTCCAGTACTCGTAAACAGCGCTCCGCTCCCCAGAGTGATGCCACCAGACTCTCTTTGTCTTCTTCTTTACTCAAGTTCTCCACACACTCTTTTACTGAAGGCAAGAAAAACATATTTCTAGGCATTTCCTTCAACAAACATACAAATCAAATACAAATATTCTCAAGTATGGTACCTTTATCTACGATGTGGTCCAGTCCCCCAAGTAAACGCAGCTCCTCCTTAAACCAGTCTCCGGCTCGCTTCGACGTCAGAGACAGTAGCGTTTCCATCGCTAAGTGACCTGTCTGAGATGCAGAAAGAAACAGTTTGGGAAAATAAAAAGGAAAAGTAAAAAGGCCAAAAAAGGTTTTGGGTATAATTTTCTTTCAAATAAAAGACTTTTCAAAATGTTTCAATTTTAAAACCGAAGCAGCACTTATGAAATAAATGGAAACTTCTTTCTGAAAGGCCTGACAGTTCTGTAATTGAAAAAAAATTACATGCATTAAAGCAATTATAAACTTTAAAAAGATTTCCATTTCAAATAAAATGTGTTCTTTTACACTTTCAGTTCATAAAAGAATGAAAGAACCGTTTCTTCCACAAAAATATTTTAAAATCTATTCAAATTGAAAACAGTTCTTTTAAATTGTAATATTTAAAGGGATAGTTCACCCCCCAAAAGAATCTGAGTTACATTAAAAATCTCCTGGCTAATCCAAGCATTATAAAAATGGCAGTGAATGGCAGAACAAAATTTGAATTTTAAATTTGAAAAAGTGCTTCTTACGCAGAAACTGTAACGCCGTAGTCATATGTCGCGCCAGTTACGATGTAACTACAGAAGAGTGTTCCTTTAACAATATTACTGTCTTCACTGTATTTTTCTTCAAATAAATGCAGCCTTGGTGAGCATAAGAAATTCTTTAAAAAAAAATTGTTTTAATTATACAGAGATTACAGACCCCAAAATTGAAACAGAATGCATTTGATTTCCTATGCTTTCTTCACTGTTCAGATTACAAACAAACAAACAAAAAAACACAAACTGATTTCTGCCTGTATGAACAAAAAGCGAAGTTGACTGGAAGTACAAATCCACAGTGGGTTTTCTGGTTTGGTTCTGACATGTAAGGTGCGAAAAACAGGAGTCACTCACTGTGATGTTCTCCAGGTCCAGATGCTTGTTGTGGACTGTTTCGCAGAGTTTGCGGATCTTCTCTTTAACTCGGCACATCTCTTTAGCTGTTAACTGGTCCTCTACAGAATCGTCCTGCTCTAGCTCAAGCAGCCTAATCATCAGCTCCAGACAGGAACGGTCCAGATCCATATTCAGCCGGTCTCGGCTCAGTATGTACATCAGAGATGCTGTGCAGAGAGCCATATTCTACCAGATCCAGAGGAACGGGATAGAGAGAAGGGAAAAGCTATGCTGTGAGTTCGCCAGAATACAGATGGCTTCGGAAGCTCGAAATGAACTTAAAGCCACAATACTCAAAAAACGTTGCATTATAAAAAAACATCCCTTAAATGTAAGGTATGGCCTCTCGTGACTTATTACTTTATTATAAACATCTGTCTTGACTCATTAAGTGGATTTAGTAGATTTTTTTGATGAACATCCTTTAATAAACAAATAAATTCAAGTCAAGCAGAAAGAGTCAAGGCAAACATTCATGCACCATCTGTGTAAACTGAACTAACGAGTTTTACAGAGTAACGGCTCAGCGTCTGTTTGCATTTCTCCCTTGTCTGCCGGCAGAGATGATTACATCTCCAATTAATGTATACTAATGAAGTAAACAAACTGTAGCTGTGTTCATAATGATAGAGCTGTGATTGATGTTTGGTTATACAGATTAGTTAGTTTGTTAGTAAATTAAAGACAGTTTGGGTGATTGGATAGGTTTGATGTTTAGGTGATTGGTTTGTTGGTTAGTCCTAGATGAGAAACTCACCGGGTGCTGTTGGGCATCACTGAGCATTTTAAAGACTTGGGCCACCTTCCCTCTGGCCCTCAGGTGCATGCGGAAACTTGGCATGGCACAGCGTGTGGCCAGACTGATTATACTGCAGTCAAAAAAAAAAAAAAAAAAAAAGATTAGTGGTTGTGTGTTATACACATGCGCCTTTGTATGTAAAAATGTACGTCTGGTGTAACGGTACACGTATTCGTATTGAACCGTTTCGGTACAGGGCTTTCGGTAAGGTGCACGCGTGTACCGACCGGTTATGAATGTAATCTTTAACAGTTAACAGTCGGCTTGTTGTAAGCGCGGAACACACTTCAATCCGATTTCCCACACGAACATATTAAGTATTCAGTCCATTTTATCACGAAATTCAAACGATAAATGCAGTTTTAACCCTCTTTAATGTGATGACTGATAGAGGCGTATCAGTTCAACGTAAAGCAGCAGCGCGCGGCGCGCGAGTCAATGTGATCATAGATGCGTATCAGTTCAACTAGCAGGCAGCGTGCGAGTCAATGCGATCATCTCTTCCTAAAGAATAAACATGAATTAATACATCTTAAGGTATGTTGAGGATACATTACAACTTACTGAAATGTATCATATGTCGTGTAATCGCTCCATCTGTGTTTACTAGGGGTGACATGACTGATAGACGCGTAGCTTATCAGTTCAACTTAAAGGTCCCCTTCTTTGTGATCCCACTGTTCAAACTTTAGTTAGAGTGTAATGTTGCTGTTAGAGCATAAATAATTCCTGTAAAATTATAAAGCTCAAAGTTCAATGCCAAGCGAGATAGTTTATTTAACAGAAGTTCCCTTTCAAAGCCTACAGCGAATGGCTGGCTTGGACTACATCCTGGTACTTCCTTCATAAATGACGTCGATAGAACAGTACAACAGACTAACCTCCGCCCACAAGACTACACGCAAAAAGGGGGCGTGGTCTTGTTGCTGTCCCACGTGGAGAAGAGGACGTGTCGCATGGAGAAAAGGAAGTGCTGCGTTTGAGTGCATTTGTCGCCATGTCGTCGAGACGCTGTTATTTTCACCCCAGAGTCAAATCACCTTTGTTTGGCTTTCCCAGGGACGCTGTAGAGATCATTGAGCGCATACATCACCCCATTAAGAGGCGTGACCTTTCCACGTGCGCTAAGCTGCTGTCGAATCCCAACACGGGAACCGCTGGCACAATCAGAACTCGTTACGTATTTCTGAAGGAGGGACTTCATAGAACAAGGAACTCATCAACCCGTTTTTAAGACAGTGAAAACAGCGGTATACAGATAAGTAAATTGTGTTAAAAATACTGTTTTTTTTTACACACGAAACATGAACACATGTTATATTGCACACTGTAAACACAATCAAAGCTTCAAAAAACACGAAGAACGGGACCTTTAAAGCGGCAGCATGCGGCGCGCGAGTCAATGCGATCATCTCTTCCTAAAGAATAAACATAAATTAATACATCTTAAAGTATGTTGAGGATACATTACAACTTACTGAAATGTATCATATGTCGTGTAATCGTAATCGCTCCATCTGTGTTTCAACCGCGGAAAGACAATAAAACTGCTTGTAAACAATGTCATGCAGAATCACGTTTACTCAGGGGCCTGTTGCACAAAAGTAGAATTAAGACATCCGGGATAAATGACTCAGCTGAGCTCAATGAAGCCAAAACATGTGCGTCCAGGCTTAATTGGTTGCACAAAGACCAAGCCAGGATGAGCAGCCACGGATTCATTAAGCCAGGTGAAACCAATCCTGGATAGGTGCGCGATCACGGCTCACTCAAATAGACCCCGCCACAGATCACAGATTAACTGATTTACCATGGCAACTAGAGCCGCGTACTTTTCCCCGTCGGAAGCACAAATCCTCATGGAGGCATACGAGGAGGTAAAAGATATAATTAAGAAGAAAGGCAACACCGCCACAGTGATAAAGCAAAGAGAAAAAGCGTGGCAAAGTATTGCAGACCGCCTGAATGCGTAAGTAGTGCACAATTACACACTCACCGCTCCGCTGAAACATCACAATTACAATTCAAATATTTAATTCACATCTCCAAAAACGCAGTTGTACTGTAATTATGAAACGGTTAAATTTTTAATTGAAATGCACTGCAGATATGAGTGAAATTGTGTAAAGTAACTCCATCACACTGTATAAAGCTATGATAAATTATTATTAAAGCCTTACATTATTATTTAACGTTACTACGCTCAGTACGGTTTAATCTTAACCGTTGTACTCTGCATCTTATGTTCTCCACCGTTTTTTTTGTGTGTTTCTCCTGCTTTTATTAATGTAAAGCTGCTTTGACAGAATGAAACAATTGTGAAAAGTGCTATATAAATAAAATTTAATTGAATAAATAGATGAGCTATAATAATAATCACTTTAATTTATATAGCGCCTTTCACAGACCCCCAGGAAGCACAGCAGGCCTACAACCATGCCCATGCCAGGACCAGGGCCAGAGTTGAAATGACCTTTGGCCTCCTGAAGGCACGCTTTCACTGCCTTCACAAATTAAGGGTCAGCCCTGTTAGGGCATGTGATATTACTGTGGCTTGTGCCGTCCTCCACAATGTGGCCTGCCTGAGGAAGGAGAGGGCCCCCAGAGTGCCACCAGCCATGGACTGGGACAATCCGGCAATCTTCCCTGATGACGACAGTGGTCGGCTGCTGAGGGACCAATATGTGTTGAATTATTTTAGTTAGTATGTGTGCTTTCAATTTTGGTTAAATATGTCCTGCGGTGGCAGAGGAATTTGGGTTTTTTTGGGTTCGTTTTTGTACGAATTTGGCCTCTTATGATGTTTGTGCAGTATACTGTGTGTAATACAAGGCTGCAGGGAGGCTACTGCATCCATTCAGTTGTCTGTTCAGTTGATGTGTATGGATTTGTCCTGCATTTATTTTAGTGTGCAGACATGCAGGGTGTGTTATATACAGACCTTTGAATGTGTATGTATAATTTTGTATAATATGCTTTGATTCTGTGCTTTCCATCTTGTAGAGTCACTGTGACTTCAGTTTCGAAAGGAGCTGATGGTTTACCTGCTTTGTTTTGTCCTTATTCAATAAAGGAACATAATGTTACACATTGTGTTTTTATATTCATATGGAATGTGTATTTGTTTATATGACCGAGTACTAGGGCCACACTGAAGAAAAAGGATAAAGTCATACATTTATGAGGCTGGTTCTTTCTGCAGAAAAGCTACATATTCTTTTTACAGTTTTGATACTTAATATTCTGGCACATCAGCATGTCTTTGTTTATGAAACCATACTGAAGTACAATTTCACGAAATGCCCCACATCTGTCATTTTAACAACTGTCCTCCTTTAAAACAACTGGTTACAATATTATGACTTGTCTTTTTTTTTCCCTCTGTGGCCCTAATATTCTATCATTTTATATATAGCCTTATAGTCTATGGGAAACTGTAAATTATCTAATGATAGCAACATCATCTAAAAATCTTTTTTTATCCAAAATCATTGAAATTAATGAGCACAAACGTTTAAATAATGACAGTGGGTCTAGTTATATGTGATAACAATGTATAGTGAGCAGTGAAATAACTATTGGTTTCCATTTGTGGTGACTGCTGACTGACATTAGGGATGAGATTAAATAGATCCTGGAATTTAGCCTGGTCTGGAGCAGGCTAGCTCCACAGAATAAATCTCCATGGTAATTTATACCATAACATATCCTCCTGCCCCCTATCCAGCTTTAGTGCAACCGGATTACGGATCAATTGAGCCAGGATCACCAAGATATCCTGGCTTAATCCCTTATCCTAGTTTTGTGCAACAGGCCCCAGAAGTCATTCAGTGTCCACAGCTGTTAGCTCACTAGAGAGATAAACTCTTTCACTGAATACATGCACTATATTAGCCGTTATATTCATTATATTAGCCGTTATATATTCATTATATACTACTAAGCCTGTTAGTGATGTCTTGTTTATTTAATGTATGTTTAAATAAACCTGTCATGAAAATTACAGCCACTAAATGATTATATTTCAACAACGAATAAAAATAATTCGATTTAGAAGTTAATGCAAAAACTGCCTTATGTGAAGCTTATGAGTGTTGATTATTATATCTAAAAATAAATAGCAACTGAATTTAGGCTAATAGTTTGGGCTCTGTTGTTAATCTTTAATAGCTATATAAGGGCTCCCTATATAGTTTACAGCATTATCTTTAAGAAACTTTTAGTTATAATTTAATTCATTTAAGGACAGACACAATTTTTTCATTAAACCACTGTTGAATAAAAATTAATAAAAAGCAATTTTGTAAAACTGCTGTACCGAATCCATACCGAACCGGGACTTCAAAACCGAGGTACGTACCGAACCGTCAGTTTTGTGTAACGTTACACCCCTAACGTCTTATATATGTGGGGGTCCCCGTGTTCATAAGTATTGTTATCAGGGTTTGACATTAACACCCGCCAGCCCGCCAAATGCGAGTAGATTTCAGCTGTGGCGGGTAAGGCAGCTAGGCCTGTCGCGATTGGTCGATACAATCGACTGCATCGACGCTAACAATTAGTCGACATCAAACGTTCTTCTTCTACTACTACTAATCTCAGTTTTCGCGCATGCGTCGTGGCCTCAGAGGCTCAAATTGAACAAATATAATAGTCGTTATTTTTGTTGTTTTTCCGCTCAAAAAGTATTTTCGTCGCATGATAGACTTAATACAGAGCCACTGTAGTCATTTGGACTCCTTAAATGACGTTTTTACTTACTATTCTGGGCCATCAAGTTTCATTCCCTCTGAAAGCCTATGGAGGAGTGAGACAGCTCTCAGATTTCATCAAAAATATACTAAATTATGTTCCGAAGATGAACGAAGGTCTTACATGGTTGGAACAACATGAGGGTGAGTAATTACTGACTTTATTTTCAATTTTGGGTGAACTAACCCTTTAAATAGACCTACTGTAGCTGAAAATAATGTTTTTGTCATATTGTTTGAAATTTACATTGTGGCTTATTTAAAAAAAAACTGATACAATTAAATTAAATATCTATATTATAATTATAAAATTAAATAAAAAAATATATTAAATTACTCGTTTCATGAAATAAGATTTCGGTCATCCCAACCTGTTCAGAATAGTGGTTAGTGGTTAACGTGATTGATAATAATAATGTGATTTTTGCAAACATCTCAAAGTCATAATTGACCTATCGGTAAGCCCCTCCCATCGAACGCAGATGAGCCAATGGCAGTTGAGTATCAGTTGCGCTGGGACCGGAACTCGGACATCTATAGGTTTCAGCGCCATAGAGAAACATTGGAAAATCCGAAGCGGTCATCGGTTTGATGGTGTTTATGCTACAAAAATGGTAAAATGTCGTGCCTGAGGTACTGCAACACTGATTCCAGGGATCCTGAGAGGATTTTCTGGTTGTCATACTCTCATTAAGTTTCTATTAAAGTTAGTAATTCCCTGCTAACGTAAAAAAACGACTAACTATAACTAACTGTTCTCATGCAACGGTGAAGGTCAGAAACACGATGGTCTACATTTCAGTGCTTCTCTCCATATTAAACTGATTAAATGTGAATTTATGTCATCTTACACTGCGGTACATGAACAGTGTTGATCCTGGATGTTATCATCTGCGATCGTAACAAGAGGCTTCTCCCGTTTGCATTGATATCTGTAAACCATCGCTTCCAAATTAATCTCTCACCATTTATTTTATTCCCATCTTATTTCTGTGAGTTTAGATATGTTTAAAGGTCTGCATTATCTGTCTTATAAGGAGGACTCCTATTTTGATGGGTATTATAGTCTACGAGTAGTGAAAGGGAGAGCTCGCACGCAGTTTGCGAGATACAAACAGATACAGACACCAGTTATTATCTGCACCCCCGAAAAGGCATAAAGTCTGTGTATATGTTTACTGTGAGTGTTTTTGTGTAATTTGCTGTGTATGTTAATGGTAATGCCACGGAGAGAGGGCTAGAGAGAGAGTTTGTGAAAAAGACGTTAATGCGCACTTCTTATGCTTTGTTTGTTTGTTCAGCTCTTACGATGATTTTTTTTTTTTTTTTGAGTGACAAACGATGTAATAAACTTCATTAACCATCAGTAAAGTTTGGCCATCATTCGGACGGTGTATACGCTACATTCTGTGTCCAAAAACATCTTGGGATCAGGTTTTCACACTGACAGCTGTACATTGTAAGATATAGCAACTCCGTTTGTTTGTCCGAGTAAGCAACAGTAACTAAGGGGGGCGGGCTTACCGATAGGTCAATTTTGGTATTGGTATTTGTACCTTTTTACATTTTCACTCTTTTACATTTTGTCAAGGGCTTGTTAACATTTACACTTTTTTTATAGTACACTACTGAATGCCAAAGTTGCAAGTTAAATGAAATGTTTTTAAGTAAAATTGTGTAGTTGAAATCATTATGGGTGATATTTAAAGGGTTAGTTCACGAAAAAAAAGAAAAAAAAAAACAACAACAATTTACTCTTCCTCATGTCGTTCCAACCCCTTAAGACTTTCGTTCATCTTCGAAGCACAGATGAATATATTTTAAATGAAGTCTGAGAAATTTCTGTCTCTCCATATACAGCTAAGCAAACTGACACTTTGACGCTTTAAAAAGTTTATAAAGCGATCGTAAAACTAATCCATACAAATTGAAAAGCTTAGTCCAAATTTTCTGAAGAGACTGGATCCCTTTGTATGACAAACAGATTGAAGTTGATTGAAGGCTTTTATTCCCAATTAAACCTTGATCAGCGAATATAAACAAAAGCTCAACCGAACCTGCTTGACGCACAAGAACAAGATTTTTTTTTACTTTTGCGGCCACAGAAAAGGCTTCAACCAATCACATACAAGAAAACAAAGGTGACGAAATGTCCAGTAGATGTCGTTAGCTATTAAATCAACCTTAACCCCCTCGAGTCGGCAGTCGCGTCTGCTTTTTTTAGCAGACTTAGTCGTTTTTTATCATTCAGGCGAGTGTTATACATCATTATAATCTGTTAAGTTTCTTTTTTTTTGAGTACAGTCACAATAAAAACGTTGTGCTTTTTGCAAAATAAAGAAATCAAACATGATGCGCGATCTGCAGCCTCTCTGTCTAAGACGTTCATTCAGATAGTCTTCAGAAAATGACCTCTAGCTTAGTGAATACTTGTCTCACAAACATGAGACATATGTCTAAAGAAACACTGAAATGTCAGGTTTTAAACACTGTAAACCAAATCAAAAACAAAAACTGTGTTTATGTAATCCGTGTGAAAGCAGAGAGATGTTAGGCATTCCTGAGCGGCTCATTATAAACTAATGCGACCACACCCACGAAGCGCTCGCTCTATTGAGATTCAAATACTGAGGCTCCGGAGGCGACGCCCACACACAAATCAGCTCAAACAAACACATCAAGTACTGCATTCCAATCTTCAACTACATCGTTTTGAGACGCGTTTAATAATCCTGGAATAATTCTCCATGAAAAGCTGTTCATTTCTGCATTTCTTCTGCATCGTGTTTACATTGTGACTCGGTTCCTGAAGTTTGTGGTTTGTCTCGTCAGATGCGGTGCTACTGTCTGGAGGAGCGCCTCAAATTGTCCCACGGACAATAGAAATTAAGTGCGGACCCAGCCATGATAAAGTTTTAGCTCCTGTACAAGCATAATCCCCTTCAGACTTTCTGTTCTTTAAGACTGGGTGCACCCAAAACCTTCTTTCGGTCTTTTAAATAAAATGGATGCTGGATGAGGAAGTATCCATGTTTTCTCTGCTGTCGCCGCAAATGTTTTGGAATGTTGGAGCTCTGAAACGCCACAGACGCCGTAAATTTGCATCGCGGCTGATGTGAAAGCTTGCGTCAACAAAAGCCTAAATAAATGAAATCCGTTGTAAATCTAAAATAACTTCATTTGTGTTTTGAAGACGAACGAAAGTCTTATGGGGTTTGGAACGACACAAGGGTGAGTAATTGATTACTTTTGATTTTTGGGTGAACTAACCCTTTAACAGCAAATCACAGCTGCGGCACACATAAATGAGGTTGTGAAACACAAATGACCCAGAATACTCCTTTCAGTGTTTGTCTCACCTAAGGCAGCGTGTGTTGAGGGGTTGTATGCTCTTCAGGCCCGTCTCCAGATACTCAAAGTCATCAGTGAACTCCTGATTCTCCCCAAACTCCACCACATCATTAAAGTGCTTCACATGTTGGACCACCGTGTACAACTACACACACACAGGACAAGAAAGAAACATTCAAATATAAGCACGTGTTGTTATTGTTAACTAAAAGAAAATAATGTTAATGTTAAAATAATGTTAATAGAAATTAAGCTGAAATAAAATAAAAATTAGATGGGAAATCTTGAATGAAAATTAGAAATGCTGCTTTTGAAAACAAAAATATAAAAATAAAAACATGAATAAATTCTATAATAGTATATTAGAGCTACATGATGAATTGTTAAAAGATTGCGATCTTGATTCAAATACCCATGCAATCCTAAATGTCTATTAAACCTTTGAAAAGTACGATCACAGAGGAACATTTAAATCTGCTGTGGCTGAGCCAGAAAGAGCAGTTGTCATGGATATAAAAACTTATAATCTTATAATAATTCATATCACAGAATTACCTTTTAAATTTGAAACTTGTATTAATTATACTGTTACACCAGTAGGTGACTGCCATCAAATCATTTATTCAAGAGATTCGTTCAAAAACGCTGATTCATCCAGTAATGAAACAAACCGATCTTTAAAAAAATAAATATTTCAAACTAATAAAATCCTTTTTTTAAATAGACTGGTTTAGTTGTCTATTCAGAACAGTGAGAGAAATTATGATATCTATTCTAAACAAAAAAAATGGTGTTTCTAAATTTATCCAAGATCGTGCAGCTCTATAGCATATAAATAATACTAAAACACTGGTTTAAATAGATACATTTCAGAAAGAATAATTTAGTGAAAATGACATGTGAAGGCCTCAGAATTTCTCCTCTGCATTTAACCCATCCAAGTTAGTGCACACAGGTGGCTTTTCCACCAAGGCTGGTTCTGGTTCAGAGCCAGAGTCTAGTTTCGAATCGGTTCTTTGTCTTTCCACACCCAAAGCACCAGCTTTGAACCAGGAGTGGTTCTTAAGTAGCAAGTGGTTCTTAAGAACCAGGAGTGGTTCTTAAGTAGCAAGTGGTTCTTAAGTAGCACCAAAATATTGCTGGTCTAGAAGTAAGAACCGATTGCGTCAGGGGCTGGAGGTGGGGTTACCGTGACCAACAAGATGAACACAAACAAACTTGTGACCGCCATTTTTTAAATAGCATCTAATCGAGCCAATAGTTGCTCGATTGTAATCTCCGTCTATACAATTTACGGCAAGCTGCACGAATGTGTTTGATTGTGTTGGATGCATCTCGAACAAGCCTGGTGTGTTTGTTTCCCGCTGCCTCGATAGCGTTGCTGAGAGAGATGAGACGTATACAGTGACGCAAGACCTGGCTCTGTGGTGGCTCTCTAGCCTGTGGAAAGGCAAATCTGTTCTTAGAAGGCTTGTCAGTCTAACCAACTCCGAACTGGCACTAGCACTGGCTCTGAACTAGCACCCGGTTCATTCTGGTGGAAAAGGGGTAACACATACACACTGCAAACCATGAACACACACACCCGGAGCAGTGGGAAGCCATTTTGCTGTGGCAGTTAGGGGTTAGGTGCCTTGCTCAAGGACACCTCAGTCATTTCCTGTCGGCACTGAGAATCAAACCCTCAACCTTTGGCTTACCAGTCTGACTCTAACCATTAGGCCAAGACTGCCCCATTATTTACATTATTTTGCAGAGTGCAGTGCTCACCTCTTTGTGCTCTTTCCTGCATTTTAGTGCAGTGACGATGTCTTGGTATGGCTCAGTGGGAATAGTGACAGACTTAATGACTTTAGGAGGAGGGGGCGGAGCTTTAAACACTCCATCATCTTTATGGGAATTTGTGTCTTTGCTGCTGCTGCTGCTGCTGCTGCTGCTGGACACACTGGCCTTCTGTAAAAATAAATAAATAAAACCAACCAAATTATGGTGCACAAATACAGAGGAAATTTCAGCGTATAAAGTTCAGAGGTCATGAATTGTATACTTTACGTACAGGTGCAGGCACAGTATGCGAGGAAGCAGGATGAGGCACTTCCTCCGGCTCAGGTTGATTCCAGTGACGAGCGTTATAAACGGCTTTAGCAGGAGACTGCATTAAACACACACACACACACACACAAAAAACACAATTAAACAAATTAAAGCAGTAGCTTTTTGCTAAAGTTAATCTGTTTCTGTTAAAGATTTTTTAGCCGTACTTTTTTTGGCCCGCTGAAGATTTTGCGTCCGATCTCTTTTGACTTGTCGGTTTGCTTTCCATGCCATTCCTTCTGTGAGCCTGAAGCCTCCGTCTCATCCAGCGACTCCTGAGAATCTGACGATGGGTAGAGAAAAAAAAACCCCAGCATGAATCCAGAGATTGCTCTACAAATAATAGTTATCCAAAATTGCTCTATACATTTCCCAACTTGCTCAAATTAAATGATGAAATTGTGCATTTATGATGACGCGTGTTTGTGTGTACCTGTACTTAGGCTGCTTTGACTCTGTTGATTCTCCTGTGAGTCGTTGATCTGGGGACTGCCCGCCCTGATTTCCAAAGCTTCCGCTGCTGCCTTCTTATTCTTCCTTCTCTCTTTAGCTGCCGAGTCGTCCTCATCCTCGCTGTCGCTCTCACTCAGGTCGTCAAAACCAAAGTATTTGATCTTGTAGCTGGTGCTGCCAGATGCAGTGGCGTCTCCATCAGCACCCTGAGCCTCAAAGCCAAAAAACTCCAGTTTCGTCTCCTTTTTACTTTTACTCTGAGTGGGTCTGAACCTAAAAAAAAAAAAAAAAAAAGATAAAAGAGGAGGAAAAGGAGAAATACAGATGTCACAACAAACCATTTTTGTGTTCTACAGTTTTTCTAATTCGTAATTGAGCTCATAGTTATGAGCAGAATTGCGATACAAGTAAATGGAGTTCAACGAAAAGTAATATTACAATAAAAAAACATAGCCTGAAAGTCAAAAGCCTCTTACATGATTATACAGTGAGGAAAATAAGTATTTGAACACCCTGCTATTTTGCAAGTTCTCCCACTTGGAAATCATGGAGGGGTCTGAAATTGTCATCGTAGGTGCATGTACACTGTGAGAGACATAATCTAAAAAAAAAATCCAGAAATCACAATATATGATTTTTTAACTATTTATTTGTACGATACAGCTGCAAATAAGTATTTGAACACCTGTCTATCAGCTAGAATTCTGACCCTCAAAGACCTGTTAGTCTGCCTTTAAAATGTCCCCCTCCACTCCATTTATTATCCTAAATTAGATGCACCTGTTTGAGGTCGTTAGCTGCATAAAGACACCTGTCCACCCCATACAATCAGTAAGAATCCAACTACTAACATGGCCAAGACCAAAGAGCTGTCCAAAGACACTAGAGACAAAATTGTACACCTCCACAAGGCTGGAAAGGGCTACGGGGAAATTGCCAAGCAGCTTGGTGAAAAAAGGTCCACTGTTGGAGCAATCATTAGAAAATGGAAGAAGCTAAACATGACTGTCAATATCAATCAGACTGGGGCTCCATGCAAGATCTCACCTCGTGGGGTCTCAATGATCCTAAGAAAGGTGAGAAATCAGCCCAGAACTACACGGGAGGAGCTGGTGAGAGCCTGAAAAGAGCTGGGACCACCGTTTCCAAGGTTACTGTTGGTAATACACTAAGACGTCATGGTTTGAAATCATGCATGGCACGGAAGGTTCCCCTGGGGCCATGTATTGCGAGATTTTGGGGAACAGCCTCCTTCCCTCAGTTAGAGCATTGAAGATGGGTCGAGGCTGGGTCTTCCAACATGACAATGACCCGAAGCACACAGCCAGGATAACCAAGGAGTGGCTCTGTAAGAAGCATATCAAGGTTCTGGAGTGGCCTAGCAAGTCTCCAGACCTAAACCCAATAGAGAATCTTTGGAGGGAGCTCAAACTCCGTGTTTCTCAGCGACAGGCCAGAAACCTGACTGATCTAGAGAAGATCTGTGTGGAGGAGTGGGCCAAAATCCCTCCAGCAGTGTGTGCAAACCTGCTGAAAAACTACAGGAAACGTTTGACCTCTGTAATTGCAAACAAAGGCTACTGTACCAAATATTAACACTGATTTTCTCAGGTGTTCAATTATACTTATTTGCAGCTGTATCATACAAATAAATAGTTAAAAAAAAATCATATATTGTGATTTCTGGATTTTTTTTTAGATTGTCTCTCACAGTGGACATGCACCTACGATGACAATTTCAGACCCCTCCATGATTTCAAAGTGGGAGAACTTGCAAAATAGCAGGGTGTTCAAATACTTATTTTCCTCACTGTATGTTGGGATAGCTTTGAGATTTTTAATTGCATTTTATTTAAAGACAAAGAGTAAAGATAAAGATACATATTTGCAAATTTGAATAACTGAAGTTTAAATGGAGTAAATTATAATATATTATAAATTAGCATTATTTAAAAATACATATTATATAAAACAATATTGTTATGCAAATATTTCTTGAACATATACATGTATGTGTGTGTGTATTCAAATAAACATAATGATTATACACAGTACACACACATATATTTTGCAAACACAAACCTTTATTTTGGATGAGATTAATTGCGATTAATCATTTGACAGCCCTAATTATAATATTACCTGCTTCCAATACCAGCCTAATCAAACAAATAAAAAAATGCAAATAAAAAGGCTTGATTTGGTGAGTATGTTTGTACTGTACCTGGTAGGCTTGGCAGGTTGTGTGTCCGTTTTCCTCCTGAAGGTTCCCGCCTCTCCCATGTCAGCTTGCACTGGGGTGACAAAATCATCCACGCTCCTTTCAATAGAGTCCTGTATGGTCACATTACATACAGACACACAGGATGGGTGAAGAACCGTGTAGTCCCTCACCCGACCCCGACCTGCAGGCTTGACCTCAGAACTCCCAGCAACTCCTGCACTTGTGCTCTTCACCAGTGCAGAGGCTGGTGCTGAACTTAAAGCAGGAACCAGTGCATCACTGGCTCCAGAACTATCCATCCCTTTATTTCGTGGTCGTCGGTAGACTTTGTCGTTGGATGGTTTAAGAAGCGGAAGCTGCTCAAAGTCAACCGGTACCACTAAAGGTTCAGGTTCAGCGGTGCACTGCTCTGAGCTCTTGAGTCCATCAGAAGAGTTCCCAGCTTGGGTAGAACTCCCCTCGCCAGCCCCAGGAGGAGAGTCCTCCCCGAAAGAGTCCCAGTCATCGGAAACGTTTCTAGTGTGGGTTTTCAAGCTGGAGATCTGGGAGACTGGTTTGCTTACTGTGACACTGGATCTACTCCAGGCTCCTACAGTGCCAGTGACATGTGATGAGGCTGGATACGTTTGAGCTGCAATTAAGTTGAAAAGAGTTAGATAATGAAGAAGAAAAAGAAAAAAAAAATTGTGTAACATCAAAACACAACAGCCAATAATATACATAACAGAATTGTTTAAAAACATACTTAGGTATTATACAAAATGTGCAATATTATATAAAGCAATGTTTAAATATAAACTATAGCAATATATATATATGAAATGCTGTTTCATGCATACTGAGCTTTTTACACTGTTAAAGACTTGAATCCCCATCCTAAACATGGACAAAGTTTTTTTTTTAAAAGTTGGACGTTTGATGGAGTATTTCTGTGGCAAAAATAAAAAGTTTTTTTCGAGTATGGGTATATGTGACGTCAGATGGGGCGGATTGTCCTTGTATGGGCTCTTCTCCCGGCGAGAGAGCAAGCCGGCTGTGCTGCAGTCACAGGACTTCACGGAATCAACAATGTCACCAAAGCAAGACAACCCTGCAGAGCTTCCCAAAGAACCCAGCGTTAATGGGACAGTGGATGGCGTTTATTTTTCCAGAGCAGGAGTTGTGCAAGTGTTTGTTTGTTCCCTGAATTTCGGCGACGATGGTTTATAAACAAGGTACAGTTCAACTCCAGATTTGTAGCTCGTCTAATGCTGAAAGATGGAGTAATCCCAGCGATTAAGGTTCACGGTCATGTGTTGGTAGCAGGCGGTGAGTAAAACTGCTTCAAATGTCTTTGTGTCGTTAGCTATCGATTCCATTGTTTTTCTATGTAAACATGCATAGCTCAACGCAATAGCTGCGCACGCTCGTCATTCTTTAGCTCCGCCCGAACGATACGCCCCCAGCCGCTCTGCTTTTTTCAGAAAGACTCGGTACAGCGTATCGTTCTTTTATAAATATAATAAAAACTAAAGACTTTTCGGAGATATGAAAGATGTAATACTACTCTATAGGTACTCAAGACTGACATGAGATAGACTGAAAATTAGTGTGTCCCCCCCACTTCTGAAATCAGAAATCACTCACACAAAGCTATTGTATGACACACTGGTCATATGGATAATTTTATGATTTTGTGGTGATTTTACATATTTTTAGAAGCTTGAAAACTTTTACTGCAACTGCATGGAGGGAAAAAGCAACCAGCAGCAAATCTTCCTTTGTGTTTCAGATAAGAAATAAAGTCATACAGGTTTGGAATCAATAAGGGCACATTTCTTTCAAGCCCTATAATAAAGGTCCACAGTCAGCTAATTATTATTACTATTAGAAGTGTTAAGATCCTTAGAGGGTCGTCACAACCTGAGTCCTTGTTTCACTTCTCCTCTAATGGCCATAATTAGCCTTGCTAAAGAGCCATGGGAAAGTGTGGAACTGCATAGGGCTGAAAATATCCTGCTGAGCCCCAGAGTCCATGCCAGCGTGTGGTGTGCTTACACGAGCACCTCAACTACAGACCGAAGCAGAGCTACTGCTATTCTCAAGACTGAATAAAACTAGTATAACCTTCTTCAGAAAGACACAGTGACTTCATCATCCCACATAACACAATGGTGTGAGGTCATCGTAATGACTCAGACATCATAATAAGGGTCCGACTCTCATGATCTAGAAGGTCATTATAAGTAACCAGTAATAAGACCAACAAAGCATCCTAAATTATTCTAAAGCCAAGTGCTTGGGCTCATTAAAACAGCAGAAGCACAATAATAATTATGTCATGACAATTTCTCGTGAGCTAAAACAAATTGAAACCATAATGTAGTCACCCAATAGTTCCAATGGCATTATTATAGACACACTCAATGGCACCTTTTTTATGCCTGGTTTTAAAGAAATAGTTTACTCAAAAATTTAATTTCTGCCATTGTTTATTCCTCCTCATGTCCTTCCAAACCCATAAGACTTTTTTCAGATCTTCAGAACACAAACTAAGATTTTTAATATTAGGGATGCACGATTAATCTAAATGAAACCGCACTCAATTTGGCAAAGGCTGAGATTTTTTTTTGCGCAGCTTGTCAGTGTGCACAGCTGTGATCTGTAAATGCTGGCTGCTCAATCTGAAAGGCAGAGGGCGCTCTCACGCAGAAGCTCCAAATACGCCCTACAGAAATACAATAAAGCATTCCAGGAAATCCCTATGGGCTTCATACTATCACTGTAGCTGAATAAACCAATTGAAACGCTTTGATTGATTAAACATGACTAATAAACACCCGACTACGACAATATAGTGTTATAGAGTTCTTCAATCCTCGCGTATTTTCATGATGAAATATATTTATACTTCAATGCTAATCAACATAGTATTCTATACATTGATAAAGGCTATGAAATAATATGTTGTGTGCCTTATTCTGTGTAAGAAGCCACATCTTTTTGACCAAGATGGCGGCGCGAGTAGATCGCGAGGCTCAGCGTCTCTCCAGATTCTGCAACTTTGCGGTATTTTTCTTGTTCATCTCGGGTCTGTTCGTACAGAACAGTTGTGCCTTTACATCGTACACCCGTTGTGAGCTTTTGGATATTGGTTTGCGAATTTCCGACAGTTTTATGGACAATCTTCGACACCTTCCTGAGATCGCTAGGACGCCCGAGGCTGTGCGCTCTTCCCGGCCGGGCGGAAGTGCTAGAAGGCGGCGCCGTGATCGTAAACGAAGGCGAGGGAAGCGCGGAGGTATACGGGCTAAGCTAACGCTTACTCCTCATCGGCTCTCTTTACCCAGCATTTTCCTTGCTAATGTACGATCGCTAGTGAACAAAATGGAGGAGATTTGAATCAGCATCACACACAGTAAGAAACTTTTGAACTGTAACGTCCTAATCTTCACGGAAACCTGGTTAAACAGCGGAATACCGGACACCGCTATTGAGCTAGCGGGACACCACACATTCCGGGCAGATAGAACATTAGATGGCTCCGGGAAGACCAGAGGTGGTGGATTGTGCATTTACATTAACAAAGCTTGGTGCACAAACTCTGCTATTGTTGGGAGTCATTGTTCAGCTAACCTTGAGTTTCTCATGGTTAAATGTAGACCGTTTTATCTACCGCCGGAGTTCACTTCCACCATTATCACTGCAGCCTATATTCCCCCGATGCTGATGCCAAGCTTGCTATGAAAGAACTTCATGCAGCCATCAGTAAACAACAGACTGATCACCCGGAAGCTGCGTTTATTGTTGCAGGTGACTTTAATCACTCAAACTTAAAGTCAGTGCTACCCAAGTTTCACCAGCATGTTTCCTGTCACACCAGAGGAAACAAAACCTTAGATCATGTTTACAAAAACATGGCTGGAGCTTACGTTGCAACACCCCTCCCCCACCTGGGACAGTCAGGACACCTCTCTTTGTTCCTCAGCCCCAAATATGCACCCCTCATCAACCGTGTGAAGCCATCAGTGAAGACCATCAAGGTGTGGCCTGCGGGGGCAGATTCCACACTCCAGGAAAAGTTTCTAAACACAGACTGTAGTATGTTTGCTTCTCAGGCCACCAGTGGCGCTCACACGGACATTGACTCCTACACCTCCTCTGTATTGGACCATATCAATACCACCATTGACAGTGTTACAACCCAGAAACAGATCACCACATACCCAAATCAGAAGCCTTGGATGAACAGGGAAGTGCGACTCCTGCTGAAGTCACGCAATACTGCCTTCAGATCAGGAGATGCACAAGCCTACAGCACATCCAGAGCAAACCTGAAGAGGGGCATCAAAAAAGCCAAGCACTGCTACAAGCTAAAGATAGAGGGACACTTTTCCAACTCTGACCCTCGACGCATGTGGCAGGGCATTCAGGCCATCAGTGATTACAAACCCACCCGGTCCACCCCCACAGCCACTTATGTCAACTTCCTGAACAAGCTAAATTACTTTTATGCTCGTTTTGAAAGAGACAACAGAGAAACTGCCACCAAGCTCAAACCCTCAGATGACCACCCACCAATCACACTCTCCTCCACAGATGTCTGCAAGGCACTGAGCTGGATCAGCGCGCACAAGGCTGCTGGACCAGACAACATCCCTGGTCGTGTTCTCAGGGCATGTGCGGAGCAGCTCGCTGGGGTTTTTACAGACATTTTCAACCTGTCTCTTGCCCAAGCAGCTGTCTTAACATGCTTTAAACGCACTTCCATTGTGCCAGTGCCGAAAAGCTCTAGCCCGAGGTGCCCTAATGACTACCGCCCTGTAGCACTCACACCCATCGTCATGAACTGCTTTGAGCGGCTGGTCCTGGAACACCTAAAAGACTCTCTACCATCACAGAGCTGAGCTTCACTGACAAGCTGCTCAAAAAAAAACAAAAACAATTAACAAATCTCAAACATAGCGATTTCACAATCGCACTAAGCCAAATCGTTTTATGGGCATGCGTATTTAGGACACATGTTGACATTTCGCTTTTTCTCGTATGATATATATATATATATATATATATATAATAAAAAGTTCCAAAACTGCTTCAAATTGGTTAAGTAACATTACCCACAGTCTACTTTAATTACTTTTGTTAATATTTATATCACCGTATATCCTGTTTTTATTAATAATTTGGGTGCATTTTATTGTTAATTTGTGTTTTTCTAAATAAATTAATTGAATTCATTTTGAGTCCGCATTCAGAGCTGTTGCAATAGCCTTGTATAGGACATAAATTAGGTTAAACTACTGCATGTCTGCCAGTAGAAAAATCAATAAATATAAAAATTACCAACATAGAACTATTGATCCACGAACGTCACAGTTACTATAACAGGCAACGTTACGAATCTGATGCGGCAGACAAACTGTGCGCATGTCACAAAATGATTCCGATTGAAAGCATCAGCACATCGGTTTGGATAACGTTTCATGTAAATAGTCCACTGAATCTTTCACTCGGAACCACAAAAAAGTGTGCATGTAAACGTGGCTATTATTCACTATTATTCACAAGTAGCCATTCCTGATTTGTGAACAGGAACAATCTTTTCAATTAATTAGTTGATCCAGTTTACAAAACCAGTGAATGAATCGTTTCTCACTGTGTTCAATAGAAGAAAAAAATTCATATGGGTTGACCAACATGAGGGTCAGTAAATGACAGAATTTTAACTCTCTGAAGATCTGTCTCAGATAATGCACTCATACGCATTTCTGCATGAATGATGTGCTCCACAAAAACTTAAGGGGTTTAATATCTTACCTGGGCTATTCATACCAACCACCCCACTGCTGATATGTGAGCTGTTCCCAAAGGAGGAAGCACCCATACCAGTCACTGCTGTGCCCCCAATGGGATTTTCTGTCTTTAGAGTCTTTAACAGTTCATTCCCAGATCCTGCTGCATCTGAGCCCATCTCAGATTGAGGAGTATCTCTGGACGAGACAGTTTTGGACTCGTCGTCACTGTCAAAGCCAAATGGGTCCTCTGAGCTATCGTCATCGTCAAAGCGGGGTCGTTTAGTCAGCTCAGGAACCTCTGGCTTGAACGAGGGCCGTTTGACCCCCAACTGTGCCTTATAGGTGGTCTCTCCCCATTTGGTGCTGAGCGTTGCCTTCTTATTAGAAAACACCTCATCAAACTTTGAGCTGGCCTCTCCACCCTTCCGTGTATATGTTTTACTAAATCTGGACGTCATGTTGACGTTTGTTGCATATTCTCTATAGGGAAACAGAAGACATGGAGAAAACATCGACATGTAGAAATGTGTGTGTATTACACCTTGTTTTAAATGCTACAATGCAACTAGGTTGTGGTACACGCGTCTTTGTGCTGTGAAGTCTTGCTAGAAGTCTTACTAAATGATTTTAGTAACATTATTTTCAAGATAACAATTTACTGCACCAAAGCAATGTTTAGCCTACTTGATTATCCATAAATAAAAAATGTTTTAAAGAAAAATCTGTTTAAAATGTAAGAACCAAATATGATATAACTTTTGAAGAACGTTTAATTAGGCTAAATCTCTAATATCATTGTATTGCATTACATTATACATTTTGCCCCCCAAAATGAAAACAAAGCTTTGATCATTAAACTAAGCATTTGAATGTCATATTACTAAAACATATTATTGAGAGATGTAGAGTTACAGCTGATATTTGCATTGTATGCAAGTCTTGTTATACAGTTGTAAAAAGTGATTTACATTACAAGCTATCAGAATTTCTTACCCTGGCCACATAAATAACAACTGCACCAAATTGCACATTTTCACTCAGTTTGGAACTCAAATTTTTCATTAAATCATACCACATGGGCCATAAAAGCCTGAGGTATCAAATATTATATAAAATATAGAGCACATAAGCACATTTAAAACAATATTTTGTCTGAACGTTCAAAAAAACCTGTTCCAAATGAGTTTTCTTCTGATTATTATTGCATATGTCAGGCTTTACATGGCTAACATTGTAGAGAGTGGTTCCAACGATAAAAGAAAACAAACCGAACTGAGGGAGAATATTTCTAGCACACAACTTCTTAATTTCAAGGTGTTATGAGGCACCTTCTGTAAATGAAACGGATAGTTCACCTAAGTGTTAAGATCATTTACACACCCTCATGCCATTTCAAAACCGTGTGACTTTTTGAGAGGAACACAAAAGATGTCAGGAGGAATGTCAGTCGCAGTCACCATTCACTTTCAATCCCTAACATTCTGTCTAACATCTTTTGTGTTCTGTCAAATAAATTGAGTCATGCAGATTTGAAGCAACCCGAGTGTGAGTAAATGACAGAAATTCTAATTTGGGGTGAACTTTCCCTTTAATGAGTAAGGTTACGAGCAGAAACATTGTTCATTTACCATGTTTGCACACTCACCGACGATCCTCCGTCTTTCCTCTGGGCCTCTTGTGCTCCGAGCAGCCGCTAAAAAGAAGCCCAGCCGATCTGCTCAATGAGTAAAAGCGCAAAGCGCGGCTGCAACGCGGTGGAACTGGAAAAAGTAGAAATTAGGCCAGATAGTGAAGTACTGCTGTTGTTTATTTGTGGAGAGTTGGATCGGTCGGAGTGCGATGCGCCATTAGAGTCGCCCCTCCCTCTCCGCCCCCAACGTCGGCGTAAAGCCTAGCGTCACACCAGAACGCCGCTCGACCAATCAGATGTTCGCGTACCGAGCGTCCGTGCAGCAAACGTAGTTCCGATTGGATGAAATTAAATAGAAGGAGCGTTCTAGTTGGTGGCCAACTGTGACTGGTAGGCGGGGCTTCGTTGTGAGATCGGGCATAAATGTCACAATTTCACATTTTGCAAGTAAAAATTGTAACATCAATAATTTAAAAAGCAAAATAAAAAAGTTTTAAATTCAAATTAAAGGGCATCACAAACATGTTACATTAATTTAACAGAGACAGTTCTCTAGGCTTTTTTGGATTCTAAATAAACGTTAAACGCTGTTTGAAAACAAGCTTTTTTGTTTGGTTTTTGAGTTAGACTACTCAATTGGCTTTATGCACAGCTGCACTACTTCCTGAACTTCAGCCAGCTCCTTTGTTTCCTGTCTGCCATTATTGGACAAACTGATTAATCCAGGTGTGTCTGATTATTGTTGTTGTGACTGCAGAGGTCAGGCACACCTGGATTAATCAGTTTGTCCAATAATGGCAGACAGGAAACAAAGGAGCTGGCTGAAGTTCAGGAAGTAGTGCAGCTGTGCATAAAGCCAATTAGTTTGATGATATAGCCAACAATTTTCCTAATAGCAAAAACAAATCTATAATATGTATTTTTCTTTTGGAAAAGTCACATTCATCTGAATTAATTTAAACAAATGACATTTTTAAGACTAGGATGCAATTTATTTAAACTGTTTGAAATCATGACATCTCGTACCAAAGGAAAGACGAATCGGGACATTCAAAAAAATAAATGCCTAACCTAAAGGACCATCATATTCTTTGTATTAGATTTGTATTGTTTTCACTTTGTCTTCTCACTCTGCCTGTGCTTAAGAGCTTTTAGATCACTATAGTGAGTTTCATGTAAACAGACAATGTCAAGGCCTGTTTGCCTCACAAACTTCCACAGTCCTTGAACAAACGAGAAGATATACATTATTCTATGCTTTCTTTTTATAGAGTTTTAGACATAAATGCATCTTTCAGAGGGGGAAACAAATAATTTCACTTCTTAAAAACGTTTTAACTAGTACATTTTGTTCACAAATGTTTCACATTAGCCTATGTCACCTGTTCTTCCCTCTTTCACAAACATCAGGTTTTGACACGGTCTGAGGTTTGTAACTTGTATATTTCATTATCTGCACTCATATTTTACAGAACGTACAACAAAAACTTGATACCTGCATTAGACCTACCTGTAACCCGTGTACCAATAATGGCATTATGTCACGTAACCAACTTCTTTCTCGGTATAAACAGGAAATCTTTCATTTCAGATATTTTCTGCAAAACTAATGTACAAATGATTTATTGATTTTTGTAATATATTTGAATTTCGCTCACTTTACATTTAACTGCATTTATTTGCCACGAGACACTCGAGCTGTACAACATTCCCTATCTCACCTGG
This sequence comes from Romanogobio albipinnatus, assembly GCA_023566225.1. Lineage (NCBI taxonomy): Eukaryota > Metazoa > Chordata > Actinopteri > Cypriniformes > Gobionidae > Romanogobio > Romanogobio albipinnatus. The sequence continues at coordinate 31,548,576 of CM042249.1, forward strand.
AGATGGCGCAATTGAGAAGCCACCGTTCTCTTGACCTATGTGTGAATGTTTGTATTGTACCAAGATTGTATAGATTGTGTGGAAAGTCAAAATTATTCAAAATGACCTGTAAGACATTTTGCTGCCTAGAACAACATTTTGTGAAAACAATTCAACAAAAGCATCAGTAAACTATTATAATAGAATACAGAAACTTTCTATAATATAATCTTCGTTTGTTACTAAAACTTTCTATAATAGTTTATTGATGCCTTTGTTGAATTGTTTTCATAAAATTTATATTAGAAAGTTATTAATACACATGTGAGTGATTGAACGTAAACTTGATGAGAAATGCAAAAAACAAAAAAAACAATCAAATTGGCTGGAAACACTTATGTACAAAATTATTCAACCCCAAAAAGTCAAATTTTGTGCAGAAACTTTTGTTCTTTATAATCTGCAACACTTTACAATATGGGTGCACTAATATGCATTAATTCATGCTTAACTGATGCACAGATAATCATCGAGTTAATGTATGACTCATGAAGAACTAAACCATTTATTTATGATTACTGCATCAGCAACAAATGAAGATTCTATTAAATAATATATGAATTGCTATTTAAGGGATAGTTCACCCAAAAATGAAAATTCTGTCATCCTTTACTCATCATTTAATTTTGAATTAGTTAACAATCATGTGCCCCAACAAGTAAAGTCATAACATAATAATACCTTTGCAAATCATTAGCTAATGATTCATTAGAGCAAACAGTTCGAAGTTGAAATGCATGGCTTCAACCCATTGTGGTAATTAATATATTCATTTACACTATTAGTTGTTATAATATGTTATTAGGGAATTAACACATTATGACACATTTAACTAATGACAATTAATATATTATTTAATCTATTAATCATATATAATATTAATTTGTTGCTGATAATCATTAATAAATGGTTTAGTTCTTCATGAGTCATACTAACTTTACTATCTATCATACTATCTGTGCATTAAGCATTAATTAACTGCACCCTTATTGTAAAGTGTTACCTTATAATCTCCAGTAAACGCTGCCTGTAAGTGCTTGGAAGCTTCTGTCACCTCTCTACTGCAGTCTTGGCCAATTCCTCGCTTGATATATATATATATATATATAATCATGATTAATCATAGAAAAAATATGGGATTTAATCTAGTTAATTTGTATTTTTATTAAAAATTATATATTATTATTATATATATATATATATATATATATATATATATATATATATATATATATTTTTTATAATGTAATATTTTCACAGTTATTCTCAAAATTAATGTTGAAACAACAGAATATTTGAAATACTTGTTTAATGGCATCTTTTTATGAATTTATAAATTATAAATACATAAATACTTATTAAAGCTACAAAAGTACTTTAGTCAAGAGCAGTGAGTAATTCATTACTTTTGTTCTTTACATCAATGTCATCATAAATGTTCACTGTCACTTTAAGGCCTTCCGATGTCTCGTTTCCTCACGACTCTTTACGTTCATATAAACGTTATTTAACTAATTTAAGTCTGCTCTAAAGAGGATACTCAACAAAACTGGCATGTTGGCATCATTTTGTGTGTTATTGTTAGTTAAAGCGCGAAAGAGAACTCGATTCTGGCGCTCTGTCTGTGCGCGTGATACTGGCACATCATGGAACAGCACGTTCTCTTTGCCTTGTTGCTTTTGCATGGTTTAAAAGCATTTGTATAAATAAGAGCGTGATCATATAATGTATGACCTGACCACCTGACTCTTCTTCTCCCATTTCTACCACTTATACTTCCCGCGCCCTGAGCAGAGATCAACTGCGCAATTGGGTTGTAGGTTGCCAGGTCAAGGTCACAAATGGGTTGAGATCAGTCTATGGATGCGTATGAATAGGCGTTTCATACAATATCTGGCAACTGAACAACCTTAATAATATATTGATGTGATTATTCATATAATGAGGTTGGGGCCATACAAATTACGGGAGATTCCCGGGAGAAATAACGAAACGGGAGAGGGGCGGGAGATGGGTGTGAAATAGCCTACGGGAGACTGCCGGCAAAAACGGGTGTTGACAGGTATGCTCTGCACTGAAGGCATCACCATCTTTGCCAAAATGACTTGATACTTCAAAGAATTCATGATGTCCTTCAGTCAAGATGTCCACTTCCTGCAACAGCAAAGCACCCCCATAACTAGACTGGGCCGCTTCATGTTTGACCTTAGAGATGGTGTTCTTCTGCTCATAAACTTTGCCTTTTTTTGCACCAGACATAGCCGCTGATCCATGAGTCCAAAAAATTCCAGTTTGGTCACTCCATAACATTCTTCCAAAACTCCACAGGTCAATCCAAATTAATTTTAGCATGTTCAAGTCGGCCTTTTATGTTCTTCTCGATCAAGAGTGGCATGCGGCAAGATGTCTCAACTTGAAGGCCATGCTTGTTTAGTGTAGGGTGACCAGATGAGATTGGCTGAAATTCAGGAGGGGGGGACGGGGGGAATCTGCAGTCTGGGGTGATGGGATGGGGCCGGGCTTCTATGACTGCGTAGCCTATAATAAAAGATTAAAACCTTAAAATCATGAACTCAAATGTCATTGTGAAAAGAAAAAAACAATGACTGTTGTAAGTAACAGTGCGTAAATCAGACCTTTCTGTATAGCCTAACGCTAATAAGCTTAAACGAAAATAACGAAATAATTGTGTAGTGAAGTATTTTTTGTACACAGTGTCTCGAACAATCAATCACTTCTTTACACCGTGTCCTAACTACACGCGACGCCGCGACACGCGATAAAAGGTATCTTTTCCATGTTAATTATAGTTTTTATCCTAAATAGATATAGATATAGCGCCTCCAAATTGGCCAACAATGCAATAGCTCTTCTAACTGTATTGTCATATATGTCAAGTTCATGAATCCATAACTTCAAAATACTACAATAAAAATGTCTGGAATTTTGCATGGTGACAGTCAAACACACTGGGTATAATGCCCCAGTGGAACTGTGAACGCACCCATAAAGGCAGCCGAGATATAGCGCCTCCAAATGGGCCAACAATGCAATAGCTCTTCTAACTGTACTGTCATATATGTCAAATTCATGGATCCATAACTTCAAAATACTACAATAAAAATGTCTGTAATTTTGCATGGTGACAGTCAAGCACACTGGGTATAATGCCCCAGTGGAACTGTGAACGCACCCATAAAGGCAGCTGAGATCTAGCGCCTCCAATTGGGCCACTGGTACCATTAATGCAAAGGCTCTTACTGTACTGTCATTTGTCAAATTCGTTGGTCCATAAATTCATAACGCTACAGTAAAAATCGTTGAAAATTTGAATGATGATATTCAAGCACGATGGGTATAAAGCACCAGTGAAATTTTTTACTTCCCCAAATGTAAGGTATTACAAATTATAGTATTGACAAATATCATATATCCATTTAAGCAAAATTAGTTTGCATTTCAAAGCAATGATAACATGATTATACATTTTGTATTTCATCCATATTTGCTGTTCTGGATACCTTGAGTACCTACCTCTGGATACCTACCTAGGGGTAGGTGTCATCTGGTGTTGGTTCATCTGAAGTGGATCCAAGCTGGAGCTGGCATTAATCTCTAGTTTCCTTTTATTGATTTATTAATGCATTCAAAGAATTATGTAATTATATTTTATGTACATTTGTATTTTTTACAGTCATCTTCACTGATATTTCGGTGTTAATTATCTTTTAAAATAGTTGATTATTCTTTTCTGAAAATAGACACAATATAAGTGTGAATAAGAGAAAAAACACATGGTCCCTAAATTGAGCTGATGGCATGTACAATAATTAAAGAATAGGCACACTGTAATTATATTGTATGTGCCTTAATATTTTTACAGTCAATCTTCGCTAAAATGTCATTCTTTTATTCTGAAAATGGACACAAAAGCAACACAGTCCCTTAAAAAGCTTGAAAAAGAGGAAAAACCGCACGGTCCCTAGGTTGAGAAACCAAAGCCTCACGGAAGCCTCGCGTCTTTTAAGGTGGACCGGATAGCGTCAATAAGAAGCTGGATTCAGCCTCGTGTTTTAAATGTTTATCAGACAATAACTAGCCTACTCAAGATTTTGCTTTATTTTAATTTTCGGGACAATTAGGGCCCGATTCGTAGATTTCGGGACGTCTGGTCACCCTAGTTCTTCTTAAGCCCCGTTTGGCTTTATGCACAGCTGCAGCCTGCACTACTTCCTGAACTTCAGCCAGCTCCTTTGTTTCCTGTCTGCCATTATTGGACAAACTGATTAATACAGGTGTGTCTGATTATTGTTGTTGTGACTACAGAGGTCAGGCACACCTGGATTAATCAATTTGTCCAATAATGGTAGACAGGAAACAAAGGAGCTGGCTTAAGTTCAGGAAGTAGTGCAGCTGTGCATAAAGCCTGCTGTCTGCGTTTCCACTGCGGTCTGAAGTACCGAGAAGATTATGCAAATTAGTCAGGTGATACTCCGCTTTGAAGTTTTCAAAGGCCTAATTGTGTTTTAACACAATTTTTGACATAGCTGTATTACAAAAACTCCTCTAACTCAAAAGCAGTACATTATATATCGACATTATCGCTTTTAATTTGCCACTTAACTGTTAAAGAGGCGTTTAAAAAAAAAATAATAATATTAGTCTCTGGGGGACTAATAATTGATTGTGACTGTATATATTAGTGCTTTATATTAGAAATGAAGGAATAACACAGCCATACAATACATTAAAACATTTTTTTTAATCTTCAAAATAAAGATTTCTTATTCTAAGAAAATACTAAAAATACTTCCACTTATAATGTGAAGCATGTATCATATCATGTCATTTTAGTATTGATTGAATATTAATCAGTCATATCATGTTTATTTTGTCATAAACATTAGGAAATGAAGGCATAAAACTCCAAAGAGGCTTCAAAGAAAAAAGGAGAATATGAGAGAGGTGAGATTTGCCTAAAGACAAACTGATTGAGCACCTTAAAAATGAAATCATCTCTCAAGAACAAAATACTGATGTTGCACACTATCCACAGCAAATCTCATCCAGGCTCAGCCTGCAGGAAGCACACTGTACAAAACGCTTCATGTTTAAAAAGATGTTTGACCAAGTTGTAAAAACCTTCAGGATTCAGGTGCAAGCATTTAACCTGCAAATTATGCATTCTGTGTTGCTTTTCTCACATTTACACAGAATTACTTGCACTTCCTTGTAATCACAGTATCATATTCATAGTTCCTCAAATGAAACGTGGCAACATCTCAACAGTCTTTTTCTACTTCTTTGTTGCATGATTTTTGAAGTGTTTTTGGGCTTCAATGATCTCTAAAACGACAGAGGGGTCATCCAGCGTGGAGACGTCCCCCAGGTTGCTAGTGTCTTGCATGGCGACCTTTCGCAAGATTCTCCTCATGATTTTTCCAGAGCGCGTTTTAGGAAGACGCTTCACAACCTTAAGGAAGAGAGCAGAGATGCTTTCACAGCTGACAAAACTAATACATCTTCAAACCATCTGTGCAGACGGTTAGACAAAATATTTTGGTTGATTCTATGATCAGTTATAATCATGCTACTGATATAAATGTTCTTGAATATATCAATATAGATTGACAATTAACACTGTACAATATGTTTCAATACATTTTATTTTTACTGATTTTACCAGGAAATGATCAGGGATGGCATATTTAGCTATTTTAGTAGCCACTAAGCGTCTCAGCTCTTCCACAACAGCCTGCTGGTTCTCAGTAGCAGATTCTTTTAAAACGACAAATGCAAATGGAACTGGTGAAAGAGAAAGAGAGAGAAATGTAAACAGGCATCTGATTATATTTACTTTAAACACTGAATATTTTGTGACAGCTCATTATCTTTGTTATTTTCACAAATGACCTAGGCTGTTGTAAAGCACACATTGAATTGGGTCAAAAGGTCTCTGCTTCCTGGTAGAGGCGTTCCAGATGGCTCATGTATGAGAAAAGATGAGATTGTTGGGGGTCTTACCTTCTCCTTTGATCTCATGAGGAATTCCGATCACTGCAGTCTCAGGAACGTCTGGATGTTCATCCTGATGCCAGAGAAACACATAGTCATCCAAAACTTTAATTCTGTTCTTCCATTCAAAAATACGAGTTATAAAAAGTTTTTGAACTTGCTCACAGAGGCTGCATTGATTTATTTTAAAATATATATTTTTATTGCCTTTTTTCACAGATTAAAACAAAAAATCTATCTATCTATCTATCTATCTATCTATCTATCTATCTATCTATCTATCTATCTATCTATCTATCTATCTATCTATCTATCTATCTATCTATCTATCTATCTATCTATCTATCTATCTATCTATCTATCTATCTATCTATCTATATTATATATATATATATTTTTTTTTTGTTTGTGTTTTTTTAGTTTTAATATATAATAAAAATAAATAAAAAACAGCACATAGAATACAAACTTAGCTCACATTATGGATGTACAAAATGCTCATTGGTAAAATAAATAAAAAAAAATTTTTTTTTGCGACTCTAGGGTCCAGATCATTTAAAAATGGCCCCCATGTTTTGTCTTACTGTGGATTAGACATATGAGGTATTCCAATGGTATCATTACCATTAACACCTTTTCCCATCTTTTTACAGAGGAAGGTTTGTCAGTAATCCATTGCAAAATAATGTTTTTTTCATGCTACAAAAGTCAACTTTTAAATCACAGAAGTTCAATCATCAGTAGGCAAGCCCAGTAAGTTTATACTTAGGATCATTTGCATATCATGAAGTATGTTATTCCATTATTTCTTTCTCAGACAACATGACCATAAACAGTGGGTCAATTGTGGTCTTGCATTTGAGACAAAAAGGGGAAAAGGAACTATTAAAAGCATGTCTACTATTAGGAGATATATGTAATCTATGTAAAATCTTCAGTTGAATTGCTTTCGTATGATTACAGACCGAAATTGTTTTAGCATTTTCACAAATTTTGTCCCAAATATCCTCATCGAATAAACCAACAAATCCCCTTACTATAATTTCCTAATTCCTTCCCATAATTTCCTTCATTTTAATGTTGTGCTTCTTTTTGAAAAATCAGAAAAATTCTAACTTTAGACATTTTTATTGATTTATTTATTTGTTGAAATGACATTAAGTTACCATCAGTAAACAAGTATTTGTGCCATTTATTTAATCAAAACAGTAATATTGTGAAATATTATATTAAAAGAACAGTTTTCTATTTGAATATATTTTAAAATATAATGTATTCCTGTGTTGGCAAAACTGAATTTTCAGCATCATTAATGTTATTAATGTTAACCAGTTATTGTAGTGGTTTTACTGATTTATGATTATGATAAAGCAACTTCGGGTCTCACCAGTGCATCTTCTATCTCAGCGGTTCCCAGCCGATGCCCACTGACATTGATGACATCATCCATTCGTCCTGTGATCTGGTAGTAACCGTCTTTGGTGCGGTACGCCCCATCACCCGTAAAATACTGACCTATGGCATGGCATCAATTAACAACTTAAGATCAACTTATTCCTTTGATCAACTGTCAACTTTCAGTTTAAACTTTCTATGAAGTAAAAAGCACATTTGAAAATCCACTTAACATTATTTGCAAATAATGAAAATTATTTGGACATTTTCTCAGCCAGGACGTGCTCACATTCCTCTCATACCCTCACTTTTAAGTCAAAGTCATAAATAACATAATTCAACAAGTATCTAAACTTTTCTTTTTCATAACTTGTATAAAAAGAAGGAGCTTCAAGAGCCCCGGGTGTCTTGCTCACCTTGGTATGGTTTAAAATATGCATCCACAAATCTCTGGTGGTCTCCAAATATGGTTCTGGCCATTCCAGGCCACGACTGGCTGATGCACAGAGCTCCATTGACATCATTTCCTGTTATTATCTGTCCCTGTTGAAGAACCAAAAGGTTGGTGATTATTCCACATGACTAAAACACGTGCATTGAGAGGGCCTGTCTCTCAGTTGATCTTCATGGCAGGGGGCACAAATCTCTGAATAGCCCCAGAGTGTAACAAAGGAGAGCCTCAGAGGGAATTGGACATGCTCCAGCACGCATTATTCTTTTTTTCCAGCTGCAGAAGAGAATTTGACATCCATCAAGGTCTGTAATACAAAGCTTTCCTTAAAGAAAGTAGAAGCTGAGTGCACTGGATCCAGGCAGAACCAGGCAGAGCAAAGGATAAATATAACCCTTGTTTAGGTCTGAATAGGACAGTCTGCTAACAATGATCTAGAACAAACTACTATAGAATTCAGCTTGCCAGGAAGTAAAGAGCTAATAATAAGAGTATATCTTACTTGGGGCTTTGTATCTCACAATAATGACTTCTTATTTCACAATTGTAATGTTTTTTTTTTCCGTTTATGACTCATTTGCATAAGATTCTGCTTTTCTTAGCGAATACACCGGAAGCGGGAACATTGACTATAACAATGGTCCCCATTGACTATATTATCGAAGTCACTGGAGACCAGCAATTCTTCCACATTCTTCAAAATAACTTTTATGTTCGACAGACAAAATAAACTCATTCAAGTTTAAAACTTGCAAGTGAGTAAACAATGACAGATTATTGATTTTTGGGTGAACTATCCCTTTAATGTTAATACATTTATTATTATTTTGTTATAGGTCAATTTGATCTCTTCTTTTTATGTCATTGTTTAAATATTTAATTTAATATTGTCCGTTTTGTACATTTACATGTATTTTTTTATTTGTATTAATAGTTCTGCAGTTTTGCATGTCGCTAATTTTTTTAACCAAAAGCAATTAAAGTAGACATATACTTGTTTACAGTAAATGCATAGTCAGCTGGTTTATTTAGCTACTTTTTAAAGGTAAAATCATGCCATTGGTATGATGTAAGCAACACTAATAAAATTTATATTTTATTGTGTGCGAATAATCAAGCATTGACAATAGTCAATAGTATCAGTGGCACTTCTCTATTATCTCACAATCACAACTTTATTTCTTGTTATTTCCACTTTATATCTCAGTGGCACTTCATATCAAATTACTGTTTTTGTTGTGAATTACAATACAAAAAAAATTAACTTTGAGATGGACATGCTATTGTGTTGTTGAGGAATTGAACCTGCTATAAATGCACCCTGTTTTCCTAAAAAAACAAGTGACTAAGCAGTGAGTCAGGACACAAATAAACAAGTATAGATCACCTTCTCCCCAAGCAGTGCCGGCTGGATGCCAAAAAAAGGTCTCATAGCCATGGCAGGCCGGATCTCTGCTCCCGGTTCAGCTGGTAGTGGGGCGATACACACACCACCAGTTTCTGAAGAGAGAGAGAGAGAGAGACAGAGAGAGAGAGAGCCTGTGAACAATCAATTTTTTCTAAATGAAGCCATGCATGGTAAATTTGATCAGTGCTGCCGGATTAAAGATCAAAGGTATAACAGATGCAGTGATTTCATTTTACCGGTCTGCCACCATGTGTCCACCAGAGGGCTTCGTCCATCCCCGACCACATTATGGAACCATTCCCACGCCTCGTGATTAATAGGCTCTCCAACTGCCAACAGATCACACATTCACATGATCATTATGTAGACAAATGAATCGACCAAAAACATGCTTTCTAAGTTGAATATGATGGAATGACTTTGCAATTCAAGAAAATCTTAGCTCTATCTTTTCAAGTGGAACTGACAGGTACTAAAGGGGCCAACAAAACCCAGGCCGGCTGAGCACACAATCTAGTGTCCTTGATGTTTGGTGCATGGTCAGATTTTCCATTGTTGAACTCAAAGACTGTGTGACAAGACTCATTAAAATAATCTAGAGTAAGCAGGCTAAAGTTTAACTGTGGCTGAATGCTCTCCCTGGTGGAAGTATATCTGTGCTCGAAACATTGAATCTGTGCTTGAACTGGAGAGCTGATGAGTTCCCCATCCCCACTGAGCCCTTGCAATGCACTTATCCCTCTTCCTAGAGAAGCAATCCACCTGAAGTAACCCAGGGTTAAGTGGTAATATGTTGCTAAAAAGTGTGTTAAATGATAAATAACACTTAATTTTACACTGCTGAAACTAAATGTTGAGTCTCGAGGTGTATTTACACAGAGCACAAATGTTCAATGTAATACCATTTTTAAAGATATATATTTTTCTAATTATTTAATTAAAAATATATTAGAACAGTTTTAATTGAATTTTTTTTTACAATACAGGTCAATTTTGATTTTGTTTGTGTGGAAATAACTAAGGACTGACAAATATATTAAGCAATTCTAGAGAAAATGGGTGTGTGTTTAATACCCATTTTAACTTCAAACGTTTGGTAAGACTCTTACGCTAACCAAGGCTGCATTTATTTAATCGAAAACAGTTATATTGTGAAATATTTCGATGTAAAAGAAACTGTTTTCTTTTTAATAATTTTTTTTAATTTATTCCTGTGATGACAAAGCTGAATTACTATCACTTTTGATCAATATAATGCATTAAAATGGTCAGAATGGTAGTGTACTGAAATACACAAATATAATATATTATAACTTCATACATATATATATATATATATATATATATATATATATATATATATATATATATATATATATATATATATATATATATATATATATATATATATATATATATATATATATATATATATATATATGCCATTAAACTTTTGAAGTATTACCAGATGCAAGTGTCTTCAGTGATGACCTGTCATATTTCTTCACCCAGTTTTCTTCATATTTCAGGAGTAATCTGATGGCAGTAGGAGCTCCATAAAACTGGTTTATTCTTAACCTCTGAACCGTCTCCCAGTAACGACCTAAGTCACAAAAACACATTCTAACAGCCAAGACAAAGATAATGGAGTGTCTGATTTACAACCACACAGCACTTCAACAAAACATATGTATATGTATATGAACATCAACAGTAATGACTAATTAAAAAAACGATATTACACAAGCACATTGCCTAATTGATACCAGCACCGAAACAGAGGCCTTTGAAAAGCAGGGTTAAGTCGGTTTTTTTTTTTTTAGAAGAACATCAATGTAAATGTTTCCTGTAGAGGTCACATTGTAAAGAGCACACTATTGTATGGCCACTCATGAAGACTCATTTCCATTAAAATACACTCATAAAAGGCAGATAAGACACATTATACAGGTTAATGTGTCACAGGATTTTATCTGAGAACTGAACAAAAGAAGTGCCTTCATTCTGAAGGGCTGGGAGGGACAGTAACACTATCTGACATGATCTAGAGGGGTTCACAATTACTAAACTTTAGGACTGAGTTGTGTCTCCCAAACACTTCACATCTTTTTTAATTCTCTTTGTAGCGATGCATCTGTTGCAACAATTTTGCTTTACTTATTGTCTGCAAATGCTTTGGCAATACAAATGCAAATTAATTATCATGCCTATAAACCACATTAATGTGCATTAATATACTGCATGCCATGGCTTATTTTTTTTTATATATACTGATATTTCACCTGGATTGGGGTACACGGGTGTACTCTCAAACAGAACAGAAGTGGCTCCATTACACAGAGGTCCATACACCACATAACTGTGACCCGTAATCCAACCGATGTCAGCAACACAGCCAAACACATCTCCAGGTCTGTAGTCAAACACATACTGCAAACACAGACACAGCCAGGTATACAGTTACACAAATGAATGATCTAAAATAATTCAGAAAATGAATCTCTGAATGTATATTCATTGTGAATGTTATTGTAAATGTAGTTAAATGATGTAATATAAAACATTTAGTGTAGGTTATATACACGTATACTACAATGTAGGGTAAGGAAATAATTGTTAGATTATATTTTATTATAACATATTACATTTGGTTAAAGACAAGGTTAAAGATAGGTTTAATAAAAAAATATATTAAAAAACAGCTTTTATAGAATTATTATATGAATGAAACAGTATTGAGAATTAATTGTTCATAAACTTTTGAACGGGGCTATTTAAATACATAAAAACTTGTGGACTATATGTAAATATCTTGTTCAGGACAGTACTAAATAAAAAAATAACATGCATTTTGTATGAGCTCTTTTATTTAGTTAAAATTATTCACATTTTCACACAGATTCTGCAAGTGGTTCACATACTTTTTCTTGCCACTGTATATACGTACATACATATATTCATATATATTTTTGTACTTTAAAAAAGCCCTCCATTTCGAACTTTGCCCAGTGATGTGATCTTCAGCCAGTGTGACAGAATCAGTGCGATCAGAGAAGCACAGAGACATACCTGATGTGTGAGGGAAGCGTACAGCAGGTAACCAGCCTGTGTGTGCACGATGCCCTTGGGTTTACCCGTACTGCCTGACGTATACAGCATGAACAGCATCTCCTCACTGTCCATGGGCTCTGGGGCACACACTGAAGACTGTCCTGCCATCACCTGACACAGAGAGAATTATCTTTTTTAATAAAAATAAAAAGTATCACTGAAAAGGTCTGAGATTTTTACTGTTTTATTATAGCAACATCAAATTTAGAACACTATTTGGTGAGACATATGATTTTGATTCCATGTAGATGCATAACATTAATTAGTAATGGAATTCTTTATTATTAAACTACTTTTTATGCTGTTTTAATGTTTAATTTACATGTTAACATAACATGTTAATCCTGTAAATATAAGCTCAAAAGGAGGAGGACACGGAGTGAAGTTCTTCATCATCGAGGGGTGCTGAAACAATAGGACATCTTTGATATGGAAGTTACACACAGCAGGAAGAACCGCCACATGCCGCTGTGGAGCTTCAGGAAGGGTCTCTGGTGATTAATAATCACTCAAATGCAAGTTACATTTTAACAATCACCTGGATATCTAATATGCATGTTTCATGCAGGCATACAAGTGTTAACTTTCAGTTAAGTGCTTTGTTGTTGCCTTTTATCTGTTGTGTAATGAAATAATAAGCTTTGTATAGTCTAAATGGATTTTCCGATTGTGTTGCCACAGTTAATGTCGGAGGCTAATGCATTTCCTGCAAATAACGAGATTCAATGAGATATTTACCCTGCATCTAAAACATCTTATAGCATAACTCTAAAGCCCATTTTAACAGCATGTGAAGAGTTTACAGAGAACCAGATCAGCCTATCGTGTGTAATTCAGTATTTCCGTGAACTGTCCTTAAAGGATTAGTTCACTTTTAAATAAACTTTTGCTGATAATTTACTCAGCCCCATGTCATCCAAGATGTCCATGTCTTTCTTTCTTCAGTTGAAAAGAAATTAAGGTTTTTGATGAAAACATTCATCGAGTCAGATAAGACCCTTATTCACTGTCTGGTATCGTTTAAAGCCCTTTGAAGCTGTACTGAAACTGTCATTTGGACCTTGAACCGTTTGGAGCCCATTGAAGTCCATTATATGGAGAAATATCCTGGAATATTTATCAAAATCCTTAATTTCTTTTTGACTGCATAAAGAAAGACATTGACATCTTGGATGATATGGGGGTGAGTAAATTATCAGCAAAAGTTTATTTAAAAGTGAACTAATCCTTTAAATATATAAAAAAAACTGCCAAAATGGCAGAGCATGTGCCCACTATGTGACCAATTCTAGACAAGTAAAAATGTGTGCCCTTGTACAGAGTGGGTGAATATCACTATAGAGACACAATTCTAGCAAGACAAAACAAGACAGAAAGACACAACTACTCAAATGAAGTGAAAAAAGAACTATAGTCCTAATATTCTGTCCTAATTAGGTACAAACTATGGACACATTCCTTCCCCACTTCACAAACCATTAGAAAGCTTCGAAAATCTCTGTACCTTCTAGATGAAACCTTACTAACTGTAAACCTAAGCGAAAGTGACTTACACACTGCAGAGATATAAAATAATTGGAAACATTTATGCATGATTTGATGTTTTGCAAATGTCATTTTTTCCAATACTTTTTATTTATATTTATTGTTTTATTTGATTGAATTGATACTTTTATATTTATCTTTTTAAATTTCTGTTTTTAAGTGTGTCATTTGTCGATTAATATTTATAAATATATATTGTCATGTGTTGTATTTATTGTATAGCATTTAGTATAATATATTTTCCACACATACTATAAATGAGTAAATATAAGTTTTCTTAATTGTATTATATTATATAGCGATAATAGTTGGAAATTGTAAGGTGTAGTGATTCAGTCAATGGCCCACCATCCTTATTGTAGAGCTCTGGCAGAGATGTATAGAAATGCAACCAGAAATAATGACAAAATGTTTCTAGTTTGGCTTTCTGATGTCTGTACACTGCAGGAGGTCATTGTTGTGTGATTTACCTCATCTAATGGAATGTCTAGTTTGCCCATTGGCATGCTACTGTTAGTTCTCTTGGCCACAAACACATGCTGGACAGACGGACAGCTCTTCACTGCTTTGTCCACCGTGGACTTCAGATCGAAGAGACGGCCGCCCCTAACGCCTTGGTTGCATGTGATGACAAACTTGCACTGGGCTGTGTGTATTGGAGAGAAAGATAAAATGAAACAGATGCCGTTATGACAGTGTACAATTGCTGATAAAGCCACTGAGCTGATGTGCTTGTTAGCTAAATTCAAATAAGATGGCACTGCATGTGTAAAAATACTTAATTTTAGGTCAATTTTAAGAAAGCATTAGCTAAGTTTGCGATATTTTAAGAAACCTGTCTCAACTGCAGCACTGTCGTTGGATTTTATTTGCTCATATTACATCCAATAAGATCAGAAAAAAACATCTGCTCAGTGTCTGTTTTAATGAATAAGATAAAGACATGCTGGTTTGACAACAAACGCCCTCTGAAAATTATCTCTGTCCCCAGACCATCAAGTACACATATGTATCACTGGATGCTCTACATAGGGTTTATAATGCTCTAATGTTGCATGTATAAAACATTCAAAACATGGAAACACACCTGACTTTTCAGTCACGCTCAGTATTACCTGATCTTTAAAGTCTTTATTCAATTTTAGTAGAAGCCATACAGGGCTTTTACTAGAATTGAATACCCAGGAGAGGACTTTAAAGATTAAACCATGTTATGTTCAACTAAAATGGACTATGCTTACTTTTTTAAACATGTTATTGGTCTTGTTGTGCACAATTCATCAGTGCATGTAAGGAAAAAAAGTTTTCGCAATCTTTCATCAAAATATAATAACTTGCTCTGCCTCTGAAGTAACTTGACTGACGTCACCAAGCCCATTTTCTATTTATATTATATTTAACCTATGCTGCCTTTTTTTTTTTGTTGTAAATATTGTTTTTGATCCCTAATGCTCACCAAGGCTGCATTCATTTGGTCAGTCAAAAATACATTTTGTGAAAAAAGAATTGATACAATTTAAAATTATATTTTAATATATTTAAAAATGTATTTATTCTTGTGATGGAAAAGCTGAATTTTCAGTAGCCATTAATCCAGTTTCAAATGATATCCTTCAGAAACTATTTCTAAAGAAACCTATATATTTTTGTGTAAACCACTTTTTCCACTAATAATTTAACATTTGATATATCATACACTTTGTCATTAAATATCTTCCTAAAATACGTTGTAAATGCCATTTCATGCTTCCTTTATATATGTAGTAAGCGATTTTAGAGAATCATTGTTAAACACTATTGGTATTTGAAATCAACCCAAAGAAAAACACCTAAAAAAAATGCACGAACACGCAATGCAAGAGTGGATTTCTCTTTATCATAGCTGAAGCAAAGCAAAATAATGCTTCGTGAAAAACAAAGTGAAGATGACGAACGATGGAGAAGGAAGAACAAAAAATGAACATACAGTACACAAGAGTATATATAGTCATCAGCAGCACACCAGCTCAAGACAAACAATGACACTCAAAACCTTGCAAAAAAAACAATGTTACTCAATATGGACTGCACGATTTGGGGAAAAAATCGAATTGCGATTATTCTAGTTATATGTATGTGCGTATATAACATTTTGTGCTTATATAATATGACTAATAATAATAATTATGATTTTTATTATTATTGCTAATTAAAAATATTGAACAAAATAAGAAATATTACCATTACAATAACATTTTCATTATTAAAAATAAAAAATTGAGTATTTAAGATCAAATATAACATTATAATAATAATACTATTTATATTTCACAGAAATCTTACAAAGAAACTGCAGGGTTACCGGTTAACATGCAGGCAGCCTAAGACAAAAAAAATAATTAGAAAAGTCTAAGGATTTGTTATAAAATATATGAATATTATAAAAATCTGTGCTTTATATCTGTAATATCAATTTCTTAATTTTTGTCCAGAGGTATGCAAAATCAAGAACAAGTATGAAAGATTAGCATTTATGGATTTACTGATCACAGAGTGGCTCTTCACTAACACACTGGGCATATATATTTATTTAATTAAAATTGCAGCCGTTATATTTTCATAATCGCACATAATCACGATTGCGGTTCGGTTTCGATTAATCATGCAACTCTAGGACTATGAAGCAGAAACAAAGTCCATTTTCAGGCCTTCCCGCTTAGGTCTCTGATGATAGTTTAAAAACAAATTATTTTTTGCAGAGTTTTGTAGCAAAAATGATTTTAGAACTGCTACGATGCACTCTTTTATGACAACCCCCCCATCACCACATTATTTTACTTACCATCCTGAATTCTGCCAGCCAAAGCCTCTGAGCTGAACCCGGCAAACACCACAGTGTGTACGGCACCGATGCGGGCACAGGCCAACATGGCTGCAACTGCCATTGGAGACACAGGCATGTAGATGGCCACCCGCTCTCCCCTCTGGACTCCATGACTTTTCAATGTATTGGCAAGGCGACAGGTCATCTCCAGAAGCTCCCTGAGATTCGAATGTTTTACAGTTATAAACATACAGCTGAGTAACAGGAAATCATGCGGGTGGGAAATTGTTTTGAATGGTTCAATTTCAAGTGGTTCAAGTGCTGAACTGAAGTGGACTGAACATAGTAGTCACATCATTGTCATTATGCACTTCTGATATCAAACTGGCATTTAAAGAGTGTAGTTTAATCATGCCTTTATTCATACTATAATAAAGTACTGGCAAGCTTTTATTGGCCTGCTGAACATATTATTATGACAGACTGCCTCTGAGGAAACGGATAATCTTGAGTCGACGAATCATAAATGAGACACTAAGTGTGTATCTAAGCACAGAACTCTGCAGTACAGCCTGCACTGTACATACGTCAGCCCTCGAGCATGTCTTGATCTCCTCCATATGGTTGTGAGGTCAGAAGCAAAACACTTTCACTTTCATACTAATGCGTATCAATGTCTTCTAACTTCTTGTTAACCCACGGAAGCAGGAAAGTGACACGTACATGCGCTGTGCCAACGGTGTCATCATTTACACATGACTGATTGTGCAATCTTACTGCTGCTTCACAAAACACCCTGAAATATTTCCTATCTGACGCAGAAAAAGAGAAACTGGGAAAGTAATCTTCACATCTCCGTAATAAAAGATGAGAAATGGCTCATTTTTAATGTTCAGTGAGCAGACTGGAATAGAGAAAACTGGCCTGCTGACCATCGTGTTTTGGTAACAGCGAGGACAGTAGATCCTGTAAATATTTAGCCTACTTTTAACAGCAGTGATCTGAAACACAGCCAGGGACATTCAATCTTTATTTCAGGCACTAGAGAGCGGGGAAACTCACATTCAATCACAGGACCCTCAAAACATGCCTTTGTTCTCCACCAGAAAGTGAATATGAAAGAATTCCCCCCAAACTCTAATGTCTAAGTACAACTAGGATTTCTATTCCGTCACAACATTATAAAAAACAGTATGAAAAGCCTTTCATACTGTTTTTTATAATGTTGTGACAGAATAGAAATCCTAGCTGTACTAGCCTATACAAAGCAAGCCTATTCATTTTGAGATGTGTTAAATATTACATTCACTCAACTGTCTTATAAAATTATTAGGGTTTTTAAAATGATGGCAAAAGTAATCTAAAGGAAATGCTAGGGGAAATTAGTCCAATAGTTCATTAGCAAAATGTGTAATTTGTTCTCAATTCCACTGGAAACTTTAAAATTTAAATTAAGACTGAAAATATAAAAATAAAAGCTAATTAAACATTTGAAAAAAAAAAAACATAATAGTATATATTTTCCAGAAGAAAGCATACAGCATGTGCACTAGTGACTAACAGTCTACTACTAGTCACTACTTGTCTTGAATATATCAAGTGACTAGACTACTTGACTAATGACTAAAAAAAAGCAACAGCAACATAAAAGTAGATGCTAGATCATTTAAAAACACATGTTAAAACTGCTTGCTATAACCACTGTGGGTAGAAATGAGTGAATGTAAAACTGTGGGTGGGGGTGGGTGGAGATATGGCCACATGTGAATTTCCCAGGAGCTTCATGTACCTGTATGTGATCTTTTCCTCCGTGCCAGGCTCATCTTTCTCCCAAATCAAGGCCACTCTCTCTGGATCCTTTGCCACGTGTACATCCAAACAATTCACTGTCAATCATAGTAAGAGGAAATTAATTCTACTACTGTGCTTACTGTTGACAAGAAAGTTATTCTTGGTGCAATTAAAGCCTGAGAAAATATAAGTATTGCCATCTCAGTTAAGATGAACCAAACTCATAACTTTTTGATCTGATAGAAAGAAATGTTGTTTATTAGAAAGTGGACTAAACAGAGTAAAGAAACGTTGCAACACTCACCCGAGACATTCAATTGCCCTCCAAGAAACCAGTTGATTTTCCCTCTAGATAGATCACAGTCCATTACTTGATAGAAAGGTTTGGTCCATGCCAGTCTTTCCTTGGCGATGGATCCCCAGAAAGTTTCTGGGTCTTTAACTGACAGCTCATATAGATCTGTGTAGGTCTTTCCAGCGAGATGCGAGCTGAGGTCCGGTAGAGCCGCGCTGATGCCGCTGGACTGAGACCTCGCGTGACACCGTGAAGGGAACGCAACACTTTTGCGCGCACATTTCTTGTTCCTAAAGACAATATTTCCCCTGGTCAAATAATTTAATAAACTTGTGCCCACACGTCCAGCCATTTTCTCGCCCAGTCTGTGCTGGAGAGTGAAGTGTGCTCAAGTTTCCACAGCCCGTGACTGTTCCTCAAAAGAGAGGGAGGAGGAACTTGTTGACAAAGAGCTGGTCTGAAGAAAACTCGACAAACCGCCCCCTAAATCAGCTTCAGTGTGACTGTGAACCACCAAACCATGTCACGGATGAATCTCAAGTGCTGTACCTTTTTACAATCGATTACAACACTGCAATTTCCTTTAATGATTGGGAGTTTTGAATGTTGCGTAATATTGGGTTGTACGGTCGGTCACAACAAACCGAATGATTTCAGATTAAGCCGCTTTAACATATTTTTTTGTTTTTTTTCAATGCAGCCACATAGTTGCATATTATCACATAAATGTCTTTACATCACATGCTAAAGTTATATTTATAATAACGTTTACTTCTATCGGTTTCACTTTTCGCGGTTTCTAAAACGGTCCATGCAACCAACATCGATCCTCTAGTCTAAACGTTGTACTCAACTAAGTTACCCCAAACACTTGCTGTCCCCTAGTGAAATATTTACAGAGGGGCAAGACAGACGAACGGATGGAATGGAGAGATAGCATCTGGTTTTATTTTCTTTCTCTGCAAATTATACCTGGATCAAAACACGGTCCACGAATTGTGAATCTGGGTGTCTTCTCTCACTTTCTGTGCGGCAGCTGCATTGCACCATGGACTTTAGTTCCCCACACACCTTAGTCTCTGTACGTTACTTTTGAGCCTCTCGATAAATAAGGTGGTGCTCTGTTGCAGAGTTTGAGAGAGAAACCTCTTTTAAAACCTTTCAAAATGTAAAACAGTGATCATCATGTAACATACTTCAACACACAACATATCACAAAAACCAAATAGAGAGACAGTGGGTGCTTAATATGTGTTTATAAAGTCTTTATAGGTTTCTCTTTTCACGTGTAAATAATTATAATGTAAACTGTGGGCGTATTTTGTTTACAATTTGTTCATAGCATGCTAACATCTTCTGAACAAGTTAGCATAGCATTAAGTACTGAGCCGCCATTGTTCATTCAAGCCAGAACCTTCTAATAAATAATATTTATTCTAATAAATAGTAATTATTCTTATCATTTAGTTACATTTGACCGTAATCTGCAGTAAAATGGCCTAAACTAATAAAGGCACTCATGGGGTTAAAGCAAAGCAGTCCCCAGATATTACGCAGTAGTTAGACTAGCCAATCGGGATCCAGGGACGTGACAAAATCTCGGAAGCATAGGGCGGAGCTTCACGGCAGCGTTTAGCGGGCGCGAGTTTTTTCTGTTTGTTGTTTATGTGAGTAACTGAAACGTTTATGCAAATATTATAGTGCAGGAATTTAGTGGGGTAGCTTGTGTAAAGAAACCGTTTCATTATTTAAAGTCGTGAATGACTGTTTGGGCAAATACATCTTGATACATCCTAATTAAACTATTGAAAATGATTTCCTTTATAACAGACCATAAGCTCCTGTTATTTCAGGGTTCCTTGATATATAATCGAGGAATTAATTGTGGTATGTGGTATGGAGATACTGTAGTTTATAAAACGCATTTCTTTTTATCGTATTAGTTGCGGTGAATTACATCTTTTAGATATTAATAATCCGTAAATGTGACTATGCTGGATTGTTGTATATGAAAACCCTTATGTCTTATCATCCTAAAATACAGTTTAAACTTATTTTTAAATCCAATTTGATTAACTTATTCTGCTTTATTTGGAAAAATCATGAAATCAAAAACTCCCAGTGTAGTGACAACTGTCCCATTGTAGGTTTGTTGACTTGTCAAATCACAGTGTACTTTCCTAACCTGTAGGTTCAGTTTTCATGACACCAAAATGGGAGCTGGTATCTCTACCTCGATGGGAGATGATGGCGTACTGGATTCTCTCATTCTTCTCTCATCTCTATTCTTTCTACCAGCTGCACAGGTTTTCTAAAGGTGAGTTGCTTTTCAGTCCCCCCAGGTTACAAGAGAAAATCTCAAGGTTCAATAGTACAGGGGAACACAGACTCAAATTTCCAAACTATAATAAACAAAAATCCAAGAGAAATTGGAATTAAACAAGATGCGTAATGCATAACTATTAGACCACTATCACTACACAATGATAATATTCTTATTGAATGACTATATACCCGTTGAATCATTTAGTTTGAGGAATTTATCCAGAATGAATATAAAATACATTTTGGCTGCATTTTAGTACACACATGGACTTTATTTTATGACGTTTCCATATGAAAAGGGCTGCTGTGTGTATGTGTACACTTGTGTGCATGTGTGTGTGAAGTGCTGCCATGTTAACTGCTGACTCTAAGGGCTCTGAAAAGGTTGTGCTGTCATTTTGAGGGATGACGGAATCTCAGGTCAGCAAAAGGCAACACACAGCAGCCATCTCTTTCAACCAAAACATGCCAGTCAAAAAAGTACTAAAATAAAGCTTCAATATAGGGCCTTTCCTCCTGCCAAATAAAAAAAACACTGCATAAATAATAACAATAGGTGAATCCCGATGATACATTTAACGAGAAGTATTGTAGCCATCAGAAAACAGCATTTTAAAGGAAACCATCTAGATGACTTTAGGCTCATGTCCATATAGTATTCATAGTAGTAATAGTAATCTTTCACTAATCAGAAAAAAATTCACTTTATAAATTTGTGAATAATAAATTGAAGGAAATTTGTTTGTCAGTGTTAAGTACTGACAGGCTTTACATTGCAAATATTGCATTTTGTGTCTTATTGCTTGGCCAGGTCTAATTTCTTCATCTTAAAGACACTTTAGGCACTATTAAAAAATGTGTTTGTGTATATATATATATATATATATATATATATATATATATATATATATATATATATATATATATATATATATATATATATATATATATATATATATATCAGTGTCACTTGATTTGTATTTCAGCAAACACCCATTAGACTTCTTTCTGCAGTCTTTGTGTCTCAACAAAGTTCGACCACTAGATGGCACTGTGCTCTAACTTCTGTTTCTATGTACACTTTCTTTTCTGGAAAGAAGTGTGTGTGTGTGTGTGTGTGTGTGTGTGTGTGTGTGTGTGTGTGTGTGTTTATGACAGTATGGATAGATCTTTGCCTGCCAGTGCACCCTGCAGGAAAACCGTCTGTCGAGGTGACAAGAGGTCCATCCTGAGAAACTGGATGAAGAGAGAGAGAGAGAGAGAGAGAGAGAGAGAGGGAGAGGGATGGACAGAGAGGGGCGGGGTGGAGATAACAATACCAAACTGACACTGCATTGCAGGGGAGAAAGAAGAGAGTTCATGCATGTGTGCAGAGAATATTCAAGAGATCTTAGCCTTCATCGAAATTTATCCATGGGGCTCTTATCCATGAAATGAAAGTGGATAAGGCTGTCAAGTTTACTTTCATTGTAATAGTAAAAGTTCTGCTAAACTTTCAGAAAATAAATGAAAACCAAACTCATTCATGAGTGTGAGTGAATGATGAGAGAATATTAATCTTTGGGTGAACAATCTCATTGAAACAGAGAAGTTGTGCATCGAACCCCCCATCCTATAGTGTCCGCAAGATGAAATTTAAGAATTGTGGCTGTTGAATATGTTGATGTTCTCAACCAAGGGGCTGTCATTTTAACTCGATTTTAATAATAAATATATACATTTGTGTAGTTATACCAAGTTAAAATATTAGTGGAGTAGAAACTGAGTAAAATAATAATAATAAATTCTTATCCTTAATCCTTATCCAGCAAATTATGAACAACAGGAGAAGTTATGGGGCCTTGTATATGGCCTGTCCAAATACACACTTGCGATCTTGGCCACTTGTGAGCGCGTGCTTGCAACAGGAAGTATGCAAGAGAGTCCCAGGTCTTAAAAATGCCAAAACTCAGTGCCATTAATTTAACACACATTAAACCCACACCTTAAGCCTAGTCCCAAACTAAAATACATGTTTGAGCTGTTTTAACTGAAAGCAACTTGCACTGATATACACTATATTACCAAAAGTTTTGGGACGCCTGTCTGAACATGAACTTTAATGACATCTCATTCATAATCTGTAGGGCTTAATATGGAGTTGCCCACTCTTTGCAGCGATAACAGCTTCAACTGTGCTGGGAAGGCTTTCCACAAGGTTTAGGAGTGTGTTGATCAACATTTTTGATCATTTTTCTGGAAGCGCATTTGTGAGGTCAGGCACTGATGTTGGACAAGAAGGCCAGGCTTGCAGTCTCTGTGCTAATTCATTCCAAAGGTGTTCTATCGGGTTGAGGTCAGGACTCTGTGCAGGCCAGTCAAGTTCCTCCACACCAAACTCGCTCATCCATGTCTTTATGGACCTTGCTTTGTGCACTGGTGTGCAGTCATGTTGGAACAGGAAGGAGCCATCCCCAAACTGTTCCCACAAAGTTGGGAGCATGAAATTGTCCAAAATGTCTTGGTATGCTGAAGCATTAAGAGTTCCTTTCACTGAAACTAAGGGGCCAAGCCCAGCCCCTGAAAAACAACACACCATAATCACCCCCTCCACCAAACTTTACACTTGGCACAATGCAGTCAGGCAAGTACTGTTCTCATTGCAACTGCCAAACCCAGACTCGTCCATCAGATTGCCAGACAGAGAAGCGTGATTCGTCACTCCAGAGAACACGTCTCCACTGCTCTAGAGTCCATCGGTGGTGTGCTTTACACCACTGCGTCTGATGCTTTGCATTGCACTTGGTGATGTAAGGCTTCCATGCAGCTGCTCTGCCATGGAAACCCATTCCATGAAGCTCTCTACACACTGTTGTTCTTGAGCTAATCTGAAGGCCACACGAAGTTTGGAGTTCTGTAGCTATTGACTTTTTTTTTTCACGAGGCCTACCACTTCGTGGCGGAGTTACTGTTGTTCCCAATTGCTTACACTTTGTTATAATATCATTAACAGTTGACGTGGAAAATTTAGTAGTGAGGAAATTTCACGAATGGGCTTATCTCACAGTACCACGCTTGAATTCACTGAGCTCCTGAGAGCGACCCATTCTTTCACAAATGTTTGTAGATGCAGTCTGCATGCCCAGGTTCTTGATTTTATACACCTGTGGCCATGGAAGTGATTGGAACACCTGAATTCAATGATTTGGTGGGGTGTCCCAATACTTTTGGCAATGTAATGTATCTTAAAATATGTCAGTGCCATTGTTTTGATCATTTCCTGGATTAATCTTGGATTAATCTACGCCCTGTCTGTGAAATATAATTTTATCACTTAATTAGAAGCCCTGCAATTACTAAACTGTGTCATCTGTTACATAGGGACTACTGAACAGACATTTAGGACTTTATTTTAAAATGCAAAGTATTGAAAACCAAAATAAAACTCTCTAAACACTTGTTTTTTTATGGCACTATAACTGTGTCCCATCGGGTAATCATAGAAGTTTTACTCACACACACACTTGCAGTCTTCATTCCCAAATGAACACTCAAATACGCTAAATACAGGAATACAGGAAATACATAATGTAAGTAGACATGTGGTCAAGTGCAAGACCGCAAATGTGGGTATTTGGATAGACCCATTGTGTGTTCTAGTTCACAATAACTAGATGTTTGGAATACCTTGCCAGGTGTAATTCATCAAGGTGTAAGCTAACCTTGGCCAGCAAACCTCAATTCTGTTTCTAGTTGACCAAAATAGCCCTGTATATAGGCTTTGTAATAGTGTGTGAGAAATGCGTTTTCCTGTGTGTGATTGACAGAGCATGAGGTCAGTCTGGACAGAGAAGTGCAGCTGCAGAGAGGATTCCTTATATGGGGATTCAAGAAGGTAAGAAAACACATGGTAATTATTCTCGTGACTTTAATCAGGATGGCACATTTGGCTGATGCACCCCACCAAGGCCAAGTTCCTGTTTCCTGCTCAATCATTCAAGTTCCTGTTATACAGACATGCAAAACACACACACACACTGAGTGTATATACTGAATATGTGTTTTTTTAGGACCCTACTGATTTTGAATGGAGTTTTTGGAATGAGTTGGCGTGGCGCTCTCTTCTGTGGTCTCTGATTGGCCATGCTGTGGTGTCCAGACTGGCAGCCTATTACGTGCCTCAGGTAATTTTGATCCAGAGAAGATGAATTTGAACAAGTCATCAAATGTTTGCATGCTTCATCATTTTTCCTTGTGCACTCGTGTTACAGTTCCGACTTGCAGTCTTTGCAGTGTATGGCTTGCTCGCTGCTGGCTGGCTTCTCGGTGTGTGGGGCGTGACTGTTTTGATGCTGCATCTAAGCATCTCATTGGTGGTTGCTCAGCTACGTAGCCCCGCCCTCTCATGGTTTTGCTCCCTCCTGCTGCTCTCCACGCTCAATGTCGGTGCCCTCCAGGATTTACAGGTGTGTGTGAATTTCTGTACGCCTGTAATTGCTGTAATCCGTGTATGTGAGACACTAAAGTTTCCACTCCTCTGAGGAAAAGCAGCATAAAAGTGTCCAATTTAAAGGTTGTTCACTCAAAAATGACCTGATGTTCTAACCTAAAAATGTCCTCATTTACTCACTTTCATTTTGTTCCAAGTCCATATGGCTTTCTCTATTCCCCTCTTGGAACACAAAATGAGAGATGTGAATGATGTGCTGGTTGCTTTTTTCCATGCAATTACCATGAAATATGGCTAGATCTTTCAGGATTCAAAAAGGATGCAAAACCACCATTAAAATAATAGTGTAAAATGATAAAATCGTTCGCCATACTTCACATACATGAGGGAAGTAGAGCCTCACTTGAATAAATTGTTCTTGTCAAATCTTTTCAGTTTGTTGATTCCAGTGTTATTTTAGCCTTTTATTTTTATACTATTATAGTATACATTTTTTTAATGAAAGCTTTTCCATTTTTTCCAAGTTTTTTCATTTTGTTATGGGCTCTTGTCATTTTTCTATTCTTTTTTATTATTTCTATTTAGCCTCAACACTTCATTTTTTTTATTAAGTTTTTCATCTAATATTTATATTTGATTTAATTTCACCTTTATTTCAAATAATGAAAATATTTTTTTATTACAGATTTGTGCAAAGCTTTTGCGATATTTTTGCGATAATGTTTCCATTAACCAATGTTATGCGCCTAAAACATATTTTTTCCCTCTCACGATAAGTCACTCCAAAAATCATGGCAACGGATGTTAGTAGTTTTAAGTATACCACAGCTTCTAATCGAAGGAGACGTAGGTGTTTTCCAAGCATTAATGGCAAGGAAAACACCTTATTTTTAACCTGTCCCTCTCCCTGTCTGTGGTCCCCACATGCTTCAAAACGTCCACCATTGTGCCTGTACCTAAGCAGTCAAAAACCACCTGCTTAAACGACTGGCGTCCTGTTGCTCTGACCCCCATCATCAGCAAATGCTTTGAAAGAATAGTCAGAAACCACATCTGCTCTGTTCTCCCCCCCTCACTGGACCCACTGCAGTTTGCATACCGCACAAACCGCTCCACTGACGATGCCATTTCATCCACTATACACACTGCTCTCTCCCACCTGGAAAAGAGGAACACATATGTGAGAATGCTGTTTGTGGACTACAGCTCAGCATTCAACACCATTGTGCCCTCCATACTTGACATTAAACTCCGGGCTCTAGGCTTAAACAGCCTGTTATGCAGCTGGATCCTGGACTTCCTGTCAAACAGACGCCAGGTGGTCAGAATGGGCAGTAACATCTCCTCATCACTGACTCTCAACACTGGAGCCCCTCAGGGTTGTGTTCTCAGCCCACTCCTGTACTCCCTGTACACACATGACTGTGTGGCTACCCACAGCTCCAACACCATCATCAAGTTTGCTGACGATACGACGGTGGTAGGTCTTATCACCGACAATGATGAAACGGCCTACAGAGAGGAGGTGCACACTCTGACACGATGGTGTCAGGAGCACAACCTCTCCCTCAACGTCAGCAAGACCAAGGAGCTGGTGGTCGACTTCAGGAGGAATGAGAGAGAACACCGCCCCATCACCATCGATGGAGCACCGGTGGAGAGAGTCAGCAGCTTCAAGTTCCTCGGTGTCCACATCACAGAGGAACTCTCATGGTCCGTCCACTCCGAGGCCGTTGTGAAGAAGGCTCATCAGCGCCTTTTCTTCCTGCGACGGCTGAGGAGGTTTGGAATGAACCGCCACATCCTCACACGCTTCTACAGCAGCACCATCGAGAGCCTGCTGACTGGCTGCATCACCACCTGGTAC
The DNA here is from genome assembly GCA_023566225.1 of Romanogobio albipinnatus. NCBI lineage: Eukaryota > Metazoa > Chordata > Actinopteri > Cypriniformes > Gobionidae > Romanogobio > Romanogobio albipinnatus. The sequence goes on from CM042249.1 coordinate 31,576,050, forward strand.
GGCAACAGTACCGCCCGCAGCCGCAAAGCCCTGCAAAGGGTAGTGCGCACGGCCAGCTGCATCATCGGAGGTGAGCTTCCCTCCCTCCAGGACATTTACGCCAGGCGGTGTGTGAAGAGAGCTCAGAGGATCATCAGAGACTCTAGCCACCCGAGCCATGGGCTGCTCTCACTGCTGCCATCAGGCAGACGGTACCGCAGCATCAGAACACGCACCAGCCGACTCCAGAACAGCTTCTTCCCACAAGCAATCAGACTACTTAACTCCTGATCCATCAGGATCATAACACACACTGGACAGAATATCACTCCGCACAACCCACTGTAGATACACACACATTATATACACATTTATGTATCATTTATTATTTATCATTTATCATATAGCACCTATTGTACATAATTGGATCTCTACTGTGAATAATAATGTATACTGTACATTGTATATTATTATTATTATAGCTTAATGTATACTGTTTAATGTATGTTTAGTGTATATTGTTTAAAGTATATGTATATTGTAAGTATGTGTATATTGGCTAAAGCTGTGAGAACTACACTCACATTGTGTAAATTATTTATTGTTTATTGTAGAGTTTACTGTGCTGTGAGTAATTGTGGGCGCATCAGATGTGTAATCTGTTGTTGCTTAAATGTTGTACATGTCATGTCGTGACTGCTATGTTGCTCGGAACTGCACCAAGAATTTCACCTGCTGTTGCACTTGTGTATATAGCTGTGTGACAATAAAGTGATTTGATTTGATTTGATTTGATACTTGGGAGTGGCTGGCCACGTATGAGTTGTTTCTGTGTGTTTCTCCCTCCTATCTGCTTTGAGGTCTTGATAAATTGTGGCATTTCTTTGTTGTTTAGAATCCAGTATTCCCGTAATTTATTTAGTCTCATTTAGAGTTTAATAAAGAACTCCTCATCTTCTGTCCAAAATTCTGTGCCCTCTTTGACCCTTATTGACGTTTTTGTCTTTTTTCAGTCGTTTTTTTAATAATTTTTTCTGTGTTAATGCCAACTGCATACATTTTGACACAGGTGTGTATTTGTAGTGGAATTTTACTATTTCACCCCCATTTCCTTTAATAAATATATTTTGCACTAGGTACACAAAATAGTTCCTCTTAGGATCTTTTGGTCAAAAATGTCCCAATTGAAACCCTTTAAAACTGCAAGTTTCAATCCCAGGGCCATTTAACTATAAATGACGCCATCTTTGTTAATAGGCTTTCATTCTGTAGGCATGGCTTCAAAATGAAAAAATGTACTATTTTTTACCAGTGCCATTTTTTCCCACTTAGAAATCATGGAGGGGTCTGAAATTGTCATCTTAGGTGCATGTCCACTGTGAGAGACATAATCTAAAAAAAATAATCCAGAAATCACAATGTATGATTTTTAATTATTTATTTGTATGATACAGCTGCAAATTAGTATTTGAACACCTGAGAAAATCAATGTTAATATTTGGTACAGTAGCCTTTGTTTGCAATTACAGAGGTCAAACGTTTCCTGTAGTTTTTCACCAGGTTTGCACACACTGCAGGAGGGATTTTGGCCCACTCCTCCACACAGATCTTCTCTAGATCAGTCAGGTTTCTGGCCTGTCGCTGAGAAACACAGAGTTTGAGCTCCCTCCAAAAATTCTCTATTGGGTTTAGGTCTGGAGACTGGCTATGCCACGCCAGAACCTTTATGCTTCTTACAGAGCCACTCCTTGGTTATCCTGGCTGTGTGCTTCGGGTCATTGTCATGTTGGAAGACCCAGCCTCGACCCATCTTCAATGCTCTAACTGAGGGAAGGAGGTTGTTCCCCAAAATTTCACAATACATGGCCCCGGTCATCCTATCCTTAATACAGTGCAGTCGCCCTGTCCCATGTGCAGAAAAACACCCCCAAAGCATGATGCTACCACCCCCATGCTTCACAGTAGGGATGGTGTTCTTGGGATGGTACTCATCATTCTTCTTCCTCCAAACACGTTTAGTGGAATTATGACCAAAAAGTTATATTTTGGTCTCATCTGACCACATGACTTTCTCCCATGACTCCTCTGGATCATCCAAATGGTCATTGGCAAACTTAAAGTCCCTGTAAAGGCAATTCTGAGATTTGTTTCTAAACACATTATAAATGTTAGAAATGTATTGCTGAAACACATTACAAAGACTGTGAACTATGAAGTACTGAATTCAGAAGTTAGACCGTTAAACAGTTTTTCACCGTTGCTGTGTTCAGGATTTTCTGGGCGGGGCTAAACCGGTGGCTCGATGACGCACCGAGCCTGACTCCTCCCCTAACACGATCATAACTAGAGCACATTCGCATCAGTTCGATCGGTTCGACTAACAGTTACTGTTAGTACTGTTAGTTACTATAGTCAACAACTTGCATAACAGCTTACAAAACAAAAACGATGAAGAGGTGGATTAATTTTGTGAACAGCACCCTTGATGGAGAGAGCTGAGGATCATCACGACACCTACCTCTGCAGTGACTTTACACCGGATCGTTTTACAAACTTTCACCGGAGACAACTGGGATTCACTGATAATCCGCTGCAGAACCGACTATCCCCCGCCCAGGCCGTCATCCTCCCGTCCCACCGACATCTGGTGCGTCGTGATCAGTGAGTGTTGTCTTGTGTGCTACTGCCGCTTTCCCGCGAGTGGGCGTGGTTTCGGCGCCGACAGCGGACACACCCCCAGCGTTTGAGAGCAGAGAATGCTGCTCATTTTTTCAGGTTTTAGATAAGCTATTTTATGTACTTCCCGGATTTTTTTATGATTCAAATTTGGCTGGGTGGTTAATAACACATTTATCTGTGGTGTGAGAAACTCAGAACACATGTTTAGTTTTGACTTTACAGGGACTTTAAGACAGGCCTTGACATGTGCTGGTTTAAGCAGGGGAACCTTCCGTGCCATGCATGATTTCAAACCATGACGTCTTAGTGTATTACCAACAGCAACCTTGGAAACGGTGGTCCCAGCTCTTTTCAGGTCATTGACCAGCTCCTCCCGTGTAGTTCTGGGCTGATTTCTCACCTTTCTTAGAATCACTGAGACCCCACGAGGTGAGATCTTGCATGGAGCCCCAGTCTGATTGAGATTGACAGTCATGTTTAGCTTCTTCCATTTTCTAGTGAATGCTCCAACAGTGGACCTTTTTTCACCAAGCTGCTTGGCAATTTCCCCGTAGCCCTTTCCAGCCTTGTGGAGGTGTACAATTTTGTCTCTAGTGTCTTTGGACAGCTCTTTGGTCTTGGCCATGTTAGTAGTTGGATTCTTACTGATTGTATGGGGTGGACAGGTGTCTTTATGCAGCTAACGACCTCAAACAGGTGCATCTAATTTAGGATAATAAATGGAGTGGAGGTGGACATTTTAAAGGCAGACTAACAGGTCTTTGAGGGTCAGAATTCTAGCTGATAGACAGGTGTTCAAATACTTATTTGCAGCTGTATCTTACAAATAAATAGTAAAAAAATCATATTGTGATTTCTGGATTTTTTTTTTTTGATTATGTCTCTCACAGTGGACATGCACCTACGATGACAATTTCAGACCCCTCCATGATTTCCAAGTGGGAGAACTTGCAAAATAGCAGGGTGTTCAAATACTTATTTTCCTCACTGTATATATACATGCAAACATACATGTTCACTGACAAACTTCAGATGGTGCCTTCTAGAGCTTAGGGACCTTGCAGGATTTCAATCCATTGATGCATAGTGCGTTACCAATCGTTTGCTTGGTGACTGTGGTCCCAACTGCCTTGAGATCATTAACAAGCTCCTCCCATGTAGTTCTGGGCTGATCCCTCTTTCCATGATCATCCTTACTCCATGAGGTGAGATCTTGCATGGAGCTCCAGACTGATGGTGATTTATTGGTTATTTTGTATTTCCTCCATTTACGAATATTCGCAACAACAGTTGTCTCCTCCTCACCAATCTTCTTGCTGATCGTCTTGTAGCCCATTCCAGCCTTGTGCAGGTCTACAATCTTGTCCCTAATGTTCTTTGACAGCTCTTTGGTCTTGCCCATGGTGGTGGAGAGGTTGGATTGGAAGATACAGAATCTGTGGACAGTTATCTTTTATACACATAATGAGCTACCATTAGGAGTACTTTCTTAAAGTGACAGGAATAATCTGGGTTCCACATGGGCACATAACCAATATATGGGATGCAGAATTCTTGCTGGTTGGTAGGGGATTAAATGCTTATTTCACTCAATCAAATGCTAACCAATTTATAACCAATGTGTATTTTCTGGATTTTTTGGTTCATTTCTTTGTAAGTTACAAAATCAGCAGGGGATCAAATAATTATTTTTCCCCACTGTATGTGCTGGTCGGTTTCTGACACAAATCAATCGCAGAAGACTATAGAGACTATAGAAGAATATATAGCAGTTAGGGGTGTAACAATATTCAAACCGAACTGAAAAACCCCCTGCTGCCCCAGCCCAGCTCTCACTTCATCTTATGCCATATAATTTTTTTCTTCCTTGATATTTGATTAAATAGTGATAAGTATACTTTTAACAACTAACAAGAGCTGTTAGCTGTTTTTTTTTTTTAAACTAAATGTTATTATAATAATAATATTTACTAAAAAAATACACTAAGTGGATGTCACGTGGATGTCAGAGAGATCTTCAACTCCTGCCTCCGGCAGAGCTTCGACCGGATCCCGAGGGAGGCTGGAGATATTGAGTCCGAGTGGACCATGTTCTCCACCTCCATTGTCAAAGCGGCTGCTCGGAGCTGTGGACGCAAGGTCTCCGGTGCCTGTCGAGGCGGCAATCCCCGAACCCGGTGGTGGACACCGGAAGTAAGGGATGCCGTCAAGCTGAAGAAGGAGTCCTATCGGGCCTGGCTGGCTTGTGGGACTCCTGAGGCAGCTGACAGGTACCGACAGGCTAAACGGACTGCAGCCCGGGTGGTTGTGGAGGCAAAAACTCGGGCCTGGGAGGAGTTCGGTGAGGCCATGGAAAAGGACTATCGGCTGGCCTCGAAGAGATTCTGGCAAACAGTCCGGCGCCTCAGGAGGGGGAAGCAGTGCCCTACCAACGCTGTTTACAGTGGCGATGGGCGGCTGTTGACCTCAACTGGGGATGTTGTCGGACGGTGGAAGGAATACTTCGAGGATCTCCTCAATCCCGCCGTCACGTCTTCCATTGAGGAAGCAGAGGCTGGGGGCTCAGAGGAGGACTCGTCCATCACCCAAGCTGAAGTCACCGAGGTGGTCAAGAAACTCCTCGGTGGCAAGGCACCGGGGGTGGATGAGATCCGCCCTGAGTACCTCAAGTCTCTGGATGTTGTGGGGCTGTCTTGGCTGACACGCCTCTGCAGCATCGCGTGGCGGTCGGGGACAGTGCCTCTGGGGTGGCAGACCGGGGTGGTGGTCCCTCTTTTTAAGAAGGGGGACCGGAGGGTGTGTTCCAACTATAGGGGGATCACACTTCTCAGCCTCCCCGGGAAAGTCTATGCCAGGGTACTGGAGAGGAGAATCCGGCCGATAGTGGAACCTCGGATTCAGGAGGAACAGTGTGGTTTTCGTCCTGGTCGCGGAACACTGGACCAGCTCTATACCCTCTACAGGGTGCTGGAGGGTTCATGGGAGTTTGCCCAACCAGTCCACATTTGTTTTGTGGATTTGGAGAAAGCATTCGACTGTGTCCCTCGCGGCGTCCTGTGGAGGGTGCTGGGGGAATATGGGGTCCGGGGTCCTTTGCTGAGGGCTGTCCGGTCCCTGTATGACCGAAGCAGGAGTTTGGTCCGCATTGCCGGCAGTAAGTCAGACTTGTTCCCGGTGCATGTTGGACTCCGGCAGGGCTGCCCTTTGTCGCCGGTTCTGTTCATAATTTTTATGGACAGAATTTCTAGGCGCAGCCAAGGGCCGGAGGGTGTCAGGTTTGGGGACCACACGGTTTCGTCTCTGCTCTTTGCGGATGACGTTGTCGTGTTGGCCCCTTCTAACCAGGACCTTCAGCATGCACTGGGACGGTTTGCAGCCGAGTGTGAAGCGGCTGGGATGGGGATCAGCACCTCCAAATCCGAGGCCATGGTCCTCAGTCGGAAAAGGGTGGCTTGCCCACTCCAGGTTGGTGGAGAGTTCCTGCCCCAAGTGGAGGAGTTTAAGTATCTAGGGGTCTTGTTCACGAGTGAGGAGAGGATGGAACGGGAGATTGACAGACGGATCGGTGCAGCTTCTGCAGTAATGCGGTCGATGTACCGGTCTGTCGTGGTGAAGAAAGAGCTAAGCCGTAAGGCGAAGCTCTCGATTTACCGGTCAATCTACGTTCCTACTCTCACCTATGATCATGAGCTTTGGGTCATGACCGAAAGGACAAGATCCCGGATACAGGCGGCCGAAATGAGCTTTCTCCGCAGGGTGGCTGGGCGCTCCCTTAGAGACAGGGTGAGGAGCTCAGTCACTCCGGAGGAACTCGGAGTAGAGCCGCTGCTCCTCCACATCGAGAGGGGACAGCTGAGGTGGCTCGGGCATCTGTTCCGGATGCCTCCTGAACGCCTTCCCGGGAAGGTGTTTCGGGCATGTCAAACCAGGAGGAGGCCCCGGGGAAGACCAAGGACACGCTGGAGGGACTATGTCTCCCGGCTGGCCTTGGAACGCCTCGGTGTCCCCCCGGAAGAGCTAGAGGAAGTGTCTAGGGAGAGGGAAGTCTGGGCATCTCTGCTTAGACTGCTGCCCCCGCGACCCGGCCCCGGATAAGCGGAAGAGGATGGATGGATGGATGTCACGTGACTTGGGTGATCGCTCAAGCTCAGTGCTGCTGCTCCATGCGCTGTGCGTAGTAGGGCACCAAGTGCTGTGGGGGCACCACAAGAAGACAAGAAGATCGCGGAGTCCCTGAGAAAAATGTGTTGTCCCGATTCAGTATCTGCAGTCAGATATGTTGTAAGGCTATATGTCTGTTTCACCTTAGAAAACCGAACTTTCATCATGTCCTGTCAGCCGTTATACTGTGCTCGTAGCGCACACACTTCAACTATCACTTCATATATTAAGCTCAAGAGAAACTACGATCATGCAACGTAAGTCATGAAATAAAAGTATAATAATGTCACTTTTGGGCCCCAAACAAGGGAAGGCAATTATGTAGTGATTTTGCCTTCGTCCAACCAAGGACGTTAAGTAAGGTAGTGATTGGTACTCACGTCACCGCGGACGTTGTGATTTTTTTGGATCACACGTCACTTAAGGTGTGGTTCTGAGTACATCAGATGACCACCTTCCCCCTCTCTTAGTTTGGGATACTAGTCAAGGTCTTTTACCTTGGCTCTATGAGAACACTCCAAACAGGAGGCATCAATCATTTTAGACACGCAGACGAAGAAACCTTGAAGTGAAGGTTTTGCTCTCCTGAGCTTAACCTTGTTGCAAATGTCTCTGTGTGTCTTCTGCCTCTCTGGGCCAGACACTCAGGACTTGGTCAATCTGCTTTGGTCTCTCTGGCATGGAGACTCGGGACGTGCTGTAGCCGTCTCGCAGGACTAAAACTCTGAACGCAGTGTTTGTTAATGTCTCTTTCCTACAGGCTGGAGGCTCAGAACGTGGTCGTAGCTGTTGCTGCCTCACAAGCTGTAGACTCAGATCCTCAGATCTTTTGTTGTCTCTCTGGATTAACCAGAGACTCAGAACTTGGTGATCTATTTGTCTCTCTCAAGGAGAAATCCAGAACTGGTTGCTCCGTCACAGTCTCATCCTCACGGGGAGACTCAGAACAAGGTGTGTCTGTTGAAAGGGTACCTTTATCCTTTTCCGAATAGGAGGAGATTGCAATTTGGCGCTTCTCCATTCCAGTGTTGTGATTGGCTGCTGGCATCAGAGGGGGCCCACCTTGTGGCCCACCCTTCTTTCCCCTGTGGAACTCTTTTGCATACTGTACACAGTTTGAAGTCTTTAAAATATACCAATGCATTTCTCACTTTCCAAACCACCATCAGAATACCCATCGCAATATTCTAAACAAATAGAAACCAAACATGATGGAAAAAGATTGAACTGTTCATTCATTTGTTCATTAACAGCTGAATCTGTGTAAGCTATTTGTAATGCAAAATCTGTCACTGAGAATACTTATTTCTCTGAATAAGCTAATAGCTAAATAGCTCTCATAATAGCTAAACGCAGACTCCTTGCTTTGAGTGAACCCTTGCTATTTCTACAAAGAGAGTCAATGGGGCTGTAGTCATTAGGTGATAGGGCTAAGTAGATCTGGGTGTCGTCAGCATAGCTGTGGTAAGCCATTTTGTTATTTTTCATTATTTGGCTGAGTGGCAGCATATACAGGTTGAATAGGAGTGGTGCAAGATTTGACCCTTGTGGGACTCCGCATGTCATGGGTGTCCACTCAGACTTATGGTCACCTATACTCACATAATAACCTCTCCCTTCTAAGTATGACCTGAACCATTTGAGGACCATTCCAGAAAGCCCAACCCAATTTTCTAGCCTGTCAAGAAGTATGTTGTGGTCAACAGTGTCGAATGCAGCACTGAGGTCGAGTAGTACCAGAATTGATGTTTTGCCTGTATCTGTATTGAGGCGAATATCATTTATTATCTTTATGAGCGCTGTCTCTGTGCTGTGGTCCATAACCAGATTGAAAATTTGTCAAAGTATCCATTTGAGTTCAAGAATTTGTTCAGCTGATTGAAAACACCTTTTTCAATGATCTTGCCTATGAAAGGAAGATTTGAGATTGGTCTGTAGTTGCTTAATATGGTGTTATCCAGGTTTCTCTTTTTCAGGAGAGGCTTAACTACTGCGGTTTTAAGGGAGTTTGGAAAAGTCCCAGAAAGAAGTGAGGCGTTTACCACTTCTAGGAGATCTGCTTCTAAACAGTTAAACACACTTTTGAAAAAAGAAGTGGGGAGTGTGTCCAAGGCGCAGGTTGATGTTTTAAGGGGATGTACCGTTTCTTCTAAAATGAACCCTTAAGGTTTCCAAATATAGTTATGAATGGATTCGGATGGGTCATTGTGGTCTTTCTTTCACCCACTACTGCTAAGGTCCTGTGGAACTTTTATGGCAGTCACAGACCAGGACATTAGGGATTTGGGTGAAGGGCAGAAACTGCATGTGGACCAATGAGATGTTTTGTCCTCCCTGGGCTTGGTACTAGAGCTGGTCTTTTTGGCCTCTAAGAGGTGTCTGGCTGTTGGCCTAACATCTTTATCTGATGGCGTTGGACAGTTTGTTTGTGTCCGTCCACCAAGATCCAATCAAAACGTATCAAACCTTTGTCCACTGTTATGGACAGAGAGGGGCGCGGCCATAAACTGGGCCCTGGAATGTGCTATCCGCTACAAAAGTAAAGTACCAATAAATCACGTAACGGGTACGCCGTGTGTTAACTGAGAAGGATTTGCATGCATTCTGTGCTAATCGATCCTGATCAGGAGCAGTCATATGATTCATTAACAGTTCATGTTGGTATTGTGTATTTGCCATGGTAAATGTTGTTTCCATAACCCCATAATGGCACTTTATTTTCACTTTGTTATTTTGTAAATAAATTATAGATTATTTTGTTAATTTAAATGAGTGTGGTGGCTACTTTATTGTGTTACAAAAACTGCTATTTAATAGCTTTAAAACTTCTATTTATTCATCATCAGTATTAGTCACATTCATACAGTTTGTGTTTAAGTAGGCTAAAATGGGACATTACTTGGTGTGGTCATTAATTTTTGTGGAAATAAATTTGCTTGTTTTTTTAAAACTAGTCTAGACTAGTCTACAGTGGAGATATTTACTTCATTTTAGTTTACTCAGGTTTGCTAACTGCTCTAAAGAAAATGTGAAGCCAATGTATGATGTTAATAAAGATAAAGTTAATAAGTTAAATTATTGTTATTATTAGGTTAAAAGTGAATCGTGTTATTATTGCTGGTGCCCTGCCATAGACCCTGACACACAGCAATACGGAGCAAACCTTGGCTCCAAAACCGTGATGTGAACCGAACCGTGGCATTGGTGTATCGTTACACCCCTAATAGCAGTCACATTGAGCACTTTTATAGTGCTTGTCCTTTTTTAAAACATAAAACAAACTAAAAGTCCCCATTCATTGTAATTGCATAGAATAGTGTGACCAGCACAGTCTTCAAAATTTCTTATTTTGTGTTCCATGATAATGACAGAATTATACATTTTGGTTAAACTACCTGTATCTCTTTAAATCTTTCTATATTGATGAGGTGGAGGTGTGAGGGATTTGTCCAGTTCAGGATCAGATCCAGCAGAATCTGTGCTGTCTGCAGAGATAATGGAGATGAGACTCCCTGAAACAAGTCCGTATTAAATGTCACTGTTCTCTTAACACAGTGATGTATACACTTTCAGACTCTCAAGCAAATATTCAAAGTCAAACATTTTCATGCACATCAGTGCTTGTGTATTTCCTTTCTTCTCCCACAATAGATGTTACAACAGTACAACAAAAAAAGTCAGCTGGCTTCTAGAAGGTCCTGTTGGTTTCTTTATCTGCCTAGCTTGACACAGTGAATGATTGATTGACAGCTGTCATTAGATAACTGACTGAAGGGGAAAACAATGAGATCAACAAGCTCGTGCATAGATGGGAGAAAAGAGACAAAGGGAATAGTGACAAATCAGTTTCTCCTTGATTAATTGTGACACAAGCCTAAAGCTTCTCTTCTTCAGTAAACTGCCATTTACGTAATTATTATTTATTACTCGGCAGCATTTATTAACGTACCCATCCAAAGAACAAACTACTGTAATTCAATCTATTGTGGTCTTTAATCTCTTTTAATTATCTTTTTATTTCAGTATATCTCTATTTACCTCAGTTACTTATGAGCTGTGAAAAACCCTCAGGAAAACAGCAATACCCATGCAGCTACCACAGAGACTGCCATAATGACATACAAAGAAAAACAGCATCAGCCAGTGACTAATTTCAGAACGCTGCCCTGTCATTTAGTGTAATTTAGAGGTGGTTACAGCTTTGTTTTTGAGTGGCGATAATGAGTTTTTGAAAATGGCTGCTGCTGTGTCTGCTGGCTGGGTGCCAGCTGTCATCTTCTGAGCATGCCCAGTAGATCATATTAGTTTAGGTTCTCCACAGAGAATCAGTGGATGCTGGCCTGAGGTGGAGTTATCGAGAAAAATGGACCTGTGTTTTACAGTGGTTGCTAATCACTTATTTAGAACAGAAGCCTACTTTTAAGGATAGTTCACCCAAGAATGAAAATTCTATATTACAGCGACTGAGTATAGTGTTAAAGTGATAGTCCACCAAACAAATGATAATTCTGTCCTCATTTGCTCACTCTCATGTCGTTCCAAACTGATTTAACTGACTTCTATGGAACACAAAAGACGATATTTTGGTAGCTTGGTAGCTAAACTGTATTGGTTTATTGTATGGACCGAAAATACAGCTGGGAACCGGTTACCAGCATTCTTCAAAATATCTTATATTTTCTGCAGAAAAAGTGTCATACAGGTTTAGAACGACACAAAGGTGAGTAAATGATGACACATTTTTCATTTTTGGGTAAACAGTCCCTAAGTCATCTATGTAGGCTACTAATCAGTTGCTGTAATATTGTTGTGGAGCTGTAATTGCCCTCTTTATGACATACAAAGGTGGACATGTTTGGCCACTCAAGTAGAGCTGAATGCATTGGACAACATACCAAACTAAGTTGTAACTGGTCCCAAGATGATTTTTAGTAAATGTTTGAGGTCAGTTTTATCAGAACAATATCAGCTGGACATGTTCCGTTAACATTGGATAACCAGTCTAACTAGGCTATTTTTTGTCTTCGTTTTGAAGAATCCATCTATTGTTTTATAGTTTCAAACCTAACAAACTGTGAGAAAGTGTCCTTTCTGTCTCACCGGTGGATCTAAACGGAATTGGAAAATTAATGCAGAAGCCCACAGAGGTCATAAAATAAGTTGTGATCTTCAATAAACTTTATTTTTAGGCAGAGTTAGTAGAGGGTGACGAGGATGTTACTGGGCAAATGGGAACTTTGTTTTTTCAGCTAGCCTGTGCTTTCTATCTGCCATTTTCGTCTGCTATGAATTTTGTACATTCGGGTCCTGCTTCACCAGTTCTGATAAGATTGTGTCCTCCTTGTGTAGGATAAATTTAATCCGGACATGCTACATCCCCCATGTTTGCTTTTTCCAATTGTGTCGCTTCACTGTCATTCACGACTCGTTTCCAGTGGCCTTGTGGACTAGTAATGTATCCATTGTATTTGCATTTCAGAATCTCTACAGGTACTTTTCGCTTACTTTTTAATTAATTCTATGAATTTGGACATACTACTTATTTCACAAACTGTTTTTCACTTGCTATGGTGTAAGGAATGAGGTGTGTTCAGATGCAGGAATAGTCTTCTTGCTGCTACCACAGATCCATTTTCATCCAATGGCACCAACTTACTAATAATACTCTTATTTCATTTTTCATTTAGCAGACACTTTTATCCATACAAATGAGGACAACAATAGAAGCAACAATATGCAAGTACTGTGGCTAGTCCCAGTTAGTCCAGCACAGTACCCATAGCAAGTAATGGGTCAGGTGTTGCTGAAAAGATGCATCTTTAGCCGTTTCTGGAAAATGGCTAAAGATTCAGCAGCTCGGGTTGAGATAGGCAGGTCATTCCACCAGCTTGGAACAGTCAAGGTAAAGATCTGTGAAAGTGATTTTGTGCCTCTTTGGGATGGCACCACAGAGCACCGTTCACTTCCAGGCCCTGAAAATTTGTCTTGCAAATTTAATTTATTGTCCTGTAGCCACTGATTTTTAACTTTCCTGTTTGATTAATTTAAATGTTTCCCCCTCTTTTTTGTATCTCTCTATAGCGTGGCTGGTGCACTTCTGAGGACCAGTACTACCTCTTGCTCTTCAGTACGGCTGTTTGTAGTTTGCGCTGCATTAGCTTTAGTTTGGAGCTGTGCTGGCACCCCCTGCAGAACCACTGCTCCTCTTTACAGCATAAAGGACTAAAGACTGTAATTTCTCAGTTCTACAAGCTCACTGCCTACTGCTTCTATCATCCTCTTTTCTACAATGGACCCATCATGACCTACAAGGACTTCAGCGAACAGGTAGAAGAAAATGAGGTTCATAAAAGGGTGCAGAGTCTGTTCTTTATCCAAATGTACTGTAAATGTCTTTCTCTTTCTCTGCAGATAGAGAGGCCGGTGTGTAAATTGTCTGTGGTGTATGTGTTAAGTGGGATACTGCGCGTGTTTGTATGGTGGTGTTTAGCAGAATTTATGATCCACTTCATGTACATGCACGCCATCCAGAGCAACGAAACCTACTTGGAGATGCTGCCGCACTGGGCATTGGGTAAGTCTGTGGCTGTATGTGAATTCTTGTACTTTCATGGTATACTGAATTCAATGAAGTATTTTAGGGATGCAAGTGTGTAGTGTAATACACACTTCACTATTATATATAATAGTATACAGAAAGGCTTCATTCCTAATCTTGGCATTGTCCTTTTTTAAAGTTTTTTGTTTGTTGACCTAATGTGCTAATAGTGACCATAAATAGTATTTTCTCTTAAATAAGTACACTTGAATGTACGAATGATCGTACTTTCCCCCCTCATATCCCCCTGAGACGAGAGAATTATGCATTTTATTTCTGGAAAAAATCCTCCGATGACGCAAATATTGTCATTTGTTTTGTTTTGGTGGCCAGAGGCTATAGACTACAGCCAGTAGAGGGAGCTAGTTCCGCATGTTTTCAACCCGCCCAAGGGGTGGGATCTCACTCTCAGAATGTAAATGTGCATGGCCACTCGGCTCGGGCATTAGTAACGTAACGGTACGGAGCAAAGTGAGTGTTTCAACTTTTCAATGAATTCCTATGAAAGTTAAGCTTCCAAAGGCATGATCTGATAATGCGCCAGACTGGACACGCGCCGTGAATGATTGCTGTGCCAAAAATCATACAAAGAGATGTAACCAGTAGCCGTGGCTTTGGGAGTGGCCTCGTAGGGCAGCGAAGCAAGTACATTCTGGGAGTTGTTGTCTTTCATCCACATGAGACAAAAATACATTTTCTGTCTTTTCTCAGTCTAGAAGGCACCAAATTCAAAAATAATTTCACATTTCTACTACATAAATGACCCTGTTTAAATACAAATTCATCTTCTCAGCGCTGAAATACCCATTTAATACAGCTCAAACATTTATTTTGAGCATAAGTCCTATTTCTCAACATATTTATTGTATTAACAATACAGTAAAAAACACTGATTTTGTGAAATATTACAATTTAAAATAACTGTTCTCTATTTTAGTATATTTTAAAATGTATGTTTTTTTTGCAGCGTTTTTTTTTTAATCAGCTTTTACTCCACTCATCAGTGTCACATGATTCTTCAGAAATCATTCTTGCTTCATGCTTATTTGCTGCTCAAGAAATATTTCTTATTATTATCAGTGTTGAAAACGGTTATTATAATAACCTAATATTTTTGTGGGAAGGTATGATACATTTTTTCAGGATTTTCTGATATATAGAAAGTTCGAAAGAACAGCATGTATTTGAAATATAACTAATTTTAAAGGTATGGTATGCATTTTTATTTTATTTTATAAACACTGTTTGCTATACTGGTTGAAAGTAGCTTCACATCCTGATAGCAATCAATAATAAAAGTGGTCGAAATATTAAAACCTGGTCCCACTTAATATTAGGTGTCTTTAACTATCATGTACTAACATTTAAATTAATCATTTGATACAATGCACTTATTGTGCACATACGTGTTTTCATATTTTAAAAACATACCTGCATGTAATTAATTTCTGTAATCTCATCAATAATTAGATCCTTCTCTTACACCTTAACCCACCCTTAATCCTACCCATACCCCCAAAACGGTCCCTAACCTTACCCATGTCTTGCCTCATTATCAGTGTTTTGCAATATAATATGAACACTAAGTATATTGTACTTACATTTGATGCAAGTACATAGAAGTTACATCAAAGCTGTACATCATAGCTGTAATTAATTTCTGTAATGACATCAAAAATTACACTGTTGACCTTTCCCTTACACCTTATCCCACACTTAAACCTAAAAACAGTGTTTTGCAATATAACATGATGTAAGGTCATATTAGTTAAAGACACCTATTGTAAAGTGTGTGACCCATATAACTTCTGTGGAAGTCTCAGGACCACAACAAATCCGTCCAATCATTTTGAGGGCTCTCGGCCCTCGGTCCGAATGCAATGATACAATGTCCTACCTGCCTATCATATGTAATATTTCCATACCGTCCATACCACCTGCTCGCGCAGACCGTCAGCCGTCGGGTGGCACAAGTAAGAACTCTGTAAATTGTTTACATTCATTATTATTGCAGTGTCTTGTGCTTTGATAGACGTCGTCCCTCGTCTTGTGATGCTTTGCAGACTCTGCTGTGTGCATTCATGTGTTTTGAAGGTGACGTGGCTTTGGAGACGCTCTGAAGGGAGGGCGGGATCTTATATCTTATCTTTGAAAGGCCTCTCTGAAATGACCTACCCTACCTTTAACATTTCCAGCTTCTTTACTGTCACTTTTGACAAATTTAATGTGTCCTTGCAGAACAAAAGAATTTCCTTGGGGAATTTTTTTTATTTCTGACACAATGTTTGAACGGTTTCTTGGTAACTACTGCTCTTAAGGTGCTTGCACACCGAGTCTAAAATTTCTGCACTTTAAAATATAAATACGACCTCGTCAATCCAGGGCCGTAACCACCATAGACATTGAGGGGGACAAGTCTATGGTCCCCAATAACTAGAAATGGCCAAATTGTCCCCCCCAATATTTGAAATTCTTGCACTGCTCTGCTGCACTTCATTATGCAGCGTTCTGTATGTTGTTGTTAGGATGACAAAAAGGTTTAAGTTACATTTTAGTCTGCCTAAGTGGTCTAACAGCGCTCGTCATTGCGGAGAGAGACTATTCTTTCCGGTTAAATCACAAAACAAATTGCATAAAAACGCATCTCTGGTCTTAATATACAACCATTGATGAACATCTTTGATTTATTGAAGAAAAAAAAAACTATACAAGGGCGGATTAGAACCTGAAACCTTTGAACGGTTTACAAAAATTCTACCACCAGACCACTAGGGAATTCAAATGTTAACAGCAGATCTATGAATTTATTCAGTAATGTGAAGAATCTTGGGGCTATATGATATATTTCATCATTCATTAAATATATATATATATATATATATATATATATATATATATATATATATATATATATATATATATATATATATATATATAATATATCGTTAGCCTCATAGCATAATTGCCTAAGTAATTGTTTGCCCAAATATGATCTGGGCAATTATGCTATGAGGCTAACGATATATATGTATATATGTATATGTATGTGTGTGTGTGTGTGTGTGTGTGTGTGTATATATATATATATATATATATATATATATATGAGCAAATTCTGAGTAATTTGCGGTTAAAATGGACATTTACGAAAACTCTCCTCCAGATTCACAAACGCTTCGTATACCACGGATTTGGTAGTTAAACGTGTGTATATTCATGTATTACAAACATTCGTAAATAGGACGCGTGTGCACGCTCATTTATAATTAGCATAATCCCTGTCCATGAGTTACATCTGCAAATTACGTGTCCATCTGTGGAAACTTCTGGACTTTTTTTCTCAGGTTTGGCTCCAGTATATTGCATAAATGCTAAAGAGACTAATTGGCCATATGCCTAGCAATAAATATTAAATTATCATGTGTCCATCAAAGCATTTTAGCCAGCTAAAAATGCCTGCTGCTCTTCTGAAAACGACCAGCTGGTGGCACTTGAAAGCGCTTTGCAAGGGCAGCGTTTTTCCATCTGAGATACTTTGATTGCTATGAATATGATACAGAATATCCATGGCAGTAATGTGTTACTAGTTTCTCATTTTGTAGAATATTACTGAATATAAAAAATGCAGTAAAAAGCAGTATTAACTTCTCCATTATTGTTGTTCAGTCGGTGTACAAGTGGGATGATTGATCTGTGTAGTTTTTGTCCCGCCTCTCCTCCACTGTGATTGGACGGCCGGGTAAAAAGTGACAGTGACGAGCGCTATTACCCAACGTTGAACAGTAAAAAAAAAAAAAAAACCTGGGGCAAATCAACTCTTGAAATATTATTATGGTACATAGTGCATCAAAATGCAATGTCATCAGTTTGCCTAAATTAAAACACAGAACGTTCAAATGTTTCACGCACCATTTACACGTGCTAGGGAGCAGGTGTAAATTTCTTTCGTACCAACTAACATTTTGAAAATAAGAACATTTTCCTGAATCCGCATACAAAACGCATACAAAAATTTCAGACTCAGTGTGCAAAGACCTTTACACTTGAAAATAGAAACCATTTTCAATTTTGACGGCTCTTTGACACCTATTGTCTTATAGCAGGGGGTGTCCAATCCTGCTCCTAGAGAGCCATTGTCCTGCAAAGGTTTGTTCCAACCCCTGTCAAACTTCCCTGTAAACCCCTGTAAATTCAGCGTTGAAGAGGAAAAACATCAAATGCTGACGGAAAACGCAACAATTGCAATGAAGAAGAGACCATTTTAATTATTTTATAGTCTGAAATGTCCATTCAGGATAAACTTGTAATACGAGGACATGCAAAGCTTGAGCATTTATGTAAACATATTGTTTCCGGTGTTCGTCCACCAAACCAACTAATTCCAAAGGGATAACAAATAAATACTATTTCTTGCCACTGTATATAAACAAATAACTCAAAACATTCATACCTTCATGGACAGCTGCTTTTTGAAGTGAATTTGAAGGTGTGCAATCAACTAGTGTCATCTGGTCAGTTAAAAACACTGGGCAGTGAAAACTGTTGCAGAATGTCTTGTATTGATGAAAATGAAGTAAAGCTGAGCCTCTCCAAATCGTAAAATGCCTCTATAAATTAGAAAAAAATCCACATAAAACACATTGCTCAGTATCAGAAAAGGTATTTAAATAAAAAATACAGCGCCAACAACAAAGTAAAATCACAAACAATGAATATGTAACTTAAAGCAAGACCACATCAACAGACGCGAGAGACATCGTAAAGCTTGTTTAAAATAAGATTAGAGCCACGTGCTGTATAAAGTGTTAATACAACAACGATGGATCAAATACACAACACAAATAAACTTGATAGATTAAAACCACAACACAAAACAACTGTTTACCGTGTTCTCTTCTTCCGCCATGCGATTGTTTAGTTTTTGTTAACTCCGCCCACTTCCGATCTGAGGCTGCTACTCCGCCCACTTCCGGCATGAGACTGTGGCGTGGCGCTGTTGTCCTCAGACTGTTGTGAGTGATGCATATGGGTTCTGCGGTTCTGCAGTTGGTTAATATTGCTCCGAACGGCCCTGCTCCCGAGGTGGTACTTTTTCAAAGTTCGGGAACTTTCGGGGGTGGGACTGGGGCGCTAAACATGCTGATTGGTTGAGCTCACACAGCATTTTATTTCAACCGGCATGTTTAAAAGTCTTTTGCGAGGATCGTTCAGCGTTCAATATCAGTCTTGCTCTTTCTGTCCGATGGCGCGCGTTCATCTCAGCCATCTCACGGTCAATGTCTGTAATAGCTGATGATAACATACTTTGTCTTATTTTAGCTTTACGAGCTTTCAGAATACGCTTTAGTATCAGTACTCGTCTCTTTTCTGCCGTTTTGTTAATGACCTCTTTAGTAAACCAATATATAACCAGCAAAAGCAGCGCTGCTTGCATCTCCTCCACTTGTTATTGTTGCAGACAGTGTCGCACAAAAATTATTACTGTCCATCTCTGACTGGGAGGAACAGTCGCGTCACGCGCAGTCCTACATCACCGGCCTTATTTGCCTAATCTTCTCGGTACTTTAGACTGCAGTGGAAACGCAGACAGCAGCAGGTCTGGGGGAAAAAAGGTTCCTGTAAAAAAAGTTCCTGGTACAAATTGTTCCGGGTAATTTCGGTGGAAACGGGGCTAGCTCCACGAATGGAATGCATAGGATTGTGGGATATCAAAGGCAGCGAAGGATACATCTATGCTGCCTTCAAAAATCGATCAGATGAAGGTCTCTCAGGAAGCAGGAAGTGAAGCTAGCTTTGGATTCGGACGTGCTTTGATGCCTTCCTACCTTGAAATGCGTCCTCCGAAGGCAGCATTTTCCAGTTTTTGGATGCAGCCAAGGTCTTACTAGGCAAACTAGAAAGTTCCAGGCAGGGTGAGGCAAGTTGGAGCTAAATTCTGCAGGACATTGGCCCTCCAGGACTGAGTTTTGAAATGGTTTCAAAGCGTTCTTTTTCAACATACTGCTGTCTGCATAGTGAGTAGAAATATGCATATTTGAGTTTCTAAACAAATTCTACAGTTTTTATCCAAATTGTCTATTTGGTATAACTGGTGTTATTTTGGGTGTGAAATGGTTTATTATATTATTATCATGCACAGATGTTCACATTGAAACTCAAAAACACACACAGTGTTTTAGCCTTGTGTGTGTAATCTCCTGTTCAGCATCTTGATTCTGCACTTGCTGTCTATTGATCTGTGGAAGTTGCTGATTTGTGCTGCCTGAACTTTGATTTAAAAACACAGACTCTGCAAGAGAGAGCAGCGTATAGACGGTCTGTGCAGCAGCACACTGGAACATCGAGTCATTATTGCCACTTTGTACCTGTGTTTTGTTCAGAAAGGGCTTGCAGAGATTCTGTCTTCTTTTTTTTACAAGCTTTTAGCCCTGTAACAGTGGGATATGGGAAAAAAGATAGATGCTGTTCTCAGTTTCCGCTGACATACTGAGAGAGAAAGGCAAATGGAGAGATGACTTTAGAGGATGAGGGTGATAGAACTAAATTATGAAACAGTTCAGAATAAAACTGAAATCTGATATAAATAAAAAAATCTGTGGTTCTCCTCAGCCAGAATGGGATGAAGGGCTGAAATGAGCTTCACATACACTGCATGGCCAAAAGTATGTACACACCTGATGTGGCTTAACAGCCCTGTCATGTTTAAAGGGCGAATGTCTGTGTGAGATCAAGCTCATGGCCGCTTTACTGTTTCATGTCATGTAACCGCTCTCTTTTTCACCTGCAGGTGGTTTGGCTCTCGCGTTGGTGCAGTTTTTTTACATAAAGTATCTGGTGTTGTTTGGAGCGGTGTCTCTGCTCGTCAGGTTGGACGGATTGGAGCCGCCCACATTGCCACGATGTGTCAGCATCATGTACAGCTTCACCGGGATGTGGAGGTAAATATACACACTTCTGTGTTCTGTCAAACTTCAAAAGCTCTGACCTTTGACTTCTAAGGCACCGTGTGATTTTGAGGTGCTTCAATTGTCATCTGCAGTACATCTGTTAAACAGCAGGAGGCAGAGCAGAGCTGCATTTGCTTAAATTGGTTTAAGCCGTGATATGATTGGAACAGGTTTAAGACTCACTTACACCATCTAGAAGCACATTACAGGAGCATAACATGATTCATGCTTTCTGTTTAATGTCACAAACATCTTACCTCAAATGTATGGGAGTGAGTGTTCGGTTTTATCTGATGGAGTTGAGCACTCTGACGTCTCGTGAGATGATGTAGAACAGGCTCATACATGCAGGCTTCCTCCCAGACGATTGGATTTTGCCCTAAAAGCTTGAAGGTACACAGCATTTCAACTTGAATAGTCTGGAGTGGTCTCCTAGGCAACACCAGTCTGGAAACAGCTGACTTTTTTTTATTTATTTTTTTACTTTTTTTTTTACAACTTGGAAGAATGTGTATATTACCACTTAATATAAAGCCTTCTGTTTGCTTACCTTCATAAATCCATAGTACCTAAAAAGGACTAGGGATGTACCATGGCCTTGTGGACATTGTACAATGGAAATAATGTGTTTTGGACATAAGCATGATGGTAATAACATGGTATATTCTTAGACGTACCTCCATGTAAATACCAAGGTATATGAATTTAGTAATTAGTATATCAATGCAATAATTGTTAAAAGAATGTTCATATCTCACACACTGAAATAAATACAATACTACTCAGTACTTAAATATATAATTACACTGTAACAATGACATCTTAAAATAAAGTGTAACCAAATTATGATTATTATAAAATTATTGTATTTTTAATTCTACAATAACTATTGGATTAAAAATAAAGCAGAACATTAGTACTCTGACGTATTATTACAATAATTTCTTTTTTCTTATTTTAATCTATTTTAAAATGTAATTAGGGCCCGAGCACCAATGGTGTGTGTACTCTATTATAATTGCTCAGCCTATCATTATTCATCTCTGAAATGAATCACATTTTTGAGGGCCTAAACATGCTCAAAAACTAATGATACTTTGCATACGCATCAGAAGTGGTGAAAATGTACATCTGATGTGGGTTTCGGAATTAGGTGTGGCAAAATGGCTCGATAGTGCCACCTATAAAATGTCAATTAAGGGTGCAAAATCTGAAAACCCAACAGGAATTGCGATATTTTGAATTTTCTCTGCAAAATTTCTGCAGTTATTGCCATTTCCAGGCATTGTACTTTAACAAACTCCTCCTAGAGATTTAATCAGATGAACATCATATTTGAACAGTCTAATCTAAAGACCTTAGTGATGTTATATACAGTGAGGAAAATAAGTATTTGAACACCCTGCTATTTTGCAAGTTCTGCCACTTAGAAATCATGGAGGGGTCTGAAATTGTCATCGGAGGTGCATGTCCACTGTGAGAGACATAATCTTAAAAAAAAATCCAGAAATCACAATGTATGATTTTAACAATTTATTTGTATGATACAGCTGCAAATAAGTATTTGAACACCTGAGAAAATCAATGTTAATATTTGGTACAGTAGCCTTTGTTTGCAATTACAGAGGTCAAACGTTTCCTGTAGTTTTTCAGCAGGTTTGCACACACTGCGGGAGGGATTTTGGCCCACTCCTCCACACAGATCTTCTCTAGATCAGTCAGGTTTCTGGCCTGTCGCTGAGAAACACGTAGTTTGAGCTCGCTCCTATTGGGAGACTCTCTATTGGGTTTAGGTCTGGAGACTGGCTAGGCCATGCCAGAACCTTGATATGCTTCTTACAGAGCCACTCCTTGGTTATCCTGGCTGTGTGCTTCGGGTCATTGTTATGTTGGAAGACCCAGCCTCGACCCATCTTCAATGCTCTAACTGAGGGAAGGAGGTTGTTCCCCAAACCCCAAAATCTCGCAATACATCCTCTCCTTAATACAGTGCAGTCGCCCTGTCCCATGTGCAGAAAAACACCCCCAAAGCATGATGCTACCACCCCCATGCTTCACAGTAGGGATGGTGTTCTTGGGATCGTACTCATCATTCTTCTTCCTCCAAACACGTTTAGTGGAATTATGACCAAAAAGTAATATTTTGGTATCATCTGACCACATGACTTTCTCCCATGACTCCGCAAACTTAAGACGGGCCTTGACATGTGCTGGTTTAAGCAGGGGAACCTTCCGTGTCATGCATGATTTCAAACCATGACGTCTTCGTGTATTACCAACAGTAACCTTGGAAACGGTGGTCTCTTTTCAGGTCACTGACCAGCTCCTCCCGTGTAGTTCTGGGCTGATTTCTCACCTTTCTTAGGACCCCACGAGGTGAGATCTTGCATGGAGCCCCAGTCTGAGGGAGATTGACAGTCATGTTTAGCTTCTTCCATTTTCTAATGATTGCTCCAACAGTGGACCTTTTTTCACCAAGCTGCTTGGCAATTTCCCCGTAGCCCTTTCCAGCCTTGTGGAGGTGTACAATTTTGTCTCTAGTGTCTTTTGGACAGCTCTTTGGTCTTGGCCATGTTAGTAGTTGGATTCTTACTGATTGTATGGGGTGGACAGGTGTCTTTATGCAGCTAACGACCTCAAACAGGTGCATCTAATTTAGGATAATAAATGGAGTGGAGGTGGACATTTTAAAGGCAGACTAACAGGTCTTTGAGGGTCAGAATTCTAGCTGATAGACAGGTGTTCAAATACTTATTTGCAGCTGTATCATACAAATAAATAGTTAAAAAATAATACATTGTGATTTCTGGATTATGTCTCTCACAGTGGACATGCACCATGATGACAATTTCAGACCCCTCCATGATTTCCAAGTGGGAGAACTTATAAATAGCAAGGTGTTCAAATACTTATTTTCCTCACTGTAATTGCGAATATCTTTTGAGTTTTCCCTGAAGGGCGTGTCTGGCTGCTTCACAAAGTTCAATGTTTTGCCATGAAACAGGAAGCTGTTGTAACTCGGGCATACATGATCCGATCTGCCCCAAACTTCCATGTTTTATTAGAGTCCTGGCCCGAAGACTTCTACATGCCAATATTCAGTTACAGTCATAGCGCCACCTGTGGGAAACAGAAAATGCCATGTTTTACACTGTAGTTAACTCTTCATTAGGGGTGTAACGGTACACGTATTTGTACCGAACCGTTTCGGTACAGGGCTTTCGGTTCGGTGCACGCGTGTAAGTTAGCCTACCGAACGGTTTCCGAATGCAATCTTTAACAGTTAATAGTCGGCTTGTTTTAAGTGCGGAATACACTTCAATCCGAGTTCCCACACGAACATATGAAGTATTCAGTCCATTTTATCACGAAATTCAAATGATAAATGCCGTTTTGACGCTCTTTAATGTGGCGTGACTGAATCACTGATCACATTTCAAGCGGCCGCGCGCGTGTGAATGCGATCATCTCTGAATACGATCGATCATCTCTTCTTAAAGAATAAATATGAATGAACTTATGAAGGTATGTTGTTGAGGATACATTACAACTTACTGTCATGTATCATGTGGTGTAATCGCTCAATCAGTGTTTCAACGGCGGAAATACCTCAATATAACTGCTTGTAAACTAAACAATGTCATGTAGCATCACATTTACCTCAGGCAGTCATTCAATGTCCACAGAATTTTATTCACTAGATAAATCAACTCTTTCACTAAATATATGCTCTATATTAGCCTATATATTCATTATATTCTACTTAACCTGTTAGTGATGTCTTGATTAGGCTCACGTATGTTTAAATAAACCTATAATGAAAATGACAGACAAAATTATTATATTTCAACAACGAATTGGAGAAAAAACTATTTTATAATTATATTTAGAAGTTATTGCAAAAACTGCCTTGTGTGAAGTTGAAATGTTTGCGTACTGTTCTTTGATTGTTGATTATTATACCTAAAAATAAATAGCAACTGAATTTAGGCTAATAGTGTGGGCTCTGTTGTTAACCTTTAAAGGTCCTGTCCTTCGTGTTTTTTTTAAGCTTTGATTGTGTTTACAGTGTGCAATATAACGTGTTCATTTTTCACGTGTAAAAAAACGGTATTTTTCACACAATTTACTTATCTGTATACCGCTGTTTTCAGTGTCCTAAAAACGGGCTGATGAGTTCCTTGTTCTATGAAGTCCCTCCTTCAGAAACACATAACGAGTTCTGATTGTGCCAGCGGTTCCCGTGTTGTGATTTGACCGCAGCTTAGCGCACGTTGCACGGTTCCTGTGTTGTGATTCGACAGCAGCTTAGCGCACGTTGCATGGAAAGGTCACGCCTCTTAACGGGGAGATGTATGCGCTCAATGATCTCTAAGTACAGCGTCCCTGTGAAAGCCAAACAAAGGTGATTTGACTCCGGGATGAAAATTACAGCGTCTCGACGACATGGCGACAAACACACTCAAATGCAACACTTCCTCGTCTTCTCCACACAACACTTCCTCTTCTCCTCGTGGGAGAGCAACAAGACCACGCCCCCTTTTTCGCATATTCTTGTGGGCGGAGGTTAGTCTGTTCTACTGACGTCATTTATGAAGGAAGTACCAGGATGTAGTCCAAGCCAGCCGTTCGCTGTAGGCTTTGAAAGGGAACTTCTGTTAAATAAAATATCTCGCTTGGCATTGAACTTTGAGCTTTATAATTTTACAGGTATTATTTATGCTCTAACAGCAACATTACACACTAACTAAAGTTTGAACAATGGGATCATGAAGAACGGGACCTTTAATATTAATGTGCAATCTTCAATAAACTTTTAGTTATAATTTAATTCATTAAAGGACATAAACTTTTTTTCAGTAAACCACTGTTTAATAAAAATAATAAAAAGTAAATTTGTAAAACTGCTGTACCGAACCCGTACCGAACCGTGACTTCAAAACCGAGGTACGTACCGAACCGTCAGTTTTGTGTACCGTTAAAGCCCTACTCCTCATTGAGATTTAACCAGAACATCATGATGTTTGGCCAGTCTAATCTTAAGGCCTTGGTGATGTTAAATTGTGAAAATCTTGAGTTTTCCCTGAAGGGCGTGTCCGTGGCGGCCTGACAAAGTCTGATGTTTCGCCATGACACAGGAAGCTGTTGTAAGTCAGGCATACAATGTCCGATCTGCCCCAAATTTCACATGTTTGATAGAGTCCTATCCTGAAGACATCTACATGCCAATATTCAGTTAGTCATAGCGTCACCTGCTGGCAAGAGGAAATGGCATGTTTTACACTGTAATTCACTCCCAGAAACTCATTAATATGCCATGAAGTACCAAACATGCTCGAAACGCAATAAATCATGCAACACTTGGCTACATGCTAACATATGCAATTAACGCCAGGAAACAGGACGTTATTGTAACCTGACATCTACACGGCAATATTCAGTTATAGTCAAAGCGCCATCTGCTGGCAGAAGGATGTGTGGCACATCAAAATGTCTTTTCTGTATTTCTTCTATATTTACCCGCTTAAATGCATCTTGCTCACTATTCCTGTTTTCCTGAGGCCATTGGGTGGTGGCGGCCCTGGGTGCGAGGGCCCTTTCATCGCTGCTTGTTTATTCCTGTGATGGCATAGCTGAATTCTCAGCATCATTACTCCAGTCTTCAGTGTCACATGATTCTTCAGAAATCATTCTAATATGCTGATTTGCAACTTTGAATTATTATTATTAATGTTAAAAATAGTTGTGCCGCTTAATATTTTTTGTGGAAATTGATACTAGAAGAACAGCATCTACTTGAAACAGAAATGTTGTAGTATTTATTAACGTTTTACTGTTACTTTTGAGCAATTTAATGCGTAATGTGTTGAATAAAAGTATTAAATTCTTTACAAAAATCTTAATGACTTTAAACTTTTGAACAGTAGTGTATAAATAATATGTACTGATAAAAAAATATATATATTAAACATCATGACAGAAAGGTTCTGAAAGATCATTAATTTATTATTATTTTACTGTAGGAATAACAACTATAACTATTTTTTTAATTCTTGTATTTATCTGCTTCGCGTCATAATGCAAGCGATTTTCAGTTATTTTTCTTAACCCAGTGGATCATTGTCATTCACTGTCACGTGGATAGAGTGACACTATCTTCTGTATCCTGTGTAATCGTGCATGTTTTGAGTGTATCAGCAGATCTGCAATGCAGACAGCTGCTGAAGCTCTGAGAGCCGGAAAGGTTAAGCACTAGTGTGTGTCTCTGAGTGGTGTTGAATGTGAGTTTAAAGTGTGATAAATGAGAGCTGTAAGGAAACAGATGTATGCTGGAGACTTTAGCAGGACCTGCTGTAAGATCCCGTCTGGCTTCAATCCCACACGGAGCAATAGAGCTCAGCTCCTCTGAACCTAACAGAGCTCACACATGCACATGCACGTGCACGTGCACCTTTTTATAACAGCGCAGCATAGCCTCAACAGACTCACACACTGATATACTACTTTGGAAATAGAATAGGTTCAGATTACAAGTTACCCTATTTAAAATGTAATAAGTTATTTTGTTAAAGTAATGTAACTGATTACATTAGATTCTTTTTTGATTACTTTTTTAATTTCCAGCGCTGGAACACATTTTTTATCACTCACCATGGTGGCAACCCACAGACAAGCTTTCAGTGGCAATGTAGATTGATGTAATTGTTGACGTGTGCTGCAAATTCAAACGAGAGAACCAATAAAAAGATAATTTTTTTACGGTCTTTGATCAAAAGCATCAGAATAGCATCGCTTTACTAAACAGCCTTTAAATGGCAGGAGGCATCATGCACATCAAAAACAGGCAGAGCAACAAATTAATATTATTCAGCATATCCTAGCTTTTTACAGAAAATATTCAGATGTAAGCCCCTTTGAAATTATTAACGTTTTCATAAGTAACTGTAATTTAATTACATATTTTTTCTCAGTAACTGTAACTGATTACAGTTACATTTATCCCACTCACATGTTCATCTCTGTGTTTAATGGCTCAGAACCGCCAGACGCAACATACCACATGGAGACAGTACCCCATACTGCAGGACAGCAAAGTCTCTGATTACAGTGCAAATGTCCTACAGGGAGCGAACGAGATTGAGAACAACAGAGAGAGAGAGAGAGAGAGAGAGGCTGAGATGTTGCTCTTGGCTGCAGTTAAATCTAGAGATTTTCTTAGCGTGTGTGGGTGTGTGTGTCTGCACACGTGCATGTATTGCTGTGTGTGCATGTGTGTGATTTAGTACGGTCAGTCGCTATCATGGACTGGGTTTATGGCGGTTGAAAGGTTTATGGGTTGCTGTAAAAAAACAGTTAATTTAGTCTTGCATCAACACACACACAATATGCCATTTTGCTGACTCCTGCTGATAGCTATCTGATCACTCTATATGGACCTATTGTTTTTAAGGGTCAATGAGACGAGGCTCTTTTATTTAATTTATTTAATAGAGTTGACATTAAATCAAAATTGACGCTATTTGTTTTCTTAATGCATTTTACTGGACTTATTATTCCATTATTCCATGCTTTTTTCTCTTATAAATATATGTGTAAGGTTCTGTTAACCCTATACTAAGTTATATAGTTAAGTCAATTGAAATTCAGTCAACAGCTGATGGATAAAATCAAGTTCCGCCATGCTTTTTTCATGTTCGAATTTGCCATTTGTTTGGTAATGTCACAATATGGTAGTGAAGTTGGCTTCAGTTGCTGATTTTAAAATACAGTTCATACATATGACTTCATACAACAATGAAAAAACGGCTCATTAAAAGAATTGCATTTTAACAAATAAAACATTCTGTTGACCTATTTATTTCAAGGCACGCTTGTAAAATGTGGTTTGACTCCCCAAAAACATTATAAATGAATAATTCATGGTCTGTGCAAAATTACTTTTTATCTTAAAAATATATATTTAAAACAATGTTGAAAATAATAATTTATATGTGCATACTCGCATGTAAAATCTTTACATGACAGTTTTAGAAATATTAAAACAAAGTTTTTTTTTTTTTAATGGTTTTTCACAACCATTTGCAACATTTTTTCCTCTTTTTCTTTATTGTGACCATTGATTGTCTTTGGCCCTAATACTGAGCTAATGCATTTTTCTGTCCTATGTCCCTAAACAACCCTCACTCATGTTTATATTTTCATTAGGACATTCTTTAGTTTAGTTTATTAAGACATTTTCCTCATGGGGACTGTTAACTGGTGTTTTATTACCCTTTTTATTACCTTTTGGTTTCCACAATGTAGGCATGACCTGGCTCGCTCTCAGATACACACACATTCATGCAGCGAGAACAAGGCCAGGTTTTATCCTGATCTCGGTTCTCTTCATCATCTCACCTGTATTTTAGTGGGATCATGAGGAAAACTCTGTCTGAGCTGCGGGAAATGTTTACACACTGTTCCGTCAGGCCTGCTTTGTCAGATGATTTCTGAAGTACAGAAGCCGAATCTTATTATGATATGATATTGAGGGAATATGTTCCAACGTGTATATCACTTTCAGCTTCATGAATCACCATCTGACTCACAGAGCTCACAAATGACACAAGACATGAGATTCCAGCTCAGTTAGTTCACTGCATCTGTTTTATAGCTCCTTGTTTATGTGCCACATGCATGGAGTCAAATTGGCTTTTCAGAGGGATTGCTTTCTTGCAGAAGCTTTCCTACTGTGGAGTTTTAGGTCTGAAATACTGTATGCAAACAGGCTGTAGGCTAGCGATTAATTTAGATTTTTAAGTTTAAACCTATAAAATAGAAGAAAACAATAGGTTAAAAATAACTAATTGTCAAACATCATTGTCAAGGAAAAAAAAAAGTATATATTTGCGTTGACTTGTAGCAGAACTTTTACTACTTGTAGTTTTATGCAGTTAATAATGATTTAATGATAATAACAAAGGACATAATGTGGTTTAACAGTTCTGGTAGAGTGTTTGTTAAGGGCTGCTTAAGCCTAACCGAAGGTAAGAAAATTATGACAAAAGTTGTATTGTTTTAGGTGAATTTTCCCTTCAAGTATGTTAAACAGGGAAACAAATGCATTGGCCAAACTGTGCGTTTCTGGACTTAAACAGTAGAGACATGCACAACTGCATGTCTCCACATAATGGTTTATTAATATAGAGTGGAATTACTTCTGCTTCATCTGTTCTCCTGGCCTTCCCGGATGACTTTATTTCCCCAGAGCTGAAGCAGATTTCATCAATAGTTGCTAATGAATGCTGGGAAGTGCTGGAATGAATCAAATGGTCCTGGACAATCTGATTTAGGAGTCATTATGTATCGTAGACCCCAGACCCAATCCATCTCCCTCCAGATACTCTCTCGCTTTTGTTTTGCCTCTCTTTCTCCAGATGGATGTTTTTTGTGGCACTGAAGATTTTGATAGGTTCTGTGGGCTCATGAAAACATTGTTAGCATCCATCTGCTTGCATGTAACGTTTCTCCTCATACAGGCCTGTTT
This sequence comes from Romanogobio albipinnatus, assembly GCA_023566225.1. Taxonomy (NCBI): domain Eukaryota; kingdom Metazoa; phylum Chordata; class Actinopteri; order Cypriniformes; family Gobionidae; genus Romanogobio; species Romanogobio albipinnatus. Next base: position 31,605,940 of record CM042249.1, read on the forward strand.
TTTTTATTGTTTTTTTTTTTAGAAGTAAGCGGTGCCAAATCTTTACTGTTGTCTCTGGGTGTATTTGGACTCAATAAGCGACAGACTGAACTAGCCTACATATGACGCCTTATGGCCAGAAAACTCTCTGATGGTGTCAGATTCAGATTGTGTGTTTCCTCTAATTGCATGAGATGATGGTGTCCATATCATTGTCCACTTCCTCATCCATTTAAACCATAATCCATTTTTTTTAAATTGTGAATTTTAAAATGAACATTTTGACCTGTCCTGTTCATTCGCCCGTCCTTATCAGTTGGTCTATAGAGGTATGAAATGTGGATAGATGGATGACTAGCTGTAAAGTGAGTGTAACAATTAGTGAGCCCGTGTCTGTAGCGATGAACTGTTCACACCTGCTCAAAGGAACAGGAGGAAGAGAAAGCCCTGCAGAGAAACAAATTGAAAGGTGCAGGGCCAAATCAATATTTTTGCTCTCATGGTTTGATACAAACTTCATGTCAAAGAGCAAAAGAGAAACCCTGTGTGATCAGTGAAACAAGTAAGGGCTCAATGTGGCTTTATATTGTTTGTTAGAAACCATACAATATTGGATAAAGTCGAGATCCAAACCGGTTAGAGGTGTAGTTTCTAAAAACTAAACTATTTCTGTAAACTGCATTTATTTAAATTTATATCAGTTCAGTTAAACATGATTTATTTATCTTTTATTTGTATATTTTTATTTATTTGTTTGTTTTTTTAATCATTTTTATTTATTTATTTATTTTATATTTAGATGCATTTAATTTTCATTATTATTATTATTATTTTTATATTATTAAATATTTAGAATGACATTTTCTACTACCCTTGTGAAGCAAATGTATTTATTTGAATGATTTTTATTCATTTTAATGTATCATTTATTTGTATTTGTTTATATTTGTAATATTTATTTATTTATTTATTTTTAATGAATAAGCCCAGCACCATACCTAGGGAGTAAAATATTATATAAACTTGGGGTAGGCTCTTTTGGCCAGTAAAAATCCAACAATAAAAAACAATTGGAACACTTTAGCAGCCACATAGCAATGCCCTGATACTAGCATTGTGCTGGCGAGTTTTGCATGGGCAAGTTTCATATGACTGCATGAATATTATTTCTTCCTCCCAGATCAATATGAGTCTGATTTTGTGTGTCCAAGACCTGCCACAAAACCCTGTGTCAGGCTACAGCTCAACTAGACTGTTTTGGGATCCGCCACTTTGAGAAATGTCTCCCGGTACTACGACTGTTTCAACAAATGCCAGCATTTTCCCCTAGAGATTCATTAAAATGGTTTCCTCAAGCATCTCATTTATGCAGATTCTCTTCTCTTTTTGTCTGTTCTGGATGTTGACTGATTAAACACATGTTTGTGTTGTTTCATGTTCTACAGAAGTGTGTGTGTTACTTTAAACCATCTGCGTTTAACCCCTGAGCTCACTCGTTACTGTCTTTTTGCTTTTCAGACACTTTGACGTGGGGCTTTACAAATGGCTCATCAGGTACGATTCCTCAGTTTCCTCTTATTTTGTGTGGGTGTGCTAGAGAGGGAGAAATTTTGTACTGCTATGGACACGGATTTCTCTTGTTGCAGATTGAAAAGCACATGAATAATAATCGTAATCAAAAAAACAATCACAAGAATAATTACATGTTTCAGATACATCACTCTGGCATAATAAACTGGCAGTCTTGCATCTATTTCCTTTTGTTCTTGCTAGATTCATATGTTTTTTTTCTCCTCCATGGCTCTCATATTCTCATTTTAGTTAAGAAATGATACATAATACACAAATGAGACCTTTAATGAGGGTCATATTTAGCAGCAACATAACTTTTTTTAAAACAGCAAACCCATTTAAGCTGGAACATTAGCATACTTGCTAGTTGAAGTTAAATGCAAAAATTATGCAATTATCCATCACAAAGAAGACTGTTGCTGTTGTTGCATTGTTAAATGTGCTTTAAGCCATTAAGGTACAGTTCCTTAATGCACTTATAATATGTGACAGTGTGATCCGCAGATTTGGCGTAGTGGGAAAGACTGACTCTGTGTAAATATAATAGAGCTATAATTTCACCAAATTACTCATTTACATTTAAATATACATGCAAATCAGTTAATTATATATTTTTGCTCAAAATGATCCAATTTTATGCAGATGAGTTTCATAATAGGGTGTGTTCCACATACTCAAGCCATCATCGTTACTGCAAGCTGGTAGAATATAATGAACAGTTTTTATTTCAGCAAGACACAATGGATAAATTTGGCACTGGTCATGATTGGTCACCCAAGAGTACAGAAACACAGCTCAGCTCAGTCTCTCTCGTCACTGAGAATGTTCTGCTTTTTGATTGCAATTTTTTTTAACATGTAGTTCTCTTTTTATGCCAAAGACCATTTGCTTTTTCTGTGATTTTGTTTATATTCTGATAGGCAGAATATTATCAATTTGATGGTGCTTTGCTAAAACATTTTTTTTAGATTTGCTGTGATATTTGAAATGCAGCTTCTTAATGCTTCCAGAAAAACTTGTCTCTGAATATCTGGTAGTAGTAACCTTAATATTACAGATATTACAAACAGCTGTTTATCTGTAAAAATGTTGCAATGCCTGTTGAATGGGAATAGAAAGTTCAGTTCTGATTGATATCATTTTATTATTTTATAAATATTATAAAAAGTGTTTGACATGCTGTTACATTATGGGCTGTTATAGCCTGGCTCCACCCTGTGGACTTCCGCTCAATTTTCATTTTCCTTCAGTACTTCGTCTGGGACTGCTGTATAGTCTTAGGTTTTCTCCGAACAATTTTTTCAATCAGCGAACAGAGGGAGTGGCTGAGAACGATGACGTTGATGTCATGCGCTAGTTTGAGTTGTAGTTCAGTAATGGCGGGCGGCGGAGAAAGATGCGAGCGAAGCCATTCATTCCTGGCACCGCTGCAGAATATCCAGAAGTTAAAGCCGGAGTGTTACATGATTTAGTTGGTTTCCCTCCCCCCTTTTTTATTGGTTGCTGTGTTTCTCCCCTTTGCTATGTTTAGGTTGTCTTGTTTTCCTGTTCTCCCCTGTCGCTCAGTTGTAGGTGCTGTGATTAGTTGCTTCTCGAGATCATTCGTCGTGATGGACCGAGGACAAACGAGGTAGTGGTAACTATAAGTGGTTCGCTATATTTACACAGACAGATAATTTATACCCAGGAAAACAAACCAACCCATATTTACAGCTATATACAACCAAGAATAAATAAATAAAAAGAAAAACAAGATATAATAAATTGAACTAGACCACAGAGAGAAGGAAAACGAGCGGTGCTAAATAAACAAAACAACAAAACCAAAGCCCGTTACTGACCAATCCCCGCCCTCTACACTAACTGAAAACAAAACAACAACAAAAAGAAATCTTCAGCAATCAACACGACATAACTAAACTTCACTGACTAAAACAAAAACATACAAGTAGTTGAACCCACTCCTTGCCTAATGTGTTTGACAGAGAACTCTACGTGTATGTAGGATGTAGGTCACGTGACGTACTTCCCTTTTCTCTACTCTCTCGGCCGGCAAATTATCGAAAAAGGTACAACGTTCTCTGAGAAAAAAAACACAACAAGCAAAGCGAACCACCACTAAGTCAGCGAAACAAATGGCACAGCCAACAAACACACTCCAAGCTCCGCTCCCCTCTTACGTTCCACCAGGTGTCCTTTATCGTGAAGCACAGTTGATGATTGGTCAATTTCCAGGTCCATCACGACGAATGATCGCGAGAAGCAACCAATCACAGCACCTACAACTGAGCGACAGGGAGAACAGGAAAACAAGACAACCAAAACATAGCAAAGGGGAGAAACACAGCAACCAATAACAAAAGGGGGAGGGAAACCAACTAAATCACGTAACACGGAGCAAGAACAATCTTTGCTGAGCTTTATTGGTGGCCATGATGTTGTGGCCCGGGAAAAGTTTGATTTTCCAGCTCGCTCCGTTAGTGGTGAAGGAGTTGGCTGAAGCCGTCCGTCTCCCACTACCCACGTTAAAATCCCCGGCCGAATTACCTACTGTTTTAGACACACCAAGGTCGTGAGGTAATTTAATTGCTCTCCGAATCCACATCTCTGAGATTTCAAGAATATATCTTATATCTTATCTATATCTTTGACCAGAATATAACCTTTTTGACGAGAGCAGCGCGTTCCCGATCACAAAACTCTCCCCGCCACTGTGAATAAATCACAATCCGAATGCACAAGGTTTTATTACTGAGGTCACATTGAGGTGGCTGCACATTTATTTGCGGACTTCCATGTGAGAATCATCAAAGGCGAACGGCGCATGACATGCGTCGCGATCAAACGTTAGCAATTGGTTATGGCAGATCAGAGTGACTCTGAGCAGATCCAATAGTTTTAAACTTCAACAGAGTACCCGCCTTCAAGGAAGTAAACGCTTGTCAATGGAGAGTGGCCAGACTCTCTGTACAAATGAAATGTACGAGAGTCTGGTAAGACTAGGCTAGGGCTGTTAGCCTGTGATGATAAATGTTTGGATAGCCCAAAACATTTGTAAGCACGAGTTGTCACTTTTCTTGACAGACAAAGGTCAGACAAATCATTGGGTAGCTGAACAGATGTTTTCAAGCTGCCTCTTTTGCTTTAATTATATTTTTCTGTGTATAAATACTCTCAGGGACTGGAATAGGTTGGTTCAGTATGGGGGGAAAAAAAGAAGCCTCTTCAGGTCCTGGCGTAACCTTGTATGCTCAGCTGTTGCATTTCCTGACACAGTTATTCATATTCTAATGTCCTCCTGCTGTATGGAGAGATCATTGTGGATGTTTTGGAGAGGGAGCCCTGGTTGATTTTTTTGTGCTGGGTTTAGTATTGTCAGTCTTTGGCAGGGCTGCTATCTCCTCAGACAAAAGATGTTTGATCAGGGTTGTATTAGCATGTATTTAGCATGAAGAGCATCTTCTATCCCATGCTGGAAATTCGCCAGTCTGTGTGAATATGTACATTGGAAATGAATATTGGATGTGATGCTGCTTGGGCCAATAACACAGACCCAAAGGTCCGTAAATTATTTCCTGATTTATTTGGGAACATCAGGGCAAGGGATGACACTATGGGCCCTATTTTAACAATCTGAGCGCATGGTCTGAAGTGAATGGTGCAGGTCCACTTTTGCTAGTTTAATGACAAAAAAACGGTTAGCGCGCCAGGCGCATGGTCCACAAGGGTTGTACATAGTTTCTTAATGAGTCATGGGTGTGTTTTGGGCGTAACGTGCAATAAATCAGAGTCTCATCTCCCACTCCCTTTAAAAGGGCAAGCGCAACCCACTCCCAGTTGCGCTTGCACCATGGCAGATTGATATTTACATGGTTGAATTTGTGAGCAGAAATGTCTAAACGCTTCTCCAGAGTGGAATCCTTTTATCTTTAAAGGGGTGGTTCCGTGTTTTTTTTTCTAGGCTTGGTTGTGTTTATGGGGCGCAGTATAACATGTCTTAATACTTCTTTTTTTTAAAAACGCTGTATTTTTCTTATATTTTACCTTTATTCCACACCGCTGTCTCCACTGTCCTTTGAACATCTCGTTTGCTTCCTGCTTCTATGAAGCCCATCCCTCCGAAAAACGCAATGGTCTTAGATTGGTTAGATGGCCAAATGTAGATTAGATTAGATTAGATTCAACTTTATTGTCATTACACAAGTACAAGTACAAGGCAACGAAATGCAGTTTAGGTCTAACCAGAAGTGCTATAGCAGCAAGTGCAGGATATACAATGGTTGCATAAGTGCAGGACATGGATATGTACTGAATATGTATAAATAGAGAGATGGTTATTACTATAAACAGAACTGAATTTACAGGTGAATATGTACAGTGAATATAATATACAGATGGCTATTACTATAAACAGAATTTACAGGTGAATATGTACTATGAATATAATATACAGATGGCTATTACTATAAACAGAATTTTACATATAGAGGTATACAATAATATGTTAGGCTAATATGAGGAATATAGCAGTGGAGTAAGGTAGTGCAATAAATTATGGACAGAGCTATCCGAAAGAAAGTGTAAAAGTGCAGTGGAAAGTGGTTGCATATTACAGTTAGAAGTACGGTGCAAAATGCGAATGTAAACAGTTGGTACTATAAATACAGTCGGCAGTACAAATGAGCATAATCCAGTTAAGATATGGTAGTGCAGAATGCATAAGTAAACAGTTGTTACTGTAATAAACAGTCGGTAGTGCAAATAACAAAGTGAAGGCAGATGTGAGGTAGGAGAGGTAGCAGTTTATGAGGGAGTGGATCAACGGGGTTTGAGTTCAGTAAAGAGACAGCTCTGGGGAAAAAACTGTTCTTAAGTCTGCTGGTCCTGGTCCGGAGGCACCTGAAACGCCTGCCGGAGGGCAGGAGAGAAAACAGTCTGTGGGCTGGGTGAGAGGAGTCCTTAAGGATGCTGTGAGCTCGATGCAGACAGCGTTTCCTCTGGATGTGCTCGATGGCAGGTAGTGGAGTCCCTGTGATGCGCTGGGCAGTTTTCACCACCCGCTGCAGAGCCTTGCGCTCCGCAACAGAGCAGCTCCCATACCATACTCGACACAGTTGGTCAGGATGCTTTCTATTGCGCAGCGATAGAAGTTCACCAGGATAGCTGATTCTTCCTCAGTGTCCTCAGGAAGAAGAGGCGCTGGTGAGCCTTCTTGACCAGGCTGGAGGTGTTGGTCGTCCACGACATGTCCGCCGAGATGTGGATCCCCAGGAACTTGAAACTGGAGACACGCTCAACAGCCATTCCATTGATGTGGATGGTGTCGTGTGTGCCTCTTGACTCCTTCCTGAAGTCCACGATGAGCTCCTTCGTTTTGGTGGTGTTGAGGAGCAGGTTATTTTCAGTGCACCATGTGGCCAGGTGCTGGATCTCTTCTCTGTAGGCAGTCTCATCGTTGTTGCTGATGAGACCAATCACCGTAGTGTCGTCTGCAAACTTGACGATGGAATTAGATCCATACACAGGCTTGCAGTCTGAGGTGAAGAGGGAGTAGAGAAACGGACTTAGCACACAGCCCTGTGGTACACCAGTGTTGAGTGTGATGGACGTGGAGCAGGTGGATCCTGATCGAACATTCTGTGGTCTGTCAGTTAGGAAGTCCAAAATCCAGTTACACATTGAAGTGTTGATGCCCAGGTCTCCAAGTTTGGCTATTAACTTGGTTGGGATGACAGTGTTGAATGCTGAGCTGAAGTCAACAAACAGTATGCGTGCATAAGTGTTCTTATGGTCCAGATGGGTGAGCACAGAGTGCAGTGCCATGGAAACTGCATCCTCTGTGCTCCTATTGCTGCGATAGGCAAACTGGTGTGAGTCCAATGTGGATGGTAGAGAGTATTTTAGGTGTTCCAGGACCAGCCGCTCAAAGCACTTCATAACGATGGGTGTGAGTGCTACAGGGCGGTAGTCATTAGGGCACCTCGGGCTAGAGTGTTTTGGCACTGGCACAATGGTAGTGTGTTTAAAGCATGATGGTACAGCTGCTTGGGCAAGAGACAGGTTGAAAATGTCTTTAAAAACCCCAGCGAGCTGCTCCGCACATGCCCTGAGAACACGTCCAGGGATGTTGTCTGGTCCAGCAGCCTTGTGCGCGCTGATCCGGCTCAGTGCCTTGCAGACATCTGTGGAGGAGAGTGTGATTGGTGGGTGGTCAGCTGAGGGTTTGAGCTTGGTGGCAGTTTCTCTGTTGTCTCTTTCAAAGCGAGCATAAAAGTAATTTAGCTCGTTCAGGAAGTTGACATCAGTGGCTGCGGGGGTGGACCGGGTGGGTTTGTAGTCACTGATGGCCTGAATGCCCTGCCACATGCGTCGAGAGTCAGAGTTGGAAAAGTGTCCCTCTATCTTTAGCTTGTAGCAGTGCTTGGCCTTTTTGATGCCCCTCTTCAGGTTTGCTCTGGATGTGCTGTAGGCTTGTGCATCTCCTGATCTGAAGGCAGTATTGCGTGACTTCAGCAGGAGTCGCACTTCCCTGTTCATCCAAGGCTTCTGATTTGGGTATGTGGTGATCTGTTTCTGGGTTGTAACACTGTCAATGGTGGTATTGATATGATCCAATACAGAGGAGATGTAGGAGTCAATGTCTGTGTGAGCGCCACTGGTGGCTTGAGAAGCAAACATACTCCAGTCTGTGTTTAGAAACCTTTCCTGGAGTGTGGAATCTGCCCCCGCAGGCCACACCTTGATGGTCTTCACTGATGGCTTCACACGGTTGATGAGGGGTGCATATTTGGGTGTGAGAAACAAAGAGAGGTGATCTGACTGTCCCAGGTGGGGGAGGGGTGTTGCAACGTAAGCTCCAGCCATGTTTGTGTAAACATGGTCTAAGGTTTTGTTTCCTCTGGTGTGGCAGGAAACATGCTGGTGAAACTTTGGTAGCACTGACTTTAAGTTTGAGTGATTAAAGTCACCTGCAACAATAAACGCAGCTTCCGGGTGATAAGTCTGTTGTTTACTGATGGCTGCGTGAAGTTCTTTCATAGCAAGCTTGGCATCAGCATCCGGGGGAATATAGGCTGCAGTTATAATGGTGGAAGAGAACTCCCTCGGTAGATAAAACGGTCTACATTTAACCATGAGAAACTCAAGGTTAGCTGAACAATGACTCCCAACAATAGCAGAGTTTGTGCACCAAGCTTTGTTAATGTAAATGCACAATCCACCACCTCTGGTCTTACCGGAGCCACCTAATGTTCTATCTGCCCGGAGTGTGTGGCATCCCGCTAGTTCAATAGCGGTGTCCGGTATTCTGCTGTTTAACCAGGTTGCCGTGAAGATTAGGACGTTACAGTTCAAAAGTTTCTTGCTGTGTGTGATGCTGAATCGAATCTCCTCCATTTTGTTCACTAGCGACCGTACATTGGCAAGGAAAATGCTGGGTAAAGAGAGCCGATGTGGTGTTAGCCTTAGCTTAGCTCGTAGTCCTCCACGCTTCCCCCACCTTTGTTTACGATCTCGACGCCGCCTGCGAGCACTACCGCCCGGCCGGGTAGAGTGCATAGCCTCGGGTGTCCTAGTGATCTCAGGAAGGAGTCAAAGATTGTCCATAAAATTGTCGGAAATTCGCAAACCAATATCCAAAAGCTCACAATGGGTGTACGATGTAAAGGCACAACTGTTCTGTACGAACAGACCCGAGATGAGCAAGAAAAATACCGCAAAATTGCAGAATCTGGAGAGACCCTGAGCCTCGCGATGTACTCGCGCCGCCATTTTGGTCGTATCAAGTTTGTTGTTCTGCAACAGCTCTCTCTCTTTCGTAATGACTGCGACGTGGCCTCACCCACTTTGTTGCGTGTTCGCGGAGGCAGTGTTTATGTTAATAGCAAGGGTTTATGATGTCACCAACCCGGGAAGAAGCTTGTTGTAGTCCAAAACGGCCGTTTTTGTAGGCAATAAACTGCCATAACTTTAAAAGACAATATCTCCAATTGCATTGAACTTTCAGCGCTGTAACTTTGCATATACTGTTTATGCTCAAGCAGCAACATTACACACTAACTAAAGTTAAAAAAGTGAAATCGCATGCAACCACCCCTTTAATATTTAAAAATGTTTGTGTGCTGCTGCCCGTCCCTGTGTGTGTAATAAGCAAAGTGTACGCACGTTGTGCACCTGTCTATAGGCCTCTATTACTAACGCGCCCTTTAAATTAGGGGTGTACCGAAATTTCGGCCACCGAAAATGGCATTATCGGTTTCGGGCTGAAATAAAAAAGAAAAGAAAACGTAAACCGAAAATGAATGTCACCCGCCCCTCCCATCCGTGCGCAAGCGCTTAGGTGTCACTCACGGTCGAGCTTTTATCACGCGTCTGCCTATCAAATGTCAGCGGTATGAGAACAAATAGAGACGTATCTAGATGAACTACCCATTGCCAGAAGCGACAATCCCATTGACTACTGGCGGGCGAACGAAGGCCGCTTTCCATTGCTTGCGCGGATTGCACGCAGGTATTTATCTACCCCAAGCACCAGCAAAGACAGTGAGAGACTATTCAGTGCAGCATCTCATGTTCTTAATGAGAACCATTCTGTGATTTTTGTGTGCAGTTATTCAGATAATTGTGGATCTTTTTTCGCACAACTGTTCAAATTTTTTTTTTATTTGATGGAACTAGGGATGCACCGAATCCAGGATTCGGGTTTGGATTCGGCCGAATATTGGTCTTTTTGACGGGGTTCGGTTTCTGCCTCAGCACTATGCACGCTCCGCTGGTCGAACGTAATGACACTGCTGTTGAAAGTGAAAATGGAACTCATGAACAGAAAACGTGGCAGTATGCTACTTTAAGTCAAAAGAAGGCGATTCATGTCGAGCTACATGTTCAATTTGCAATGTCGATTTGTCTCATGATGACAAGGACCCTAAACAACAGCTGCTGTTAAAAAATTTGCGTATGAAACATCTGAGAGAATACGAGTTGTGCATGAGGGAATCTACAGACCGCAGCCAAAATGTATTTTATTTTACTGTGCCAACAGCCGCATATAGACCATATAAAATATAAAAAAGAATAAAATACATAGACCTACACTAAATATTTTTCACTTAAATAATTATCAAATTAAGATGACAAAACGAAAATGCACTGAATCCGTAAGCTTTGAATAAGAACCAAATAGAAGGCCTAGGCTACCTCAATCCACACCTTGTATGTTTTTTGTTTGTTTTTTAAGCAACATGTCTAAGTGATGTGGGTTAGTCTGGAGCGCAGCCTGTTGACAGTTAAACCCGCGGCAGAAACTACCTCAATCCTTCTGTCTCCGCAGCTCGCAAGCCTCCTGCGCTCTCCGTTGTGTTGTTCTTTGAAACGAAAGAGGACGATTCGGGGTCATTTTTCTATAAACCATCAGGAAACAGCGGCGAGAAGAACATACGTGACAATGTTTACTTTAGTAATCTTGACCAAAACCACACTATTAAAAGCCTTAAACAAGACTTCAGATGGCACTGGTGTCCCGGGAATACAGAGATAACGCCTCGCTAGAATGGCCAGCCTCCTGAAGCGCCGTTCATTTGCTTTCCACCAGTCAGGAGCTTGTTCTACTGCTGTATTTTTCTGTCGAAATGGTCCCACACAGTAAGCTTTTCTATTTTGCGAGATATTTCTGGTTTGTGGTTGCACGTACATGTCGACGCGCTCCGTGAGTGAACAAATAATGCTATACAGCATATTTTTCTTAACCATGCATCAAAAAACAAACAAACAAAAAAGCGTTAAAAACATTTAAACCGTTTAACTGATAGTATTAATCGGTCAAAGTTCTTACTTTCGGTTAACGGTTAAATGGTCAATAGCATCCCAACACTGCTGTGGACGTTGTTTACTTCGTTAATGTGTTAACTGTGATAATGGACTGAGGATGGGAGAAGGATTCGGTATTCGGCCGAACCCCAAAAATCTGGATTCGGTGCATCCCTAGATGGAACATAAAACTTAAAGAATACAATTATTTGGTATTATTATTCATATGTATTGTTAAAAATATTTTAGGTTTTGTTATGTAACTTAATAAAATTTTGATTTGTGATTTTATTTTTTATTTTTTTCTTCCTTTCAGATCCATTAAATTCAAGCAATTTAATATATTTTAGTATACGTTTTTAAAAGAAGCCATTTTCGGCTTCAGTTTCGTTTTTCGGCCAAGTGTATCCTAAATTTTCGGCTTCAGTTTTGGCCCAGAATTTTAATTTCGGTGCATCACTACTTTAAATAACACGGAAAATACTGCACTATTGATTTTAGACCAGGTTTTTGTTGGTCAATGGCGCAGTCATTTTCAGTTGCCTCAAATTGGCGACGTGCCATCAATGCTCCTGAACATAGTTTTCAGACAAGCACGACCATGGGCGAACAGATGGGCGCGAGTGCATTTGCTATTTAAACAACGTGGCGCTGGACGTGAAAATGATGGGCTGAAACTAGCAAAAAACACTTGCAGAGGCCTGCTGTCCCATTGCGCTGGGTGTATGATAGGGGCCTATGTGTCCTGGCTAGCTGTAAATTGTTTACGAAGCTTCTTGCAAAACAATGAGTAAATGGCTGAGACCAACTCGGGCCCATCACAACCCACAGCAAATCTTCACGCACTATGCATCACAAATCCATAAAAGGGATGCATATATCCATATTGTATTTGTTATTTAGGGTCCTAAATTAATAAAAAAAAAAAAAGATATAATTCCTCAAATTTTTTGTTTTTCTATTGAATTTTTCTGTATTCCATTTTAATGGCTTATTTAAATTTTAGTAATAAAAAAGATGTCCATGTGTCACAGGGCCCTAGTTATTTTTCTGTTTATACATAGACACACACTCCTGGCCAAAAACATTTGGCCAAGCCCATTGGCTAAAAAAATGGCTAAACACTAAGCATTTAAAGCTCTTAACCACAAATTATTGGTCAGGAAATCAGCTTAAATGTAATGCCTGATGTCTAAATTCACTTGTAACATATGAAAGTTTTTAATGTTTTATTTTTTATTTATTTAGACAAAATAGTATCAAATGTATTAATGATTAGCCATATCATAAAATAATTATTGCTTTATAGGTATCAATCAATTTTAATAATACATATTTTGTATCCCTACACAATAAATGTTCAGCAAAATGTTCACAATAAATAAATCTTCAAAACTGTTGAATATTATAGAGGTTTAGAGGATTTAATTTACTGATTTGATCAACTTGACTTTTTGAGTTTCAGTTCAGTTTAAGTTAAGTTTCCACAGCCATCCAAATGGAAAATATCCCATTGGTCCCTGATTCCCACCAATCAGAATGCTGATAGATTAAGCACTTACATACTTTTCAAGCTGGAACTTTAAGTATGAATTGGAGTATGTTCAGTATTTAAGTATGGTTAATAATCCCTTCATTGCGAACCGAAATTCAAAAACATCTCTATCTCTTTCTGAGCGTATCTTCTCCATCTTTCTCTCTCACTCTGTTAAAATGTGTAGTGATTGCATTGTGGCAAAGAGAGCTGATCTGCATAATTGGAGTATGAATGTGGGCTGTGTGTATGTGTGTGTGAGCGAGTGTTGCAAAGTGCATTTGGAGAGCTCTTAATGTGCTTTTAAATGTTCAGTAATTGTGAAGAGCTGAGTTTTGGAGTGTGGAGATGTGGGAGAGGATCTTGTGACTCACCACTGATCTTAAAGCATCCACAGACACACACCATGCACCCCTCCTGTCGCACTATTGTCTGCTTGAACGCCTCGCTTTCAGCCTGTTGAGTGTCATCTCCTGTCTATTGAAATGTGCTCACAACAATCAAATCACAGATGCCGTTCATATGAGCTTATATAAGGGCGAGAGAGGGCTGAGATTATACTGCTGTGGCCACAGAGCCAGAATGAGACCTTTTTGTTTCTGTTCATAATGAAATGCACCCATAAACACTTTTCTCAGCAGGGCAACATCTACGCCTGGGCTTTACAAAGCAGCTTAACAAAGAAACTGATCCACTAGGGTTGCGTGGTATACCTAGTCTTGTACTAAAAAGGTACCAGAATGTACCATGTTACTATATCATCGTTTTGCAGATTTCATTACCTTGCCTGAAAAATAATGTGTTCAGTTTAGGATGTGTGATTTTTGGAGGTAATGTGAATAATTAAGTGGGTGTTTAAGTGCATTTTGCTGAATTTGACATTGTAACTATTTCATGTTGTAATTCATTTGTAAATCAAGTCCAAATGGGATGTTTAACAAAAGAAAGATTGTTTTACACACTCTTTATGTGGCAGAACATAATTATCATCAAAGCTCTGTAATGATATAATCTCATATTCATGTAGAAATATTAATGGGAAGCCTATCAAACAACAATGGCAAAGAATATCTGTTGCATGTGTAAGTAATGTTTGGGGGTATATAAATTTAAGGTATATATTCAAGGTATATATTTAGTCAAGATACCGAGGACCAGAAGCTGGTATCGCACCAAAGCCAAATATTTGGTATCAATTTAAACCTACTTCCAGTCTAATCAGTTGTCATGATGTCAAAACTTTCTTTTAGAATATTATATTAATGTTATTTGAATAACAGACAAATTAATATTCTTACCTTTTAGATATGTGTCTTTACATAGTTTTTGGGATTTTAGATAGAGAGAGTGATGCGTTTTCTGTGTAGGCCTAATCCTGTTCTGAGAAGATTGGTGGAACTTTGGGAATTTCACAGTCATATGAACAGAAGTTTAAAATGAAGCTGGGTGGTTGCATCTCATTGACTACCACAATGCAGTTACTTAACTAAGTTGGTAAATATATAAAATTAAAGTTGGCCTATGCAGATGAGGCTTCTTGAATATTTAAGTTTATTGGGATATGTGCAAACTCATAGAGGTGTTGTTTGCCTTCACACTTCACAAGTTTTTGGTTTTGTCAGTTAATATAAACATGAAAGTCTCATTTGAGGTGAGAGCAGAGATTACTCTCATATCTGTCACAAGTTCAACTAATACATTTTTCTCTTCAATATTTTGTAAGTGTGAAATTACCTTAAAGCTTCATGGTAGTCTCATTACTTATTAATTGAAAAAATGACCCATGTTAAGGCCTGTTCACACCGGGACGATTTTCGCGCGCGTTTATCGCCGACGTTTAACGCCTCGTGACTAAACAATGGGCGCCAATGTGAGTGTGCACACCGACGCGTAAAACGCCAGGCGTATATGGAAAGCCAACAGGGCCAAAAACGCGTGAATTTTAACACGTATTTCACGCGTATTTCACGCGTGAAATACACGTAAAATACGTGTTAAATACGTGTGACGAATCAGCGCGTATTTCATGCGTATTTAACACGTGAAATACGCGTGAAATACACGTAAAATACGCGTTAAATTTCATTTTGAATGGGTCAGTGTCATTGGCTGCTTAAGACTTGGGTCTAACCATTTCTGTGAGCTTAGAGGGGTGTCCCATTCATAGACTAGGCTACCACCATTTAACATAGATAAGCTTATTTATTTTGTCCTTTTTATTGTTTCTTTGTTGGTATGGAAAATGTAGCCTAGATAAAAAATAAAATTGCTATAATATATATAAAAATAAAAATCATGCCTTTTTGTGAATAAACACATTAAAAAAAGCATATGTGACATCTTAAAAATTAAGATTACTTGTACATACTCTACTTATGAAACTATACAGTAAAAAATATAGATCTGAGTTGCACAGTTTAATTTATCACATTTATATTATTGTGCTATTGTATGTTTAAGCATTGTATGTTTAAGGCTATAAAGGATCTGAAGATATATATTGTAACCTTTCTAAAAAACTTTTTTTGACAAAAATCTTAATGCTTTGATAAAGCTATAATGTCCACTAATGTGTTTATTTACAAAAAAGCATGAGTGGAGCAAAAACCAGGCAATTTTATTTTATCTAGCCTACAATTTCATAAAACATAAAACAATTTAAATATATTATTTCTATACAAAAGACAAAATAAATAGGCTGATAAGCTGATCTATAGCATGTTAAATGGTGGTAGCCTAGTCCAGTGGTTCCCAACCACAGTCCTGGTGGACCCCCAACAGTGCACATTTTGGATGTGTCCTTTGTCTGACACACCCACATCAGGTCTTGGAGTAGCTACTAATGAGCTGATGACCTGAATCAGGTGTGTTTGATTGAGGAGACATGCAAAATGTGCACTGTTGGGGGTCCACCAGGACCGTGGTCGGGAACCACTGGCGTAGTCTGTGAATGGGACACCCCTCTAAGCTCACAGAAATGGTTAGACCCAAGTCTTCAGCAGCCAATGACACTGACCCGTTCAAACTGAATTTTAACGCATATTTTACGTGTATTTCACGCGTATTTCACGTGTTAAATACGCGTGAAATACGCGCTGATTCGTCACACGTATTTAACACGTATTTTACGTGTATTTCACGCGTGAAATACACGTAAAATACGTGTTAAATACGTGTTAAAATTCACGTGTTTTTGGCCCTGTTGGCTTTCCATACGCGTAAAAGCGTCATAAAAAAAAAACGCCTCGGGTTCGTTTTTTTATTTTGACGCGGCGCGTAAAAAACTGTCCGACCAATGAGATCCGCGCTTTTGTTCACGTGCCTGGAGCTGCTGAAGTGACAGTAAAACACGACTTGGTGGCGCTCAAGCACAAAATCGGTCTTGCCGAGCACACACTGATACGACGAAGAAGTAGTAAGTAGACAAAGAAGAAGATAGGCTGCTAATGCTGCTTGCCAGTGAGCAAAAAGTGTGTGAATGGTTTTGCCATAGACATAATATATCTGTGGTTTTGGCAAGCACGTAAATACTCTCTCCTCTTCTTCTGTGTGACAAGCGAGTGTCAGAAGCGTAAAGTGCCGCAGCACCACCTTGTGTACCGGGAGCGCATCTACTGAATGTGCACGTTCACTCGGCGCAACGCCAGTGGAAATCGCTTGGGTGTGAACACTCAAGACGCGCCGAAAAACGTCACGAAAAACGCTGGCGATAAGCGCGTGCGATATTCGTCCCGGTGTGTACAGGCCTTGAGACTAACCTTAATTTTTTTATTTTATTTAGCTGTTCTTCTGAGCTGTTTATTTAGCTGTTCTTTTCTGTAAAAGCATTAAGCATCTTCAAAACAAAGGATACATTTACTTGAAATATATATTTCAAAATGTATATTTTAAGAATATATAATGAATTAAGTTTTTAGTTTTGTTGCAAAAACTCATTGGGATACGTCTTTACGTTATTTATTGAATTGCTACTTGTTTACTACTTGTTTTAAGCATAAGACTCACTACATGTTATGTTCACTACTGTTCAAAAGTTTTAGGTTGGTAAGAATGTTTTTGAAAGCTATCACGGTAAAGCTTTTCAATAAGGTTGTATTAGTTAACATTAGTTAATGCATTAGTTAACATGAACTAACCATGAACAATGCCTGTAGCTTTACTGTTTTTGTAAGGTTATTTTACTGTACATATTTGCATTAGTTTATGTAGCAGTTGACACACACTAAGGATGAACATTTCTAACTCACCATCTTACTCTAAAGGTAAAAATGCTGTTGTGTACCTTATCAACATTATTTAATAAGCCATTTATTTTGGGCTGTTGGTAAACATAATTCTAAAGTGGAAACCATCTAAACATCAGATAGATTGTTTATAAATGTTCCTCCTTACCGTGTGTCAACTGCTACGTAAACTAATGTAAATATGAACAGTAAGATAACCTTACAAAAACAGTAAAGCTACAGACATTGTTCATGGTTAATTTATGTTAACTAGGCAAGGCAAGTTTATTTACATAGCACATTTCATACACAATGGTAATTTGAGGTGCTTTACATAGAAAGGGTATTAAAATAGTGATAGAATAATCACAACATATGCATAAGAAATAAAAAATTCCATGTATAAAAAATAAAAATAACAATCATATTTAACTAAAGACTAAAATACTATTCCTGACTAAATTCGGGGCTCCCCTGTCTGAACAGAACAGTCAGAGATTTTCGTTTCATGAGACACACTAGTAGCAGCCCGGCTTGCTAGTGACCTCCTGCCCCTCAATAGGGAGGAGTTTTTCAGACACCTTCTGCCTCTAATGCATTCATTAATGTTAACTAATTTCACTGTTAACGTTAATAGATGCATTAATATACAGGGAGTGCAGAATTATTAGGCAAATGAGTATTTTGACCACATCATCCTCATTATGCATGTTGTCTTACTCCAAGCTGTATAGGCTGGAAAGCCTACTACCAATTAAGCATATTAGGTGATGTGCATCTCTGTAATGAGAAGGGGTGTGGTCTAATGACATCAACACCCTATATCAGGTGTGCATAATTATTAGGCAACTTCCTTTCCTTTGGCAAAATGGGTCAAAAGAAGGACTTGACAGGCTCAGAAAAGTCAAAAATAGTGAGATATATTGCAGAGGGATGCAGCAGTCTTAAAATAGCCAAGCTTCTGAAGCGTGATCATCGAACAATCAAGCGTTTCATTCAAAATAGTCAACAGGGTCGCAAGAAGCATGTGGAAAAACCAAGGCGCAAAATAACTGCCCGTGAACTGAGAAAAGTCAAGCGTGCAGCTGCCAAGATGCCACTTGCCACCAGTTTGGCCATATTTCAGAGCTGCAACATCACTGGAGTGCCCAAAAGCACAAGGTGTGCAATACTCAGAGACATGGCCAAGGTAAGAAAGGCAGAAAGTCGACCACCACTGAACAAGACACACAAGCTGAAACGTCAAGACTGGGCCAAGAAATATCTCAAGACTGATTTTTCTAAGGTTTTATGGACTGATGAAATGAGAGTGAGTCTTGATGGGCCAGATGGTTGGGCCCGTGGCTGGATTGGTAAAGGGCAGAGAGCTCCAGTCCGACTCAGACGCCAGCAAGGTGGAGGTGGAGTACTGGTTTGGGCTGGTATCATCAAAGATGAGCTTGTGGGGCCTTTTCGGGTTGAGGATGGAGTCAAGCTCAACTCCCAGTCCTACTGCCAGTTTCTGGAAGACACCTTCTTCAAGCAGTGGTACAGGAAGAAGTCTGCATCCTTCAAGAAAAACATGATTTTCATGCAGGACAATGCTCCATCACACGCGTCCAAGTACTCCACAGCGTGGCTGGCAAGAAAGGGTATAAAAGAAGAAAATCTAATGATATGGCCTCCTTGTTCACCTGATCTGAACCCCATTGAGAACCTGTGGTCCATCATCAAATGTGCGATTTACAAGGAGGGAAAACAGTACACCTCTCTGAACAGTGTCTGGGAGGCTGTGGTTGCTGCTGCACGCAATGTTGATGGTGAACAGATCAAAACACTGACAGAATCCATGGATGGCAGGCTTTTGAGTGTCCTTGCAAAGAAAGGTGGCTATATTGGTCACTGATTTGTTTTTGTTTGGTTTTTGAATGTCAGAAATGTATATTTGTGAATGTTGAGATGTTATATTGGTTTCACTGGTAAAAATAAATCATTGAAATGGGTATAAATTTGTTTTTTGTTAAGTTGCCTAATAATTATGCACAGTAATAGTCCCCTGCACACACAGATATCCCCCTAAAATAGCTAAAACTAAAAACCACTTCCAAAAATATTCAGCTTTGATATTAATGAGTTTTTTGTGTTCATTGACAACATGGTTGTTGTTTAATTATTAATGTTGTAAAATTAATCCTCAAAAATACAACTTGCCTAATAATTCTGCACTCCCTGTATGTGTGAGTCAAGATTAACTAATGCTGAACAGCTGTGTTTTTCATGATTAGTTCATGTTAAATAATGCATTAACTAATGTTAACTAATACAACCTTATTGTAAAGTGTTACCAAAATGGCTTATGTTCACTGCTACGGCGTGTTTTTAATTAAAAAGAAGGCAAGGCGAGACAAGGCTATTTATAGCACATTTCATACACAATGGTAATTCAAAGTGCTTTACATAGAAAAGGAATTAAAATAATATTTTTTTTAATTTCTTATGCTGTTCTGATTATGTATAAGAAACAAAAATAACAATTAAAGCAGATAATCCCTGAATCATTAAGTTTGTGGCACCCCTGCCCAAATGGAAAAGTCAGAGAGCATCGGTTCACGAGACACACTTGTAATAAGCTTCCTAGTGACTTTCCTACCCTTTAATGGGGGTGGATTATTCCCACACCTTCTGCCTCTGATGGCTTCCGGTACCTCCAACCCCTTAATGGAGTGGAGTATTCCCACACCTTCTGCCTCTGATGGCTTCCGGTACCTCCAACCCCTTAATGGAGTGGAGTATTCCCACACCTTCTGCCTCTGATGGCTTCCGGTACCCCCAACCCCTTAATAGAGTGGAGTATTCCCACACCTTCTGCTTCTGATGGCTTCCGGTACCCCCAACCCCTTAATAGAGTGGAGTATTCACCACACCGTCTGCTTCTGATGGCTTCCGGTACCCCCAACCCCTTAATAGAGTGGAGTATTCACCGCACCGTCTGCTTCTGATGGCTTCCGGTACCCCCAAGCCCTTAATAGAGTGGAGTATTCACCACACCGTCTGGTTCTGATGGCTTCCGGTACCTCCAACCCATTAATGGCATGGAGTATTCACCCACCGTCTGCTTCTGATGGCTTCCGGTTCCTCCAACCCCTTAATGGAGTGGAGTATTCAGAATTAGAAACACGCATCCATACTTTATCTGAGAGTAGTGAGGATGTAACAGCTTTAGACACTGATTTGGATGTGAATAGCTTAGTGAACTCTGTACATTCTTCGGTTCCGGCTGCAGGGCCCTCGCAGCAGGGCAACTGGGTGACAGTGAGGCAGCATAGTCGCAGACCAAAAAAACGCTTTTCCGTTCCGGTTAGAACATCAAACAGGTTCTCCCCTCTCAGTGAAGCACCCACTGAGTATCCTGTTGAAAGTGCCCTAGTCATTGGTGATTCTATTACACGGAATGTGAAGATACCAGCCACCATAGTCACTTGTTTACCGGGAGCCAGAGCGCCTGACATCAAAGCAAATTTAAAAGTGCTGGCTAAAGCTAATCGTAAATTCTCTAAGATTATTATTCACGTCGGCACTAATGATGTTCGACTTCGCCAGTCGGAGATCACCAAAATTAACATTAAAGAGGTGTGTGAACTCGCTAGTACGATGTCAGAGGCTGTTTATTGTTCTGGTCCGCTCCCCGTTAGAAGGAGTGATGAGATAGTTAGCAGGCTGTCATCACTCAATGGCTGGTTGTCTAAGTGGTGTCTGCAAAATAACATAGGGTTCATAGACAATTGGAAAAGTTTTTGGGGCAGACCTGACCTGTTGAAGAAGGATGGCATCCATCCCTCCTGGGGTGGTGCCGCTCTTCTCTCTAGTAATTTGGCACATAGTCTTAGAGCTAAACCTTGACTCACTAGGGCCCAGGTCAGGAAGCAGACAAACTGGCTAAACCGACCGTCTGCTAGCTGTCTCACGTCACCGGAGTCAGATAAATCCCAGCACATAGAGACTCTTTCACCGAGATATTATCATATAGAGACTGTGTCTGTTCCCCGAATTAGTAAATACAAAAAAACATCAAAACCATTCAACAGTAAAAATTTAATTGATGTCCAACAAATAAACAAAAGAAATAATACAGATGAACAATTGATAAAGCTTGGGTTGCTGAATATTAGATCCCTTTCCCCAAAAGCGCTTATTGTTAATGATATTATTAAAGATAATAATCTTGATGTGCTGTGTTTGACAGAAACCTGGCTAAAACCTGACGACTACATTACCTTAAATGAGTCCACCCCCCAAGATTATTGTTATAAACATGAGCCGCGTCTGAAAGGTAAAGGGGGAGGGGTTGCTGTAATTTATAATAATATCTTCAGTATTACTCAGAAGTCTAGTTTCAAATATAATTCCTTCGAAGTTTTGGTGCTTTATGTAACGCTATGTAGTGTACATGACAAAACCCGTTCAACATTGGTGTTAGCTACTGTATACAGGCCACCAGGGCATAATACAGACTTTATCAAAGAATTTGCTGACTTTCTATCAGAATTAGTACTGGCCGTAGATAAAGTACTAATTGTTGGTGATTTTAATATCCATGTAGACAACGAAAAAGACGTATTAGGATTAGCATTTAAAGATACACTAAACTCTATTGGAGTTAGGCAACACGTGTCAGGACCCACTCATCGCCATAATCATACTTTAGACCTAATATTGTCACATGGAATTAATGTTGATACCGTTGAAATTCTGCAGCAGAGCGATGACATCTCAGATCATTACTTAGTATCTTGTATACTTAATTTAGCTAAAGTTGCAAAGCCGCCCCCTCGTTTCAAAAATGGCAGGACAATCACTGCCGCTACTAAAGATTGCTTTTTAAATACTCTTCCTCATCAGTATCATCTCCTCAGCAACCCAGACAGCATAGAAGAACTCGATGTTGCAACAGAAACTATTGACTCTCTCTTTTCCAGTACTTTAGACACAGTTGCTCCTCTGCGCTTAAAGAAGATTAAAGAAAATAGTCCAACGCCGTGGTACAACGAGCACACCCGGGCCCTTAAAACAGCAGCCAGAAAAATGGAGCGCAGCTGGAAGAAAACAAAACTAGAGGTCTTTCGAAATTCGTGGAAAGAGCACATGATCGCATACAGAAAGGCCGTAAAAACTGCTAGATCCGCTTATTTCTCAACTCTCTTGGAAGAAAACAAACACAACCCAAGGTATTTATTCGATACAGTGGCTAAATTAACCAAAAATAAAGCTTCAACTTCTGATGATTGTAAACAGCACAGCAGTAATGACTTTATGAACTTCTTCACATGTAAAATTGATAATATTAGGAAGAAAATTTTAACCATGCAGCCGTCTACTACAGTATCACATCAGACAGAGCATTGTAGTGTCACTGAGGAAAAATTACAATCATTCACTGCTATAGGAGAAGAAGAATTGGCTAAACTCGTTAAATCATCAAAATCAACAACATGTATGCTTGACCCTGTACCGACTAGGCTATTAAAAGAGATGCTACCAGAGGTCATAGATCCTCTTCTTAATATCATTAATTCATCTTTGTCATTAGGATATGTACCGAAAACTTTTAAGTTGGCTATTATTAAACCACTTATTAAAAAACCGCAACTTGATCCTACAGAATTAGTCAATTATAGACCAATCTCAAATCTACCCTTTCTGTCAAAAATACTTGAAAAGGCAGTGTCTTCACAATTATGTTCCTTTTTAGAAAGAAATGGTATCTGTGAGGATTTCCAGTCAGGATTTAGACCGTATCATAGTACTGAGACTGCTCTCATCAGAGTTACAAATGATTTACTCTTATCATCCGATCGTGGCTGTATCTCTCTATTAGTGTTACTCGATCTTAGCGCTGCATTTGATACCATCGACCACAACATTCTTTTGAATAGACTCGAAAATTATGTAGGTATTAGTGGAATTGCTTTATCATGGTTTAAATCATACCTATGCGACCGTTATCAGTTTGTAGCAGTAAATGAAGAGATGTCACACCGATCGCAAGTTCAGTATGGAGTACCACAAGGCTCAGTGCTAGGACCGCTACTCTTCACCCTGTACATGCTACCACTGGGAGATATTATTAGGAAGCATGGCATTAGTTTTCATTGTTATGCTGACGATACTCAGCTCTATATTTCTTCACGCCCTGAAGAAATTTACCAATTCACAAGATTAACGGAATGCATAGCCGCCATAAAACATTGGATGACTGGTAATTTCCTGCAACTCAATTCAGAAAAAACTGAATTTTTAATTATTGGACAAAAAAGCTCCACAAGTAGTAACCTAGAATACTGTCTAACACTTGATGGCTGCTCTGTCAAGTCTTCGTCGTCAGTGAGGAACCTGGGTGTGCTCTTTGATACCAATCTTTCGTTTGAAAGCCACGTTTCTAGCATCTGTAAAACTGCTTTCTACCATCTTAAAAATATATCAAAATTACGGCACATGCTCTCAATGCAAAATGCTGAACAGTTAGTTCATGCGTTCATGACCTCAAGGCTAGATTATTGTAATGCTCTATTGGGTGGTTGCCCTGCTCGCTTAATAAATAAACTCCAGCTGGTCCAAAACGCAGCAGCTCGAGTACTTACTAGAACCAGGAAGTATGACCATATTAGCCCAGTTCTGTCAACATTGCACTGGCTACCTATTAAACATCGCATACATTTTAAAATCTTGCTTATTACTTACAAAGCACTAAATGGTTTAGCTCCCCAATACTTGAGCGAGCTCTTAACATATTATACTCCATCACGTCTACTGCGATCTCTAAATTCTGGCCAGTTGTTAATACCGAGAATATCCAAATCAACTGCAGGCGGTCGATCCTTTTCCTATTTAGCTCCTAAACTCTGGAACAGTCTTCCTAGCACTGTTCGGGAAGCAGACACACTCTGTCAGTTTAAATCTAGACTAAAAACACATCTCTTTACTGTGGCATACACATAAAACACTTTATCAATTAATTGATTGTTAGGCTGCATTAACTAGGTCAGCCGGAACCGGGAACACTTCCCATAACACCTGATGTACTCGTTACATCATCAGAAGAATGGCATCTACGCTAATGATATTCTCTCTGTTTTATCCCGAGGTTTACTGCAGTCAGCCAGATCTGGGCCGTATCCTAATCAGATGGTGGACCAGAGAAGACCAACACAGGACCCCGAAGTGTCTGCAGAGACCGTGTCAATTATCCTCCCCCTGCAACTGCCTCATCGACACGGCATCTAAATAAACCCGTCACCAGTGTGATGACTCCGATTGTTCGAATATTATCATTAAATAATACTTAAATCGATATGTCATCCGCAATAAACCCGTCTCCAGCGTGTTGCCTCCGATCATTCAAATATTGCACTTTAATAATTATTTAATCAACATCATCCTCAATAAACCCGTCTCCAGCGTGTTGCCTCCGGTCCTTTGAATATTCCGATCTATTATGACCTCTGACCTGTAAAGCAGCCAGAATAATAATAATAATAATACGTTGTTTGTAAATTGGCCAGAGGAGAACTGGCACCCCGACTGAGCCTGGTTTCTCCCAAGGTTTATTTTTCTCCATTAGGTCACCTAATGGGGTTTTGGTTTCCTTGCCACTGTTGCCTCTGGCTTGGCGTGCTCAGTTGGGGACACTATATTTTTCAACTAAACATCGAAATAAATCTAATTAATAAACTAATTTAACCATGTAAACTAAATTACTGATCTAATTATTGATCTAAAGCCCACACTGTCACCGTATGGAAATTGAAATGAACTGATGACATCAAATGGCTATACAGCTGAATAAAATTAGGCTGCATTATTTTGCTGTTTAACACTGTAAAGCTGCTTTGAAACAATCTACATTGTTAAAAGCGCTATATAAATAAAGTTGACTTGACTTGACTTGACTTGACCACACCTTCTGCCTCTGATGGCTTCCGGTACCTCCAACCCCTTAATGGCATGGAGTATTCACCCACCGCCTGCTTCTGATGGCTTCCGGTACCTCCAACCCCTTAATAGAGTGGAGTATTCACCACACCGTCTGGTTCTGATGGCTTCCGGTACCTCCAACCCCTTAATGGAGAGGAGTATTCCCACACCTTCTGCCTCTGATGGCTTCCAGTACCCCCAATCCCTTAATGGCATGGAGTATTCACCCACCGTCTGCTTCTGATGGCTTCCAGTACCTCCAACCCTTTAATAGAGTGGAGTATTCCCACACCTTCTGTCTCTGATGCCTTCCGGTACCTCCAACCCTTTAATGGAGTGGAGTATTCCCACACCTTCTGTCTCTGATGCCTTCCGGTACCTCCAACCCCTTAATGGAGTGGAGTATTCCCACACCGTCTGGTTCTGATGGCTTCCGGTACCTCCAACCCTTTAATAGAGTGCAGTATTCACCACACCGTCTGGTTCTGATGGCTTCCAGTACCTCCAAACCCAAATTTTTTTATTATTATTCACTCTTACTTTTCATGATTTTGGTAGGGTACAGCAAAACTACAGTGCCAAGCTATTTTACAGAGCTGTCAACACACTCTTAACAGCATGCCTTCTGTTGACGAACACCCCATTTATATATAAGACTATATTATTAAACTGTATATAAATTAATTTATTTACAAGTTTCATGCTTTTTTCCATTTTATTCATTGCACCTGTTTCTGAATATTGCTTTATCTAAGTATAGATCCATCAATATTCCGAAACAGATGCAGTTATTTTTCTTATATATATATATATATACTCACCTAAAGGATTATTAGGAACACCATACTAATACTGTGTTTGACCCCCTTTTGCCTTCAGAACTGCCTTAATTCTACGTGGCATTGATTCAACAAGGTGCTGAAAGCATTCTTTAGAAATTTTGGCCCATATTGATAGGATAGCATCTTGCAGTTGATGGAGATTTGTGGGATGCACATCCAGGGCACGAAGCTCCCGTTCCACCACATCCCAAAGATGCTCTATTGGGTTGAGATCTGGTGACTGTGGGGGCCATTTTAGTACAGTGAACTCATTGTCATGTTCAAGAAACCAATTTGAAATGATTCGAGCTTTGTGACATGGTGCATTATCCTGCTGGAAGTAGCCATCAGAGGATAGGTACATGGTGGTCATAAAGGGATGGACATTTAAACAATGCCCAATTGGCACTAAGGGGCCTAAAGTGTGCTAAGAAAACATCCCCCACACCATTACACAACCACCACCAGCCTGCACAGTGGTAACAAGGCATGATGGATCCATGTTCTCATTCTGTTTACGCCAAATTCTGACTCTACCATCTGAATGTCTCTACAGAAATCGAGACTCATCAGACCAGGCAAAATTTTTCCAGTCTTCAACTGTCCAATTTTAGTGAGCTTGTGCAAATTGTAGCCTCTTTTTCCTATTTGTAGTGGAGATGAGTGGTACCCGGTGGGGTCTTCTGCTGTTGTAGCCCATCCGCCTCAAGGTTGTGCGTGTTGTGGCTTCACAAATGCTTTGCTGCATACCTCGGTTGTAACAAGTGGTTATTTCAGTCAAAGTTGCTCTTCTATTAACTTGAATCAGTCGGCCCATTCTCCTCTGACATCTAGCATCAACAAGTCATTTTCGCCCACAGGACTGCCGCATACTGGATGTTTTCCCTTTTCACACCATTCTTTGTAAACCCTAGAAATGGTTGTGCGTGAAAATCCCAGTAACTGAGCAGATTGTGAAATACTCAGACCGGCCCGTCTGGCACCAACAACCATGCCACGCTCAAAATTGCTTAAATCACCTTTCTTTCCCATTCTGACATTCAGTTTGGAGTTCAGGAGATTGTCTTGACCAGGACCACACCCCTAAATGCATTGAAGCAACTGCCATGTGATTGGTTGATTAGATAATTGCATTAATGAGACATTGAACAGGTGTTCTTAATAATCCTTTAGGTGAGTGTATAATATTCTGTTGATTGAAATAAAAGAATGCTTGGTAATATTATTTTTAATATGAGAAAAAAAAATAATTGCCTACCACTTCCACAACAGTTAATTTTTTTCATCTGCAGAACAAAGTGAATAAAACCGTTTAACCGGCACCCCACTGCAAACCCACTCTACACTGCAGGCACATATAATTATGTTCATAAACAATATAAAAGTGAATTTGGCATGATAGGTCCCCTTTAATATATTTTAAAATGTAATTTATTCCTGTGATGGCAACTGCGTTTTTATCATCATTACCCCATTCTTCATCATTGCCCCATTCTTCAGTATCACATGATCCTTCAGAAATCATTCTAATGTGCTTATTTGCTGCTCAAGAAACATCTTATTATCAATGTTGAAAATAGTTGATCTGCCTAATATTTTTGTGGAAATTATTTTGTTTTAGATTTTTTGATAAAT
The DNA here is from genome assembly GCA_023566225.1 of Romanogobio albipinnatus. Lineage (NCBI taxonomy): Eukaryota > Metazoa > Chordata > Actinopteri > Cypriniformes > Gobionidae > Romanogobio > Romanogobio albipinnatus. The sequence goes on from CM042249.1 coordinate 31,633,458, forward strand.
GGAAAGCTCAAAAGCAACAGCATTTAACTGAAATATAAATCTTTTGTAACATGTAACTATCTTTACTGTAACCTTTTGATATATTGAATGCATCCTTGCAAAATAAAAGTATTAATTTTGTTCAACACATTGTGTATATGCTTTAAAAAAAAAAAAAACAGTTTGCCAAAAGGGAAAGAAAAATAAAATAAATTCTGACAACACAATTTTTAAAGTATGTTAAGTCTTGTTTTAAGAATGTTTATATATATTTTTCTTTAAAACAAGACTGATTCAGAGTAAAATGTTGCTTCTTGCTGATTGTATTAAATGAAATTGACAACAAGTCTTATCAGTAAACCAACAGTAAGTCCAGTCAACGTATCAGTGAATCCACAAAAACCCATCTATCCTATTAGGGGTCCTATAGAGGAGAGACAGACACATGAATGTTGAAGAATAAAAATAGAGGAGCAGAGATTTTTTAAGTGAGATAAAATAAAGCACAGTTGATCTTTTTTTCTTGATCTCTACACGCTGTCACGCTGTCAAGGGCTAATCTTCACTATCTCTATCTTCACTATTTTTTATTTATATAGCGCTTTTAACAATGCAGATTTTTTTGAAAGCAGCTTTACAGTGTTAAACAGGAAAATAATGCAACATAATTTTATTCAGCCTTATAGCCATTCTGGAGAAAACGGTGATGCCATCAGTTAATTTCAATTATCATACAGTGACAGTGTGGGCTTTAGATCAGTGATTAGATCAGTAATTTAGTTTATATGGTTAATTTAGTTTAATAATTCGATTTATTTGGATATTTAGTTGAAAAATCTAGAAAAATTTAGTGTCCCCAACTGAGCATGCCAAGCCAGAGGCAACAGTGGCAAGGAAACCAAAACCCCATCAGGTGACCTAATGGAGAAAAATAAACCTTGGGAGAAACCAGGCTCAGTCGGGGTGCCAGTTCTCCTCTGGCCAATTAACAAACAGCGTATTATTATTATTCTGGCAACTTTACAGGTCAGAGGTCATAATAGATCGGAATATTCGAAAGATCGGAGGCAACATGCTGGAGACGGGTTTATTGAGAATGACATATCGATTTAAGAATTATTAAATTGTAATATTCTAACAATTGGAGTCATCATGCCGGAGATGGGTTTATTAAGGATGCCGTGTCGATGATGCAATTTCAGGGGAGTCTAATTGACACGGTCTCGGTCTCTGCAGACACTTCAGGGCCCTGCGTTGGTCTTCGCTGGGCGCAGGTCCACCATCTGATCTGGATAAGGCCCGGATCCCACTGACTGCAGTAAACCTCGGGATAAAACAGAGAGACTATCATTAGCGTAGATTCCATTCTTCTGATGATGTAACGAGTACATCAGGTGTTATGGGAAGTGTTCCCGGTTCCGGCTGACCTAGTTAATGCAGCCTAACAATCAATTCATTGAAAAAGTGTTTTATGTGTATGCCACAGAAAAGAGATGTGTTTTTAGTCTAGATTTAAACTGACAGAGTGTGTCTGCTTCCCGTACAATGTTAGGAAGACTGTTCCAGAGTTTAGGTGCTAAATAGAAAAGGATCGACCACCTGCAGTTGATTTCGATATTCTCTGTATTTAAAATGTATGCAATGTTTAATAGGCAGCCAGTGCAGTGTTGACAGAACTGGGCTAATATGGTCATACTTCCTGGTTCTAGTAAGAACTCGAGCTGCTGCGTTTTGGACCAGCTGGAGTTTATTTATTAAGCGAGCAGGGCAACCACCCAGTAGAGCATTACAATAATCTAACCTTGAGGTCATGAACGCATGAACTAACTGTTCAGCATTTTGCATTGAGAGCATGTGCCGTAATTTAGATATATTTTTAAGATGGTAGAATGCAATTTTACAGATGCTAGAAACATGGCTTTCAAACGAAAGATTGGTATCAAAGAGCACACCCAGGTTCCTCACTGACGACGAGGACTTGACAGAGCAGCCATCAAGTGTTAGACAGTATTCTAGGTACTTGTTCACAGAAAGAATATTGGGTGTTAATTGTGGTTTAATTTCATTAGACCAAGAAAAAGCTTTTGACCACATAGAACATGAATATTTGAGAGATGTTTTAGATGCTTTTGGTTTTAGTCAGAGTTTTATAAACATGATTGGGGCCATGTACCGTAACATTGAGAGTATTCTCAAAGTCAATGGTGGTTTGAGTGCTCCTTTTGAAGTACAGAGAGGAGTTCGACAGGGATGTGCCATGTCAGGAATGTTATACTCCCTGGCTATTGAACCTCTACTCCATAAACTAAGAACTGAGTTGAGTGGGCTTACTATACCACACTGTAATGTCTCATTGCACCTTTCTGCTTATGCTGACGATGTCATTGTTTTTATATCTGGTGCTGATGATATAAAAAAATTGGAGATTATTGTTAACAGATTTAAAAAAATCTCTTCTGCAAAAGTCAACTGGGGTAAAAGTGAGGCCCTTTTAATGGGTGACTGGAATAGCGGTCCGCCCAGTTTACCTGGAGGTTTAATCTGGAAGAAAGGTGGATTAAAATATCTTGGAATTTTTTTAGGAGATGATGATTTTATTCAAAAGAATTGGGATTGTATGCTGGAAAAAATAAAAGGTCGCTTGCATAAATGGAATGGCTTCTTCCCAAACTGTCTTATCGAGGCCGTACACTCATAATTAACAACTTGGTGGGGTCCTCTTTATGGCATAAACTTGCTTGTGTTGATCCACCTGTTGGACTTTTACCAAAGCTTCAAGGAGAGATGGATAACTTTTTCTGAGTCAATTTGCACTGGACACCTCAAAGCGTTCTTTTCCTGCCAAGAGAGGAAGGAGGTCAAGGTCTGGTTAATCTGGTCAGCAGAGGAGCGACTTATCAGTTGCAGTTCATTCAGCGATTGCTGACGGGACCTCAAAATCTGGTGTGGAAACCTTTGGCACAAACCATCTTGAACGGGGTGAATGGAATGGGACTTCATGTCGCTCTTTTCTTAATGGATCATACTCATCTTGATATGACTGGACTACCCTCTTTTTATAAAAGTCTTTTTAAAGTGTTAAGGCTTTTTAAACATCAGTGGACAGAGTCCGCTACATCTCTCTTTTGGTTGCTTGAGGAACCTGTGGTGTTTGGAAGTCGCCTTGATGTGTCAGGAGATGACTTTCCAGGGCTAAAAGACTTACTTGTGGAGTGTACTATACAAACCACCATTGACTAAAAGGGCAGGAGATCTCCAGTGGAGAATCTTGCATGGTGCAATAGCCGTTAACGCTTTTGTGACGGAAATGAACAAAACCTTTCTACTGTAATATCATTTCTACTGTAAATGATATTTGTCTTTTCTGTGCCGAGAGAGAAACAATATTTCATTGTTTTATGAATTGTGACATACTGTCTTCACTCTTTGATCTTTTAGAATTCTTATTCTCTTAATTAGGATTTTTTTTTTTTTTACAAAGCAATGTTTTATTTTTGGTTTTAAGTATAGTAGACTACAGAAATACAGGTCCTTCTCAAAAAATTAGCATATTGTGATAAAGTTCATTATTTTCCATAATGTAATGATAAAAATTAAACTTTCATATATTTTAGATTCATTGCACACCAACTGAAATATTTCAGGTCTTTTATTGTTTTAATACTGATGATTTTGGCATACATCTCATGAAACCCAAAATTCCTATCTTAATAAATTAGCATATCATGAAAAGGTTCTCTGAACGAGCTATTATCCTAATCTGAATCAACTAATTACACCTGCAAAAGATTCCTGAGGCTTTTAAAAACTCCCAGCCTGGTTCATTACTCAAAACCGCAATCATGGGTAAGACTGCCGACCTGACTGCTGTCCAGAAGGCCATCATTGACACCCTCAAGCAAGAGGGTAAGACACAGAAAGAAATTTCTGAACGAATAGGCTGTTCCCAGAGTGCTGTATCAAGGCACCTCAGTGGGAAGTCTGTGGGAAGGAAAAAGTGTGGCAAAAAACACTGCACAACGAGAAGAGGTGACCGGACCCTGAGGAAGATTGTGGAGAAGGACCGATTCCAGACCTTGGGGGACCTGCGGAAGCAGTGGACTGAGTCTGGAGTAGAACCATCCAGAGCCACCGTGCACAGGCGTGTGAAGGAAATGGTGCCGCACAGGTGCCGCATTCCCCAGGTCAAGCCACTTTTGACCCAGAAACAGCGGCAGAAGCGCCTGACCTGGGCTACAGAGAAGCAGCACTGGACTGTTGCTCAGTGGTCCAAAGTACTTTTTTCGGATGAAAGCAAATTTTGCATGTAATTCGGAAATCAAGGTGTCAGAGTCTGGAGGAAGACTGGGGAGAAGGAAATGCCAAAATGCCTGAAGTCCAGTGTCAAGTACCCACAGTCAGTGATGGTCTGGGGTGCCATGTCAGCTGCTGGTGTTGGTCCACTGTATTTTATCAAGGGAAGGGTCAATGCAGCTAGCTATCAGGAGATTTTGGAGCACTTCATGCTTCCATCTGCTGAAAAGCTTTATGGAGATGATTTAATTTTTCAGCACGACCTGGCACCTGCTCACAGTGCCAAAACCACTGGTAAATGGTTTACTGACCATGGTATTACTGTGCTCAATTGGCCTGCCAACTCTCCTGACCTGAACCCCATAGAGAATCTGTGGGATATTGTGAAGAGAAAGTTGAGAGACGCAAGACCCAACACTCTGGATGAGTCTTAAGGCCGCTATCGAAGCATCCTGGGCCTCCATAACACCTCAGCAGTGCCACAGGCTGATTGCCTCCATGCCACGCCGCATTGAAGCAGTCATTTCTGCAAAAGGATTCCCGACCAAGTATTGAGTGCATAACTGAACATAATTATTTGAAGGTTGACTTTTTTTGTATTAAAAACACTTTTCTTTTATTGGTCGGATGAAATATGCTAATTTATTGAGGTTTTCATGAGCTGTATGCCAAAATCATCAGTATTAAAACAATAAAAGACCTGAAATATTTCAGTTGGTGTGCAATGAATCTAAAATATATGAAAGTTTATTTTTTATCATTACATTATGGAAAATAATGAACTTTATCACAATATGCTATTTTTTTGAGAAGGACCTGTATAAGTGTCAATTAATGAACTTTACTTCAAGAATTCTTGTTGATTTTAATTATTACAAAATGATGAATGCAATTAATGTTTTTGAGATTGAATGGTGCTGTGATGTTGGGATGTGTTCTGTAATCAATGACGAGTTGGTTTTTATACGTGAATTAAGTTAGTTAAAATCATGGTTTGGAAATAACTGTTTTTTAATAAAGTGTTTGTAAAACTCAAAATCTCTCTCTCTCACTCTCTCTCTCTCTCTCTCTCTCTCTCTCTCTCACTCACTCACTCACTCACTCACTCACTCACTCACACACACACGCACACACACACAGACACACAGACACACACACACACAGACACACACACACACACACAGATGAGTCAAGTCCTCCACTATCCCAACAGCCTCATTAGAACAGATTGGTGCTCTCTCAGCCCTGAAATGGAAACTCTACTATACTGCTGTAGAGTGAGATCGGGTTTAGTTCATAATTCTCTCTCTCTGCTGCTGCCATTAGTATTAGGGGAACGGTAGCAGTTTTACAGACAGCGTATCATCTTTCTATCTTTTTTCACACATTTATTTACCAAACAGAGAAAATGCACCCCATGATAAAAATGGCTGCTTAAATACTAAATAATGTATTGATGCAAAAAGTTTTTTTTCAAGAATTAAGGGTTAAAGGGATAGAACATATCAATTACTCAATATAAAATTTTCTTAATTGTTAATTGTCAAAGATTGTCTCTTTTTTGGTTAAAAGAAAACAATTTTTTTGTAGTTCATATGTGCGTTTTTGTTTATTTTAGGTACATATATGTGCCTTTGGGCGGCTCACGTCATGGTGTGTTCTGGAAGATTGTCTCCACTGCGCTGGCATTTGGGTTTGTGTGTTTCTGGCATGGTTGCCATGACTACCTGCAGTACTGGGCCTTGCTGAACTGGATCGGGGTCTTGGTGGAGAACGTTCTAGCACTCCTCTTCTCCTCTCGTCCTCTTCATCGTGCTATTGTGAGTTCACACAAACTCTGTCCTGTTAAGTATTGGCTTTAAATAATGTTCTGTTTTAATGAAAAAGTTGTTGTAAGATCACTTAATAATGCCACAAAGAACAGCGTAAATAATAGCAAGCACTTTTGTTCTCGTCCTAGGTGTGTTGTCTGTCACCTCGGATGCAGAGGCGTGGCCTAGCTCTAATCGCCGCCCTCTCCACTGCTCTTCTGATTCTGTCCAATCTGTTATTTCTGGGTGGGATCCATGTGGGTAGAATCTTCTGGAAGAGGGTGTTTGTCCAAGGTGGGTCATTTAAATGTTTACACTCACTTATATACCATTTTGAAAAAGAAGCACACTTTAGCATACTTTTAATGAGATTACTACAGAAATAATATACTTTTAAAATTTTTTTTACTCAAGTAGGGGCAGGATGTAATGCTTTTGGACACTTAATTGCATGTTATTTTAAATCAAATTAATATATACAGTCATGATCAGAATTATTGGCACCCCTGGTAAATATGATCAAAGATGGCTGTAAAAATAAATCTGCCTTGTTTATCCTTTTGATCTTTCATTCAAAAAATGTGCAAAATTTCAACCTTTCATTGAAGTAAAATACTTGAAAGTCGGGGGAAACTCACATTACGAAATAAATGTTTTTCTCCAAAACACGTTGGACACAATTATTGGCACCCCTAAAATTGTTTATGTGTAAAATATCTATGAAGCGTATTTTTTTTTAGGACACCAGGGAGACTAGGAACATGAAATTGTTTAGCTATGACTTGTTTCACAGGAGTATAAATATGAGGAAACACAAAGATCAAATTCCCTTAATCATTCATCACAATGGGTAAAACCAAAGAATATAGTTCTGATGTGCAGCAAAAGATTGTTGCACTTCACAAAATAGAAAGTGGCTGTAAGAAAATAGCTAAAGCATTGCAAATTCCCATTTCCACCATCAGGGCAATAATTAAGAAGTTCCAATAAACTAAAGATGTTACAAATCTGACTGAAAAAGGTCATGCGTCACCAGATGGGTTTGGTGCAAACAGGGATAAAAAGTACCCCATGCCCACAGTTAAATATACTGCTGGATCTGTGAAATGTTTGGACAATTTTTTTTGCTGGAGGTCCTAGACATCTTGTTCAGATACATGGAATCATGGATTCTAGTAAATACCAGCAGATACAAAATCAAAACCTGACGGTCTCTGTTAGAAATCGTATAATAGGTCATGGTTGGATCTTCCATCAGGCCAATGATCCAAAACAAACATCAAAATCAACACAAAAATGTGTCACTGAGCACAAAATGAAGCTTCTGCCATGGCCGTCCCAGTCCCCTGACCTAAATCCTATAGAAAATTAGTGGGATGAACTGAAGAGAAGCAGCACCAATATGGAGCTGGGAATCTGAAGGATCTGGAGAGATTCTGTATGGAGAAATGGTCTCTGATCTCTTGTCAGGTGTTCTCCAAACTCATCAGGCATTATAGGAGAAGTGGTTATCTTTGCAAAAGGAGGTTGCAAAAAGTATTTAATAAAAGGGTGCCAATAATTATGGCCAATGTGTTTTCGAGATAAACATTTATTTCATAGTGCGATTTACCCCCCACTTTCAATTCTTTTACTTCAATGAAAGTAGAATTTTGTGAATTTTGAAAGATGAAAAGAAATCGATTACAACTCTTGGGAGATTGCAACACCATCGGACCGAACTATCAAGACTTTCTCCAGCGACTGTATATTTTGTATATTTAGGCACTCTTCAACCGCTCAGGCAAATTCAAGTAACGTACGATATACTATATCGCTATTTAGCTAACGTCGTGAACCCCTTTGTTAACAAAGGTGCTTTGAAGATAAACTGATGGTTCTTTTCATGGTTAATGATTCTCTTTTCATAACTTAATTTCCATTCCATTTTTTTCTGTAACTTTCCATCTTACCCATGTATGCGTGATTGTATGTATGCATTTTTGTTAGATTAGTAGTGTCTGTGACAATACATCACAATACATATTTGGTTCTGATCCCTGCCTGCAAATAAATAGTCACTTAAATGATCAATTTTGTTACACGCTTTAAGCGCTGTAAATGCTAAGGAAGAATTATTTTTCTGTGGCCATGAAAAATACCTTTCTCTTAGAATTAATTAATTAACAATCAATACTGAGCGTTCACAGGGTGAACTGATTGATTGATTGTAATGTTAATGTAGCTACATCAAGTTAATCTCATTAACTGGTTAAAATATTCAGCCCCACTTTATATTAGGTGGCCTTAAGTACTATGTATTTACATCAAAAAATAAGTACAATGTACTTACTGTGTTCAAATTGTATTGCAAAACACTTTTGCTGATATTGAGGTGGGATACGGGTAAAGTTAGGGACAGGTGTGGTAGTATGGGTAAGTTTAAGGGTAGGGTTAGGTGTAAAGGAAGTGTCAACTGTGTAATTACAAATGTAACTACAGAAATTAATTACAGATGTAATTACATGCAGGTATTTTTTAAATGTAAGTACAATGTAAAAACATGAATGCACACAATAAGTGCAATGTATCAAATGATTAATTAAAATGTTAGTACATAGTAGTTAAGGCCACATAATATAAAGTGGGTCCAAATATTCATAATTAATCATAAGGAATAATCATAATGTGTTATGAATAATTATTCATATTTACCCTTTGAGCTAACATTTGCTGGTCTGGAAAAACAAACTGCATCCACTGTTTCCTTAACGTTTGGAAAGCTGAACAAGGTTATTTTTTCCTTACAACCAAAAGCACACTACTTTAGTGAAATTGTTGATTTTGCGGTCTAAAAACAAAATTGACAGAGCTGCTGATGACTTCTGTAACCCGAACAAAGCTCGTTGATGGGCGTGTTCTTGCTCTCGCTCTGGTCGATTTACGCCAGGAGAAGTGACCATGAAAAGAATTCCACCTTTTATGGTGTCATACAGGGCCATACTCGGGGGGAAAAAACATTCCGAAATTTATCAGAATCCTGAATGAGTGTATTTGGCACATAAATACTGTCATACGTCCAACTCATTTTTTATTTATTTTATTTTGGCCATGTTTAGCATGAGAAACTCTTTAACAGTGTAGATAAGTCAGAATGCATGAAATAGCATTAGAGCCCCCCCCATCCCCCCCCCCCCACCCCCTTAAGTACATCATTATATGTAATTTCAGAAAGACTTGGTTGTCTTAAATATGACTCTTGTCTTAAAAATATTAACTTTAAATGTAATATCAAATAACACCCTACAGGTAAATTATAATCAAGAACTTTACATGTGGTTTAGTATGTTATTTCACACATAGAGATAAGTGTTTTTCTTTATAGCAAAAAAAATATATTTCTTAAAAGTACGCTCTTTAAAGTAGCTTTTTATTTCATTCATTTTATATTATCTGCAAGTAAAGCTTTTAGAAATATACTTTTAAGATTTGAAGTACACTACAAATGGAAAAGACATTTACACAAATCATCAGTCAGATTTTTTTCACCCCTATCTGTAACCACTGATTAGTCAAACGGAGCTGATGACAAAGTGTTTTTAAACTCTCTGGGAATGTAAAAGTTTTCAACCTTTTAAAGTTTTTTGGGTCATGTTAAGGCAGTAATTCAGAAGTAAAGCTGAGTCAGCCCAATTTCGACCAGTGAATAGGCTTTCACCTATTGCCCGGTGGCTGCAACCCTACAGTGTGCGCATACACTGACACACAAATACACTCTCTAGTTGTTTTTATTGAAAGGCATGACTGTTGTTCTCTGCTTTTCACCAAATAATTTTCACACTCGTCTTTTTATTTTCTTTATTTTTTCTATCTGAAGCTATAGCAGCAACATTGAAATCTCAGGTCTCTGTGTTTAGTGTGAAAGCTCATGTGATTGCCACTGGCTCGCCGAGCAGTGCCGTGTACCAGCTGCTTTGACGTTATTATCAGGTTAACTCTTAACATGTGCAATGGCTTACGACCTCCCGTGTGTCCGAACTCTGCAGCAAAGTGGACCTTGAGGGCTGAGAGTTGAGATCCTCTCCTCTAAATAACATTTTAGGATTTTGAAGAAATTGAAATCAAGAAATGTCATGACATAAAATTACATTCTGCACTATTTCTTAGTCACTAATCAAATAAGTTAATTTGTGATTTTTAAAGTATTTGTGAAGTAAAATTGATCATGTTACTCTCTGTACAGACGATCAGATGTTCTTGCTTCTGTTGAAGCACAAGTGGCTCTCATATCATGCTGGAGAACATGATGATCAGGTTTGAACCTGTGGAGTTTTCTTATTAAATAGTCTGAGATCAGCCAAATGTGGTCTCAAACTTTTGAATTCCAATGTAAATCCATTTGATAAGATCTTCGCATACTGCATCAGGATCTTACTGGTAGTTACTTGGGAGCATTCATTGGCAGTTAAAGCACCAGTGGGCACCTGGACATTTATATTTAAAGAGTTATACAGTGGGGAGAACAAGTATTTGATACACTGCCGATTTTGCAAGTTTGCCCATTTACAAAGCATGTAGAAGTCTGTCATTTTTATGATAGGTACTCTTCAACTGTGAGTGTTCAGAAAATCTCATTGTATGATTTTTAAGTAATTAATTTGCATTTTATTGCATGACATAAGTATTTGATACATCAGAAAAGCAGAACTTAATATTTGGTACAGAAACCTTTGTTTGCATTTACAGAGATCGTACGTTTCCTGTAGTTCTTGAACAGGTTTGCACACACTGCAGCAGGGATTTTGGCCCACTCCTCCATACAGACCTTCTCCAGATCCTTCAGGTTTCGGGGCTGTCGCTGGGCAATACAGACTTTCAGCTCCCTCCAAAGATCTTCTATTGGATTCAGGTCTGGAGACTGGCTAGGCCACTCCAGGACCTTGAGATGCTTCTTACGGAGCCACTCCTGGCTGTGTGTTTCGGGTCGTTGTCATGCTGGAAGACCCAGCCACGACCCATCTTCAATGCTCTTACTGAGGGAAGGAGGTTGTTGGCCAAGATCTTGCAATACATGGCCCCATACATCCTCCCCTCAATACGGTGCAGTCGTCCTGTCCCCTTTGCAGAAAAGCATCCCCAAAGAATGATGTTTCCACCTCCATGCTTCACGGTTGGGATGGTGTTCTTGGTGTTGTACTCATCCTTCTTCTTCCTCCAAACACGACGAGTGGAGTTTATACCAAAAAGCTCTATTTTTGTCTCGTCAGACCACATGACATTCTCCCATTCCTCCTCTGGATCATCTAGATGGTCACTGGCAAACTTCAGACGGGCCTGGACATGTGCTGGCTTGAGCAGGGGGACCTTGCGTGCGCTGCAGGATTTTAATCCATGACGCCGTAGTGTGTTACTAATGGTTTTCTTTGAGACTATGGTCCCATCTCTCTTCAGGTCATTGACCAGGTCCTGCCGTGTAGTTCTGGGCTGATCCCTCAACTTCCTCATGGTCATTGATGTCCCACGAGGTGTGATCTTGGATGGTGCCCCAGACCGAGGGAGATTGACCGTCATCTTGAACTTCCATTTTCGAATAATTGCGCCAACAGTTGTTGCCTTCTCACCAAGCTGCTTGCCTATTGTCCTGTAGCCCATCCCAGCTTTGTGCAGGTCTACAATTTTATTCCTGATGTCCTTACACAGCTCTCTAGTCTTGGCCATTGTGGAGAGGTTGGAGTCTGTTTGATTGAGTGTGTGGATAGGTGTCTTTTATACAGGTAATGAGTGGAAAACAGGAGGGCTTCTTAAAGAAAAAATAACAGGTCTGTGAGAGCCAAAATTCTTACTGGTTGGTAGTTGATCAAATTATCAACTTGATTGATCAAATTGATCAAAATGCCATAAAATGCTAATTAATTATTTAAAAATCATACATTGTGATTTTCTGGATTTTTGTTTTAGATTCCGTCTCTCACTGTTGAAGTGTATCTATGATAAAAATTACAGACCTCTACATGCTTTGTAAGTAGGAAAACCTGCAAAATCGGCAGTGTATCAAATACTTGTTCTCCCCACTGTAGAAAGAGAGAAGAAAGAAGGCCTTTTGAAAAGATAAAGGCAGGTGAATGTCTTTCTTGAAGTTCTAGAAAGTGCTATTCATCCATTTGCCACCAAGTACCATAAACACAACAGAGCCTTGACAACAGTCACCATGGTATCATTCATTCTTGATATCTCTGAAAGGTAGCCGTGCTGATCCCACCCGCCCCTTACAGCAACTGTCAGTCAGACTCTTATGGAAAGGTTTTGTGCCGCTCAGTTAGAGGCAGGAGGAGCTGTGGGGTACAGTAAAGCTCAGAGAGAGACCTGCTGGGCACAGACAATCACAGAACCCTGAAGTTATTTGTTACTTTATTCAGTTCAATTCGGTGATTATTTTAAGAACCATATCCTACTACTTTAGTTACATTTATTTTGTTATATTAGTTAAACTTATCACAAATGGCACTGGTTGCCAATTGCTGCTCACATCAAATTCAAGGCACTGATAATTGCCTACAGAACAACTACTGGCTCTACTCCCCTACATCTAAACTCACTACTTCCGACTTATGTGCCCTCTAGAAACTTGTGTCCTGAAAGTGAACAGCGCCTTGTGGTGTCATCCTGAAGAAGCACAAAATCACTTTCACGGTCCTGTACCATGACTGGTCCAAGCTGATGAAATTACCTGCCTAAGGGCAGGCGTACACTGTGCGAGTTCGGACTCTTGGGAGGTCATGGGATACTGCACACGTTACAAGTCAGTTATGTGTGTGTGTTTTTTTTTATGTTTAAAAAAGCTGTCTTTAGCCATTTTCAATAAACCACTAAAGACGCATATTTTTCGTCAGCACTTTATATAGACCCATTAATACTAACACTTATTATTCTATATATCTATTTTTTTTTTTTATCTCACTGTGTGTACTGTGGTAGACTATCTGGGACTTGTCACAGCACTTGCATAGTGTTGCCCTATTGCTGTTTCTATTGCTTCTATTGCTCCTCATTTGTAAGTCGCTTTGGCAAGGCAAGACACGTTTATTTATATAGTACATTTCATACACAATGGTAATTCAAAGTGCTTTACATAGAAAAGGAATTAAAACAGTGATAACATATGCATAAGAAATAAAAATACCTTATATAAGAAATAAAAATAAAAACAAGGATAATTAAAACAGTTGTAAAGAGAATTAAAAAGAATAAAATGATGATATATATAGATCTCTAACTGCCTGATTCTCTAAATTCGGGGTACCCCTATCTGAGATGGAAGAGATTGAGCAGGTTTGCAATGTCTCCTGGACCTTACAAGTCGGTCCAAGACGGGCTCCTGTAGGGGACGTTGCCTATGCCCCGCAGGGCCTCCCCTTTATTGAGCCTGCTTCTTTGCACTGGTCTGCTACTGTTTTACCTATGCCTTTAGCACGTAACGATGCTATCAGCGACTTCTTATACCATTAACCCTTAGTATAATTATGCCTCACTCTTCAAAAGTGGAATGAAGCAAAGCACACTGCTCTCCTTTTCCAATCTCTTCCAGTCAGACAGCCCTAGCCAAAAATAATAATCAACAGATGCATAAGAAACAGAAATATACAGTTGTAAAGAGAATTAAAAATAATAAAATGAGATTATATATATATATACAGTGAGGAAAATAAGTATTTGAACACCCTGCTATTTTGCAAGTTCTCCCACTTAGAAATCATGGAGGGGTCTGAAATTGTCATCGTAGGTGCATGTCCACTGTGAGAGACATAATCTAAAAAAAAAAATCCAGAAATCACAATGTATGATTTTTTAAACTATTTATTTGTATGATACAGCTGCAAATAAGTATTTGAACAGCTGAGAAAATCAATGTTAATATTTGGTACAGTAGCCTTTGTTTGCAATTACAGAGGTCAAACGTTTCCTGTAGTTTTTCACCAGGTTTGCACACACTGCAGGAGGGATTTTGGCCCACTCCTCCACACAGATCTTCTCTAGATCAGTCAGGTTTCTGGCCTGTTGCTGAAAAACACGGAGTTTGAGCTCCCTCCAAAGATTCTCTATTGGGTTTAGGTCTGGAGACTGGCTAGGCCACGCCAGAACCTTGATATGCTTCTTACAGAGCCACTCCTTGGTTATACTGGCTTTGTGCTTCGGGTCATTGTCATGTTGGAAGACCCAGCCTCGACCCATCTTCAATGCTCTAACTGAGGGAAGGAGGTTGTTCCCCAAAATCTTGCAATACATGGCCCCGGTCATCCTCTCCTTAATACAGTGCAGTTGCCCTGTCCCATGTGCAGAAAAACACCCCCAAAGCATGATGCTCACAGTAGGGATGGTGTTCTTGGGATGGTACTCATCATTCTTCTTCCTCTAAACACACTCTTTAGTGGAATTATGACCAAAAAGTTCTATTTTGGTCTCATCTGACCACATGACTTTCTCCCATGACTCCTCTGGATCATCCAAATGGTCATTGGCAAACTTAAGACGGGCCTTGACATGTGCTGGTTTAAGCAGGGGAACCTTCCGTGCCATGCATGATTTCAAACCATGACGTCTTAGTGTATTACCAACAGTAACCTTGGAAACGGTGGTCCCAGCTCTTTTCAGGTCATTGACCAGCTCCTCCCGTGTAGTTCTGGGCTGATTTCTCTCCTTTCTTAGGATCATTGAGACCCCACGAGGTGAGATCTTGCATGGAGCCCCAGTCCGAGGGAGATTGACAGTCATGTTTAGCTTCTTCCATTTTCTAATGATTGCTCCAACAGTGGACCTTTTTTCACCAAGCTGCTTGGCAATTTCCCCGTAGCCCTTTCCAGCCTTGTGAGGTGTACAATTTTGTCTCTAGTGTCTTTGGACAGCTCTTTGGTCTTGGCCATGTTAGTAGTTGGATTCTTAATGATTGTATTGGGTGGACAGGTGTCTTTATGCAGCTAACGACCTCAAACATGTGCATCTAATTTAGGATAATAAATGGAGTTGAGGTGGACATTTTAAAGGCAGACTAACAGGTCTTTGAGGGTCAGAATTCTAGCTGATAGACAGGTGTTCAAATACTTATTTGCAGCTGTATCATACAAATAAATAGTTAAAAAATCATATATTGTGATTTCTGGATTTTTTTTTTTAGATTATGTCTCTCACAGTGGACATGCACCTACAATGACAATTACAGACCCCTCCATGATTTCCAAGTGGGAGAGCTTGCAAAATAGCAGGGTGTTCAAATACTTATTTTCCTCAATGTATATATATATATATGCATTTGGCAGACACTTTTATCCAAAGGGACTTACAGTGCACTTATTACAGGGACAATCCCCCTGGAGCAACATGGAGTAAAGTGCCTTGCTCAAGGACACACTGGTGGTGACCGCTGGGATTGAACCAGCAACCTTCTGCATATCAGTTCCATGGTTTAACCCACTGGACCACCATCTCACACCATATATATATATATATATATATATATATATATATATATAATAATGCTTTGGATAAAAGCATCTGCTAAATGATTAAATGTAAATGTCAAATTTCTTACATGACCCCTTGTTGTTCAGGTCTTACATACAGTCCTGGTCAGAATTATTGGCACCCTTGGTAAATATGAACAAAGATGCCTGTGAAAATAAATCTGCATTGCTAATCCTTTCAACCTTTTTTTTTTCTTAAAAAAAATCGCAAAAAATATAACCTTTCATTGAAGTAAAACAATTGAAGATGTCATTATGAAATATATATATTTTTTTTCTCAAATACACATTGACCACAATTAATAGCACCCTTTTATTCATGACTTTTCTGTGTACTCAAAGCGTTGGAAGAGGGGAATCTTCTCATCCACCACCAATGTGCAGCATCCACCGCCATACTGCACCAGAACGCCCACCACACACCAGCTTATTGGTGGAGAGGAGACAGTATATGGGGATGATTAGGAGGCCATGATGATGGGCAGAGGCCAATGGGCAGGATGGGTTACACGCCTATTCTTTTTCGTTGGACATCCTGGTATTTTTTAGGACTACAGAGAGTAAGGACCTCGTTTTAACGCCTTATCTGAAGGGCGGTGCTCTCTGACAGTAGTGCCCCCATTAGCGTTAGGACCCACACAGACCACAGGGTGGGCACCCCTGCTGGCCTCACTAACACCTCTTCCAACAGCACCCTAGTTTCTTCCATCCGGGTACTAATTAGGATCAACCCTGCTTGGCTTCAGTAGGCAACCACTTTTGGGCTACAGGGAGATAGATTTTCCTATAAAGCCTGATGAGTTTGGAGAATACCTGATGTGAAATCAGAGACCCTCCCAAACAACTGCTCATTTTTTTAGTCTTTCTGACCCCAAGACTCGACTATTTTCTGCAGTTCTCCAGCTGTGATCCTTGGAGAGTCTTTGGCCACTCGTACTATACTCCTCATCATGCATTAAGTTAATGTAGACAAGCGTTCTCTTCCAGGAAGATTCGTAACATTTCCTGTTGATTGGAACATCTTAATTATTGCCCTGATGGTGGAAATGTGAATTGGATGTTGAGAGGATTTTAGTGCAGCTGGATGAGGGAAAAGTTGAGAGAACGCATTCGCACAGATCTGTATTCTTACACAGACAAAATGAGACATAACACACACTACTTCTGAGCTGACTTTTTTTGTAGCCTTTCTACTACATTGCAGTGTTTTGTGTTTGTAGTTGGCATGACAAAATGCATTTAGTGGCCGAAGCTTTGACTCCCGCACCTGAAGGACAATGAGGTGTAACCAAATATAATAAACAACCCCCTTCTTTCATTTACTCTTTGTTTCATCCTTCTTTTCTTGTCCCTGATGCAACAAGGCAGGTCATTTTAATGAAACCACCAGAGACAAACACACACACACCTGTCTGGTGTGTTTTAACTGAATGGGGCTCGTAGTGGACATGTTGAGGGTAACCATGATTATTTGCATCTCATACATACATACATACATACATACATACATACATACATATATATATATATATATATATATATATACACACACACACACACACACACACACACACACACACACACACACACACACACACACACACACACACACACACACACACACACACACACACACACACACACACATATATATACATACATACAAGAACCCCTTGCAGAATCTATGAAAACGTGAATAATTTAAATGAAAAATGCATGATATTTTTTATTTAGTACTGTCCAAAATAAGATATTTCACATAAAAGATGTCTACATATAGTCCACAAGACAAACAAATAGCGGAATTTATAAAAACAACCCCATTCAAAAGTTTATGAACCCTTTCTTAATACTGTGTGTATTTATCTCGATCATCCACAACTGTTTTTTGTTTTTGTTTTGTGATGGTTGTTCATGAGTCCCTTGTTTATCCTGAGCAGTTAAACTGCCCAATGAAAAATCCTCCAGGTCCTGCAAATTCTTCAATCTTCCAGCATCTTTTGCATATTTGAACACTTTCCAGCAGTGACTGTATGATTTTGAGATCCATCTTTTCACACTGAGGACGACTGAGGGACTCAAACTATTAAAAAATGTTCCTGCTCCAGAAGGAAACATTAAGAACCTTGGACGAAGATGTCCACATTTTTCATATTTTGTTTAAATATATATATTTTTTTCATTTAGTACTTCCGTTTGGAAGCAACAGAAGATACTTGCGTTTCCCAGAATTATCTGAAAATGTATAATAATTTGAAAAATAATTACAATTTATTCATCTTGCAATACATTTATACATATACAGAGCCGGCCCAAGGCATAAGCGAACTAAGAGACTGCTTAGGTCCCCCTTGGTCACCAGAGGGCCCCCAAGAGCACAAGAAATTACTCTCCGGCAAAGTTATTTTATGATGATTGAAATCGCGAAATGCCCTAAAACAATTATTGCAATAAATTGCTAAAAGTTTTCTAATATATGCACGGATTGATTCTGACAGCGCTGCACGAGCTTGTGGCGCCATCTGGACACTATTCGCTTGTTAGTCAGGGTTTAAAGTCCAAAGTGCGGAAAAGTCGGTGCTAAAATGTAACGTTACTCGTCAGTTGCCCGGTAACCTTTTTATGAATGGATGGATTTGAGAATGCATAATATGGCTTAGTGCGAATATATTGTCTGACGTGCTGCATGTTTTGGACAGAGTAGACAGCATAGCTTCCAGTTTCTCCCTTGAAATTATAAGTGTAGCCTACATTTTGGAAGTTTTTAGAAAATAAAAAGGTTCTTTCTACACAGTCAAATGGAATACAAAAAATAAAAATTTATTTCCGCCAAAATAAAAGCTCTGTTTAATGTTTGAAAGAAATCAATTTCTTTTTTTCTTCTTCTCACCAAGGCTGCATTTATTTGATTAAAAATACAGTAAAAACAGAAATATTAAAATATTATAATGTAAAACAGCTGTTCTCTATGTGAATATATAGTAAAGTGTAATTTATTCCTGTGATCATTACTCCAGTCTTCAGTGTCATATGATTCTTCACAAATCATTCTAATATGATGATTTGATGCTCCACACACATCTATGATCATCAGTCTTGAGCAATATTTTTAGGATTTTTTTTTAAAGCTTTCTATTTCAGAGAAATGCTGTTCTTTTGAACCTTCTATATTCATCAAAGAATCCTGGGGAAAAGTGAGCATATTCAGCATAAGAGACTACTTAAAAAAAGTGCATATCCCAGTGTGAACTGTAGTACTGTAAGATTTTGAATATTAACGCCTGATCACTCTTGCGGGTTTGCTACTGTTACAATTAAAAACCGTAAAAGGGTAAAAACATGACAGGCAGACATGATGTAAGCAACACAGATACAACTAATACAATTTATACTGGGTGTGCGAATTATCAAGAATTGACAATAGTCAATCGTATTGGTGGCACCGAGGGGCCCCCAAATAAAATTCTGCTTGGCGCCCCATAAGGGCTTTGGCCGGCCCTGTACATATGCATCAAATGAGAGTAACACAAGCAGAAGCAATTAATGCAGTGGTGGCAGAATGTAATACAAGTACCGCTACCATAACACATATCCATAAGTACTTGAGAGGAACAGACATGTATAAGTGCATTAAGGGAAGCGCTCCCGGAAAAGGTGTCTTCAGTTGTTTATTATGGATTCTGCTGTTCAGGAGAAGGTTGGAAGGTTATTTCACCACCGGGAGATAGTGAGGTTTTAGAAAGTGACCCTGTGCCACTTTGTGATGGCACCACTAGACAGTTGTTCATTTACTGACTGCAGGGGGCAAAAGAGAATGTTAATGAGATGAGTGAATACGCCCCTGTGGTCTAATAAGATTTCACATTTTATACATGTTAATCTGTGTGAGGTTATAAATCGGAGCGCATGTGGGGGAAATGATCCCTGTATACTGCAGTAACCTCTTGTAAATGCTTCTACATAAGCAATTCTGTACTAAGAAAACACCAGACTTTCATGTTCTGTGTGTACATTTTGAAATTGCAGTGCTCCCAACTGTGAAATGATTGCAAATATGGACACAAAAAACAATCTAGACAGTCACTAATGCTTTGTTTCTGTCCACAAGTACTCAATCTGTCCCAAAAGCCTTCATGTAAACACTTAATTTGATCCAACTGAGCTCATTCCAAAATAAATTTCGATTGGAAGGGGTGGTGTAGACCTGAAATAATCTGATGAATATAAAAGAAATGAAGCACTTGTGAAGATAAGTGTGTTTACTTGCGTCTTACGAACTAGTCAGTGCAGGAGATTTAATATTTACAAAGCAAAGCTCTTTAGACATATGTCAGCTTTCTTTTTAGATGTAATCAAGGCAAAAACGGCAATTATGCTTGCATGGTGACATTATAGCAGTGGCTTACTCTGGTTCTGAACAATTATGAATGGGCACTGTTTATGCGCTAAAAGGGAAAATTACCCTATGATTTACTCACCCTCAAGCTATCCTAGGTGTATATGACATTCTTCTTTCAGACGAGTAAAATCGGATTTGTATTA
The DNA here is from genome assembly GCA_023566225.1 of Romanogobio albipinnatus. Taxonomy (NCBI): domain Eukaryota; kingdom Metazoa; phylum Chordata; class Actinopteri; order Cypriniformes; family Gobionidae; genus Romanogobio; species Romanogobio albipinnatus. The sequence continues at coordinate 31,653,577 of CM042249.1, forward strand.
AAAAATGTCCTGGGTAATTCAAGCTTTATAATGGCAGTGAATGGCAGGATGGCTTGAGGGTGAGTAAATTATGCAATAATTTAAATTTTTGGGGTGAGCTATCCCTTTTCCCGTTGTCCATTTTGTTCGGAATACATGTAGGCTAATGCTCATGTGATTTTGGATTTCAATGTTTAGGGTTCAAATAAAAATCTTTCAGAATCTGAAATCGTGTTGGATTCATTTGGATTGGCAAAAAAATAGTGCCACATTTCCTGAACAGATGAACCAACGCAGTGTGAGCCGTTATTTCAGATTCTTTTGTGACCTATCAATACTGTGACCGTAGATGGCGTTGTGGTGACAATAGAGTTAAAGGTGCTGTATGTAAAATATGTTGACTATACTAAAGCATAAAAACACCATAATATGTTTGTAGATATTTAGGAAACATGATTACATTTACATTTATGCATTTGGCAGACGCTTTTATCCAAAGTGACTTACAGTGCCTGTATTACAGGGACAATCCCCCTGGAGCAACGTGGAGTAAAGTGCCTTGCTCAAGGACACACTGGTGGCGACTGCTGGGATTGAACCAGCAACCTTCTGCATATCAGTTCAGTGGTTTAACCCACTGGACCACCATCTGATACGTTCACATACTTGTGTCTTCGAAAAACAATGCTACTGCCAGTTATTCTACTTTGGAATGTGCGTTCCGGGTCAGAATGTCTGTTTTTGTTTTAGTCTGTGTGATCCCACACACTGCCCATTTACCCAATAGTATTTCGTCACCCTGGTTTACAAGTTGGTGGAAAACACAGTGTATTGCAGACATGAAAGCCAGCAAACGAACTGGGTCAGAGATGGCAGAATCAAGTATTTAACCTAAAAAGCCACGGCATCCATCTAAAAAGCTCTATCACCAGAGTGAAATTACCTACTGCACCTTTAAGGATAAAGTTGGGGTTGTTGTTAGGGTGACAACAGCAGCTACAGAATTCAGTATAACACAATTTATTTTGAAATGGTGTGGAATTTGTTTGTGAATTAGCCATTTGAATCAGACTCATACAATAAACGAATAGTTCAGATCCGTTACAGAGTTTACAACTGACTCCCTTACAGAATTATGAGTCATTTTTGGGGTATGTGGAACAGGCAACTGGTACTGTGACATTAGGTTTATGAAACCTAGCTACATCTGTCTACTTACTAACTGGTTGCTTGTATGCCAACATATAATTATATTTCAACCACAAAACTCCTCGAATCCAGTCCATTTTGTGTGCGTATTCATGGTTCAAGTACGACAAACGTCCTAGGGTCTTGGACCCCTCCAATGAACACACTTTTTTAAAAAAAGAGTTTCGGGTCAAAATGACCCAAGGGAAGAATGAGGGTTAAAGATACATATTCATAACACACATTTGTTGTATAATTTTTTTTTTTTTTAAAGATAACACTATTCTAATTTGTGGGATACAATTAATGGATCTTGCTTAACCAGGGCCTGAAATTAACACCCGACCACGCGCCAAATGAGGGTGAATTTTGCAATTGGCAGGTAACACTGTCAGCCTACCTGCCACATTGGCAGGTAGCCAATGAGAATTGAGTGATTCATTGGGCAGTTTGATAGGATGCGACTACGTTCATGCGATTGGAAAGAAGATGAGGCCCTTCTCTGATTTCCTTTGGATGTGCAAGTATTAAACAGGTGGTGAGATGGGACGAGATGATAATGCAACACTGACGTAGAGTACAGTACAATGGCAGTTGCACAGATGTGTGTGCGTCGTGTGCTTGTGCATGTTGGGAGTTGGGAAGCGGTGAGAAAATGTCCGGTACGCGGTAACTTTACCAGTAATAATAATATTATTTTAGTTCAGTTTTATCGTTCCCGAACGTGACTAAATCAGCCATCAACACAGCCGTGTGTGATGTGTTCACATACAAGCCGCGGTAGGTCTATATCTGTGGACTCAAATTAGCGGTCTGTCACACGGGACATCAATGAATAAAAAGATTTTTAAAAATGTATATTGTAAGAGTTATTATTACTTATATTGATTTCGTTACGACAGCACTTACATGTGTATTCTTACAAGTTAAAGAATGTTTGTGGGACAAGTGAATTTTTGAAGGGGCAAGTGAAAGAGAATTTTAGCTACTAGACAGATTAAAACGTCAATAACAAAAAAACAAAAAAAAAATCAACAAAATGCAAGAATGATTCTGCATTAATTTAGCGTAAGTGGTGGTCGACAGTTGATAATAATATATAGCCTAATGTATAATTAACTGACGGTAACAATGTGCACGGTTGACGCTCGCGCAGCCTCTCGAGGAGAAATCAATGTTACTGAATGATTCAGTGTTTTAAAGAGTCGTTTGTATCAAAGATTCAATGACCTGTTCATAAACGACTGCCTCATTCTTGAATGCATCAGCCTTTTGAACGAATCGACTCAATGACTCACTCATTAAAACGGTCACCTGCTGCCACCTATTGGTGGTTTACTTTCATGTTTAAACATTCTTTCCAACTTTTCTTATTTGTATATTCAAAAATATTTAAAGCAATCTCATAAAAATGTTTTAATGCAGTTGTAATTTTTCAATGTAAATTATTTAATTTGATTGGTAACAGCCCTACAGTGTCTTATTATATTTATAGATCAAATTTAAGAATATAAACTGAAAGCTGAAGCATAATCTTATTAAATATAGGCTATGGGAAAAATTCCCTTTATAATAGGTAAAAATATCAAAGATATGCAGATTTAAATATGTCAAAGCTGATTGAACATTGTTGAGAATATTTCTTCAGAATAAATTATATCTACAACACACACAAAGAAAAAAATCCGGACAAGCACATGGACAGGCTTAATATCGAAGAGAAAAAAAAAGTGGCTGGTAAAAAGTCACTTTGGCAGGTTGTCAAAAAAGTTAATTTCAGGCCCTGTGCTTATCATATGAGGTCCTAAATGATTCATTCTTGTTTTTTTTGGTGCCCTCTGTCTGTCAGGTGCCCTCAGGGAATTGACAAATCCAGATATAGCCACACTTCCTGTTTGGTGTCTGCTTATTATCTTGTTTGTAGGCTTTAAAATTCTAACCACACTATTATTTCTGCTTACCTTTTGTTTTGTACCATTCAAACTCTCTCTTCTCCTCTGTTTCTTCAACAGGCTGGTCTTCTGTGGCCGTTCCAATGGTTGCTTTTCTCTATTGCTTTGCCCAAGTTGGTATTGAGTGGGACATGAGATGACAACACCGCTCAGAGTGGAATCATGGGAAGGCAGAAAGCACAATGGTATTTACAGTTTTACCATGGTTTCGACCAGTCACAATGTGGACAACTATAGCATTCCTTTCAACTCCTGCAATATTATGTGTTTGCTTTGTATATAATACTGTAGCTATGTTGTATTTGAACTGTGTGTGTGTGTGTGTGTGTGTGTGTGTGTGTGTGTGTGTGTGTGTGTGTGAATGCTCCAGGTGTGTGTTTGATGGTTAATCCTGGTTTATTTATGAGTTTGTCTGAACACTGATGGTGACACATGTCTCTGATCAGCGGCCAGGATACAGCCAGACCATTGCTCTCTCTCGCTCTCTTTCTGTCCCTCCATCTGTGTATATTTCCATCCTCAGGTTCATTTTGTCCCTCTGATCTTTCTTGTCCTGATCTCTCTCTCTCTCTGTCTGTCTTGTCTCATTCATTTTCTCCTTCTCCTTGTGCATCTACTTCTATCTTCTTACTAACAGCTCAAGCTGCTCTGTGTGGTTAATTAGATCAGTGATCTCCTAGCCTGGAGTTTCTCCTTTATTAGAGAGAGGGTAAGACATGTGTGTGTTTCAGTGTTAGGAGGGATTACACTTTAAAGAGCTTTATCTCTGCAGCGTACCTTTACCAGCATCAGATTAATCTTTCATAATCCCTTCACTCTCTCTCTCTCTCTCTCTCTCTCTCTCTCTCTCTCTCTCTCTCTCATCTCTCTCTCTCTCTCTCTCTCTCTCTCTCTCTCTCTCTCTCTCTCTCTCTCTCTCTCTCTCTCTCTCTCTCTCTCTCTCTCTCTCTCTCTCTCTCTCTCTCTCTCTCTCTCTCTCTCTCTCTCTCTCTCTCTCTCTCTCTCTCTCTCTCTCTCTCTCTCTCTCTCTCTCTCCCCATTTTAGTGTGCTTTATTTGCATTATAAAACTGTATATGTGTATTACCATATGCTTAAAAAATGTCCATATTGCCACTGCAGCATAAAAGCAATACAAAATACTGCAAGTAAAAAATAAGCAAAATACAATAAAAAATTAAATATAGACGCAATTAAATACAATATTAATATTACAGTGTATTTTATAAATAGAAAATAAAGGTTGTTTATTTTTTTATCAATTTTGATATGATTGCAGTCCCGGTCTCTTTCTCTGCTCTGTGATATGTTATTTTAGTAGATGATATGGCAGAGGTCATGCGTGACCTGCCCTTTCTGTGAGTCATGCTGAAATTGCTTACCGACACCACACGTTACACAGGTCCTTAATGTGCATATGTGTGCGTGTTTCTCAGCACAGGTCACTCTGAAATTAATGCATTTTGATTAATTATGTAACATTACACACGTGTATGTAATTGCACAGTTTAAAAAACAAAGTGTACCACAAACACCGTATTTCCCTCTGCTTAGAGTCTGCATGAATGTTGTTAGTAAAACGATATTTAATGAGATAAATGTATTTTAAATATTATGGATTTAATTTTACTAATTGGGATCAGCTAAAACGATGACTAAATAGCTATTTGGCTATTGGTGAACATTATTCAATAACCTGTTATTGTGGACAAATTCATTTCTTTTGAATGAGTAAATCATTCACATTGATTTCATGCTGACTTCAAAGCTGATGTGCTTTCAAAAGTAGCTTTAATGTTCTAAAAGAAAGTGAAATTCAGCAGTTAAACAGCAATCAAGTAAAGAGACTAGGGCCAAGAATACGTATATAAAATATTTTATTGTCATAAATAATATTTTACAGCAATTTTAAAAATTTTCTCTTTGTGCTTTACAGTAGTAGTAATTTCCATATGAATTCATGATTTCAGTGAGGATGTTTCAGTCAGTGGATAATGGCCATGCTGTCTGCTGAATACATCTGAAATAAGTTCTTAATTAGGGCTGTTTTTAAAGAACGACCTTTAGAAGGACCTCTGTGAGCGGACAGACACACTCTGCGGTTTGATAGAACAGCACAGCTCTGTTTGGACTTCAGTATCAGTGTTAAGGACTCTAAAAATACTCATTGTTCCCCCACATGTCAAGTTTCTATTCAAACATACATACGTACATGCAGTAACACACAAACTAAATGCTGTGTACTCACAAAATCGGTCAAGAACATGTTCATCTTTCACCCCAAATTCAAAAGGAAAAAAGAAATTATATTTTGCATGAATAAATACATGCATTAAGATTGAGATTTTATAGTTTTACATTAAATTAATAATTCATTTCATGTTGACTTCTCAGTATTTAATTTGATGTAAATTGTAAAATACTTATGGTAGTACACTGCAAAAAGCAAAAAAAAATTCAAATTTAGTATTTTTGTCTCATTTCCAGTCTTAATATCTAAACATTCTTAAATCAAGATGCATTTACTAGATAAGTACAATGACATAAGATATTTTTTCTTGTTTTCTGGAAAATAAAATCAAGCAAAATTATCTGCCGATGGGGTAAGAAAAATAATCTTGTTTCTGTTTTAAAGGGGTCATATGATGTAAATTCTTGTTTTCCTTTCTCTTTAGTGTGTTATGAAGCTCTTTGTGCATGTATAAGATCTGCAGAGTTACAAAGCTCAAAGTCTCAAACCCAAAGAGATATTCTTTGTAAAAGTGAAGGCTCAGCCACACCTTCCTAAAACGCTTCGTTCAAACACACCCCCACATCTCTACGTCAGTATGTGGGGGCAGAGTTTCATAACACCGCCCAATTGTATACGCAAAGAAAGAAGGCGTAACTTTTATTCTCGCTTTAGTATTGTTGTCGCCGGCGACGCTGTGTTTTTCATTGCGAAAGCCAAACTACTTTGTTTGGCCTTCCAAAAACAGGGGACAATTAGAAAACATTAGCTTAGCTTTAGTTACAACACTGTTCCAGAACAGTACATCCCAAATATTCGACTGTGATGCGCATTTTTCGGGGGACTGTTTCTTGCACCTGGGAATGCACAGACCGTTTCTACGTCTTTGTTGTTTCTACGATAACACATGCAAACTTACCAATCTGATACTTTCTGGTCCAGTCACGCTGGCAGCGTTGATCGATCAGCTTGGTCGTCTGCATTATCCGGATTAGATTCGGGCGCGAATTGATAAGGTAGGACCGACATTATCATCTGTCAATATTGCTTTGCTTCGGGAGCTGATGTTCCACATATGGTAAGAAGCGTGACATTTCCGGCAGATGCTTAAGGTATTCGGGCCATTCACAATCCACTGGATCACTGTCCAATCAGAGCATACCACGCTTTTTAGAACGATGAGCTTTGTGATAATCAACGAGTTTCAGAAAGGAGGTGCATAGAAGAGCAACAATTATGTCACAGTATGTGTAAAATAATACGTTTTTAAAACTAAAACCATGTAAACACATTGCTTTAAACCAAATACACAAAATAATGTTCTTTTTAGAACCGTCATATGACCCCTTTTAAATCTTGTTTGTCCCAAACAGAAACAAGATTATTTTTCTTACCCCATTGGCAGATAGTTTTGCTTGTTTTTAAGCAAAAACTCACTTCCCCCCAGAAAACAAGAAAGAAAAAAAAATCTAGTAAAAGCATCTTGATTTTTAAGCATTTTTAGATATATTTGGACTGGAAACCAGACAAAAATACTAAGTAGAAAAAGTATTTTTGCAGTGTATTAAATTAATTGTGTAATTATTTAATATTAATATTTCAAATTAAGTGTAAGATTTTATACTTCATCAATTTTTATTATTTTTAATTTAATATCATGACATAACGGTCCTAAAACTGACTTCATTTACTTTATACAAATTATAATTTCTTTTTTTTTATTATTTTGGAATAAATAGAATATCATTTACTCATTTGGGCTTCTGTCAAAGAAACCTGACCATAGAAAAATGTCTTTATCATAATGATATTTCTTTATATAATGATGCATTTGAGACTCGATACTTTGGTTCTCAAGTCTGAAAAAACAATTCAAACTGCCTAATGCGAGTCTGAGATTAATTTCCCCCTACTAAATGCAAATTTGGACTCACTCATTCACCAAGAGTCAGACAGGTCTGCTACAAAGACTGAATCCATTAGCTCTATGGGGTAAGAGGCAAGAGATTAAATACTCCTGCAGTAGAGGAGTACTTTCGCTTTAATGCTAATTTATTCCATTTTCCTTTGTATTTACCATGCATGTCTTAACCTTTTTTTAAAGTGCAAATCAAGCCATGCTGTTGTCGTATTTGATCAAATCAGTCACGATCAGATGGTAACGAATCTCTGTAAGTAAACCATGCTAGTATCTAAGGGCTGCGCATCTCTGCCTAAAATCTCATTCTTTCTTACAAAGAAAAAGTGCATTCTCTGAATGTTAAAACTCTTATTGCTGTGCTGCAGAGGCATGCAGTGACATCAGGGCTGCGTTTGTTTCTTATACTATGTTGATTACATCATGTGGTTAAACGTTATATCTGGGCTGGAGAAGTGTGGCAGGAATAATCTATGTGAATTCAGCAGCAATGATTATTGCTTCAGGATCAGCTCGGGCTGATGCTTTACATTCCAGTTTACATAGATTTGCATGTCAGTATTTTTATTCATATTATTGTAACATTCATACGTCTTATTTAAAATCAGTTCCGGGTTGCCGGATACGAACGCTAAACCTTTTCCAATTTCTGCTCAGTATTTGGCGTCTAAGCAAATGACCCATAATATTAAATCTAATTAAGATATCATTATTGTAAAACAAGCTCTGAAGCATAAAATAACCTTAATGGGAATTTTGCCATGTAATATTGTTCCTCTGGTGTCCTGCTGACAGAATGAGATAATCATCTCTTAAGGGCAAAAAATATATTTATATATTTTTAAAGAAACTTTCCTGTACAAAATGTCCTTTTGTTGTAAAAGAAATAAATCTTCATATACTAAGAGCATGACGTTTGAAACTTCTTGTCTTTCTTTCCACAACACACTTTTTTTCTGATGTGAAGTTTGATATGGCCTTGGTAGCTTTTTGGTTTTATGTCATTCTTCTGAGTCTCATTTTTTCTCTCTGTGCTCTCAGGTAGTGGAGAAGCAGGGGACATTGAGGTGATATACTGACCTCAGCACATCTCCTGTGGACCTGATAATGACCTCTCTAACCTGAGAACATCTCACAGCGTGCTAACATGTCCCTTAACCACCCATCTGACGCGCAAAGTATGTTCACACCATGATTCTCAACACACGCAACGTGTTTATCAGAGTTTGTATGGTCAGGCACTCTCTTTCTAGGATACAAATGATAAAACCTGAAAGATTAAGCATCATCTCAGAATATATAAATTCATATATACTGTGACAGAGATAAAGCTAATCAGGTTTGGTGGTGTTGTTCAGAATAGAGGTCTCTGAGTTCCCTCCTGGACCTCATTATGGAAATCAAGGTGGAGTTGATATGGGGGAGGGATGCTGGAAAAGACAGCAAAATAAACAGCTATTTATATCTTAGCCATGTGATTTTAACGGATTAACTCCTAACTTAATATAATAATAGGGGAGACTGGGACTAGCTGTCACAATTCCAATGAATATTTCTCAAGGTTGTTTAATGTTTTTTAAAGGCAATTTCTCTATAGACAGACACATACTTTAAAGTCTTGAAAACATTTGGACATTTTTATCAATATTGCCCAGAAAAAAAAAAGATTCAGTTCATTGAGCATGCTGTTCAGTTGTCACAGTGGGAGCCTGATATTAAAAAGCCTATTTTAGGCTTTTGACAAGCAGCCCCAGTCACCCCTGCTGACCAATGAAAAGATAAAAATGGGTTTCTTAAAGAACATCGGACATTATAACAGGGCTGGTGAGAAGATAATGCCACATCTTCAGTGTTGAATATGTATAACATCCAGGAAGGGGGTCAGAATGAGCTCTCAGACCATCACCCCTCTTCGTTCCTGAGATTCTTTGTGTTTTGATGTTTGCTGTAATGCTGAAAGTTCCTTGTGACTGAAATCATGTGTATAGATTACATCCATCATTTCATTTTGGAAAACAAAGCTACAATGCACAACAGATTGGAATAATAATGGTGCGTCCGTGGTGTAATATGTTTGTGTGCTTTCTGGAAGACCCAATCATTGATAAAGATACCACATACATTTTGTTTTCTCTAGTTATTTCTTTGTTATTTTATAAAACTTGGCCACTGCAATCCAGCAAGTCATTAATGTACTTGCTTGAAGATGCCTATTGTAGACCAAAGGATGTGAAGTTCCTTTCACACGACTTGCATCAACATCTACAACTGCATTGAACTTCATGCTACAGCACTACCTCTGAACAACATTGTGAGCAGGCCACATGCTGTAAAACAACGCTCAAAGTTAAAAAAATCTCACACAATGTCAAAGGAATATCAATTGACAGAATAAGGGGGATGAAAAGGACCACTTGTGGAATATATAAAGGAGTGAAAACATAAAACTTGATATGGTGACTGTAATGAAAGCTCATTAAAAAAGTTGTTTCCTCACACAAATTTGGTGTAATTTTGAACAAAAATTGATAGGGATGCACCAATACTAATATTCTGATGGATATTTATAAGTCGATAATTAAAGGGATAGTTCACCTAAAAATGACAAATCTGTCATTTTACTCACCCTCATGTCATTTCAAACCTGTAAGATCACAAATGAAGATGTTTTAAATGAAATCCGAACACTTTCTGTCCCATTGACAGCTACGCAACTCCCACTTTCAAGGCCCGGAAAGGTAGTAAAGACAACATTAAAGTAATCCATGACTTCAGTGGTTCAACCTCAGTTTTATGAAGAGACGCGAGTGCTTTGTTTGCGTAAAAAACACAATTTACCATTTTATTTACCGAGTATTAATCTCCGACGTGGATAATATTTTGTAAATAAAGTAGTAAATTATGTTTTTTTGTGCAAACACAGCACTTATGTCGCTTCTTAAAATTAAGGATAAACCACTGGCGTCACATGGATTACTTTTAGGATGTCTTTACCTTTCTGGGGCTTGAAAGGGGGAGTTGCGTAGCTGTTAATGGACGGACAGAAAGCTTTCGGATTTCATCAAAAAGATGAACGAAAGTTCGACATGAGAGTAATGACAGAATTTTAATTTTTTTTTCAACTTTAGTATTTAAGTTATGAATTAAATAAAACTTCTTTAAATTATTTAAAAATAAAACATTAAAAAGCTAAATAAATGTAATGCTAAAAGTGAGTTTAGGCATCACAACATTGTAATGTAAACTATGAAAATGGATATTTCTTTCAAATTGTGCTACAGATTACAATTAACAGTCTTAAATTAGGTTAGTTAAAGACTAACTTCAAGTGTGCATTAGATGATGGAAAATGTAATGCAAACTAAAAATATTGGAAGTGTACATGTACTGTACAATTAAATATCCAATATTGGCTGAAATGCATCCAATAAATCTGTAAAAAATAAATACAGTAAAAATATTAACCAATGACCAATATGGTACCGATATATTGTGCATCCCTAAACATGTATTAAACCACTGTTTTGTCAGATTTGATTTTATATTTTGTTGAGATGTGCATTGACGCAAGTCATGGAAAGGGTCTTAACAGCTGTTACACTTCAAAACCCCTGAAGAGCTCATTAGTTTCTCCAGTAACATTTACAACTCTTGGGATAGTAGTTGATTTGTCGTTGTACAAACACGTTTGTCTGGGGTTTCCATGGTTCCTGGGATGCTCTCTGCTTTTTCAATCTTTCGGCTAGCAGCTCATATCCACTCCGCCACATATTTGGGCAAGGCGCTTAGCTCTGTGATTCCTGATGTAGGCTTGTGAGGAAACCAACAGGACAGTGCAGAATGGATCTCTATGCCAGAAAGACTGCAGAGCATGAACAGCGGTGTGTGTGTGTGAGAGCTCGAAAGAGAGAGGGGAAGACTTGCTACATGAGTCGGATCTTGAAGGGCCCGCACTTGTAGTTGGGGACCGTGCATTGCCATGACAACCCTCAGTCAGAGTGGGCCCTGCAGCAAGAGCTCTCACTGTCTGTCAGCCTCGCAGGACTAAAACAGGAAGCCGTTCGACACAAAGAGTGTCTGTGTGACAACTAACACACCATCACTTTGGTATCACAGATGCTCTGCCTTGGGATAAGACATTCTCTTCTCCTTTCCAGGGTCTTATTTCATCCTTTCCCTCACTCATTCTCTCTCTCTCTCTCTCTCTCTCTCTCTCTCTCTCTCTCTCTCTCTCACACACACACACACACTCTCAGAGTGTCTGTCATGCTTTTTGCTGGCACAGGTGTCAGAAGTAGTTCCATTTTTAAAAAAGAAATCTTTTCTCAGAGAAAGTCTCTGAATCATTTCCCTTTCAAGAAGAAAGGAGCTTACCTCTCTCATTTTCTTCAAGGGAATATGTCCTCTTTGTCTGTGTCTGGTGATGTCGGTCGTGAGATCTGGAAGAGCGACATGGGAGAGGTCGGAGACTTTCTGCTCCTTAGCAACCTCAACACCTCAGCGACTTGTGTCTCCAGGGCAACCATTCGGTTACCGAGCGCCGACAGCTCCTCTTTAAGTTCAGTACGGAGTTCCAGTAGTGAGGCGTGCAGCGTGTGTTCGGGAATAGGGGGGATAGGTGGGATCGGGGGAGTTTTTCCGTCGGGTTGGACTGGGCTTCGGTCTACAGGGGTGCGGGCGCCACCCTCGTCCAGCCGTAGGTCGCTTTTGGTGATGCCACTGTCGCAGGAGTCTGTCTTCTTCAGTCTGCTGGGCTCCGAAGTCTTTCCGGAGCTGCTCCGCTCTGGAAGAGTCTCCATTGATTCCGCTTTAGGAACGTTTCCCCAGCTCTCTGGCTTCGCCACGCTTTCCCTAAATCTGGCCCACCCTCGTGCACGTGGCTCTGATGTCCGAGGGATGTTTGGGACGGGGGCACTGAGCTTGCCCTGGTCGAATGCACCCAGGGTGCGGTTTTTGATAGGATGGGACGGGATAGGCGTGGCTGGGCTTTCTGTTACTGTGACGATACTCGTGGTGGCGACCACATCTTGGCTGATGATTTCGTTGTGGATTTGGCCCTTCTCGAGATCAGAGTCGTTAGAATTGGGCCGCACAGTGGCAAGACGGGCTTCCTTCTGCTGGCGGAAACGCTGGAACAGACGGCGGACGGGATGATCTGGGGGAAGATTCAGCGGGGCCTCGTTCTTCCTCCTTTGCCTCTCCTCTTCCTCACGCTTCACGTCACTGATCTTTCTGAACACAAGCTGAAAAGACACAAATAGTTAAACATACACATGCAGGCCGGGTACCATTAAACAATGCACATCAAAACTCCAACATTATTATACTATAAAACGACTTACCTTGCATTCAAGTTATACATTTTTCATTTCATGCATTCCCTGGGTCTCACACCAATGATCTTGGCGTTGCTAGTGCCATATTCTACTGTTTAAGCTCTTTAGGAATGCTTTGACATAATATAGTTCTAAAATATGAAACATAATACTTAGAATATCTAATATAGTTAAAAAAAAATTAACTATTATTTAACAAAATATACCAATTTTAATGTCAGGGTTTTTTTTAACAAACTGCCCCCTTTTTCAAGTGTAGCTGATTTATTTATTGTTTATTGTAGAGTTTACTGTGCTGTGAGTAATTGTGGGCGCATCAGATGTGTAATCTGATGCTGCTTTAAATGTTGTACATGTCATGTCATGACTGCTATGTTGCTCGGAACTGCACCTAAGAATTTCACCAACTGTTGCACTTGTGTATATGGTTGTGTGACAATAAAGTGATTTGATTTGATTGATTTGATTTGATATTGATTGCGGCGATTCAGACACTTAATTGCCTGTTACATTTAACAAATATGTTTTAAATACTTTGGGCTGAATAACAGACCTTCCCCCAACACAACGGAGAAGGACCCTCCGTTACCAGGGAAACCAGCTGATAAGGTGTTTTACGGCCCCCAAAGGAATGTGGCCACATGGAAAGTTCCCAACTAAAGACACAAAGCCTGTAAAACACACATTGTGGCCTCAAGTTATAGACAAATCGTCTATAAATGAACATGCACCCCAGGACATTGTATGTACACATATAACTCTCTTGTAATGTGTTCCCTATCATTGCATTCCCTATGTATCCATGTCCTGTGAACGACCTACTATTCCATGTAACCTCATATATGTCATGTCTCCTATCAAATTAACGCACGTTTCATAACTTCCACTTCCACGTATGTCATGTCCTTGTACGAAGCAATATGTGTGTGTTGCATTAATTAGAGTATACCTGAGCACAGACTCATCGATTTCAGGCTTTGGAACAAAGAGCAATAAAATTCTCCAGAGGAATTTCCCGCTTGGAAATACACCGTCCTCTTGTTTTGTGTGTGTTTGTCCTACTCCGACCTTATTCCTCCTTTATGTTTTATTTTATTTGACTTAATTTACTCACTTTGTTTAGCATGAATACCCCTGTTCATCTAAGTTGAATCTAATTAAATTTCCAAATTTAATTATGTTCACTTGTTTACACGACTTTCCTTTTAGTCTCTAGAAGCTATAAGGAAGGTCTTCTTTACTTTTACCTTATTTCAGTTACCTTACCATCACCATTTTCCTGCTCTGCATAAGATTACAATAGTTCTAGCAACTAGCGTTTCTTTAATGAGTTACACAGGTTCAATCCTCACTCCTCAGTGCCGGGCCTAGTCCATGAAGTACGTTACCATGCAAAGGCACTATAGACCCCAGATAGAACTAGAAACGCTTCCCATTGTTTCTTTTCTTTTGACCCTGATGTGTTTGGTGTGTCCCTGCTAGCTTTGCTACCAGTCTAACCCTAGGATTATGATCTAACGCAGCATCACTAACAAGTGACCCCTGTTTAGCCGTATCTCCTAGTTAAAAGTAAATAGGTAAAACACTCCTTTCTTCCTTTCCTTTCCCTTTCTGATCTCATCTTATTTCAGTTTGTTATTTTCTGTCACTCACGTAGTGAAAACCTGTCCGAAGAACCATCTGTATTTTGAGTAATAGTTTGACCACACGTACAGCCCGGTCATTAGCTGACTGCTTGTAACCCGTCAAAAAGACACTCAAATTCATAATTTGTGTTTACCAACACAGAATCTTAACACCCTGCCTACTAGCGGCATCCATTAGCTACTCAACGCCTTAAATGGCTCACATAAGCATTCACGCGGCCCTCATAGCTATTCTCCTACACAGTTAGCTTACCAGCTCTGTACAAACTTGCATTTGCCTGTGCCATTTCTCTCTCGTGTCCCACAAAGTGTGCCAGTATGCCTCACACATCCAGCCCTGCCACCACCAGGAACCCCTGTAGACCCAGCAGAGCATGCAATGGGCATCCTTCAACCTGCAACGGCAGAGAAAGGAACGGCAAAACTACAACACGAGTGGACACCAGACACCCAGACTGAGCTACAAAGACTTGACCAGCATCATCGTCTCCTCAGCCACACTCCCACAGGCCTCAAAAGGAAGGTAAACGGACTGATGCTGTAAGTCACAGAGTTCCACCGGGAACCATCTCCTGCTCATCATGAGAAAGCACAGTGCACCTGCAAGGATGCTGACAGGAGGGAGCTACCGGAGGAGATCACTGGTCTTCAGGAGGCTCTGACAGCTGCTGGGCACACAGAGCAGCTGGATAACACCACTGTACAAGACCTTGAAAGAGAAGGAGGCTGCAGCCGCAGAAGGAAAAGGATTAATTCAGACAAACCCCGAAATGGCACGTGAAGTGACACTTAAAGACCTCAAACAAATGGACAGACACATCCCTGCATTCACACCAAAGTTTGCAGGAGACCACAACGTCCATGCCTACCTTCGCGACATTGACCTTCACCTGCAGTCTTCTGATAGGGTGAACCACCAGGATAGACTCTATCTGCTCTGGATCACATCCAGTCCAGAGTTCCAACGCTTTCTGGCTCGGCAGCCAGGAAACCTCCACTCGACTACCAGCAGCGTGACCAGGTCAGACATGAAATTTCCTGTTTCTACTACAGACTCAGACAAACCTGGAACGGAAGGAGGACACCAGCTTCAAGAACCTTCTCCTATGACACCAGTTAGTCACCGTGTAGGCGACACAGCCTGCCCCACACATTACCATGCAGGTGACTTGACAAAGAAGGCCTGTACAAACACAAGGGCCCCCTCCGAAGGGGTTCTCAAACCCCAATGACTTTGAACTTTGAAACACAGAGGCCAAAGTGGGCACCAGAAGGCACCCAGCATGGCCATAATGCAAGACACCCTCTAGCAAAGTTCCTAATCAGCATAGGGCATAACAATTTCCAAGTAGATGCAAACGTGTTCACAGAAACACAAAAGCCTGCATTAGTGAAATTTGAATTGGACTGTGTGAAAGAGAAATCTTCAATGACTGTGTAAGCCTCACATAGCCAACAACCTAGACACAGCATTGAAACTTACAGACCATTGATATACACTAGTTGATTTAGCACTGCTGCGCATTGGTTTCCACGACAATGGTTTGACAAAGGAAACGCTAAACCCAGACTGTGAGCTAGCATGGCCGAGCGCCATTCGCTTAAACCACTGTCCACCTTAAGGTTTGATTTTGATCATTATGACACATGACATTACATTCTGTATACATGCAGATCGCGAGTGCTGGCTTGTTAGATGCAGATAAAATGATAGCTTGAATTGACATCTCTACTGTAACAGAAAGAGTCTTAACACATCTTAACAAATGTCAAATGGTATTAGCATAAGGCTACTCTGACTTTAGAAAAGAGACTCTAATTTCAGTATTAAAGCATAAGTCTGTTTTGACAAAAGAATCTCAGCTCAGCAGCATATAAACTGTTTAACCTGTTTCTGATGAAGGAATGCAGTGTTATGTAGACATAGATTTGGGCGATGCTCCCCTGTCGACAGTGTAAAGGCCTTAGAAATTATAGTCAGATTGATGTCATTCATCTAAACTTTGGCTGCATTTACAAGCATAGCTACCTGTTGATCAATACTATGTTTCATTCACTGAAAGAAACATCAGTATTCATTCATGAGACGAATGTAATTTGGTGTGCTTAAACAAGTTTTAACTCAAAACTGTTTATTTACTCGAGACAAGTGCAAGAAGTCTACCGTCCAAAATAGAGAGAAGCACTTGCAGATAGAGACTACATGAGTAAAATTCGCAAATGCCAAACAATATTTGTGCTTTACTGAGTACAACGTCATGTTTTTGAATATCTGAAGGTATAGGCACCACCTTTTAACGCTATATAGTGTGGTTTCGTCTCCCAATAGAGCCAAAAAGGAACCAGAGACATTTTTTATTTGTGATTCTGTTTACTCTCAACGAGTGCACTAGGTTCTGTGACCCTGCTACACGGTAATCTCAAAGACTACTGGAGCATAACTATAGTTCTGAGCACCGGTAATAAACATAATCTAAATGGGAAAGCCGTTCTTCTTCCTTTTCCACCTCTTAAGAGACCTAGCCTGTGTGAGCCATTAGGAGAGTCTGAGAAATAATTTGACCATAAGAACCATCTTAAGTCATTTATTAAATCTCGGCTTACACCACAGAACCACTCAAATCTTAGCATCCTAACACCCACAGCTAAGATAGTAATTACAGCGGACACATTTCCATAGCAAGCTATGACAGAAACATCAAGCTGTATGCTTTATCACTAGTTGACCCATTGAACCTTTAGCTTTGAACTCTTTAGGGTCATGCATTGATCCCTCACCCTACTCTCAACAACAAGTGTGCCAAAATGTTGCAGATGCTCAGCCCATCCTCTCGGACGGGAGACTTAAAGGACTGACTGGCAATTGCGAGGAACATGGTTCCACCCAGGGCTGCGGAAAGCCTACAGCACCAGAGCCAACGCAACGGGACAATGAGAGAAGAGGACTAACAATACATGACCCGAGCCAGAGTTGCAGCGAGACAGGTGATCAAGGGTATCACCTCCTTAGCTTCCGCCTCATGGATCTGAAACAGAAGGTAAAAACAACCTCACACAGCAGATCACAGAGACCAGCAAGGAGCAGACACATGCTCAAAGCCTCACCAACCAGCTAGAGACTGAGGCTCAAACCAGAAACAAAGACTTGAAATGGCTCAGGCGGCTGCTGAACCATGAGAGCACTTGGACAGAGCAAGCACAGGACCTGGGCTGAACTGTCGCTAGGGCAACCGCCCAGGCACCAGACAAGCCATGGAAGACAGCGCACCCAACCTGCGCACACCACAGGACGTCCCACAGCTGTCGACGACAACATCCTCTGCCAAACCCTTCACACAGGTGTCAAGCGGAGGCTGCATAAGGACAGCTGGACACGACTATTTCAGAGTCACAGGAGCTGCTGACACCAGCAAAATAGCCCCTGAACAGGACTCACCAGAGGAGTACTGCAAAGGACAAGCTTCCAACTCCTTGCCCCACACAGCTCAGGCAAGCTCACATCAGCACTGCCACAAGAGCAGAGCAGAGCAGAACTCCAATCCTTCAGACTTCTTGTGACTAAGAGGCTAACAACCACCTGCTGCCCTCCTGTCACCAGCACTAGGTCAGTCATAAACCCTCTTCAGGCCACACAGATCCCTCTCCACTTCCTGAAACCACAAGCAGACACCTGCGCCACACAAACGGACTTCACTCCAGGGGGCACAAACAACCAGAGCCCAATGCTGCTGGGGTGTGTCTGATCTTTCTGCACCTCCGATATCGCTCGCTGTTGTCCATAGGAGGGACAACAACTATCGAAAGGGGGGATTATGTAGTGATTGTGGCGATTCAGACACTTAATTGCCTGTTACATTTAACAAATATGTTTTAAATACTTTGGGCTGAATAACAGACCTTCCCCCAACACAACGGAGAAGGACCCTCCGTTACCAGAGAAACCAGCTGATAAGGTGTTTTACGGCCCCCAAAGGAATGTGGCCACATGGAAAGTTCCCAACTAAAGGAAAGTTCTATAAATGAACATGCACCCCAGGACATTGTATGTACACATATAACTCTCTTGTAATGTGTTCCCTATCATTGCATTCCCTATGTATCCATGTCCTGTGAACGACCTACTATTCCATGTAACCTCATATATGTCATGTCTCCACAAACACCGAGCCAAAGGCCTCACAAGGCCATGGAGCAGAAGGCCCAAACTCTGCATGCCATGTGCAACTTACTCTATGGATTCTAAGCAACCACGCAAGCTCATCATCTCTTCTTCATCCAATGCAGAAGAACTTGATCGCCACGTCAAAGCCATCGGACGGAACCCACAAACTTCCTCCTGCGATTTCACCTCGGATGGTCTACAGAATCAGGTTAAATGCAAATAAAGTACGAAACAGAAATTGCGGTGTAGTTAGTAAAACTGTAAACCCCTGTAAACCCGTCTTGTCATGTATGTTTGTGTATGTATGTTTCATGTTAGTGTAGTCTTATTCCGTGATTTAGTTATTAAAGTTTGTGCACAACATATGTTTGGTCCTGACTCTCTGCCTGCAAACAAATTATCCCTTAAATGATGAAATAGATGAAAAATATCCTTTTCTAAGAATTAATTAATAATCAATACTGAACGTCCATAGGACGAACTGATTGATTGTCATTTTAATGTAGCTACGTCAAATTAATATATTTGATTGAATTGAATATTCATAATTAATCATAATGAATAATTATTAATATTTCCCCTCAGAGCTAATTCGCTACACAATGTAAAGGTGGACTATCCCTTTGCATTACATTATTACAAAATAATAAACCGTGGTAAGGCACTTTACGTTGTGCAGATAGCCTCTTTAAATATAAATAGGAAGTTCTTGGCCAGCATAAGCTGCAATGTGAACTAGCCTTTGTGCTGACAGTCATAAGCCTGGCTCTGCAAGATTATAAAATGTATAGAATTCAGCAGGAAAATTACAACCATTCCAAGTTTCTGCTATATAGTGAGATTACACTCCCTGTCCTGGAGACCCTGCGCCCGGTGTTGTGAATTTTGCAAGATATTCCAAGTTCTAACTTATTTATTTGAGCTCATATATTTTTCAGGTTTGAAGGCTTTTATTGAGCAGATTCCCAAAGTCAAGCTTCTGCTATGTGTGTGTCTGCTCAAATCTCAGTTTGTGGGTCTGGATGGAGCAACCTCTCTCACTCTCACTCTCACTCTCACTCACACACTCACTCACTCACTCACTCACTCACTCCTTTTAACAAGCTTTTTCACCTTTATAGAAACCCTCCCTCCAACTGTCTGGGCCAATCAAATGAATGCCAGTGTATATGTGTGTATACACCTCTGCATACTGAGACAGTTTGTCCCTGTCACTATTGCAAGCTGGACGATGCTTTTTTATGACTTCATCTTCAATATGTTAATATTCATATTGATGTCCTGAATATTCAATAAGAGGAACAGAGGGCTGAAGTACCAGGGCCATCTGTACCGCCAATCTGTTTGTGAAATTACTGGGAACAGAACCACACACACATGCTCTCCAGTCCTCTCATGTGTAGGAGAGGATGTGCTGTGTATGCTTGCTTGGTTTGTGTGGAATTCTTTTTTTAAATTTGATTGACCATGTATTTATAGTTAGTTAATTTAATTTCAGCTAAAAAAAGAAGAAGACTATTA
Organism: Romanogobio albipinnatus; assembly: GCA_023566225.1. Classification (NCBI taxonomy): domain Eukaryota; kingdom Metazoa; phylum Chordata; class Actinopteri; order Cypriniformes; family Gobionidae; genus Romanogobio; species Romanogobio albipinnatus. The sequence goes on from CM042249.1 coordinate 31,673,507, forward strand.
TCTTGTATACAGTATACTGTGAAGATTTTGCACAGGCCACGTAAATGTTGTGTGTGAACAGGCCGTCAAAAGTTGTTTGTGAAAAGTTCAGATGTAGCTTTGGGGGTTTAAAAATCATCCTCTCCTGAGACAAGAGACAGACTCTTGCTTTCCAAACATATCAAACATGCACGCTCTTTCAAGAAATGACACATGGGACCTGGTATCAACATGTCTAAAGGGATCTAATCACAAGTGTTCAGGTGAGACACATGGCTGTTTGTATCTGGTAAAAACGTTTCTTCTGTGACTTTGCAACTTTATATCTGCCTACGTTGAGTTTATATCTCACAATTTTGACTTCATATCCACATTTTTCACTTCTTTCAATTTGACTTTATATAAATACATTTTTGAACTAAATCCAAATATATCTTAATATATCCAAACGTTCTCTTTATATCTCACAGTGACTTTATATAAATGATATCTTAAAATCCAGTCTTTCTTATTTTAACCTTCATCACACAATTACATTTATTTTATCTTAACTCTGAAGTAAAAACAGGTCTTTGATTTGAGAATTTTGACTTTATGGGACCTATCATACACCCGGCATAATGTGATGCAAGTGTTTTTTTTGCTAGTTTCAGTCCGACACAGTTAACATTGAGGCAATTGAAATTGACTGCACCATTGACTAACAAAAACTTGGTCTTAAGTCAAAAGCGCAGTATTTTTTGTGTTATTTAAAGGGTGCGTTAGTAATATGCGCCAATAGGTGGGTACATAACGCGCATACACTCTACTTATTACACACACAGGGGACAAAAAAATAATAAAAGGATTCCTCTCTCACGTTCAGTCTTTCTGCTCACAAATTCCGCCATGTAAATAAGGAATCCGCCATGGTGCAAGCGCAATTGGCTTTTAAAGGGAATGGGAACCAACTCTGATTGGTTTGTTACGTTACGCCCAAAACACACCAATGACTCGTTAAGAGACTAGGTACAAACCCTTTGGACCATGCACCTGGTGCGCCAACTGTTTTTTCCATCTTTAAACTAGCATGGATTTGTACACGCCCTGCAGGTGCACTTAGGTAAATTGTGTTCCATACGCTCAAATGGTTAAAATAGGGTCCATTATCTCACAATTTTGTCTATATCTCAGTTACATTTATTTTATTTTCATTTTTTGAACTCTGAAGTGGAAACATGCTTTTATATGATTTTAACCTGGCCTGATATAACTTTTTTTATTAAGCTAAAATAACAGCTGGAGTGGGGGCACATTTTGTTCAATTTTGATTTTTGATTTCAATGGATAGCAAGCCGGCGAAAGGGAGTTTTAGCGCATGTCTGACAGCTATGTGTGGGAGGGAACATTGTTGCTGTCACTTTCCAAAACGATAACTCAAACATTAAAAATGACACATTCTAGCATCAGAAAACAACAACTGCAGAGCATTCCCCTTTATTAGATACAGTGAGGAAAATAAGTATTTGAACACCCTGCTATTTTGCAAGTTCTCCCACTTGGAAATCATCGAGGGGTCTGAAATTGTCATCGTAGGTGCATGTCCACTGTGAGAGACATAATCTAAAAAAAAAATCCAGAAATCACAATGTATGATTTTTTAACTATTTATTTGTATGATACAGCTGCAAATAAGTATTTGAACACCTGAGAAAATTAATGTTAATATTTGGTACAGTAGCCTTTGTTTGCAATTATAGAGGTCAAACGTTTCCTGTAGTTTTTCACCAGGTTTGCACACACTGCAGGAGGGATTTTGGCCCACTCCTCCACACAGATCTTCTCTAGATCAGTCAGGTTTCTGGCCTGTTGCTGAGAAACACAGAGTTTGAGCTCCCTCCAAAGATTCTCTATTGGGTTTAGGTCTGGAGACTGGCTAGGCCACGCCAGAACCTTGATATGCTTCTTACAGAGCCACTCCTTGGTTATCCTGGCTGTGTGCTTCGGGTCGTTGTCATGTTGGAAGACCCAGCCTCGACCCATCTTCAATGCTCTAACTGAGGGAAGGAGGTTGTTCCCCAAAATCTTGCAATATATGACCCCGGTCATTCTCTCCTTAATACAGTGCAGTCGCCCTGTCCCATGTGCAGAAAAACACCCCCAAAGCATGATGCTACCACCCCCATGCTTCACAGTAGGGATGGTGTTCTTGGGATGGTACTCATCATTTTTCTTCCTCCAAACACATTTAGTGTAATTATGACCAAAAAGTTCTATTTTGGTCTCATCTGACCACATGACTTTCTCCCATGACTCCTCTGGATTATCCAAATGGTCATTGGCAAACTTAAGACGGGCCTTGACATGTGCTGGTTTAAGCAGGGGAAACTTCCGTGCCATGCATGATTTCAAACCATGACGTCTTAGTGTATTACCAACAGTAACCTTGGAGAAGGTGGTCCCAGCTCTTTTCAGGTCATTGACCAGCTCCTCCCGTGTAGGTCTGGGCTGATTTCTCACCTTTCTTAGGATCATTGAGACCCCACGAGGTGAGGTCTTGCATGGAGTCCGAGGGAGATTGACAGTCATGTTTAGCTTCTTCCATTTTCTAATGATTGCTCCAACAGTGGACCTTTTTTCACCAAGCTGCTTGGCAATTTCCCCGTAGCCCTTTCCAGCCTTGTGGAGGTGTACAATTTTGTCTCTAGTGTCTTTGGACAGCTCTTTGGTCTTGGCCATGTTAGTAGTTGGATTCTACTGATTGTATGGGGTGGACAGGTGACTTTATGCAGCTAACGACCTCCAACAGGTGCATCTAATTTAGGATAATAAATGGAGTGGAGGTAGACATTTTAAAGGCAGACTAACAGGTCTTTGAGGGTCAGAATTCTAGCTGATAGACAGGTGTTCAAATACTTATTTGCAGCTGTATCATACAAATAAATAGTTAAAAAATCATATATTGTGATTTCTGGATTTTTTTTTTTTTAGATTATGTCTCTCACAGTGGACATGCACCTACGATGACAATTTCAGACTCCTCCATGATTTCCAAATGGGAGAACTTGCAAAATAGCAGGGTGTTCAAATACTTATTTTCCTCACTGTACATCTAGCCGCATGCAATTTCATAAAGTGGTGGAAACAAAATCGAAAATATTGTGGCTACTCACACAATCACAAAATCACATTCGTTCCCAATCTTGAGTTTAGACTCCACAAAATGATCCTCAAGCAATGTGTATTAGTGGGAGAAACAGAGTGTATTAGGCATATCCCCGTGAATTCTCAAATAAAATAGTTTCATTTGGGCTTTAATGTGCTCAGATTTGTCAGATTGTCACTTTCCAGCTAAATGTAATGTTTCTTTGTAATTGAACTCTAAAGAACTTGTTTTTGGCAGCAGGTGGAGAAATATACCACTGCTGCTCCCTCTGAGAATCCAGGCTAAATGAGAAAACTGAAAAAAATCAGCTAGACAGATAGACAGCCTCAGTAGATTGCGCTTCTGAATGACGTCAAGGGTCTTGCTTCTCTTTGCGTTACAGAGATGATGGACAGTAATGGCCAGACCGCTGCCCTCCCATTCAGCCGTTCCCATCCTGGACACAGACACACACAGGCCATTCCACTATCTAGAAATAAATCCACCCTTATAGCTGTCATCTATATTTCTGAGCCACAGTATCGGTACATGCGTACGTAGACAGCTTTAGCACTGACATTCGTACCATATCTGTCATGCTAGAAAGTGTTTTTTTTTTTGTCCATACAATGAAAGTCAATAGTGTCCAGCTGTACAAACATTGTCACTGTTAAGACTGTGTCTTGAGGCCCCAATATATTTCAAGGTAAATCAAAGAAAGGATTGATGATGACCAAATCAGGCCAAAACGAACTTCGTTTGCAGGGTTGAAACAACTTTCCAAAGCAAATTTTCTGAAAAGTTTTCGGGAGCGCTGTATTTCATGTAAATCTAGGTTCATTTCTTCTGTTTAGTCTGCTAGTGAAAACATAAACACACTGGAGAGCTGCTTTATAGTAGAAAATGAAGTTTCTAGTTTGATGAAACGAGACGCTGACTGATGCTGTTTTTCATGTTCAATACAGTAAAGCTGCTTGATTTTAAGCAATCCTTTGTATAAAGTGCTATATAAAAAAAAAACACTTGTGCAAAGATATCCACTTTGCAATGATCGGATGCTTTTCTTATGCGTTATTTAAGAAATGCTTGCTGTTTTCTCAATTTTGTTGTGTTTAATTTGGCCTCAAATACACATTAAAAATATACAAGTCTGAATATATGTAGCAAACTTTATCCTCAAAAATTACACCAGTACACATAATCAGTTGTATCCACTTTAAATTATTATATATGTCAAAATTATGATTTAGACAAATAGTTTATGCTTTACCAAACATACAAGCTTCATATTTGTTTTAAACCCTCTGGTATGTCCTATAGGCTTCCATTGTAAATGCATCCCTGTAAACATGTTTTGACAAATTTTTACTCACTGAAGGAAGAGCCCAAACTATTTTCTGATAGATTAAATTTTATTTGAAATATTCCTTTAAATCATAAAATACTCCTACTGTCCTACTCACTCTGGCTAACAGATAAAGAGGACTGTCATTGTTTTTGGTGTTTTGTAAACCCTCGCCCTTGAAGTATATACGAAGCAGAGAAAGGACAGACATGCAGAGAGGGATTACATAACAAAAGCTGAAGCATTACACAAAGGTGCATGCGTCTGTGTGTACGAGGATGGTATTATGTGCTCGCACAGAGATTCCTAATGGTGTATTGTTAGAATCCTTCTGTTGCCACCCATCCCTCGCACTCCCGCACATGCACGGCCCTCTTGTGTATTCTGCGTTTGCTTTTCTCCCCCCAAAATACATCATCATCAAACAGGGAAACTCATTCTGCAGCTCTCAAACAGTTCAAAATGTGTGTGTGATGTTGAGGTGCTAGTCTTGGGATAGAACGGTAAAAAAGAGGAGAAGGAGGGGACCGAGAGAGACAGCAGGCGAGAGGGAGCACTCACATCACCACTGTTTCATAATTCAAACTAAAAGCTGACTGTGTGCACATCGAAGCAGAAAAAAATTCCCATAACCCTGAAAAACTCTGTAATAAAAGCATACGCACACCTGCACACTTTCCTTTTGCACTTTTACCTATCACTAAACCTCCGTTTGCACCCTGCCTGTAGTAGAAGGCACAATTTCCTGTTTAATTCATGCTTAAATTGAGACAACATGCTATCAGTCATCATTTGAATGCATATTTGCATACTTTATATTCTCAGTGGGGTCACGTTTATCTCGCTGTTACTTTGGTGGTCTTGAAACAACGGAATTATATGTTTGTCATGATTATCCTGATTATTTTTATTGAGCCGATTGTGTATAATATTTGTGGCTAGGAGTGTTTTGTAGTGTATGATTTGTAATGAATTATGTTTTATTTACATTTTAAAATGCTTTTGAGTAGCATCACTCCACCTGTATACTACCATTCAAAAGTTTTTTTTTAAGTGACAGTAAAGAATTGTACATTGTTATGAAAGATTTCAATTTCGAATAAATGCTGTTATTTTTAGCATTCTATTCACCTAATTCATCAAATCCTGAAAAAATTCCTCAAAAATATTAAGTTAACTCTTTTCAACATTGATAATAATGATTGATAATAAAAAAAAAATCAGCATATTAGAATGATTTCTGAAAGATCATGTGCCACTGAAGACTGGAGTAATGATGCTAAAAATTCCCCTTTACCGTCACAGGAATAAATTACATTTGAAAATATATTACGATATAAAACAGTTCTTTTAAGTAAGGAATAATTGACAATGGGCCGTTGAATTATTGGAAAAATAATGCACACCTGATGTGGTATTGCGGTCATGACGCGAAGCGAAGAGTATGAAAGACAAAATGTGCTTTCCGTACATAGTAAAACATTATTTTGTGGCAAAAAATTATGGATATAATGTAAAGTTTTTATGCTATTGTTTACTATATTTATTTGCTTGGCCAGTGTTGTTGTGGGTTTTGGTTCTTTTCCTGTTGTCGGCTGTAAGGGCCTTTGAAATAACTGAAATCATTTGGAGAAGTGATGCGGTCAAGACCTGCCTGGAACTACTTTAGCCGTGCGTTTCCCTGAAAATAATTGCACACCTTAGAACACTCGTCAACCAATCAGATTCAAGCATTCAACAGCCCTGGGGTCCGTTCTTCGTACGTCGCTAATTCAGTTAGCAGGATTTGATTGTTGACAATTTGCCATGATCTTGGATTGTTTGGTTCTTAGATGCTCATCCTGGACTTGCTGTCTGTAAGCTTAAACCTGCTCGCGAACAGGCTTATTTCATGTAAACAGGATTAGATAGCATCTTTTTAAGCGCCGTTGATACTTAAAATGTTTCCCAATCACTGATACTTTATAACAAGAGTTCCTTACTGAACCAGGGGCAATAATAATTTTAAATAAAAACAATAATAACATAAAAATGTATTTGAAAATAATATTATAATGTTGTGTATAATACTACAGCGCAGAGAACTTGATCTAGACCCTTAAGAAACTTAAATTAATGCTGTCGCATAACAAATCTGCTTCAAATTGAAATAAAAATTAAATGAATTGCTAATTAGAACATTGAAATAAAAAGGGTGTACAAATACTATAAAATCGTGAATATAAATAATTGGGAATCATGTTTTAAAAAAAACAGTGCACATTTAATTGATCTATTATAATGTTTATGTTGGTTTGGTCGTTTGACTGTTTCCTTATAAAGGTCCAGATTTTTTTTTCTTTTTTTTTTTCATATTTTTAATTATATGATTACGTTGCTGTCTAGCCACCAGCCAATCTCTGCATTACTGATCGTGGTTTTGTGTATCGATGCATCTGCCCTCTTCAGGGAACACAAGAACGCACAGTAATCTTAGATAACTTAATCCATGCAGATATTTTAATCCAATTCCGCAAATTCGTTTGAAGAAACAAATTAGCCAGAGATCCGTTATCACGAATGCAAGATCTGGGATCTGTCAAATCATCTCAGATGTATTAAGTGAGGTACGAAGAACGGACCCCTGTAGTATAAATTGTAATAATATTTCACAATATTGCTGTTTTTACTGTATTTTTGATCAAATCAATTCAGCCTGGTGAGCATAGGAGACTTCAGTCATTGCACTCAAAACAGACTAGCATTAATAACATACTCAAATTCTTGCCTCACATCCCATCATTAATCACAGCCTAAATTAACTATGCACCAAACTCTGAGTCAGAGTAATAAACTGGAACAATCCATACACATTCAAACAGAGTGATTTAAGAAGCACCGTGTTGAATAGATTATAACTAATATTAACCTCAAATGGATGCTTATTTTTATCAGCATGTTTGTGTACTTCAGTTTACTGATATTTATATTCCTGTGTGTTTTGAAATTATTTTCGAAAAGGCCAAATTGTTCTATTAGGGAAACAGAATAAAAAGACTGAAGCTTTTTTATAATATGGTTACTTGGTTAGTATAAGATGAAGGTTTTTATGGCGAAATGCTTCTGCTAAGAATCACCCCTGTGTATCTTGTGCTTTTTACTGTGTGCCTCATGCTGACTGACTGGTTTTATGTCCCTGATCTGATCAGATTTACCACACTCATCACGACCTCACGAAATCTGATCCCTCAGCGACGACTGATTCACTCACACCTGCCAAACCCACACACACATGGATCACAGGGTCATGAAGGGACGTATTGAGTAAATGTCAGTCAAACCAGTAAACTGACATTTTATTCCTCAAAACTTTTGACAGCAATTCAATTGCAGCAGCGAATGCGCATGTTAATGCGTGCTGAAGTGTGTGAATGCCTTTTGTACAGTTGTGTGTGCATGAATGTGTGTTTTACCCATTACAGCTGCATAAACTGTAACCTTAATCAAAGCTAAAATTACTCTTGACACAGCAGCATTGAGATGAAAAGGATTTTACTGTGTTACCTTGGCAACCACAAACATGCAGAATCAGAAACAAATTGGATAGACCATTTAAGCGCTGTATGTACTGTCTCAGCATCATGGGAGTGTGTTTGTTTGGATTTTACATAGAAAGATGCCAGAACTGTGGTGCTATGTGCCCTGTTGTGTACAAACACAGTTTACCCTTAGATAAGACCTGCAGATGTCCCTGATTCAGTTTTATTACAAACAGTGTTTGTGATGATACTGATTTCGATTTGATATGTTTGTCAAAGTAAAAGTTTAAAGGAAGGTTCTGGATCAATACAAGTTAAGGTCAACTGCATTTGTGCTTAATGTCAACAGTGGTGGACGGAAAGAATTTGTACTCTATAGAGTATTGTTATTTTAGGAAACCATTACTTCACTACGTTCCAACGTTTAATATCTTACTTATTACTTCAGTACATTTCATAAAAATATATATTAGTTCCGTTGTTTTGAACTGAAGTAATGATTGTCAGATTTGTGAACACATCATTCTTTGGAGTTGATTATTTTCTATTCAATCTGTTTGCCGCTCACACTGAATGATTGGGGAATTTGTCTGATCTGATTGCAGCTGTTTATGCAAGTAGGTTATATAAGACTGCACAAAAATAATAAATGATGGTCTATTGATCAGCACTTTTACGTTTGATGATTATAATACTATTTTTTAATGTAGCAAAATAAAATATTGCATATAACATAGGCATTATAAGTAAAATATTTAATATTTTCTACTCAAGTAAAATTTAAAAGGAATTCTTTAGTTTTTCTGGAATAGTCATTAGAGTACAAGTTATGACAGAATATGAAAAATGTTGATTCATGTCACAAAATGGACTGTTCCACTGTTTTTTGACAGTTCATGTGGTATTCAACCTCAGACAAATGTTGTTGATAGAACTTCGTTTGAGTTTGGATTGATTCTAAGAATATTTTTGTAGGGCTTTGAAAGAAGTGACTTGTCTGAACCCTCTCTACACTGCATTTGGGAGTTGTTTAGGAATGAGGACTCGTGCATACATTAAAAGTAAAAAAACAGTCCCGTAATAACAAATAGACTGCAATTCGCTGCTGCTGTTGTATCTAGGCCAACAAATCTGTCCACTGTATAAGTCTATTGGTGAATATGGAATGTGTCCAGAAATCTATGTTGTCTTCCTGTGACATATTTTATCTATGTATAACAAGTTTTTGTCTATCTGGGTCACAGTCAAACAGTAAACATTATAACTAATTCATGTAGACATGAGCTAATTAAAGGCTCCCATTTGGCAATGTTCTCACAGAGGCATTAATATAACTACATTTTGTGTTTTCATATATCAATGTATTGTTTAAGATTGAGGTAAAGATCCATCTATTTTTCGAACAAGTGACGCAAACATGAGTCCATTACAAACGAGTGTAGGAGTGAGCAGCTCGACAGAGAGACTACTCACCGAAGCTCTTATCTGTACCATTATAGTTTAAAAGATGCTTAACAGTATATATTTATGCAGCAGATGGATTATGTAAATGAATCATCTGGTTCTCCAGCTCCAATATGAAAGTGTTTGCTGAAGTATATGATATATATTTAACCCCATATGGATAAATATAACTATACGGCATAAGCCGTTCCTATAAAGAGGCAGACGCTCACTGAGCTATTATTAGCCTCCTCCTCAGACCCAGTTCCACTGAGAAACAGAACTCAGGCAGGACCGAGATTCGAAATTTAGACACACTGAGGGCCATTTTATCATACTGACAATCTTTTATCATAGTGTCTTTATTTGGAACTGGGAAGGAATGGGTAGGGTAACGGCTACACATCAAGATCTGGTTTATGAAGTGTTACAGCTATTTTGAACGCGATTTGATGTGATAAAATGATAACGCAGTGCAATGTTTTGGCTATCAGGGATGTGGCTCAGAAGGTGGTTTGAGTTTTCTGGTTTGCGGGTGACCCCCTTGACTTAGGGTAATTTCCTGATCCTAGCCTATTGTTTCCTGACACTTCCTCTTCAATTAAAGCACATAGAAACAATGGATTTAGAGCAAAAAAACCTGTATGTCCTTTAATCCCTTAATCCACATTTCAATCATTGCTGGCAAATTAAGTCAGTTTAGTAGTGTTTTTGTTTCTGATCAGAATATTTCTCTATTTTTCAGTCCCCATCTTTCATTATCTCTGGTTGAATGGTTATGCAGCTTTATTGATCTCTTTCTCAGTCAGATGAGTGGCACACAGCTCTTCAATTCACCAATAATGTATGTATTAACAGCTCCCACACACGTATGTTATGACATGTTTGCATTGGCACTTCCATGTAAACACACGCACACACACACACACACACACACACACACACACACACACACACACACACACACACACACACACAAACACACACCTTTCCTCTTAAAGGAACATGCCGACTTTTTGGGACTTTAGCTTATTCACCGTATCCCCCAGAGTTAGATAAGTCCATACATACCATTCTCATCTCCGTGCGTGCCATAACATAACTCTGTCTGACGCACCCACCGCTAGCCTAGCTTAGCACAAAGACTGGAGGTAAATGGCTCCAGCTAGCCTACTGCTTAACAATTGACAAAATAAGGCCAACATTTTTCTATTTACATGTTGTGATGTGTATTAGGGCTGAACGATTAATTGCATTTGCGATAATATCGCGATATAAAAAAAAACACGATTTCCTAACCGCAAAGGCTGCGATTACAGTCTGTTCACGTGACACGCGAGAGTAAAGTCTGTAGAAGAAGAAGCAACTTGGCACGTTACACATATCATATGCCTGGCCTAAAATGATCTATCTAATATTGTGTTGTTCATACTATAGGCTACTATCAGCTCTCCAATGATTCTGGATCGATTCTGAGCTTAGATTTTATGCGGTGGCGCTGCGTATGTTTTAGAAACACCCGTATTCTGATTGCTTCCATTATCTCTCTCTCTCTCTCTCTCTCTCTCTCTCTCTCTCTCTCTCTCTCTCTCTCTCTCTCTCTCTCTCTCTCTCTCTCTCTCACACACACACACACAAACCATAAATAATATTTCATAACGTTCCGAAAGGTTGACGGCGCGAATTGCAATGACATTCGCAGGCTTCTTTGCACAGGATATGCGCTGTGAGAAACTTTGCTTGATGTCACGCTTACAGTGTGTGTTCTCGCCCGCCTGTATTTTCCTTACAAATGCTCAACGAAGGCTTCATTCATGTCGTTAGGAATGCAGTGTGCTTATATATTAAAAATAAGAAACTCACTGACAGAAGGCTTTCCATTTCAAATGCTCACGCGCGCTTTGTGAAGAGTGCTCGCGAGCACGCGTCTGTGTGCGTCTTAAAATGCTTTTATGACGCAAAATTAATGTAAACACCATCAGTAATGTCTTAATGAATTAAACAGACAGGGCAAAAACATCTTATATTTCAAAAGAGATCTGTGCATGAATGCAGGTCTCCCGCTGTCTATGATGATGTCATCATTAATAATCAAACAACAGTAAAGCTGAGAAAGAGAAAAATCACTCACAGTTCAGACACTCTTAAATACTGAAAGCACTCTTTGTTCATTGCTTGTAATATGTTTCTTTGTTCCTCTTACTAGCTTATGTTTTGCAGCTATATTAGTTTATATATTTAAAATTATTAACATGCAATTGTTTTAATTAAAATGTTATAATGTGTAGTTATTTCAAAAAGCTTATAATTACATATATCATAATAAAAAACATTTTAAGTTTTTAATAAATTAATAAGCTTAATATTAATAATTAGTAAGGAAAAAAGTTCAAGAATTGTTTTGGAATCGGATCGTGACTCCCAGAATTGGAATCGGATCGTGAGGTACCAATTAAAGATTTCCACCATTACTATACAATGATGTATTGTTGAATAATACAGAAGATAAAGAGTTTTTAAAAAATCACATATTAAATCGCAATATTGGTTAAAAAAATCGCAATTTGATTTTTTTCCAAAATCGTTCAGCCCTAATGTGTATAGTTACATCGTGTACTAAGACTGACGAAAATGTAAAGTTGTGATTTTCTAGACCGATATGTCTAGGAACTATACTCTCATTCCTGTGTAGTTATCAAGGAACTTTGTGCCATGGGTGCAGTGGCGCAATATTACACAGCGCCTGAAAATAGTCCCCAGCACGCTCTCTGTGCTAGCAGGTTGTCACGTTGTTTATGTTGACGGAAGTTAGCCTATTTTCAGGCGCTGTGTAATATCATTGCGCCACTGCACCCATGGTACGGCACAAAGTTCCTTGATTACTACGCAGGAATGAGAGAATAGTTCCTAGCCATATTGGTCTAGAAAATCACAACTTTTCATTTTCCGTCGGTCTTAGTACACGATGTAACTAAACATCACAACGTGCTATCCAGCATACCCGGTTAAAAAAGTCACCGCTCGCCACTGTGCATAGACAAAGTGATTTCTGGGTTTACATACATTTTTTCATTTAATAATATCCATTAGGGCTGTCACAATACCAGACTTTCATGACACGATTGTGAATTTGACAATCAAGAACAATATTATCACATTTTTTCTCAGTTCTCTTTTTTGGGCGAATGAATCACACTTAAAGCCACAATATGTAATTTTTCGCTGCTAGAGGTCGCTTATTCAAAACAAAGGCATAGCTTGATGACGCCTTGATTTCTCAGAGCTTTTATTATGCCGCAGAGGACCGCTTCCGCTTTTTCTGGTCATGCGCATGTGGGGTAACGCAGTTTTATCATATTAGATACATTTGACTGTGTTGAAAGTGATGTTATATAATGCTCCTCTGTGTGTTCGCTCAGCGGCTACTATAAGACACTTGTTTCACACTGCAGTAAGCTATGGATATTAAGCATGGTAAAACATGGGACTCACGGTAAATCAAGAAAACGAATTTTAAACAATGATTAACTGCGTTGAGCTATATAACAATGATTCGTTTTCTGTCGATGAATGTATCCAAACAGTTGCTCACCTGTCTATTAAAACACACAATATATTAAAGTGTCTTTGGTGTTTCCATGGTTTCTACAAAATAAAGCTGGAAATTGAGGGTAACAGTCCGTGTCCTGATTACAATGGCTTATTTCTCTGGATTTAAACATTCATGGAAACGTTTGGGACAATGTAAGTACACAAGTCAACAAAAATATATAACATTGTTCTGGTGGTTTTTGGGTATTTTAATCCCAAAATCTTACATATTGTATTTTTAAAATACTAGGGAGTAACGCTTTTGTGAGTCGTCTCTGACACGATTTTGTGCGGCAGTAGTAGTTATGCAAGCTATGATTTATTTTCCTTTTTAAGACCATCGACAACCAGCGTTAAGTTTCAGTACTGCCACCTGCTAGGTTGGAGTATCAACCAGTTACTGGTGCTGAATTATTTACAATATTACCATGTGTAGTATCAACTCAATATCAACATGACATGAATTATTGACCCTGGGTTATTTACAATATTATTGTATGTGTAGTATTAAGTCAATATCAATGTTTCATTTTTGATATCACAGTTAGTAGTTTTATATTGTCAGCTCTTTATTGCATACCCATAAATGTCCATAAAAAAAAAAATACAAATGTTTCTCAGGAGTGGGCGTTTAAGAACTTTTCTCATTTACATGAGGAGGTGGGTTGCATTTACATCCATATGGTGATTAACTTGCATAGAATAGAAAGTGTAGCTATTAACTGCTTAAATTATCTGGATTTACTCTTATTTTACTAAATAGAAAGTGTCTGTCAGTATTTATTGTATGTGATTATCTAGATGGCTTTAGAGAGCTGTATTTATATTTCCCCACGAGTTCAACATGTTAGAATCTACTTCCAGCTTTGCTCATGCTGTGCAGTGAAGTTTGAATGCAGTAATTTGGGTGGCCTTTACAGGGCCTGTAATGTGGGTGCTGAAAAATTCTGCTTACATATGTGGTCTGACATGGACCAGCGGAAATTGTATTGAGAGTACTGAGAGGGAAAGAGAATGGCAGACAGCATTCACTCACCCGTTTGCGCAGGTTGTATGTAAGCAGGAGGTTTCGTGAGAAGTGATTGGAGAAGGCGGTGTAGAACTCTAGGACTTTCTGAAGCGCGTCCCGTTTGATCACGTGCAGGTCACAGTATGTTAGCGCTCTCACATTAGCGCACGCCTGAGCTAGTGTCACCTCCTTCCAGAACACGTCCCCAAACACATCGCCTTTACCTGCGGAGATGCACAGACACTTTAGTACACACACAAATACGCCTAAGCTGCATTTCTCAAAAGCATTGTGAGCTAAGTTGATCCTAGAGATTGGTAGTAATGGTTCTATGATCTATTGAAGCGTACGGGAGAAACAGCCCTGATTGGTACATTTCTGGAGGACTCTGTGACTCTCTAAATAACTGGCAGATTGATACTATATTCCAGGTAATATATTGGATGGACCACTTTATTATACAGCAAAAAAATCTTACTTTTAATCAGTATATTTTGTTGTCTTAAATAAGCCAAATTGTGTATTGTACACTAGCATTCAAAAGTTTAAAGGGTTAGTTCACCCAAAAATGAAAATTAGCCCATGATTTACTCACCCTCAAGTCATCCGAGGTGTATATGACATTCTTCTTTCAGACGAATAAAATCTGAGTTATATATACGAATAAAATCTGAGTTATAAATCTGAGGCCTTCTGAAGCGAATCAATGCGTTTGTGTAAAAAAAATATCCATATTTAAAAATATATTACATTTTTTTCTGTGGCTCTGCATCAGCCGTCCCCGCGCCATCACTTCCGGCGAATAAGGTCAAAATACATGCAAAATACCAGCGAATAAATACATAGATTCCTCATTAGTGCCTGCGCGGATCGGTCGAATGAGGCATCTACATATATACAGTGAGGAAAATAAGTATTTGAACAGCCTGCTATTTTGCAAGTTCTCCCACTTCCCACAATCATGCCACAATCACGGAGGGGTCTGAAATTGTCATCTTAGGTGCATGTCCACTGTGAGAGACATAATCTAAAAAAAAAAATCCAGAAATCACAATATATGATTTTTAATTATTTATTTGTATGATACAGCTGCAAATACGTATTTGAACACCTAAGAAAATCAATGTTAATATTTGGTACAGTAGCCTTTGTTTGCAATTACAGAGGTCAAACGTTTCCTGTAGTTTTTCACCAGGTTTGCGCACACTGCGGGAGGGATTTTGGCCCACTCCTCCACACAGATCTTCTCTAGATCAGTCAGGTTTCTGGCCTGTTGCTGAGAAACACGGAGTTTGAGCTCCCTCCAAAGATTCTCTATTGGGTTTAGGTCTGGAGACTGGCTAGGCCACGCCAGAACCTTGATATGCTTCTTACAGAGCCACTCCTTGGTTATCCTGGCTGTGTGCTTCGGGTCATTGTCATGTTGGAAGACCCAGCCTCAACCCATCTTCAATGCTCTAACTGAGGGAAGGAGGTTGTTCCCCAAAATCTCACAATACATGGCCCCGGTCATCCTTTCCTTAATACAGTGCAGTCGCCCTGTCCCATGTGCAGAAAAACACCCCCAAAGCATGATGCTACCACCCCCATGCTTCACAGTAGGGATGGTGTTCTTGGGATGGTACTCATCATTCTTCTTCCTCCAAACACGTTTAGTGGAATTATGACCAAAAAGTTATATTTTGGTCTCATCTGACCACATGACTTTCTCCCATGACTCCTCTGGATAATCCAAATGGTCATTGGCAAACTTAAGACTTTCTTAGGATCATTGAGACCCCACGAGGTGAGATCTTGCATGGAGCCCCAGTCCGAGGGAGATTGACAGTCATGTTTAGCTTCTTCCATTTTCTAATGATTGCTCCAACAGTGGACCTTTTTTCACCAAGCTGCTTGAGTGGAGGTGTGCAATTTTGTCTCTAGTGTCTTTGGACAGCTCTTTGGTCTTGGCCATGTTAGTAGTTGGATTCTTACTGATTGTATGGGGTGGACAGGTGTCTTTATGCAGCTAACGACCTCAAACAGGTGCATCTAATTTAGGATAATAAATGGAGTGGAGGTGGACATTTTAATGGCAGACTAACA
Organism: Romanogobio albipinnatus; assembly: GCA_023566225.1. Lineage (NCBI taxonomy): Eukaryota > Metazoa > Chordata > Actinopteri > Cypriniformes > Gobionidae > Romanogobio > Romanogobio albipinnatus. The sequence continues at coordinate 31,689,601 of CM042249.1, forward strand.
GTTCTTTGAGGGTCAGAATTCTAGCTGATAGACATGTGTTCAAATACTTATTTGCAGCTGTATCATACAAATAAATAGTTAAACAATCATACATTGTGATTTCTGGATTTTTTTTCAGACCCCTCCATGATTTCTAAGTGGGAGAACTTGCAAAATAGCAGGGTGTTCAAATACTTATTTTCCTCACTGTATATCTTTGATTGCGCCAGTATTTTGACCTTATTCGCCAGAAGTTATGGCGCTTGGGAATACTAGATGACATTCGTTTGATAAGAGGTAAAAAAAAAAAAACATAAATACTGTTTGGTTTCTCGCAGAAACCGATCATTTCGTGTCTTAAGACATCAATGTGTCGCCACGAGCCGCATGGTTTAATAAGGATTCGTATGTCTGTGTGTTTTTACTCTCATTGCTCTCATACTCTAAAATATCCCCATTGACATGCATTATACGACTATCACACTGCAACGGTTGGAGTTAAAAATCTTCATTTGTGTTTTACTGAAGAAACAAAGACATCTACATCTTGGATGCCCTGGGGATAAGCAGATAAACATACAAATTTCATTTTTGGGTGAACTATCCCTTTAAGTAAAGTGTTTTTTGATGAGGAGGGTTGGTTGCCAGTAAAGACATTTGTAATGGATAAAAAAAATTGCTGTTCTTTCAAACTGATGAATCCGTTCCACAAAAATATTAAGCAACTGTCAACAGTTGTCATAATAATAAGAAATGCTTCTTGAGCAGCAAATCATCATATTAGAATGATTTCTGAAGGATCATGTGACACTGAAGAGTGGAGTTCAGCTTTGCCATCCCAGTAATACATTACATGTTAATATATATTAAAATAGAAAACAGTTTTAAATTGTAATAATATTTCACTGTTTTACTGTATTTTAATCCAATACATGTAGCATATGAAACGTCTTTAAATTTTAAATTGTATGTCTTCCAAAGGCAGATTTTTTTCAGTTGTTTCAAGAATAAACCCTGATAAATATATATATTTTTTTTTTTTGCAAAAAATTATCTATCTTAGATCATGTTACAGTAGACAGATCATGTGTACTGATTTTATCGGTCTGAAATTCAACTAATGTTAAACAACACCAACATGTCAGATCAGAAGATTTAAGCAGTCGAAAGCATTTAAAATCTCATTCACAACAATATCCTGGCAAGGCAACATTCTTTCGCACACACAAACACACTTTTATTATGATTGATCAATCTACTTAGAGAATAGTGCTACATAATATGAGCATGTCTGACAGGGGAGAAATATGACGAGACATATTCCCTCATTCCATTACTGAAATGAACAAATGCACAAAAGTCTTGTCCATCCATCTATGTCTGCTCACATCTTGGATAAGTTGGAGTTACAGAGCCAAAATATCCACTCAGATAAATTATTTACGGTTGTCTCAGTAAATGTTCTAGAATACGGATTCCTTCCTGCAAGCAGAGAAAGAGATCTAGAGTGTCACATTTTGTTACGAGACATCAAGAATCAATTGTGTTTGACATCATTGATGCATCCTGATGCACTAAATGTATATATTAAATATTCACTAATAAATTCTGTTCTTTTAAACGTTCTATTTATTAAAGATTTCTTTAAAAAAAAAAAGAAAGTTTTATCACGGTTAAAAATAATTAGACAGCACAACTGTTATCAACACTGATCATAAGAAGAAAAAAAGCTGGAGTGATGGCTGCTGGAAATTCAGCTTTGCTATCACAGGAATGTATGCATTTTAAAATATACAGTATTATAATAGAAAATTGTTATTTTAAAAGTGCAAAAATATTTCTGAATACTACAGTTTTACTGCAGTTTTGATCAAATAAATGTAGCCTTGGTGAGTATAAGTCTTACTGACCCCAAACTTTTGAATAGTAGTGTATGTGTAGAAAGAGTTTGTGTATGACGACTTAAATTTTGGCATAGACATAATTTTTTGTGCTCCACAGAAGAAACAAATATAGAAATACAGGTTTAGAATGACATAAGATATAAATGAGGCATGACAGAGTTTTCATTTTTGGGTGAAATGTCTCTGTCTTCATAGTCTGATCTGTGTGTGTATGTATATACATATACACTCACCTAAAGGATTATTAGGAACACCATACTAATACTGTGTTTGACCCCTTTTCGCCTTCAGAACTGCCTTAATTCTACGTGGCATTGATTCAACAAGGTGCTGAAAGCATTCTTTAGAAATGTTGGCCCATATTGATAGGATAGCATCTTGCAGTTGATGGAGATTTGTGTGATGCACATCCAGGGCACGAAGCTCCCGTTCCACCACATCCCAAAGATGCTCTATTGGGTTGAGATCTGGTGACTGTGGGGGCCATTTTAGTAACGTGAACTCATTGTCATGTTCAAGAAATTTGAAATGATTCGAGCTTTGTGACATGGTGCATTATCCTGCTGGAAGTAGCCATCAGAGGATGGGTACATGGTGGTCATAAAGGGATGGACATGGTCAGAAACAATGCTCAGGTAGGCCGTGGCATTTAAACGATGCCCAATTGGCACTAAGGGGCCTAAAGTGTGCCAAGAAAACATCCCCCACACCATTACACCACCACCACCAGCCTGCACAGTGGTAACAAAGCATGATGGATCCATGTTCTCATTCTGTTTACGCCAAATTCTGACTCTACCATCTGAATGTCTCAACAGAAATCGAGACTCATCAGACCAGGCAACATTTTTCCAGTCTTCAACTGTCCAATTTTGGTGAGCTTGTGCAAATTGTAGCCTTTCTTTCCCATTCTGACATTCAGTTTGGAGTTCAGGAGATTGTCTTGACCAGGACCACACCCCTAAATGCATTGAAGCAACTGCCATGTGATTGGTTGATTAGACAATTGCATTAATGAGAAATTGAACAGGCGTTCCTAATAATCCTTTAGGTGAGTGTATATGTATATGTGCAAATTTTAGAAGCAAAAGAGAACATTTATGGCCTTTGAGGCTGATCCTAAATCAGTTTAACAGCCGTGACATAGAGCCAAATTTAGCAAAGCATTGTTAGTTTGTCAACAGAGAAAAATACGGCCATTAGATGCTCAGCTCTGTGGCTTCATGAGGCGAAGTAGCCTAATTTTGTGTTGTGACAGACAAATGTTGAAAATTTCACCCGTTACATAGGAGCTGTATACATCTATTAATCACATGTCTGACCTAAGATCACATTTTGCATTCTTTATTCTTTTTTAAGGATGGTGAGTCGATGCTAAACTAAAGAAAATTATGAAATGATACCAGTATTTCTGTAGTATCGGACAGCAAGACCAAAAAAAAAAGTCTTCTTTTGTATCAAAATATCAGATCTATGGATTAGGCCTCTATCAGAGGCTGCCTATTATGTCATTAATATTAATTAAGCAATAATATTGACAAGAAAAAGAGAAAATCACCCGCTACACATTTGATTGACTGTATGAGATGATATGGTGCCAACGTGAGAGAATTACAGTGTTTATAGCATTATGACATTATTATCTGTTTCAATAATTAATCACTTAAAAAGACAGGGCGTTTAAGGTTTATAGTGACATAAATCTTCACAGTTCATTGTGCGGCAGAGAAAATGTTTTTTGAACAGAAGACAAAAGAAGTCTACACAGCGAGCAAGCTGGAACGCTTCCAACTCAATTATTGCCAGAAAAGGATGAACCGATACTTAGAGTGGATCTTAAAAACATACTTTAGAACTTACTTTTCAAATATCTTTTTATTGTTACTTTTTATCATCAGCTTAGAACATATTCTGCATTATTTAACATGCATTATGCTCACAATTTCAGCTTTTTCCCTCTTCATTTTATTTTATTATGTTCCCTGGATGTTTCACACACAGAGGAAGAAATGAACACCTTGATCAAAATGGAAACATGGTGCGGGATGTGGGAAGAAACAAAAGGGGGAGGGGTGGCACAGTGTGGAGGAGATATATGATCACATGGAAGCCCTGTGGATGCAAATAATCCTCCCATTGGGAACTAAACCTAAGACAGAGGGATGGGATGATGTCATGATGTGCAAACTGCTAAATATAATTAATGCAACTTTGCTAAAAAAATATTTCAAAGAAAATAATCAAATCCATATCCATACCTAGCCAATATTCTCTTACCTAGAATGGCGACCACCTCGTCGTCTTGGATGACCTCCAGTGACCCTGACACCACAAAACATAAGCTGTCCACGCTCTCGCCCGCATGGTAGATAAGATCGCCTGGAGCGCAGTGGATGGTCTGGAACTCCATGGCCAGGGCCCGCAAACAGCCGTCACTGGCCAGACGGAAAGCGGGATGTTCCTTAAAAACCTTCCTGTTCAGGTGCACGCATATATCAGCACGCATGTCTTTAGGACAGATCTGCAAAACCTGTAATAAGAGAGAGAAATATCAGATTTAAGTGGTTATTCTGCTGCAACTTCACTTGATTTACAGGGGCCATGTCAGACAAATTTCCCTTGTTCTTTTGAGATAAAAGAGCTTGATATTCTATGAACATATACTGTAACTTTCATGCAGTACATTCAAATGACAAGAAGCAAGAGACTAGATTATAAACACAGAACTAAACATTTGCATCTCTTTATATCATCAGTATCTAACAAAAATCTTCAAATTAAATGAAATCTGTTCAAATGTCAAGTTCAGTCGTGAAACTCTAAAAGGCGCATTCTGGTGGGTCTTTTGCCTTTCCTTCTGCTATAGCGTCCACCATTGTGAACTTCAAAACGTCCACCATTGTGCCTGTACCGAAGCAATCAAGAATCATCTGCTTAAACGACTGGCGTCCTGTTGCTCTGACCCCCATCATCAGCAAATGCTTTGAGAGAATAATCAGAAACCACATCTGTTCTGTTCTCCCTCCCTCACTGGATCCACTGCAGTTTGCATACCGCACAAACCGCTCCACTGATGATGCCATTTCATCTACAATACACACTGCTCTCTCCCACCTGGAAAAGAGGAACACATATGTGAGAATGCTGTTTGTAGACTACAGCTCAGCATTCAACACCATTGTGCCCTCCATACTTGACATTAAACTCCGGGCTCTAGGCTTAAACAGCTTGTTATGCAGCTGGATCCTGGACTTCCTGGCAAACAGACGCCAGGTGGTCAGAATGGGCAGCAACATCTCCTCATCACTGACTTTCAACACTGGAGCCCCTCAGGGCTGTGTTCTCAGCCCACTCCTGTACTCCTTGTACACACATGACTGTGTGGCAACCCACAGCTCCAATACCGTCATCAAGTTTGCTGACGATACGACGGTGGTAGGTCTCATCACTGACAATGATGAAACGGCCTACAGAGAGGAGGTGCACACTCTGACACGGTGGTGTCAGGAGCACAACCTCTCCCTCAACGTCAGCAAGACCAAGGAGCTGGTGGTCGACTTCAGGAGGAATGAGAGAGAACACCGCCCCATCACCATCAATGGAGCACCGGTGGAGAGAGTCAGCAGCTTCAAGTTCCTCGGTGTCCACATCACAGAGGAACTCTCATGGTCCGTCCACACCGAGGCCGTTGTGAAGAAGGCTCATCAGCGCCTTTTCTTCCTGCGACGACTGAGGAGGTTTGGAATGAACCACCACATCCTCACACGCTTCTACAGCAGCACCATAGAGAGCCTGCTGACTGGCTGCATCACCACCTGGTACGGCAACAGTACCGCCCGCAACCGCAAGGCCCTGCAAAGGGTAGTGCGCACGGCCAGCTGCATCATCGGAGGTGAGCTTCCCTCCCTCCAGGACATATATGCCAGGCGGTGTGTGAAGAGAGCTCAGAGGATCATCAGAGACTCTAGCCACCCGAGCCATGGGCTGCTCTCACTGCTGCCATCAGGCAGACGGTACCGCAGCATCAGAACACGCACCAGCCGACTCCAGAACAGCTTCTTCCCACAAGCAATCAGACTACTTAACTCCTGATCCATCAGGATCATAACACACACTGGACAGAATATCACTCAGCACAACCCACTGTAGATACACACACATTATATACACATTTATTTATCATATAGCGTATCTATTGTACATTGGATGTCTATTTGTGAATATTGTATACTGTACATTGTATATTATTATTATTATTATTATTATTATTATAGCTTAATGTATATTGTTTTAATGTATGTTTAGTGTATATTGTTTAAAGTATATTGTGCTGCACTCACATTGTCTAAATTATTTATTGTTTATTGTGGTGTATACTGTGCTGTGTGTAATTGTGTGCGCATCAGATGATGTAATCTGATGTTGCTTTAAATGTTGTACATGTCATGTCATGACTGCTATGTTGCTTGGAACTGCACCTAAGAATTTCACCTACTGTTGCACTTGTGTATATGGTTGTGTGACAATAAAGTGATTTGATTGATTTGATTGATTTGATATAGCAATCGCATCATTTACATGGCACAAGCTGATTCTGTTGATTCTACAGTCAATGAGATTCCTTGCTTAATGATTATAGAATCTGGTTCGGTGTTCACTGTGAGCTGCCTCCCCTAGCTCCACCTGTTTAAATCTGCTATGAGATTGATGTTTGCAATGGGCGTAAGCATTTTCTGGGGGGCTCGACCCCTCCGACTAACCCATGAGACCCCCTGAAAGTCCAGTATTCAGAATTCAAAACATTTATTCACAAATATGTACCCTTTTTGGGAACACTTTATAATAACTACACGCTTTGAAGCATTAGTTAAGCATTAGTAAATAGTTAATTCATCATTTATAAAGCATTAATAGACATGAATAGGTAGTTTATAAATACAGCTATAAATGCTTTATTCTTGATTTATAAGCATATCTATAATGTGTTTAATTATTGTATTCATCAATTCATACTTTATAAATGATCCATTTATCATTTCTAAATTAAGTATTACATTATTTACAAACCAGTTATTTAGGAGTTGTCAGTGGTTCATCAGATCATTTAAAAAGTGTAAGTAAATGATTAATAAACTAAATTTATACATCTTATTATTTAGACATAAAGTAATAGTTACTCAGTGTGTTAAAGGGGTACTTCAGCGCTGGGAAGATGAATGTGTATTTAAACTGGGTCATTTATGTAGTAGAAATGTGAAATTATTTTTGAATTTGGTGCCTTCTAGACTGAGAAAAGACAGAAAATGTATTTTTGTCTCATGTGGCTGAAAGACAACAACTCCCAGAATGCCCTTGCTTCGTTGCCCCACGAGGCCACTCCCAAAGCCACAGATATTGGTTTCACTTGCCCACCGTGGCACCGCCCCCAACGTTGTTTTGATATTCATAGTAATACAAATAATTTTGTTCAGTTAGAGAACAGACACTACAATTAAAAACTGTCTTTTCAATAAAGTGTGAGTGAGCCAAACGAAAGTCACGTCACAGATGCAGCAGTGTCAGATTTCATTCATCACGAGAGCAAAGAGCTGAGGTAAGCGTGGCAGTCATTCTCGGCTGGTGTCCAGTCTGGCGCGTCATCAGATCGCATATGGCAGCTAAACTTTCATAGGAATTCATTGAAAAGTTGAAACACTCACTTTGCTCCGCACCTCTCCGTTATAAATGCCCGAGCCGAGTGGCAGCGGCTGTGTGCATTTACATTCTGTGAGAGGGATCCCTCCCCTGTGGGCGGGTTGAAAACAAGTGGAACTAGCTCCTAGTCTGTAGCCTCTGGCCAAAAATCCTCAGATAACACAAAATTACGATATTTGCGTCATCTGAGGATTTTTCCCAGAAATAAAATGCATAATTCTCTCGTCTCAGGGGCATATGAGGGGGGAAAGTACCATAAAACATGATATACTACTGGGTTTCTACTGATACAAAGCTTAATGCTAAATCACTGAAGTTACCCTTTAATCAATGCTTTATTAACACGTATTCCTACTGTAATTCATGATTAATTCAGGTAGTTATAAAACATTTACTAGTTGTCAGTTAACTATTTTTGTGAGCTCATCTAAAGTGAGGACTATTTATGCCTCATAAAGCTTTTACAAAGGATATTTAAAGGCTCAGTTCTCTCCTGAACTGCTGTTCTCTATGTTTTAAAGTTAGTACTGTTTTGACACTGCAAAATATTGTATTATTATATTATTATTGTTTTATTAAAATTGTATTTGTTGTATTTTGGCACTCCTGTAATCCAGTGTAATCCACTGGTACATTTTTATTCAGCAATGTTTACACTTTACAGAAATTTATTTTTATATCAGATTGCAGAGGCTTAGATTTATTTGACTGCAGTTATGTTTTCTGGCGGTCTAAAGGAATATTATTTTCTATGACATTGAAGAGGTTTAATTTGATATTAAGTTACTAGTTGTACAGTCTCCATTTTTGCATTTTGAAATAAACATTTTTATGTGCTATATTCCTCCTGTATTGTTTCCTTTTTCTGTTCAGAAGACAACTGAGCCTTTAAATATCCTTTGTAAAAGCTTTACGAGGCATAAATAGTCCTCACTTTAGATGAGCTCACAGAAATAGTTAACTGACAACTAGTAAATGTTTTATAACTACCTGAATTAATCATGAATTACAGTGGAAATACATGTAAATAAAGCATTGATTAAAACACTGAGTAACTATTTCCATATGTCTAAATAATAAGCTGTATAAATGTACATTTAAATAGTTTATTAATCATTTACTTACACATTCTAAATGATCTGATTAACCACTGACAACTCCTAAATAACTGGTTTGTAAATAATGTAATACTTAATTTAGACATGATAAATTGATCATTTATAAAGTATGAAAATACAATTATAAAACACATTATAGATATGTTTATAAATCAAGAATAAAGCATTTATAGCTGTATTTATAAACTGCCTATTAATGTCTATTAATGCTTTATAAATGATTAATTAACTATTTACTAATGCTTAACTAATGCTTTATAGCGTGTAGTTATTATAAAGTGTTACCCAATTTGGTGCCAAGCGGAGCCAGATAGTCCTGTGCACGTATGCAAATTAGCCATGTGCACCAAACAGAAGACACTTTGAGAAGTCATACTAAAAATGGCTAGCAAGCGAAAGCTAAACCAGAGTGTCTATATTTTTTAACAATATTATTGATATAATTTTTGTCAAGTAAAAAGCAGTTCAACTTCTAGCTGTTTTTGAATGCATTGCTCTGATGGCAGGAAAATCCCTTAAAGGGTTAGTTCATCCAAAAATTTGCCCATGATTTACTCACCCTCAAGTCATCCTAGGTTTATATGACATTCTTCTTTCAGATGAATAAAATCGGAGTTATATTACAAAAGTCCAGGCTAATCCAAGCATAATAATGGCAGTAATAGTTGCTCTGTTTTTGAAGTCCATAAAAAGTGCATCTGTCCATCAAATAACTGCTCCACGCGGCTCTGGGGTGTTAATAAAGGCCTTCTGAAGGGAATCGACGCGTTTGAGTAAGAAAAATATCCATATTTAAAACTTTATCAAGTAAAGTTGTGGCCGACCGCCTTCCGTGTTCAGTTTATGGAAAAAGTGTTGAAAGTGCCTCTGCCGATCAAAAGACTAACGCGACCAGGTAGGCTCGTCATAACGTCACGTACGCATCTTAAGTTTCACTTTCGACATTCAACACTTTTCCACAGAAGGCGATCGGCTGGAACTTTACTTGGTAACATTTTAAATATGGATCTTTTTCTTACTCAAACGCATCGATTCGCTTCAGAAGGCCTTTATTAACACCCCGGAGCCGCGTGGAGCACGTTATTCGACGGACAGATGCATTTTTTATGGACTTCAAAAACAGAGCAACTGCTATTATAATGCTTGGATTAGCCTGGACTTTTTTTTTTTATATAACTCTGATTATATTCGTCTGAAAGAAGAATGTCATATACACCTAGAATGACTTGAGGGTGAGTAAATCATGGGTTAATTTTCATTTTTGGGTGAAATAACCCTTTAAGGCCTGAATTGATGTGATGTCATTTCGAACAAAATCAGGCCAAAGTGAACACTTTCCGGAAATGTTTGCTCAGGCTGCACCTTAGCATTCACATGCAAATTTTTTCCGTTTCATTTCTCGTTCAGTCCGTCGAGGTCAGGCGTCCGCTAGTGAAAACATGAACACGTTGGAGAGATGCTTTATAGTAGAACATGAAGTTGTACCTCTGATGAAACAAGACACTGATACTGTTTTTCATGTTAAATATGGTAAAGCTGCTTGATTTTAAGCAATCTATTGTACAAAGTGCTATATATGTGACGGGACTTTACTAGAGTGCCTAATTGCAGAGCTGGTGCAAACATATCTAGAATATGAATATGATGATCAGATGCTTTTCTTATGCTTTATTTAATTAAAAAAAGCTTGCTGTTTTCTCAATTTTGTTGTGTTTTTTTTGTTATTGAGAGGAAAGCGAGTAGCACGTATTTACATATTCATCTAACCGTCGCTCTCAGCAGTGTAAATGCATACATTTTTCTATACTAAATTAACATTAAATTGACAGCCCTGATTATTAGTGTTTTCCCTTATAGCGTTTCTCTTTTTTATAACCACTGTCTCATGGCCAACCAAATTGATGTTGACTGCCATGCCAATGAAACATACTGAGTGGCTGACATAGAGACAGCGGTACAGGACGTGTGTCGGTGTGTATGTGTGCATCTGAGCGCATTAGCATGTGATATGTCCCTAAGCTGTCATTCCCAGCAGCTCCTCACTTTTCCAGAGCATCTCCCTTTCTGCATGTGGTTGTCACGGAGACATGGAGGCTGACTCTGGGGAGGACAGTGCGAGTCTGTGTGTGATGAGATGGCTAAATCACGAGAGAGAGAGAGTAGGAGAGAGAAGGAGACAGCTGGAGCATTCTAACAATGTCCGCCCAATGGGGACTTCATATCCACAGAGTCATGCTGTTCCCCTCCTGTGGTTTGAGTATAAACGACAGGACGAGTCTAAACACACAGCGTGAGAAAGCATCTTGATAAAGAATCACACTAATGTTTAAAAATACTTAGCCAGACAGAGCAGAACTGAATAACACACACACTCATACACACACACGATAGACAGAAGGTTGGCTGCTGCGAGGTGTCCCGAGTTGCATGCTGGCCAATTGAAGTTGCACAGGGTGTTCACCTTTTCAGTGTCAATACCGTGGGACATGGACCAGGTGGAGGCGATATAATCCATAACCCTCTCGCTCAGGCCTTTGGGCACCTGGTACAGCTTGAGGAAGTCCCGCACGCTGTTAAGCATCTCATGATAGCGGTTAGTGTTGGCATACATCTGCTGGAAGATAGTTGTCACATTACCGAAGATGGTGGCGTAGAGGAGAGCTATAAGAAAGGGAGAAAGAAACTTTTTGCATTAAGTGACAACACAGAGGAGGCGCAGAATAATTCAAATTAATAAGAAATAATTATATACATACAGTGGTCTTCAAAAGTCAAAGACTACATTAAATATTATAAATATTTAAAGTATTTTTTAATAATAATTTATTCATTCAAATAAAACAATTATTGAAAAAAAGAAAATCAAAAGAAGCCCCAAATAACCTTTTTTATTTATTTTGATGGATATAGAGACACTAGCATTCAAACATTTGGGCTTGTAAAAAATGTTTTTATGAAGTTAATATTTTTATTCAGCAAGGACACAACAAATTGATCGGAAGTGAATTACATACGATTTCTGTTTCAAATAAATGCTTTTCATTTGCACTTTATATTTATTAAAGAAACTGTTTCACCATTTAAAATAATAATACATGTTTTCAACATCAACATATTAGAATGTCAACATATTAGAATGAAAAATCAACATATTAGAATGATTTCTGAAGGATCATGTGACACTGGAGACTGGAGTAATGGCTTCTGAAAATACAGCTTTAAAATATATTAAAAGAGGTATTATAAATTGCAATTATATTTCACAATGTTACTGTTTTTACTGTATTTTTGATCAAATAAATGCAGTCTTGGTGAGCGTAGGAGACTTCTGTCAAGCATTAAAAAATCTTAATGACCCTAAACTTTTGAAAGATTGTGTGTGTGTGTGTGTGTGTGTGTGTGTGTGTGTGTGTGTGTGTGTGTGTGTGTGTGTGTGTGTGTGTGTGTGTGTGTGTGTGTGTGTGTGTGTGTGTGTGTGTGTGTGTGTGTGTGTGTGTGTGTGTGTGTGTGTGTGTGTGTGTGTGTGTGTGTGTGTGTGTGTGTGTGTAGGTGTGTGTGTGTGTCATCTGACACGCATTGGGATATTAGCAGTTACAAAAGCTAAATAGAAAGAAATATTTCAGAAGTTCACTTCAGAAGAGAGAGAGACAGAGATGATGATGATAAGTGACAGAGTGTATTGTAAATGAGTGAAAGCTCAGGACAGAAAGAAGAAAATTCAATAAAGGCGAGTGATTGTCTCTTTTAAACTGATTTAGTCAGCCTGTAATGGCTCTGCACACAGAAGGAAATCTAATTACACATGTAGGGACTCTAGGTGTGTGTGTGTGTGTGTGTGTGTGTGTGAGAGTGTGAATCTCCTCCTAAATACCTTCAGATGAGAATTATGAGCTGCCCTGATATATTAAAGGTATAGTTCATATACAAATAAAAGTTCTGTCATCATTTACTCACTCTCATGTCATTCCACACCTGTAGGTTGTTATTTTTTTCAGTGGAACAGAGAGAGAATATTTGGCAAGTTCTTTCTGCACAATAACAGTTTGTCGAGACCATTTATACTGATTCATGCGATTCTTAAAGTTGTATGTAAGAAACAGGAAGAAATTGTAGTCATTATTTTTAGTCTGATCGTCTTCCCCTCCAGTAAGCTATCAACTCAAGAGCCGGATCAGTCTGAGTAAAATTGCTTATCGAACAAGAAACAATGTGTGGCGGGATTTCTTCCATTGGGAATTAATTGGATCATTGTTGATTGCTATACCTGTGATCTCATGTGAGTGACAGGTTGTCCCGTTCTTCCACCGAAAAACGTCATCAGAGAAGAGATTTTGTTGCACGAAGGAGGGGAAGTTACTTAGATTAAATATTTCGAGGGCACATTAATAAAAAATGTGCACAGATAATTAATTTGTAACAAACACAGCCATTTTAAACACTGTGACTTTAAATAGTCATTTATAATACTGTCATTTAACGTTTGTGCACACTTCCAAACTATTGCAAATGTTGATGTTGAAAAAGGCTTTTAAGTATTTGTCAACTCCCCATCCGCGGTTTTCTGGGACTCCAGCCATTATTATTAGAGTCTTGTATGTGTATGTGTGTGATGTACAGATATGCAGTGTGACAGTCTTTGTTTATCTGGGGACAGATTTGGCTCCAAGGTGACAATAACGTGGAACGGAGCTGACAGCGACTTTCCTACTGAAAACATGAGCACACACACACTAGATGGTCTGACACGACACATAGGACACAGACACGTCCAGATGTATCAATGTGTGAGGTCACAGGGTGGCCGTTTGTTCACCCTGCAATCTCAAAGTTCAACTTTAACTGCTTTCACGGTTCAACGTGAACTGTCCTGTCGAATCGCACACGCACACACTCACAACGGTTTTTCATTGCAGAGATTAACAAATGAACAAATAATTGAGCCAGGCAGCTCATTACACACCCTCTCTTTACATTAACATGGCTGATGTACGCTCTTTAATTGTGTGATAGAGAAAGTGCTAGTATTTCTTGAGTGTTTTGTTCTTTGAGATTGCATGGATTGTTAAGGCAGCTCTTGACTGAATGATCTGATCTAAACGCATGGTTATATTTCATATCACGCGTTTAAATTGTTCTGAAGTTTTCAAATGTGCTGTCAAGTTGATGTATAATTTATTTCAATTTTATATACACACACACACACACACACACACACACAAACACACACACACACACACACACACACACACACACACACACACACACAGAGCTTTAACAGATAGACATTTCCCATCACTGGGACCAGTTCAGTCCAATTCATGAACGTCTGATTCATTCAAGCCTGTTTTTGAACTGAATTGAAAAAAATTGCCACAAATCAAAGGCATGGTTACTTCTATAATAAACTCTCATCAATATGGAATTAAGATCTGCAATGGATGTTTAGTGAACAATTAATTTAAATTGGGTAATTTCGTCAAACAAAGACTTAATATCACACACAAGTAAAGTGGAGTTCTTTTGTTAAGTTTCATTGTCATTTTAAAGCTTGACAGCCCTTTATTCACATCCATTGTTTTAAAAAAAGAATGTCCAAGATATTTTTCACAAATTAACCTTTTGTGTTCCACTGGTTTGGAACGACATGAATAAATGATAACAGAACCCATTTTGGGGTGAAATGGGTGAAATGTCCCTTAATGTTAATGTTTTCAGAGCAGAGATAAAAAAAGAAATCTGTCTTTTTTTTACTGTCTATTATCCTGTGCAGTTTTCATGACAGTAAGGTCACTTTTCAACATTACTCTTAAGTAGACATCATATTTCCGTCATCTTTCAATATGACAGATCAAAATATGATTGGTTCCCAACCTTGGTCCTGGAGTCCCCACAACAGTAGACATTTTGGATGTCTCTCTAACCTGACACAACCATTTCAGGGCTGTTTCTCAATATGCATTCTTATCTGTAATTGTGTTCTTGTGGACTTGTGAAACAACATCAGTCGTTGTTCCAAGTACTGTTTCAATTCGAAGTTTACATCTAGCCAAGTACAGTTCAAATCCCCAGATGGGTTCTTGCTCCGCCCCTTTTATCAAGGATGCATCGAGAGGTGACTTGTGTGGACTTGAGACAGTCGTGTATCCCATGATGCATCTCACATCAACCAGTAAGCGTCAATAGCGAATGAGAAACCCACGTATGTACTATAATTGTGTCACGAAATGTAGTTTTTTTAAAGCTCAAATCTGTGGTTTATTTATAAAGACAGCGCCTATTTGAAAATCTGATCTGACGTTTTCAGAGTTGTGAGATCCAGTCGATCAGCGGGTGCTCAGTGCTCAGTAACCCTGCCTAGAACAGCCTTTCCTCGGCTAGACCTTCTGATGTTTTCTGCTGGCTCGGTTGTCTCTGTAGTGGTTAAACATGAGATATAATAAAATTGGTCACTAAGGGTACGTTTACTCAACAGCAATGCACTTAAAACGGAAACGTTTTTCCTTTGCTTTTTTCATGTACAGATGACAACATTGTCAAAACAATCCCGTTAACACGGAGCCACGTAAACGACTAAAAACATTGTATTATTCATGCCAGGCCAGTAGTTGACGATGTCACTTTCTAAAGAATCACTCCACACCTATAGACTGAACACGTAACACGCATGGGCATGACGTCACTGGCCGTTTCCACAAATTCATGTTTTTGTTGTTTACATGGATACGATAACGCTATCGTTTTAAAAAACTTGCACTTTAAAACCCGATTTCAAAAGCTTGCATTTTCAGCCAAAATGCCATTGTCATGTAAATGAACGCCCAAAAAAGCATAAAACGTTTCCCACAGTGTCATGTATACGGCACTTAACTATATGACTGACACATTAAAATCCCTCAATCCACTTTATGTCTCCTCTCTCTTTCACACTCTGAAAGAGCTAAAGCTGAGGTTTCATGAATTTAACATATTTTCTAAAAATAGTCACATTCGGGTTATTCTGTTCCTTTTGAAGTACACAACAACTCAAACCAGGAAACAGCATAAAGAGCATGTGATTTAGAGTGGAAACAATGGCACAGAACCACCTTCATAAAGGAGTCTTAAATCCATCAAACTATCTGTTTGTACGCGTGGACTATCTGTGTGCTCTGTTTAAAACATGCAAGCAAATCTGCACTAAACCCCAGGGGGACTGTCCTGAGACCGTACTGTAAAATGGGACTCGTTAGCGGATACGTATATTTTTCACAAAGTTTTGCCGCTCTGATGTTTTTACACCTTCATTAGAAAAGTGCTGCAGCAATTGTCTTGACATGACATTCATAACACTGTTTCGGTAAAAAGACTAAACATCTCGCCCGTCTGCTTGAGCTGGGACGCTGCCAGAGACGGAGAGTGAAAGGGGTAGTGGTATAGAGCAAAGAAAAACATGGGGTGGAGGAGATAAGCCTGTGTTAGTGTAATTTGATTAGAGCAGGTGATTAATTGTACTGCCAGCAATTATACTTCCAGCATTATACTAGCTCTTCCCTCCATCTCTCCCCCTCTCTTTCTCTTTATCACCCATTTGCTTTGACTACACAATATGCAGTATAGCCTTGTTTCAAATCAATTCAAAATAGTGACTTAATACTAACAGTAACACACAATATAATTTATATTCAAGTAAATCATATCAAAGTATAAAATGTATGATCTAGACGTGAAATTTCTGACGAAAACACTAGTGCCTGAATTGCAGCAATAAGTTGAAGTTTTAGGCCTTTTTGTTAAAAGCATTTTGCCATCCACGTGATGTAAAAGAAAATGTGATTCATCAGACCATTTTCTTCCATTGTTCCATGGTCCAGTTCTGATTCTCACGTACCCACTGTTGGCACTTTTGCCGGGGGACAGAGGTCAGCATGGACAGCCTGGCAGGTCTACAGCTATACAGCCCCATATGCAACAAACTGCAATGCACTGTGTATTCTGACACCTTTCTAGAACCAGCATTAACTTCTTGAGCAATTTGAGCTACTGTAGCTCGTCTTTTTGATCAGACCACACGGGCCATCAATGGGCCCATGACCCTGTCGCCGGTTCACCGCTGTTCCTTCCTTGGACCACTTTTGATAGATACTGACAACTGCAGACCGGGAACACCCCACAAGAGCTGCAGTTTTGGAGATGATCTGACCCAGTCGTCTAGCCATCACAATTTGGCCTTTATCAAACTCGCTCAAATCCTTACTTTCGCCCATTTTTCCTGTTTCTAACACATTGACTTTGAGGACAAAATGTTCACTTGCTGCCTAATATATCCCACCCACTAACAGGTGCCGTGATGAAGAGATAATCAGTGTTACTCACTTCAGTCATGATGTTATGCCTGATCGGTGTATATTAAGGCCCAGTCCACACGAAGCCAGAACTTTCCCTATCCAATATTTTTTTTTCCCTCGTTTCAAGAAATATCTGCGTACACACGAGAGCATGAAAACGGCTCAAAACGATGTAGTATACATGCCAGGCCAGTATGTGGCGCTGTAATTCTGCCACAGAAATAAACTAAAAACGGAGAAGAAGAGTTGTAGCTAGAAAGGGTACAGCAACAGTCAGAGCAGGTGAGGCAAAATCTCACAATAAAATAACAATAAATGTTCTGCTTACCAGATGTGTTTTATTAACGCCTACACCTACCCCAACCCTAAACCTACCCTTACAATAATGCAAATACAATAATTAAACAACGCAGTATTGATGTGCGCATGCCCAGTGCCCGTAGTTGTATCCCTTCTAGTCTTCCACCACGCAGGACGTGGTGTGATGACATCACCGTTTCACAAAATATACGGATTAGCTGTACACACGAAAACGCAATGGTATCGGTTTCAGATTTATCCACTCTGGGACCCGGTTTAAAAAAATTCATGCTCCCAAAATGCCGGATCCGTGTGGACGAAACGCTGATACGGTACAAAATTTTAACGTATACGGCAAAACGCGTCTCCGTGTGGACGGGCCTAAATCTCTAAAATTCAGCTTTAATTAATATATTCCTTAATGATTCAAATATATTGATCCATTCATCACTAATTCAATAGAAATCATCTCACAAATGAAACCCAAAAATCCCTAGAATTTCAGATCTCTCTTCTCTTCTATCAGCTCAAACTAATGCATCCTTGCAATGAGTGATAGCATCATTTAATCTGTTTGTTCAGAAGCACCAATTATCCTCATTAGTACTGCACTCATTAATAAGAGCCACAGCCCTGTGTCTTTAATGGATTGCTTATTTGTGCTCAACCGGTGTGTGTGTGTGTGTGTGTGTGTGTGTGTGTGTGTGTGTGTGTGTGTGTGTGTGTGTGTGTATGTGACTGTCTTTGTTGCCAACATTATTGAGGTTTATGTGTTAAGTTTTGGGGATCTATAGGACTTTTCACACTTGAAATAGTTAATCGGGTCATTGTAAACCCCCAGTTAAACGGAATCCTGGGTTATCTTGCTTCACGTTTCACATTCACATTATAATTTACCTGGAGTTAACAATTAATCCTATAATATGTATACATATTTTAAATTAATATAGTTGTATGTACTTAATATAATCATTCATTGATAGTTGATAGAGACCTGATTTCAAGGGTGGACCTGATTTATCATGACACCACTTCATACTGTACATTCCTAAACCTTGGGTTAACGTCCTTATTTGCATATTTGCGGTGCAGTGTCACTGATTGGACGAATGCCGAATGTGATATGTTTACATAGCATCTTCATATTATATATTGCCGACTGTGAATTAATTTTCTGACTATAAAGGTCAGAATGAAACATTTGACATATTTGACATTTTCCCCTCAAACGCTGAAACTACTGTTTATACAACGCGCAGTGCTTCTGTGACTGTCCAAAGCACGTGAATATGAGGCATGCTATTGGTTGTTGGTTGCTGAACATCTAGTCGTAATATTCTAACACCGTGTCCTTTACTCAGGTGTTTAAAGCTCAGTTTGAACGCACTTATGTGTATCGTTTTTATCTGTTGTGTTTTTTCTTTGACTATTTCTGCGAATTAGCAAGTGGTAAATAACAGACAGAGAGAAAGAAAGAAAGAGGGGAAGAAAGTGTATCTGATCAGATGAAACGAGTCCTTGTCAAAAGATTCCCTGTGGCTGTAACTCTATTATAGGAACATGTGACAGAATATTTAATATCTTGACATATCTGCTTCCAATTGAACTTGGATCATTGCCTACAAAGGGACATGTGACGGCAGGGTGAGCAAGAGCTTTTTCTGGTTCACGTTTGCAAACACTGTAAATCCGTATCAATGTCTGTTGAAAGGTTAGGATGCCGGGGAATTTGGCCAAGTTAAATTGATTAAGCACCAAATCTACTGGAAAACAGGCTCACATTCACTTAGGCAATAAAGAACAGATAAGCCGTTCGGGTTCTCATTTCTGGCTGACACGTTCTGTTCACTCTGATGCTGATGGTGTCAGAGGATCAGGGCCATCTAATATTCTGGCCAATTTTATTAGCTCGTAACTCACAAAGTCACTCTTCTGGCTGTTTTTTTTCTTTCTTTATTTTGTTTTAGTTGGGGGGTTTAGTTTTGGGGTTTTAATTTTATTTGCATTTTTTGAAAGTGACTGTTTAGTTTTTCAGGATTTCATTTCAGGATATCATTTTCATTCCTTAAAACGTGGCACCACAAATAGTTTCATCTACCTGTGAGGACACACTAACTGCACCATTCTCAAATTCTCAAGTCATCAATATATCGTAAATCTTGCAAAGTTTTTTGTATTTTCATTTTTAAAAACAATTTATGTACATTTATAACAATAATGCTTTGTATTATATTACTTTTGCATCAAATTACAAAAAAAAAAAAACAGTTACAGCTGCTCCGAGGGTGTTTCTAATACAGCGTCTATGGGAGTGATGGTAAAAATGAACATATTTCTCTCTTATGAATTCCGTTATCAATCTCACTCTATTTTTTTCCTTCTTTTTTTAAAGTTGTGTAATCACTATTGTGGCGTTTTTCTTTTGCTTTTTGAGCAAATGGGCACACAAAAAATATATTTAATGTATTCTCTCATTCACCGTCCTAAAAGTTAACCCAACTATGATGACTTCCGCTCTGAGAAACCCGGAATCATGAAAAGGGTCTAGAGGATCATCAAAATTTAAAATAAAAGCATTAATTGTTAAATTCAAGACAATATAGCTACAGTACTATTACAGTAAATTAAATATATCGCTACTACATTCAGTAATACATTATAACTTCTATCATTCTGGCACGTCTGCAGTCTTTGGGCCCTATTTTAAGAATCTGAGCAAATGGTCTGATAGTCTGTCCACTTTTGCTAGTTTAACAATGGAAAAAAAGATTGGTGCACCAGGCGCATGGTCCAAAAGGTTTGTACCTAGTCTCTTAAGGAGTCATGGGTGTATTTTGGGCGTAACGTACAATAAACCAATCAGAGTGTCATCTCCGATTACTTTTAAAAGCCAGCTGCGCTTGCTCTCCAGAGAGGAGTCCTTTTATTTAAATGTGTGTGTAATAAGCACACACATTTGTACACGCGTTGGACAACCACCTATCAGAGCATATTTCTAATGCGCCCTTTAAATAACACAAAAAATACTACGCTATTGACTTTAATCACAGACGTTTTCAGTTGCCTCAAAATAGTGCCTGCAATGTGCCAACAATGTGCCTGGACACACCTCGTTTTCTAATTAGGGTGTATGATTAGGGTTGGGTACTGAAACTCGGTGCAATATTGGTACCTATATAACCGGTATGTAACCAGACCGAATCAGAATGCAGATTGCGGTGCCTTAAAAGTGCTTTCGCCCTTTGGCTGGAGTTGACTTATTTTCATGGGACTAACTTTTTTTTGTCTCCTGAATCCTTGCAGAGTCCAACGATACCAGACTTGCCAGGTTTCAGCGTATGGTTTGTACAGCACGGTAATTTAAAAACCTTAAAAAACGTTAGCTGATATCTTCGAAACCGCTTGTCCGATTGAGACGAAACCAGCGCCAGAAAATCGGAAACATAGGTCGATAGATAAAAGTTAATGCCCAAATGTCAAAATATTGAAGGGTAGTAAAATCCAATCAAAGTCAGATGTCAGTCCTTTTTTACTTGTTTTTTCATATAAATGTCTTTCACCAAAATTGACACACACATGTATGGGCTCACTCTGAAGACACACAAAAATTTTTTAGGATTGTGTCTCTTGGTGGCGCTATAATTAAACAAAATATGACATTGGCTCTATACAACTCAATGTTTTAATGTGGGGTTTTAACATTTTTGCTTCAAATGTCTTCACTCATTTTTTCAGTTGGTCTGCTGCTAGCTTCCTTGTTTGCTTCTGTTGCGCTTGGCCTCGGTATTGCTGCTTGCAGCTATTTTTTTTTTTTTGTATCGGTTCAGGCACCGTTTAGGCACCGGTACCGTTTTGAAAGTATCGTTTTGGCACCGGTATCGTAAAAAAACCCAAACAATACCCAACCCAAATGATAGGGCCCTAAATGATTCAGCAGCACGGATTGGATCTGCATCAGATGGCCTAGTCACTGGATTTGCAGGAGTTTTTTTAAACTGTCTGTATCAACTAAATTAGATTTCAATTTAATTTGAGTTGCATTTACAAAGTTTCATGAAGAACAACTGTGTCAGTATTTTCTGGACGCTGGTTTATTAGGGGCCGTTCACACATAATGCGTTTTTCCATTCCAATGCGCTACTTTTCCATTGTTTTTCTATGTATTGCATCCGCGTCTTGCGTCTTTTGCAGCGTCTCGCGCATGACACGGCATTCTAAAAATGTGGCCCTCAAGTTAAAATCAGTTCAACTTGAGACCTTGCGATTTTTCCCCATTCCACTGACCACGTCTCGCATTTTTCAAAGCAAAAACGCGTTCTGTGTGAACAAGCCCTTAGGCTACATTCAGACTGTCAGTCCAATTCCGATTTTTGTGCATATTCGCTTGAAATACGATCAGATTTAGCAAGTCTGAACGGCCAAAAATCACATGAAATGCGTTTCTGGAAATCCGATTTTGCCTGGTTTATGTGACTTTCTCACGCCACGTAAACGTAAAATTCAGACGTTGTTATAAGAAACATGCTGAAAGTGGCTGCAGAAACATGGTTGTGTTGTTGCAAAGTATAATGGAGTATAATAGAATGTTTTGAAGCCAGCGGAGATGACAGCGATAAAACCGATCATACTAGCCTATACGTTTCTGTAGTGCAGTGCGCGGCGGCTACACAATGTCATGTTGTAAATAAAATAACATCTGTATTGCAAACCCCTCTATATTGCGGGTTTTTTTGGCATATGCCTACCAACTTAGTGTCATTGCCAATGCATACCAATGCAAATATCCCGGAAAACGAAAAAGCAGCATGGACAGTCTGAACAGGGCGGCAGTGGCTCAGTGGTTCATGTAGGTTGTCTACAAACCGGAAGGTTGGTGGTTCGATCCCCGGTTCCACCTGACCAAGTGTCGAGGTGTCCATGAGCAAGACACCTAATCCCAGTTGCTCCCGATGAGCTGGATGGCGCCTTGCATGGCTGACACCGCCGTCGGTGTGTGAATGGGTGAATGTGAGGCAATATGTAAAGCGCTTTGGATGGCCATTGGTCTGTTAAAAGCGCTATATAAATGCAGTCCATTTACCATTTAACAGTTATACACAATGGCTACTTTCACACTGTCAGTCCAAATCCGACTATTTGTGTATCCGATTGGAATCTGATCTAAAATGAGTGACTGTCCAGGAGAAACGTAGGAGGCTGGTATGCGCAGTTTATTCCGTGCTGTCATCTCTGCCAGTCTCAAAACATGTTATATTGTCATTTTCCGCTCGCTCAGAACTTTGAAACAACCTTGTTTCATATTAAAACGCCTGACGTTTACATTTTACGTGGCGTGAGAAAGTCACATAAACCATGGGAAATCTGACTGAAACGGATTTTAGAAATGCGATTTGATAGGATTTCAAACCACAAATGAATGTAGCTCGAAACAAATTTGTAAAAATTGCATTTCATGTGGTTTTCTTTTGCCATTCACACTCGCTAAATCGGATTGAAATTGGATATGCACAAAAATCGGATTTGGACTGACGGTCTGAACAAAGCCAATGTGGATGTCAATAATTTTAGATCAGATTCCAATCGGATACACAAATAATCGGATTTGGACTGACAGTGTTAACATAACCATATTGTGTTGCCTATTTCAGATTTACCTGCTTCTAAATGTTGCAAAAAAGCTAGTTGGTTGTTTTACATGTAGTTAGTTTTATATTATTTTATTTAAAAATAGTTTTCATCTTCATATATTGTTTTAGTTGGTGAATTCAGGTGAATCAGAAACTGGAAACCTTTGCACTGAGCTACAAAAACCCAAAGACAGAGTCAGACATATTGAATTTTCCAAATAAAATATCTAATTTGAGCACTTTAATTGGTCAACAATAATGATAGCTCTATTAGACCACTGTGCAATGAGAACGTAGGATCTCGATGTGCTAGAGAATTTGTAGCTTATCAGATTTTTACGATTTTACTTTTAGTCATAACGTTTTGATTTTCATTTCACTTTTGACTTAGACATTATCAGTCTGAATAAACCTGATACTGTACATCACTGACTATTTATCAAAACATTAAAACATCATGTTCAACGATTTGTGCATAACCTAATCAGTATTAATAAGCCTTCGCCCCCTTTTGTGACATCACAACATGTGCACATGCGTTCTGAAAACACGCGAGGAACATTAATGCCTGGTGCTCTTGCGCAAATTAATAGGAACATAAAGAGGAAATTAAGCAATCATTCAAACACGGCAAAACACAGAAACTTCACAGTGTTGAGATGAATTTGCCTATGCGTGCCTCATGAACGCATATCTAATATGTATGAAGCCATAAGCTGACAAAAACTCCTGCAGGAGAAAGATAAAAGCTGCTTGGTTTTCACCGTCTCAAAGACCTCTGCATGTGTACATCAGCACATGCACAGGCGATCTTCAAACCGCTATAGGTGAAGAAAACAAGCTCTCTACCTGTTAGTCTGTCTCGGTCGGATTTACATTTTCAATCGGTCGTTAAACTAGTGCCCCAAGCCAGCGGTTGCCGTGGCAACAGAATGAGCATTCCAGCACCTGCTGCCAGCCCTGTTCCCCGAGCAACCCATGAAATCAGCATCTGCACTTCTGTATTTGTTTCAAAAGAAAAGAATCATTTCTCTCACAACTTCTCTAGACTGATGCAAACGGTGCTCCAATCAAGTGTTTACACTCGACACTGATTTCAACCGTCACTATAAACATGATGAAACATCAGCAGGCTTCAGAAATCTGAAATGCGCTTGTGAAACAAAAGCCTGCAAGTTCACATCACCTTGAAGTGATTGAGAACAGACTGCGATGTGATGCCAGTTGAACATTTTCATTAACTGTAGTTAAACCAGCATAAAACATGACATCTAGGCTATTATGTAAAGCAACGTGAACTGATACTTCACAGCTCAAAAGAAATGCCAGCAATCATCCCTTCATATATTTGAATGTAATATTTCATTTTTAAATCCTTTATGTGTAATTATGTGATATGGGCTGTCCAGTGATATGGGCTGTTATGTGAGATGTCCAGTCCAAACTAAGTCATTAACATTTTACAATCATTTTCCCAGAATAGAACATTTGGCCCCACTTTATATTAGGTGGCCTTAAGTACTATGTACTTACATCAAAAAATAAGTACAATGTACTTACTGTGTTCAAATTGTATTGCAAAACACCTTTGCTAATATTGAGGTGGGATACGGGTAGAGTTAGGGACAGGTGTGGTAGTATGGGTAAGTTTAAGGGTAGGGTTAGGTGTAAGGGAAGTGTCAACTGTGTAATTACAAATGTAACTACAGAAATTAATTACAGACGTAATTACACGCAGGTATTTTTTAAATGTAAGTACAATGTAAAAACATGTATGTACACAACAAGTACATTGTATCAAATTATTAATTAAAATGTTAGTACATAGTAGTTAAGGCCACCTAATATAAAGTGGGTCCTTTTGTCTAAATAAACGTTAAAAATAAAACACTAAAAACTTAAATGAATTTGCTAAAAGTTATTCACAACTATGGAAGCTGGTTTCCGCCACAGAATAAAACATTTTAAAAGATAATTGCAACTATTTTTTCCTCAGAATTGCGAGTTATTAAGTCCGAATTGTGCAATATAAAGTCATAATTGTGAGATATAAACTTTCAATTGCGAGTTTATATCTTGCAATTCTGACTTTATACTAGCAATTGCGTGTTATAAAGCTTTTAAGTTATAAAGTTATAACTTTTTTACGCAATTCTGACTTTACATCACGCAATTCTGACTTTATAACACCAATTAGGACTTATTTTCTCATAAATGTGAGATATAAACACAATTGCGAGTTATAAAGAATTGCGAGTTTATGTCTCAGAATTGTGAGATATAAACTCGCAATTCTGACTTTATATCTAGCAATTGCGTGTTATAAAGTGAGATATATTGTGAGATATAAACTCGCAGTTGTGAGAAAAAAGTCAGAATTGTGAGATAAAAATTGCAATTATCTTTTCTTTTTTCTTTTTTTTTCTGTGATGGGAACAAGCTTCCATACACAACATATAATATTATGTATGAAAAGTAGTGAGAATGGTACAGTAACAGTATGAAAACATTAAGAAAAATTCAGAGATTTGCAAAAGATTTAACTGTTAGATTATTATTGTTTTAAAGATGAACTATATGAGAAAATTAGATTATGGCATAAGTAATCTAAATGTAAAGGAGAAATGAGCATGGACAATTAAATATCCAAATCAATAAAAGATAAAAAAAAAAAGTACTCTTACATTATTTCCTTTTATGTGACAAAACAGCCTTGTCCTACATTTAAAAAAAATGGTATATTGGTTTAAATATCTTTTTACTATTTAAATTTGTGCACAAATTCTAGATCCCTCCTCTTTCTATTTAGTTACTAAACCTAGATATGTTCTGTATGATTGTTTGCTCAGAAAGCAGCTTATGTTTACTCTGATAATCTCTCCTGAGGGAGTTTTACCATATAAATAACAGCGCACTGGCAGCTGGTCATGTTTAATAGCAGATATAATGGAACTGAGTGGTGAATCACAGCTCAATGGCAGGATGATCTAAGAGAGCCCCGCCGTGGATGACCCTGCAGGCGTCATCTCTAGATTCAACACTCCATTATTTCGCTCATCTGTCTTTGTAACAAATCACTGTTTGCTAACAGAACCAAATGAAAGGTAGCTGTCTCAGTCAGCAGAAACAGTCACAAACAAATCAAAACAGATTTGAATTGGTAATGTGATCAGAAACAAAAAAGTTCACATTGTAAAATATCATGGCAACATGATGCAAAGATTTTTGACCCAAGTAACTAGCTAAAATAACATACAGTAGCTAAAATATAAAACCAGAAATAGTGAAATCAATATGATGCATTGTTTCACTGTCCTACAAAGCTACTGTAGCTTGCCTTTTTGTCTTTTTTTTTCAATAAAAAGGATATCGTGCAACAAAACGAAGGATTTTAAAAGAAGATACACAGACCATCAACACTTAAGACATAAACCTCAATAACGGTGTCAACAAACACTGCATTTGGTAAAAATATGAGCACTGAACATCACAACAGTAATTACAAAAACAACAATGCCAGTAACCAGCCCAACAGTAAAACAATAACCAGTAAAGAAATAGTAAATAGCCCCAAAGTTCAATATAAAAGTGTTTGTCCAGCTTGTTGGGCCAACATCTAAGGGAATGGTCAAATGCGTTTTGGTATGTACGTTTGACACACTTTTTCACACTTTTCACAGTGACACAAAGAGTCTCACTGACATTTTCTAGTACCTCTTCAATACTAGAGGTGTAACGATACCCTCATGTCACGATTCGATACATATCACGATACTGAACTCACAATACAGTATTTTTGCAATACTCCAAGACATATGGTAAAAGGTTAACAAAAAATTTAGCAAATGCTAAATTTGGTATTACATCGGGAGTTGAAATGAATAGGTTTGGACTGGGTTCTGGTAACCCAACGTACAAGACAACGGTGACACCAGAATAATGGTAACATTCAATTCATGGTCAACAGCTCTGGTGGACATTCCTGCAGTCAGCATGCTAATTGCACGCTCCCTTGAAACTTGCGACATCTGTGGCACTGTGCTATGTGATTAAAACTGCATATTTTAGAGTGGCCTTTTATTGTGGCCAGCCTAAGGCACACCTGTGCAATAATCATGCTGTCTAATCAGCATCTTGATATGCCACACCTGTGAGGTGGATAGATTATCTCGGCAAAGGAGAAGTGCTCACTAACACAGATATAGACAGATTTGTGAACAATATTTGAGAGAAATAGGCCTTTTGTGTACATAGAAAAAGTCTTAGATCTTTGAGTTCAGCTCATTAAAAATTGGGGCAAAAACAAAAGTGTTGTGTTTATCATTTTGTTCAGTGAATATAGTAGTTTAATGTTGCACTGACACTAAAGATCTGTAAACTGGAATTTTTCTCACAGTTATTTTTTATTTTGAGTGAACTATACACAATTTTGTCACTATCCAAGATACATATTGTAGCATTTTTACAGTATATTGTTACACCCTATGAAATACGCATATCTGTGCATGGTAGCCGAGTATTCATGGTCTCAAATATTCCTTAAGTGTAACTATATTTGTTATCTTAAACAGTTAAACATCAGGGGTAAACAGTAAGGATTTTTCTGCTGGCCGTTTTTATTGTTCCATTTTAATTTTTTAATTTTTTGGTAAATTACAGTTACATTTGTTATTTATTTTTTATTTTATTTTTATTTATGCATTTGGCAGACGCTTTTATCCAAAGCGACTTACAGTGCCCTTCTTACAGGGACAATCCCCCTGGAGCAACGTGGAGTAAAGTGCCTTGCTCAAGGACACACTGGTGGCGACCACTGGGATCGAACCAGCAACCTTCTGCATATCAGTTCAGTGGTTTAACCCACTGGACCACCACCTCTCCATTATTTAAAATAATGTTTTACATGTACTTACATTTTTCCAAATTTTTGAATTAATTGAATGTTTTAAAATATAAAAAAGTATTTAAGGATAGTCAACCCATTCTTACTGATGCTATCACTAGTAATTATTGCAATTTCAACAAAACCTCATCTATGTTTATCCAGTTAGATCATTTTATATACATTAGCTGACAAGCAGAAGTTCCACCCAAATGTCTCTAAATGTCAACTAAATGTTTAAAATGATCAACAAAAATGTAAGACATAACTCAGCCAGTGGGCCATCCTTATTGCTGAGCCCTGAACTTGATGGTACATTTTAGTACCTTATTGCATGTTATTGTGTGGAACTAAATCCACATTACTTACTAGCACAACAACTCAGGTGTTTATGAGGAGTATATAAAGCTTTTAAACTCACATCCAATCATCATCATGGCCACTGCGAAGATCTTCTCCCCGTCTGTGGTTGGAGCAATGTTTCCAAAGCCAATACTGGTCAGGCTGGTCATGGTGAAGTACAGAGACGTGATGTAGACAGAATCCTTTGTGGGTCCACCTTCCCATCTTCCTGCACTGGTGTTGAAGCGGTAGGGTGTCCCAACGGTCTCACCGAGCATATAAAGCCAGCTGTCCGTACGCACTGTGTTACGATCCTCGTCAATGACCTCATAGTCTCCAATGCTGTACCAGATGCAGGCCAGCCAGTGAGCCGCCAATCCAAACACGCAAACCAGCAGAACCAAAACAGCAGCTCCATACTCAATGTAGTGATCTAGTTTACGAGCCACCCGGCCCAGACGCAACAGCCGAACCACCTTCAGCGAACTAAACAAACTACTGATACCCTGAGGGAGAGAAAGAGAGACAGAGAAAATTAAACATACAGTATAATCGTTTAAATGTGTTTTGATGTGCTTTCATCCATCTAGCCATCTATCAAATTATAAACATTGTAGGCCAAAGCAATTCTACAGACACCGTTTCTTTTCTCCAGTCAAAATAAAGTTCTTTTAAAGTCTCTCTTAGCACAAATTTTCAGCATTTATAAATATGTACGGGCGTCTGCCAAGCCAGCATTCTGAAAACAACAATACAGAGAGCTGAAACAGAACCTGAGCAGCCAGAACAAAGAGCTCCTCAGATCTGAACAAACGCGCTGGAATGTATCCAAAAATAACCAAAGTGTACTAGTTTTTTTTTCTCCTAAAAGTGTAGGCTACTTCTGTGTCAACATATGTTTCCCTCTTATTCCTATTTTTTTCTTATAATTTCTTTTCAACAGAGTTATCATTATTCTGAGGAACAGAGCAGAAAATGAACCACTATTAGTTGTAGTGATGACTTAATAAATGTTAATATTTGGCTGAATTCCTTTATATTATATAATCCTTGACTGTGTGAACTATGAATGTGTGTTCATGAATAAAACTGTTGTCTTGAGAGCACTGCACGTCAATCAAACAAACCACTATACACACAAGGACATCATTACACACTATAGCTGAACAGTTGGGACTTGCTGTGGGGGAATGGCCACAACTATTAAATAAGTAAAATGTCTGTCTTAAATATTCAAACCATGTGAATTTTTTAATCAAAGACTCTTTCAGATCAGGAATAAAATATTTTTTATCCTGGGATTTAGTTGGTTAGATATTACAAATACAAATGACATCACTTCAAGTGATTTCTCCAGTTCTCTTCAAACAAACACTAAAAAAGAAATTAGGCACTTTCTTTTTTTAGCCAGTTTGCTGTACTTAAAAATTAAAAAGGACATTTTGGATAAAAATTTGGACTGCTGCTTTGTGATACTATAGTAATTCAAGTCAGTGTGCATAAATTCTTTATTAAAGGGAAATTCTGTCATTATTTACTTACACTAATGTCATTCCAAACCTGTAGGCTGTAATTTTCTTTTTATTTAATCAAGAACCTGTATGTTAAGCTCAGAAAATGTACCAAAAAAATCACTATAAAAATACATTTTGTCCATATAATAGCTTTGCGTTAACTACAGACAGAAATTTTAGGGTATGTTTACACAACACCGTTTTCAACTTTTTATGCGTTTGTAACAACGGCGTTTTGGGGGCCTGAAACGCTTTTGAAAACGGTTTCAAAGTGCAAG
The DNA here is from genome assembly GCA_023566225.1 of Romanogobio albipinnatus. NCBI lineage: Eukaryota > Metazoa > Chordata > Actinopteri > Cypriniformes > Gobionidae > Romanogobio > Romanogobio albipinnatus. Next base: position 31,719,563 of record CM042249.1, read on the forward strand.
GTTCTGAAAAGATGCCTTTACTGTCTCAATGTAACAAAAATGTCAATTTGTGAAAACGGTGACGGCATGTGTGTATTACCAAGCCTTCCGCACTCGTGTTAAAAACTGAAGCCAAGGCATCTCGATCGCCCCCAGGTGGTTGGTCCCAGTATAAGTCACCCTCCATTTATTCTAATGGATGCGAGACAAACTAAACAATCAAATTACATTTCAAATAATTTCCCCCCAAAGATGGCTACTGTCTTTTTAGGCAGTTTTTATTCCAATGATTTCATTTCAAGTGCTCGTTTTTTTTAAATACGTTTGGTTTTGGTTTGTTATTTAATGCTATAAAAACGGGTGGTGTGACGTCAGGATTGACAGCTGAGATTGACAGCTTCTCTGAGTGAAGTTGTCACTGAGGCACTAACTGACTTTCTTCAGGATTTTCAAGAGGAAATTGGAGCTTTAGCTTTAATTTCTACATTTCCATAACTGTTTATTACACACCAACATAATGAACTGTTCTGCTCTACTGCGCAGACCCAAATCTGTCCATATTCGGACGGTGGCGGCTTCCATTTTTTACGGTCTATGTGTATTATGTGTTCGCGGGGTGTTTCTTGACAAAGTGACATTGCCAACTACTGGCATGGCATGCATAATACAGCCTTTTTAGTCATTTTCACAGATCCGTGTGAACGGGGATCATTTTGACAAACATTGTTGTCTGTTTCAAGTACATTGTTGTCGTGTAAACAAACCCTCATACACTGATAATCTTTCTCTCAATTAATCTTTAACTTGAGAAGCGCTGCAAACTAATCACTGAATCAGTTAGTTGAACAGAAAAAAAAACAGATCAGTGAACAAATGATTCTTTTGAGCCAATTTCTTTGAGTGTAATGGTTCATTTGGGTCTCAAACTGTTTTCAGACTGATTAATTCATTTAATGATCCAGTTTAAAGGGGTGGTAAACCACGATTTCACTTTTCTAACTTTAGCTAGTGTGTAATGTTGCTGTTTGAGCATAAACAACATCTCCAAAGTTACAACGTTCAAAGTTTAAAGCAAAGGGAGATATTTGCTTTTAAAGAAATCGATTTCTAAGGACTACAGCAAACGGCCGCTAGGGACTACTACACATTCCTCCAGGGTTGCTGACATCACCAGCCCCAATATTTACATAAACCCCTCCTCCGAGAATATTAAATAAGGGGGGGCGAGGCCATTTTGTATCGCAGCAGGGAAGCGTTGTTGTGGTATAGTTAGTAGGCTGGAGTGATGTTGCCGCAACGAAACGCTGTTATTTTCATCCGGAATGCAGGTCCACTTTGTTCAGCCTTCCTAGGGACGGGGGTGCGTTGCAGTGCGTTTAACATACAACATGTTATATGCATGTGTGTATGAGACAGAGGGGAACAGGTCGCATTTGCAGCAGATATATGCTGCCCATCATAAATCAAAGCACGAGACAGACAGGGGTCGGAGGAGAAGACTGGAAAATGTGACATAATGGACAATATTCATCTGTATTTGCAATACATGAGCCGCGGTTCAGCTGCGCGAGACAGGCGGGCGTGTGCGGCTCCAGCTGCACATTTCACGGAGGAAAGCTTCCACAATCTTTGCGAGTTCAATGCAGGATTCGCACAACGGCTTGTCCTGAAAGATGGATTTAAAAACAGAAGCTGTTTACGGGCCACAACCTGCAAGTGTGATTTATTTTCCGTCGATGTGTTTTCCTGTAATAGTTCGTGTTGTTAATTGTATGTTGTAGCAAGGAAGTAAGCAGACAACAACGTTCATTTGGCTCTGCAAACCAGTTTGTTAAATGCTCATTCATATTAACGTTATCCGACAAACACCTAACGTTACAAACTTTTTAAAATCTCAACAGCGAACTTGGCATTAGTGTAAATTATTCTTTGATTAGAGCTTTTATGTATTGTTTATCTACAGGCATGCTAAACATGGTTCTGTGTTTGATTTGGATACTATAGTAAAGCCAATGTTTAGTGTTCGTTCTTGTGACAGATATTTGGCAAATCGTTCTAAAAATACAAAAGTAATGGTGCCATTCAGTAGCGATCACTATAGATCCGCAGTCTTTAATCTTGAGGACTGAACAGGTTCTGCTTGATCATCTTCACTAAAATTGTCTGTTTCTGATTCGGGCTCAAATTGGTATGGTTTTATTGACGCCATTGTACTACACAAAGCACAGGCTAGTAGCCTGAGGCTACCGGTAAAGGTAAGGGGTGTGACGTTTCCGACCAACGTGCACTAGGCGGTTAGCGAATCACAACACACTGGGCCAGCTAACCAATCAGAGCCCATTGCGTATTTTTGAGGGACTGGCTTCATAGAATCCGGAAACCATCAGACCGTTTTTACAAGGAGGGACAGAGCAGTGTAGAATAAAAGTAAAATATATGAAAAATAATGACATTTTTTAAAACCGAAGCATGAACACATTACAGTGCACCCCACAAACACAATCAAGCCTTCGAAAGAATGTGTTTTACCACCCCTTTAAATAAATACTTGTAATTTGGTGTGTTCTTTGCACAGATTTTTTGTATGACTTCCGGCGACCTGAAATATAATGCACAAGAAGCATGGACTACTTTTATAGTACTTTTATAGTGCTTTTTGGAGCAGTGAAAATATGTTTATAAATGGGCTTTGAACAATAAATAATATCAGTATTTTTATTTCTGGGTCAATTACTCATTTAAACACCCTTACATACCAATCAACATATCAAACACTGACACATGTTTATACAGTGACACAATACAGTTTAATACACACCAAACACATGTTTAAATGACAAAAATTAATCCGAATAAAACTGATTTGATTAGAAACATGAAATAATAATAGGGTCACATCTAATACTGCTTTTGGTTTACATCAATGTCTGATTGATGCCCTGAGGCACAGCATATCAATCAAATGCTGAGTTTTAAGATGAAAGGCCTACTTGAGTGACAGCTCGATGATTCCAGTTCTTCATTCGCCCACAACAAACACAGGCAGTGCAAGGGACATGCAAAAAGAAAGAGGGATGAGGAGGGAAAAAACAAAAACAAAAGATAGTGACAATGGTCAACAGAAGAATACAAGAACAGTCATTGCAAACAAGCGTGAAAAAGCTGAGCCTGGACTATTAGTGAGATCACAGGCATCGCAGACATTAATAATCAAGCTTCCGCTGCTAAGGCAATGTGAAACGATGACAGATGTCTCTGTGAAATCAGATGAGGGTTATGCAACATAAGATAATTATGCAAACAAAAGTTTTGAAATGAAACACCTGAGGAGGATTTAGATTATTAAAAACCATTCAGCTCTCCCTGTAGGCCATAACAATATGCACCTGTACCAGATGATGGAACAGAGAGATGTGTGTGTGCATGTATGCGTAGTCCTTGTATTTGTCTTTAGGGAAAAATAAATATTGGTTGCATTCCAATTTGCATTCTTTTATTCACTAAAAGTATGTCATTTGCTGATGAGATTGTGTACCGTTTTGTGTATGTATAGTAAAACAATATGCCATAGAGTGTGTTGGAAGCAACATGGAAGCACACTTCCCATCCAAGCAATTTCAGCATATGATGATGCACTAATGCTGCCTTTGGGTTATGTCGGAATAATGGTGTATTTATGAGATGAACACTCATAAACGACACCACAATGTCATAATTACCAATAAGAAGCTGTGGATTTTCTTCAAGCGTTGACTTTCCGAGTTTGGGGCATGTTAATTAAATAATTATGGTGGAAAGCTCATTGTTCATAACATTTTTTTTTAATAAAGTTTGGAAGACAATGCCGCTCAGTTGTCATCATCATTTAAGAGGTGACAGCCAGGCTTGTGTGACAAAACTAAATATTCTATCATTCCCTGTAGCAGCACAATGCTAAAAAAACTTTCCGTACTTGGAAGTTGGAAATTCTGAGTTCCCATTTGGAATGCCCCCTTGACTCGGAAACTCGGAGAAACCGCAACAACCCAGACTTCAGAATCCAAAATGGATGCTCAGCATGTCAACAGTAGTGAAACAGTAGTAATATATTGTTTATTAGCACTTCTGTTTGTGTCTCAATCAAGGCCGTAACCATGTCTTGAACACTGGGGGAACCAAAGTTTTCTTTTGTTTTAGTTTTTGGGAGGGGGGGGGGGGGGGTTATTTAAAGAAATTATATAATTAAAGGATGGGGTGTGTGTGTGTGGGGGGGGGGGGGGGTTTAAAAGGTGTCATTAACTGTTTTTTTTTTATTTTTTTATACTGTTGTCTGAGGTCAACTTATGACGTTCGCGTTTTTACATTCAGAAACTTAGTAATAGGCTATTTTCTCTCTGAAGAAACGCTCGGTTTTGATGGACGTGTCGCACTGAAGACTTGGAAGTAAACGCCCACGGCTAGGATTGGATAAGATTTGCATATTTAAAGAGCTTCAGCTCCTCTCAGTACATGTGGGGATTGTTTTGAATGCGTCTGGGGAATCGCTCACAGGACTCGCAAATAGACATGTGCCTGTGGTCATACGATATAGCTCAATAATGAACATGCACAATATTGTTATCGTGGGCACTTCAAAATACTGTGAATAATTATTTCTTATGAATTATTCAGATTTTTAGAATGCATATTAAAAATACTTTACCCATCAACCGTTTAAAATGAACAACACAACAATTAGGAACGCACTGATGTAAACAAACCGTGCATGAGCCGAGCACATTGCGGAACAAGTGAAGTGCACATTCACTCTCTGACAGCAGAGGGGGCGCTGACGGAACAGCAGAAATGCAGCTGTTTCCCCAGTAACCCTCGTAAATAAAACGATGCTCATCACGTAACCAAATACTTAAAGTCTTAAGGCTATTCATTTTCAAACTCCAAACATTTTATATTTCAATCTAGACTAAATGACATGCCCTAGATAATGTTTGAATATGTTCTGATTGTTGTTCAGTCACACACTTTACAATAAGGCTCTTATTTAACATTAGTTCATTCATTAACAAACTGACAATGAAAAAATACTTCTAAAGCATTTATTAATCTTAGTTAAATGTAAGTTTCAGCAAAATAACACATTATTAAAATCAAAAGTTGTAACTGTATTATTTAATGGACCTGAGCTAACACTAACAGTTGCTTTTTTTAACTAACATTATCAAAGAATAATAACTGTAAACATGTAGCTATTCACTCTTTGTTAATGTTAATGCATTAACTAGTGAGACCTTATTGTAAAGTGTTACCTATTGTTCTTTATAATTCTTTAGCACTTTAATCTGTTTTAAATATTTGTTTACTTTATACATTTTTGTGTTGCTTTATTGTATTTAAATGTTTGGTTCTTTTTATTATAAGAAAGTTTTTAAACCTGTTATAGTATGACAACACTTTTTTGCAACGAATTTCAATATCGTGATAATACCGTATACCGTGATAAAAGCTTCAGCAATTAACCGCAACATGAAAATTTGATACCGGCACTTGCCTACTCGCAAAATATCTTTATCAAACAAACACAAAGATTCATCTCTCATCCACCCGCGATTGATTGGAATGTTGTCGCCCGATCAGTGAATATAACCGTGAACCGTACACACACAAGCACACACACACACGTGTGCGCGAGCAAGAAAGGAATGTTTTTTCACTATTTAAGATAGCCCGGCAGGCTGAAAACGCATAGCCCTGGGGACGTTAGGCTTTTAAAAAAGTCAAGTCCGAGGCCTGGCCCCCTTCTCCAGCCTGTGACCGCGTGCTAAGGTATGTAATCAATAGATTTCAAACGATCTGTAAAAATGCAATACTAACACATATAAAAAAAAAAACATGTTTTACGGTGTTGCACTGTTCCTGTCGGATCCAATATAGAAGGCACAGCATTGTGTTTTAATCTCAATGTGTCTGCAAATCCAGTCTCGACCTGTATCTTGTTTACAATCGATTCCGCGGTGAAATGACGCAAACAAACGCGCAATGTCTTACGCACGTGAGCTGGAACCGTCATGTTTATTGCTCGGTAGCACGACCCGTTTAGCTCCACTAGTCGGTGGGCGGGCTTGAGGTGGTGCTTCTGCATCCTATTACGTCAGTGGTCGACATATTCTGAGATTGATCGTTCTCTGGGCCTGGTGTCAATAAAAGCTTTTCTTTGACTAACAAGGAAGTTTTCAGCTCTGAAACTTACAGGATATTCTTATATCACGGTTAACTTTTATATATCAATGGCTCAAGGGAAAGTTGATTTCTCAATTCATCACCCCTTTAAAGACATTACTTAGGCTATTTAAAGGATTCAAATGGATTTAAGTGAATAAAGAAGAAATAAGAAGGGTAAAAGAAGATCTAGAACTAATTACAGTTGTGAAGTAATCCAGTTAAACTCTTTGCAAATAATATTTTATTTAAAAATATGCACATATTCACTTTTGTTAGTATGTCTAGCAATTTCAATTCAAAATAGCACAGTTACATAAAAAAGTAGTTTGCATCACTGTATGTTACTGTGGGTCGTTAAACATATCCGTACACATTACGCCCTGCCTTTTTGATCTGATTGGCCATCATTTTGACATTGATGAGTGCTATTAGCATCTTAACAACAAATAAAGTGGTGCGTAATGGAGAGCAGCATTAAGAATTTGGCCATTTCCCATTATTGGGGGATGCTTGTCCCCCTGTATGGTGGTTGCAGCCCTGGTCTCAATAAGCTCAGTGGCTCACACAGTACTATCCAACCTCTTTCTTTTCTAAATAACGTTTGTATCCTTTGAATGCTTTTCTATTGTAAAATAACTAAAGTGTCTGTTAAGGTTCACCTCAGTGTGAACTTGAGTTTACCAGCTGTTTCATCTGCTGTTTCAAAACAGAAAAAAAATCAGTTTTCAAAATCAGTTAGAAAGCAAACACCAGAGAGCGTACATTATTCTCCATCAGAAATTCGTCACCTCGGCATCTAATTTGCCCTGTGTTGTGTAACTCTCTAAGGATACCGTTATTTATGGTGGTGCTCTGTTCTTTTAGGCTGGTTCTGCTGAGCTCAAAGCCCGGCAGCATGCACAGACAGATCTGATGAGTTTGATGTAGCTGATCACGGTAAACTGGTGCTGACAGCCCCTCTGAAAAGCCATATGCCCAGGGGCAAGATGAAAGCTTGGATCCTGTGTATGTGTGTGTGTGCATCGCAGTACAAGTGGGAGGGAAGAGCGTCTGAGTGGGTGAATGTGCTGGTATCATATTCATTTGTAACTTGAGTTAGATTGTGTGTGTGTGTGTGTGTGTGTGTGTGTGTGTGTGTGTGTGTGTGTGTGTGTGTGTGTGTGTGTGTGTGTGTGTGTGTGTGTGTGTGTGTGTGTGTGTGTGTGTGTGTGTGTGTGTGTGTGTGTGTGTGTGTGTGTGTGTGTGTGTGTGTGTGTGTGTGTGTGTGTGTGTTCCTATGGAATCACAGCAAATATATGTACACAAACATTTTTGTGTTTTGTGTGAAAGTGGTCATTCACCCAGAAATGAAAATTCTGTTATCAATTACTCATCCTCATGTCATTCCAAACCTGAAAGAATTTCTTTTCAAATTATTAAAAGAATGTTTCAACTGTTTAATCCACAAAATGAAAGCAACTGCGGTCCATGACAACACTGAACCCTGACTTTCACTGTATGTTCTTTGTTCCACAGTTGTTCAAAGTTATATAAAAACGCATTTACTAGTGAAGGATCTCTTCTTTTCTATTGTGACGTCCATCCAAGTGTAACTAATGCTGGGCGGAGACTTGGTTCTATGCATCAATTGTTGATTGGACTTTGAGATATTGCTGTCAAAAGTGTAGGCAGATGAACATGAGCTTGCAGGAACAGGGTTTAAGTGGACTAAATGATTTAAGAAGTCTGGTATAGGGGAGAGCGGGGCACCACCTAACGCTTTTTGGCTTTCTCAGTTTGTGTAAATCCACTTGGGGTTCAGAGTATTTATTTTTTCCCACATTAATTGCACACATGTCTAGTACAATTATGTGGTTTTCTTTCATTACAGTGTATACCTTTTTCTTGATTTACCCCGAAAGAATGGAAGTGAAACGTGACAACATGCCCCATAGGTGGGGTACATTGTAACCTGTTGTGGGGCACAATGTAACATGACCAAATAACAGCTTAAAATGTTACCTGATATAATCAAAAAAAATATACAAGACAAACTAAAATATTTTGTCAACAAAATACAATTATTAACTTTTTAAAATAAAAGAATGACATTTTTTAATCATTCAAAATATAAGCATTTTTGAGTTTGACTACAAACACATCGCTAAATACAGCTATACAGCGTAGTTCAAAACATTATGGCCCGGTTTCACAGACAGGGCTTAGACTAAGCCAGGATTAGGCCTTAGTTCAATTAGGACATTTAAGTAACTTTTATAAACGTCCCCATGAAAAAAACATTACTGGTGTGCATCTTGAGAAAAAACAATGCCACTGACATATTTTAAGATTTGTCAGTGCAAGATTCTTTCAGTTAAAATAGCTCAAACATGCATTTTAGTCTAGGATTAGCTTAAGCATTGTCTGTGAAACCGGGGGAATAACAATTAGTAATTTCTGAAAATGAACTCTTAGACATTATTCACCCTTTTCTCATGGTTTCTCAAAAGAATTCATAAAAGTACAGAATATAATGGCATATTTCTGATATAGGGGCTCATTGTAACGCAGTGTTACAACGCACCCCACCTGCGCAACTGGGATTTAACCCGTGGCTCGTGTCTTCTGCTGGTTAGATCAGCATTAAAGAACCATCTCAACTGTTAAATAACAGATTTAAGAATAAAATAATATCGGAGATGAAAACTAAACTTAGTAAGAAAAAGTAAGAAATGTACTTTTGCTATGGTTAAATAAATTATTTTAATTTTGGCGCAATTTTTTCTCTAAATAATGTTGATATGGCAACTAGTAAATACACTAAGTTTCGTCATTCTGGCATGTGTGGAAAGGGTTAAAACATGCGTGTTACAACTAACCCCGCGTTAGGTTGTGCCCCGCGCTCCCCTACATCGCCAGAGAGAAGTCTGTTGTTTTCAAGGGAAGGTCCAGTTATGATATTTTGATGAAACATTACAAAGTTAAAAAAAGAAAAGAAACATATGCATGGATAAATTGCTCACAGTTAGATATATCACATGCATTTAGAAATTTACCTGAGTAAATGATTACGCAATTTTCATTTTTGGGTGAACTATCTCTTTAAGAACAAATAATTGTTGAATGCTGTGGAATGCAGGTGTTGGGGTGTGACGGCAGTTAACATTAGGCAGAAAGATTGCGCTCATCCTCTGGGCAGTGCCGGAAATTGATTGTGAGTTCAATTAAATGCAGACAGGCAGCTCAGTTTAAATCGTTATACGGTCAGAGATTGACCGAGAGCAAAAGCTTCATCTCAGTACACAGACTCCAACCTCACCAGCACAGCGAATCACGCACCATCGATTCACTCCCTAACTTTACCATACTATCACCCATATGCAGCGAGCGTGCGAGAGAGAGAGACATATAGAGAATAGGCGCACCAATAAAGATCTACCTTCTACTCAAAAGCACTCAAATGTTTTAAATAATAATTCAAAGTGTAAATATGATAGCATGGAAAAGAACTCTTAGCGTGAGATCAATGAAAGGGGTTGTGTGCTCCGCTCTCATGCGTCCCGATCAATATTAATTAGCACCAAAGATTTGCTCCATTACAAGCTTAAATACTATCCCTCACACAAAGTACTCAGACAAATGATTCGTTTAATGTTGCAGGGCTGTTGATGCGGCGCTATTCTGATCAGGTGTTTTGGAGTAAATATGGAAAAAAGTGTGTTGTGAGTCTCATCTCAGAAGAGTGACTACATACAAACTTTTGGATATAGTTTTGTTCATTTGTTGCCGTCCTTCCCCTTGGTGCATTTCAAATAAGTAGGCCTACACAAGCTGACTCTAGGTAGCAACTTATTAAGATCTCCCCTATTGCATTGTAACATCAATGCTAGCTAGGTTTTCTCTGTAATAAGAGCCAGCAAAATAGCCCGATGCTTTTCTTGACTTTTTCCTTTCTTAGGAGCCATTATTCATGTCTATTACCAGGCCCACACAGGGCAATGTTCTCCACTTCCCCGGTCCCTTGCGTGTTTAAATATGCATTCAGCTAGCCATACAGTGTATAGTACTCACAGCCCCAATATCACGTTTAAATGATATAAATTCCCCCCAAATCAGCACAGAAATTCTGCACCAATTTTCCCCCAATTCAGCACAGAAATTCTAATCTTAAATGACATCAAAGACATTGGCCCGGTTTCACAGACAGGGCTTAGATTAAGCCAATATTAAAGCCATGGTTCAATTAGGACATTCAAGTAGATTTTTTTTTTTTTTTTCCTTAGTAAAAAACATTAACGTACATCTTGAATGGCACTGACACATTTTAAGATATGTACTCAAACATGTACTTTAGTCTGGGAATAGACTTAAGCCTTGTCTGTGAAACCGGGGGATTATTAAACAAATAAAAGATATGTTTATGAAATAGAGTTACACACATTACTTGTATGTACTTCCTATTTGGATCTCTAGTGAATAGACACTGATCTGAGATCAGGTTTGCTGTTTAACTGCAACTAGACTAGTTCAAAAGAGAGTCTGAAGACGTCTTAAAACAAACAATTAGCGAACAAGTTAAAAGGTTTAAACAGTTTATACTGTTCATATTTTTAAATTTATGGGAGGAGAGTATTTAAATTAATCATGCAAGGTAATTTACTAAGGTTTGGACTCGTCAATTGGCTGGTATTTGCTTCATTATTCGCAGCCCAAAAAAGCATGTCTTAAACCAGACACTAATTTGCGCTGCTCTTGGTAGATTGTGCTGGTCATTATGGAAATGATCCGGCTGCGTCTGTGTTCATCAGTAGATCATGCGTAGAACTTTACACTCCCATTGTCACTTTTTTGGAATTGCGCTCTCACGCTAATTTGCCCTGTTTAGTAAATCTGGCCCTTAATATGCAGACAACTATAAGCAAGCTATTTATAGGCAGATTTACCCGAGAGAGAGAAAAAAACATCAACACTGGCGCTATCAATGAATTGTTGTTTGTTTGAGCGTCCTAAAACCTTAAAAATAAAGTCCTAAAACCCAAAGATCAGTTATCATTTTTGCACTTTTGGTTCCACTGTCCTGAAGTCAGTGTGTTTTGTGAATGGGCTTTTGGTTAAATGACTGAAATAAAGTCTGTGGTTAATACAAACTCAAGATATTTGTACATTTTATTCCAGATAAAATACATCAGAAATCCCTCACTCGTGATTTTTTAAGCCTTTATATGTATTAAAAAAGGAAATTGCTAACAAGTGGCTTAATGGGACTACAGAGATACAGAGAAAACACATTCAACTTAACTATAAAAAGTACAATTAACTATGTTCTATATTATATAAATATTGAAAGAGTTGTCAGACAGTCAGTGTTGGACACATTTAATGCTCGGACACTAGGTGGCGCTAACAGAGTCAAAATTCACCTTTAATTCATGCGGCCGTGTTGTAATTCTTTAGCTTTCGTTTTTTTTACCTATGGTTTTGTATATAGGCTTCAAATTTCATAAAATTTGTGTTCATTTGTGAACATGAACAACATTATCATAAACTTTAGAGCTTATTTTCTGCAACACTCCAAAAGCCAGTGGAATTTTTTCCCCTTTTTGTTTAGGGAACCAGGGTGATGCTAACTTCCAGGTTGTCCTACAAAAAAATAAGTCACCCTTGAAGCACTCTATAATGATTGTTTGTCTGACCAATGGCAATAATTGGACTGATGCTCGGACACTAGGTGGCGCTAACAGAGCCAAAATTCACCCTTACTATTTTTGTAATATCCAAAAAATATTCTTTCTGTTTACTTGTGAGCTCCTTGACCTGACATGCCTTAGTTATAAAGTACTTGTTCCTGCCTCTGAAATTATTTAAACACTTCCTATATATATTCTTGCTTTAAACATTGCGAGAAACAAGAACTTCAGCATACTGGAAAACGGCTCGGGTTATGTATATAACCCTTGTTCCCTGAGAAGGGAACGAGCACTGCGTCGGAACAACACTTTGGGGATACTCCCTAAGCACTAGCGAATCTGAAGTCCGTATAGAAACTAAACCAATCTGATTGGCGTGCGTGATGACGTCACTGTGACGGCATACCCGGAAGTATAAAAGGGAAGCCGGCACATTGAAACGGCAGCTATTGCTCTGAAGCATGAGCTCCAGGCGTGCCGAGGTGTGGTGACGCGACGCAGTGCTCGTTCCCTTCTCAGGGAACAAGGGTTATATACATAACCCGAGCCGTTCCCTTTCGAGGGAACTCTCACTGCATCGGAACGACACTTTGGGGAACGAGTACCCACTAGCCCACACCGAGGGTAGCGCCTGCCCTAGTGTGAAGCCGGAGACCGGGCACAACTAGGACTGGAGTACCCTAGCGCCAGGCGCCGTAGGGAGATGCAGGCTATAAAACCTGATAAAGGTGTGCGGGGTAGCCCACCCAGCCGCCTCGCAGATATCCTGCATGGGGACCCCAGAAAGGAGGGCCACCGAAGAGGCCATGCCTCTGGTGGAATGAGCCCTCACGGCCATAGGTGAAGGCAAATTATCGCCTGGACAATCCAGTTACTGATTGTCTGAGTAGATGCAGGCAACCCTTTCTTGGGTGAACCAAAACACACCAAAAGCTGTTGAGATCTCCTCCACTGCGCAGACTTCTCCAGATACACTCTGAGAGCCCTAACTGGGCAGAGCAGGTGAAGCCTCCCTTCTTCCGCCGTCACGTGAGGCGGAGGATGAAATGCCTGAAGAACCAAAGACCTGGCCACCCTTGATGGAACGTTGGGCACGTAGCCTGTCCTAGGGTGTAAGATGGCTTTTACTCCCCCAGGGGCGAACTCCAGTCAAGTCGGCGTTACCGCCAAGGCCTGGAGGTCCCCCACTCTTTTTAGCGATGTAATCGCCAGGAGAAAAGCCACCTTCAGGGCCAGGTTCTTTGGTTCTGCCGACTCCAATGGCTCAAAGGGGGCCTCAGCCAGACCTTCGAGAACCACTGCCAGATCCCAGGTTGAGACTCTGGAACGAGCCGCAGGCCTCATCCTCCGAGCCCCACGGAGGAACTGTACAACCAACTGGTGCCCACCCAAAGGCCCATCACCCAAAGGAGTGTGGAAAGCCCCAATGGCAGCCACGTACACCTTGAGTGTGGACGGGGTTAGACCCGCAGAGAAGCGATCTTGGAGGAACTCCAGCACTGAAGCCACCGGGCAGTTAACTGGGTCCACCTCACGCTCCCTGCACCAAGTGGCAAACACATTCCACTTGAGGCTGTACAGTCTCCTTGTAGACGGAGCCCTGGAACTGAGTAATGTCTCTATCACCTCTGCCGACAGGCCAGCTTCTAGGTACCTGACCCCCTCAGGGGCCAGACCCAAAGGTTCCAAACCTCCGGCCGAGGGAGGAATATTGTCCCCCTCGCCTGAGATAGGAGATCACTCCTCAGAGGAATCTGCCATGGAGGACCTGCCAGCCGAGCTATGATATCCGAGAACCAAACTCACGTCGGCTAACGGGGTGCTACCAGAAGTAGGCTGCCCCCTGTTGACGGACCCTCTCCAGGACTCCCGGGAGCAGAGCAATCAGGGGAAATGCGTACAGACGCAGCCTCTGCCACGACTGAACCATGGCATCCAACCCCAGCGTGTTTAAACACCACAGTCTCTCGAGACGCCACCAAGTCCACTTCCACTGGGCCGAACCTCTCGCACATGGCCTCCACCACCCCTGGGTGGAGTCGCCACTCCCCGGGCCTCAGCCCCTGCCTCGACAGGATGTCTGCTCCCTGATTTTGGACCCCCGGGACATACATTGCCCTGATGGACAACAGTTTCCCTAGGGTCCACAGGAGAATTTGATGCGCCAGTCTGCATAGAGGGCGCGACCTCAAACTCCCCTGCTCCGAGCCCCAACCAGTGAGGGAGGCGCCTGTTGAAACGGATTCCCGGCAACAGGACGCTCCCAACACTGGTCCCTGGGACAGAAACCAAGGTTTCTTCCATATGACTAGGGAACGAAGGCATCTACGTTACCCTGATCATACGGAAAGGATTCCCTCTGGGGGAAAACCCCTTGGTTTTCAGCCACCACTGGAGGGGTCTCATGTGCAGCAGGCCAAAAGGTATCACGTTGGACGCTGCTGCCATGAGCCCCAGCACTCTCTGAAAGTGCTTCACAGTGATGCTGTGGCCTAGCCTTATTCCTGAGACCATCGCCCGTATGGTCTCGACTCGCGCGGGAGACAATTGTGCTCGCATCTTCGTCGAGTCCCATACGATCCCTAGAACCGTAGTCCTCCGGGACGGCGTCAACACACTCTTTGTTGTGTTGAGTCTCAGCCCCAAACACCTTATATGGGCCAGAACGACATCTCAATGCTGAACTGCCATCTAGTACGACTGGGCCAATATGAGCCAGTCGTCGAGATAATTCAGCACACGGATGCCCTGGAGTCTCAATGGAGCCAGAGCTGCATCCATGCACTTCGTAAACGTGCGTGGGGAAAGAGCTAGACCGAAGGGAAGCACTCGATATTGGTACGCCTCGCCCCCGAAAGCGAACCTCAAGAACTTCCTGTGACATGGAAGGATGGAGATATGGAAGTATGCATCCTTTAGATCTATCGTGACGAACCAGTCCTCGAACTGGATCTGACTCACGATGATGGGAACCGTGAGCATTTTGAATCTGAACCTCCTCAGAGACCGATTCAAATACCTCAGGTCTATAATCGGACGCAACCCTCCATCCCTTCCGTCCAACCCGGACTCCCTCTCTGGCGGAGGAACGCACCCTAAGGCTTCCTTCGCCAGCAAGGATTTTACTACTAGTTCCTTTACCCAAACCCTTTCTCTACAGTACGCAGGACCCGTGTAGAAATATTCGGAAGGCATTTCCATGCGCCGAGATACTCTACTAAGGGAACCAGCTCTCGAGGCTGGCTTCGGGTGTTACACGAGCCTCGTCCCCAAGCCCCTGAAGCGGATGACCGGCAGGAAGTGGTTGGGAACGATTCTCTATGTGCGAATGCGTTAGCTGCCCAGCCGCAGGTCTTTCCAGAGGCGGCTGGAGCAGCATGCGTTCGCGGGAAATCGATGTGGCCCGAAGTGTCATAGACGGCGGGATTACCTCAATTTCCCCGGAGCGCCGCAGAGGAAGCAACCTCAGTTGCCCCTCTGCGGGGGGGACCGCTCTTGGAAATCCAGCCGAAGCTAGGACTTCTTCCCAGCAGCCTTCCGCCCTGGAGTACGTTCCTCAGATCGCCTCCAGGAGCGGAAGACTGCTGGTGAAACTGCTGGTGAGAACGCCGCCTCTGTTGCCAAGCTCCTGAAGGAGGGGCTCTAGAGGCGATGCTCTCCTTCTGCACCTACTGGTGCGAGGAGCTGGCAGACGGCTGAGGCTTCCCCCTAGGGGCCGCCTTCCCAGGCTCTGAGCGGCGAGGGAGGTACTGGCGGAGGGCCGCTGACTGTCTCTTCATCTCCTGGTATTTGGCGACGATGGTCTCAACCGCGTCCCCAAATAAGCCAGAAGGCGAAATCGGGGAGTCTAGGAGGAAGGTCTTATCCTTCTCCCTCATCCCCGACAGATTCAGCCAGAGATGCCTCTCCACAGTCACCATAGAAGCCATAGCCCGGCCGATAGCACGGGCCATCTCCCTGGTGATGCAGAGAGACAAATCTGCAGCCCTCCCTAGTTCCAGCACATCCTCCGGAGAGGGACCGTCGCCCTCATCGAGCTCTTTCAGGAGGTCAGCCTGGTAGGCCTGCAAGATAGATAATGTGTGCAGGGAACTACCAGCCCGCCCAGCCGCCATATAAGCTTTGCCCACCAACGATGAGATGTCCCGACAGGGTCTGGTGGGCAGCACCGGGGTTTTAAGGGACGACGCAGAATCGGGCGAAAGATAGCTCGTGAGAGCTTCTTCCACCCGAGGCATCGTCCCATAGCCCGCCTCGCACGCCCCCAGAACATTGGAATAATCCAACACTGGAGGAACGCGCGAGGAATAGGGCTTCCTCCAAGACCTACACACCTCGGTGTGTAGATCCGGGAAGAATGGTAAACCCCGGTGAGATGTTTGGACCCGGCGAGAAAGAAACCGGTCGTCCAGCCTACTGGGTGGCTGAATTTCCGGCACTTCCTGTGGCTAATTGATGTTCAACTTGGCCACCGCTCGAGTCAAAACCTCAATTAGCTCCTCTTGGGCGAGTGGATGAAGCAATGAAACACTTTCTGCTTCTTCACCCGCCCTGATGCCAAACTCATCTGGCTCCTCGGAACCGGAGAGAATAAGCATCGGATCCTCAACCCCGGGGGAAGAAGCCGCAGCGCGGGCTTCCACACGGGGAGGAAGATCCTTAGAACTGTCAGACAAGGATTGGGAAAGTGCCGCAGCAGTCCCAAATCCTGCTGACAAGTCCTTCTGTGAACCCCATGATCTGCAACGCCGAGACGCCTCAGCGACCGCGGGTCCAGAACCATGGGGCTCACAATGCTGACAGGCTCCCTCGAGAGCCGCCCGAGCATGCTCAACACCCAGACACTGCACACAAAGCAGGTGTGCATCTGAGCCCGAAATGTAGCGGGGACACGGATGCACACACTGCTTAAACTCTCTCATTTTCTCCATCATTCACACACACTTTTGCAACTGTGACAAAAAACAGTAAATAGACAGACAATTTCAACAGAGAGCGCTATGCTGAAGAGCAATAACTGCCATTTCAATGCGCCGGCTTCCCTTTTATACTTCCGGGTATGCCGTCACAGTGACGTCATCACGCACGCCAATCAGATTGGTTTAGTTTCTATACGGACTTCAGATACGCTAGTGCTTAGGGAGTATCCCCAAAGTGTCGTTCCGACGCAGTGAGAGTTCCCTCGAAAGGGAACCAGAGCAAAAACAATGCCATAACTCATCTCACACACATATCAATCCGATCACTGATTAATTCTTGTCCATGTTTGTGTGTGTGTAAATACATTCATCGTACTTACCTCATCCACGTTCTCAAAGGCATTGATGACATCATAAGGCAGGCAGGACAACAGGTCAATCACAAACCAGGTTTTCAAGTAATTCATGCGAATCAGTTTCGGGTCTGATATCACTTCCCCGGCTGGGCCCACAAACGTGGTGTGGAAATTTAGTACAATGTCCACCAGAAAGATCACATCCACAATGCTGTCCACGACCAGCCAGGTGACGTTGTTCTGCTTGGTTTTGAACGAGACATTGTAGGGGACCATGATGGCGGTGTAGAAGGTGAGAATGAGGATGACCCAGTCCCAGGTGGTCTTAAAGGCACAGTAGTGCAGGATGATGTGAGGGGGGGTCTTGGGCGTCTCTTGTTTGTACTGGGGGAGGATATCTGAGCCCAGCTGGAGAACCTGCATGAGAGAGAGAGAGAGAGAGAGAGAGAGAGAGAGAGAGAGAGAGAGAGAGAGAGAGAGAGAGAGAGAGAGAGAGAGAGAGAGAGAGAGAGAGAGGCAGCGGATGGTCATTTATTTGAGTGGAGAGGAAGAGGAATGACCTGCTGGGCTGTAATGCCCTGTACAATTTCTCATCTAGTCTGTTTAACAGATACTGACGAAGCCTTGTTACTGATTAAAATAGATGTTTAATGGACATTTTGGATAAAGCTTGCTAGAATAAATTTATGTTAACATTATGTATTATTAAAGAATGAATGGACACATACACTGTAAGGGTGCTTTCACACTAGCACCGGCGAACTATACCTGAGTCCACATAAAAAGGGTTGTCTAGGGTACAGTTCATGTGAACTCGCATTCAACTAAATCGTAGAAGTGAACCGTTGTAGATGTAGAGGACGAATGTTTTGATAAAGCTGTGCGTTTCTGTGTGTTCTCACTCACTTTCCTGATAAAAGTAACTGACTCACTGCAAGCTGAATGTACTTATTTGACACTTTGAAAACAAAACCAAAGGTTCAAAAACCAAAGTATAAAAGAGAGGTAAGCAACGCTATGCATTTTGCCGCCTTCACCTGCATCGTTTTTACCAAGCAACAGGGGTAAACAGCTGCTGCTTTGATGATGCATACTCGCTGTGGTTCAGACCCAAATAATACAATGTGAACACAATCCAGCGAGGGGAAGGGGAGCAAAAGTGTGAAAGCACCCTAAGAAACATGGATTTGTACAGATGTTACCTTAAGGATTTATTTTTTACTTATCCAGCCCTAAAAATGACTTTCTTTCAAATTAAATATGTTGAATAAAATTGTCAATTTTTGTTTTTATGTTAATTTTTTACTGTAACACTTCAATTTCACTTCAATCAATATAATACATTATTTCATATAAATCATTTTAAACACATTTACATTTATTTGAACTTAACCATGTCAATGATATATACAATTTATTTAGACACCTTCAACATTTTTTCACATGATCACATTTTATTCGCTATAGTTTAGAAAATGGCAATAAAATATGGCAAGAGAATTGCTAAACGTATTAGCAATTAAAGAAAAAGCACTTAAGCAAAACTTGGTAGGCTACGGTCAAAAAAATGTTTTATCAGTTTTACTGGTTGTCCACTGTATGAAGAATTTTTGGGTATAATATTGGTCAGTTTACTTTATTTTGCTATCCTCACCCCTACTATAGTGTTCTGCACCCACTAGTAAAAAATATATCTGGTGTCTGAATAATTTATGGTTTGACTGCATATATACACCATATACCCTAACCTACCCTAACCATATATATATATATATATATATATATATATATATATATATATATATATATATATATATATATAATTTACATTTCTGCTATAATTTATTAGTAGGCTACATGGCTGGAATACTTGTTTCTGATTGGTCAATTGTGGCATTTGGCTGCAAAATATTTCTAAATGATGATTGTTGTCAATGGCAACACTGTATAACTGACTAGTAACAGGAAATCAATATTATGTTACATATCTGTGCTCATTTTCAGTCTCTCTGCAATCTTACAGTTAATATACAGTTAATATAACGAAATAATCAATATTTCATAATCATTCATTCAGGTAGTCATGCAATACACCATACACCACTGTTCTCCTTTTACTTATTTACAGAAAATAATTAGCTGGAGCAGATTGTATAGTCATAAATTGCTCATATTATATTGTTTATTGTCTACTGTCAACATGGGTTGCATAACTAATACATAACTAATCTGGCATCTGGTATAATTAGCGTCTTTTAAGTATATTAAGAGTCTTTTCTTCACAATTGTTAGCATTTTGGCCCCAAGGTACTGCTAATTCCTCTCCCTGGTTTGTAAACTATTCAAAAACACCTCACATATCTTGTTAATCTCCCTGAAGGAGGAGTGTGTGTACTGCAAAAGCACAACGTGAGAAGATAGCCGTCCTAGTGTTAGTTTGATCTTTGACACGGATGGATGCAAACACATGTTGACACACACCAGAATCACTCACAGGCGTAAAATGAAATGTATCGGTCTGATGTGCACACACAGATGTACCTCTGCAAGGCGCGAGTGCTTATGTACATTCTCTCCTTTATGTACGGTGGGCTGCAGTTGCTGCAGGACGCCCCTACTGCTGGTCAGAGCTCTGGTCAGACGAGCAAACTTCCCCCAACCTGAACACAGATATGACGCACAGTTAACATTTACTCACAAATGCACTGATATATACACAAAATACATATGAACACGCACCTTTGGAGGAGTCATCTTCGATTGGCTGTTTGAACGCTGTGATGTCACTAAATGTACACAGGAAGAGTACGACCTTCTCCTGCTCGTTTCGTATAGGTGCTATTTTCACAAAAAACCATACCGGCGTTCCTGGGAAAACACACCCGCATACATTTAAACATGATAACATGTCAGAAAGCCAGTTATTTTTCTATTGAAGTAAAAACTGTCTTGACTCTGTTTTACACCTTTATGCATATTCATGAATATATTAGCATAAAAAAATGTATGCACCAGGATTGCTGTGTTCGTGCTCCCCTGTGTTCACAGCTCAGTTGTGTGTGCATCTGTTTGTACGTGTATGAGTCTGTACGTGCGCAATGCTCACGGTTTTTCTTGTACATCAAGATCTCAAATGAGTTCATCTCATAGTTCTCGAAAGTCAGCCGAACTTTTTCAGATGTGTCCTTGTCTGTGAGCTCTCCGTACATGAAGCTGAGAGGGAAAACGAATGCAATCACAATCAGAGTTTTCATACAGTTTTTGAGAATGTTTTTTTGAGAACTTTATTGCAAAGGTTCACCTAAAAAAAATGTAATACTGTAATCATTTACTCATGTCATTCCAAATCCAGTTGACTTTGTTTCTTTTGCGGAACACAAAAGGGGAATTTTAGTGGAATGTTCATGCTGCTTTTTTGAATAAAATAGAAGTGAACTGTGACCAGAGGTGGTCAAACTTTTTTTTTTGTAGTTTGAGCACTGACAAAAAAAGGGCCTATCTAATAATAGTCCTTAAGAATTGTGTGATTTATTGCAAGTCTTCTGAAGCCAAAACAAGAGAATATGGTCAGATGGACAAAATTTTTCGTTTTGTGTTCCACAGAAGAAACAAAATCAAATGGGTTTGGAACAACCTGGGGGTGAGTAAATGGTCAAACATTCATTTTTACCTGCTTTTTAATTTTTGATCTCTAGATATTTTACACGTGAACTAATGGGTGGGCCTGTTCCCCATGATGGGCAGATACAATCAAAAGTTTACTGCAAACAAGTTTAGCTTTGCTTTACTGTGATGAGAGAGGCAGAGAGTGTGGATGATACTTTCAAGAGATTCTACAAATGTATTTCTCTTTGAAGCATCTGGAACTGTGACTCTAATGAGCTTGTCTTGTGTTTGGCATATCAGGGAAAAAGTCAGAGTTCAAAGCTTGCTGGCTCAATAACTAAACTACAACCCCCCAAGACAGCCAATTTCACAGATACGATTCTATTTCTGACATTTAGCACCTGCAACATACAGTAGGAAACTTATGTAACAGAATACATACTTGCAAGTTGTTATTGTTATTAGATTGTGTTTATTACACCCTATTCAACAGTTTAGGGTCGTAAGATTTTTTTATCCGTCTGTTATGCTTACCAAGGTTGCATTTATTTGATCAAGAATACAGTAAAAACAGCAATATTTTGAAATATTAGAACAAATTTTAAATGTTTTGTATCTTAATATATTTCAAAATGTAATTTATTTCTGGGATGGCAAAGCTGAATTTCCAGCGTCATTACTCCAGTATTCAAAGTCACATGATCCTTCAGAAATCATTCTAATATGCTGGAAATCATTTGGTGAAATATGTCTTCTTAATATCAATTTAACTATTATGATTTTTTGTGAGGGTGGAAATTGTGATACTTTTTTTCAGGATTGTCTGATGAATAGACATTTCAAAGAGCAGCATTTATTTGAAACAGAAATCCTTTGTAACATTATAAATGTGTTTACTGTCACTTCTGATCAATTTAATGCAGTCTTCCTGAATAAAAGCATTATTTTCTTTTATGCTGAAAAATATTTATTTTTGAATTATTTTGCACTTTCCTACACATAGGGTGTAGTGTTGTACTCTACACTGTGCTGTATTGTATTTCATATTGTAATACAATAGTGTACTATACATATACTGGTTGTATTGTAGGCATACTTCATTACAAACAGTATTCTGCTATCTCGTACGATGTGTTATTCAATACTACTGTAAATCTTCAAATTCAAGTGCAATCCTACAAGAACTGTCTCAACCTTTTATCTCTCTTTTATAGAGAAAATATCATCAATATGATGTGATATAAAAACTAGCACATGAAATCAATATTAACCTCAATGTTAAGTCTAATACCTGCAAGTGCTGCTTTTCTGCATGACCTCAGCACGGTGGTAGCCGGACAGCTTACAAAAGCCATCATTACTGTAAACGATGGGCCAGTCTACGATCTGGGCATTCCCCAACACAAAGTTTGTGTCTGTGGAAAGAGCACAGGAGGGTATGGGGAGAAAGCAGGTGAGAGGAACCAGGCAGAAGGTCAACAGTAAGAAAGCAAGAGGTCAGTCGCTATATGGCAATGTCACATGAGGCAGGATGGGTGGACACTGTCACGGCAGCCGAAAGCCACTGATCTGACATGTTTATGACAACACTGAGTATTTCAGCTTAATTTTTATTGGTCAGTGTCTGAGATGGTTTTGCACAGCAGTGCTACTTTAGCACATACAACACTGCCACATTATACTACAGCCCGTTCAAAATACAATGACAAGTTTATCTCGAAATCTTCCATCTGTCCACATACAGTTCCTTACCTAATAGAGTTTTTTTTTTTCTTGTTAAGGTGAACAGAAAGCAACATATACAGTGAGGAAAATAAGTATTTAACACCCTGCTATTTTGCAAGTTCTCCCACTTAGAAATCATGGAGGGGTCTGAAATTGTCATCGTAGGTGCATGTCCACTGTGAGAGACATAATCAAAAAAAAAAAATCCAGAAATCACAATATATGATTTTTTAACTTTTTATTTGTATGATACAGCTACAAATAAGTATTTGAACACCTGAGAAAATCAATTACAGTTGCAATTACAGAGGTCAAACGTTTCCTGTAGTTTTTCACCAGGTTTGCACACACTGCAGGAGGGATTTTGGCCCACTCCTCCACACAGATCTTCTCTAGATCAGTCAGGTTTCTGGCCTGTCGCTGAGAAACACAGAGTTTGAGCTCCCTCCAAAGATTCTCTATTGGGTTTAGGTCTGGAGACTGGCTAGGCCACGCCAGAACCTTGATATACTTCTTACAGAGCCACTCCTTGGTTATCCTGGCTGTGTGCTTCGGGTCATTTGTCATGTTGGAAGACCCAGCCTCGACCCATCTTCAATGCTCTAACTGAGGGAAGGAGGTTGTTCCCCAAAATCTCACAATACATGGCCCCGGTCATCCTCTCCTTAATACAGTGCAGTCGCCTTGTCCCATGTGCATAAAAACACCCCCAAAGCATGATGCTTCCACCCCCATGCTTCACAGTAGGGATGGTGTTCTTGGGATGGTACTCATCATTCTTCTTCCTCCAAACACGTTTAGTGGAATTATGACCAAAAAGTTCTATTTTGGTCTCATCTGACCACATGACTTTCTCCCATGACTCCTCTGGATCATCCAAATGGTCATTGGCAAACTTAAGACGGGCCTTGACATGTGCTGGTTTAAGCAGGGGAACCTTCCGTGCCATGCATGATTTCAAACCATGATGTCTTAGTGTATTACCAACAGTAACCTTGGAAACGGTGGTCCCAGCTCTTTTCAGGTCATTGACCAGCTCCTCCCGTGTAGTTCTGGGCTGATTTCTCACCTTTCTTAGGATCATTGAGACCCCACGAGGTGAGATCTTGCATGGAGCCCCAGTCCGAGGGAGATTGACAGTCATGTTTAGCTTCTTCCATTTTCTAATGATTGCTCCAACAGTGGACCTTTTTTCACCAAGCTGCTTGGCAATTTCCCTGTAGCCCTTTATAGCCTTGTGGAGGTGTACAATTTTGTCTCTAGTGTCTTTGGACAGCTCTTTGGTCTTGGCCATGTTAGTAGTTGGATTCTTACTGATTGTATGGGGTGGACAGGTGTCTTTATGCAGCTAACGACCTCAAACAGGTGCATCTAATTTAGGATAATAAATGGAGTGGAGGTGGACATTTTAAAGGCAGACTAACAGGTCTTTGAGGTTCAGAATTCTAGCTGATAGACAGGTGTTCAAATACTTATTTGCAGCTGTCTCATACAAATAAATAGTTAAAAAATCATATATTGTGATTTCTGAATTTTTTGTTTTAGATTATGTCTCTCACAGTGGACATGCACCTATGATGACAATTT
The DNA here is from genome assembly GCA_023566225.1 of Romanogobio albipinnatus. Taxonomy (NCBI): domain Eukaryota; kingdom Metazoa; phylum Chordata; class Actinopteri; order Cypriniformes; family Gobionidae; genus Romanogobio; species Romanogobio albipinnatus. The sequence goes on from CM042249.1 coordinate 31,743,599, forward strand.
CAGACCCCTCCATGATTTCCAAGTGGGAGAACTTGCAAAATAGCAGGGTGTTCAAATACTTATTTTCCTCACTGTATGTAGTCTCAGCCTCAAATAGCCCACAAACCACCCACAGACTATTGTGATCCATAGTGCATAAAAATGTAAAAGATCTGCCTAAAAACATTGGGTTTAAATATAATTGATGACTTCTCGGTCATTTATGGACGTCGAAATGCACAGGTTTGTGCTTACAGGTCTAAGAAATATCTACTTGCTGAATGTGTCAAAGTTTGCGGGCTGTAGCATCAAAACTTTTAAAGATATTCAAGAATTTAGTTTGAGACACATATAAGCAAGTAAATGAGATATGCTTGATCACACGTGTATATTTCACCTAAACTTCCACTGTTACAAATAGTCACTGTAAAAAAAATATTTAAAAAGTAAGTTACCTGCATGATTGCTTTAATTTTGAGTTCATTGAAATTGAGTTAATACAATGAACATTTGAGAATCGACATCACCCTTTATTCAAATATTATTCAAACATTTTGTAAGCATATTGCGTACTTGTATGTTTTATTTGTAATAATGCAGCGAAACATGCCAAATTGTGCTATTTTCATGATGTATCTATTTTTTTTTTTTTTTTTTTTTTTTATTTATGTGGTTGATACAATAATAGTTTGAGTTTCTATTTATTAAACAATTTCCTTCATTGTATTAACTCAAATTTATAATTTCAATGAACTCAAAATTTTAAGGCCACCGGGTTACTTACTTTTTTAAGTTAAACCAACAACTTTTTTTTACAGTGTATATATATCACCAAAATAAACAGATGTGTTTTATCAAACACAGCGCACCTTTCCTGGGTGTCTTTGCCAGTACAGTTATGAACTAGCTCATGTTTTATACTACTGTTCAAAAGTTTCAGTAAGATTTTTTAGGGGGTGGGGGTTGATGCTTTTATTTAGTAAGCACACATTAAAATGATCAAAATTAACAGTAAATGCGTTACAAAAGGCAACAAAAGATTTATATTTTAAATAAATGCTTTTTTTTTTTATTCATCAAATAATCCTGAAAATGTACCATGGTTTGCATATTTTTATGTATTTAACATTGAGAAATGTTGCTTGAGCAGCAAATCAGCATATTAGAATGATTTCTGAAGGATCATGTGACACTGAAGACTGGAGTAATGATACTGAAAATTCAGCTTTACCATCACAGGAAAACAATTGTTTTATGTTATATTATATCCCCTTTATATATATACAATATTTATATATTGTAAATATTTCACAATATTACGGTTTTACTGTATTTTGGATCAAATAAATACAGCCTTGTTGAGTATAAAAGACTTACCCCAAACTTTTGAACGGTAGTGTATAGTGCCACAATTCTGGCAGAACAGAATTAAATTCTCTGATACCCATATTACTTTGAGAAAGTGGCTAAAATACAGAGTTTAATACCCTCTGTATCTGCACAAAACTGTCAAACACTCTGCTACATCTCTTTTATGTCTTTATATTGTCAAAATGCACAACAGGAGTCTTTGCAGAATCAGTTTCTGTTATTCAGGGATGTCGCCGCCATTCCCAATTATACACCAACTTTCACTTCTGAGTGTAGTTTCCAAAAGTCTGGTTGAAAAGAAAACTCTCTGTGACAGGGTCCTCTGTAGCGGGCTCCATCTCTGTAACCTTGCTTTAACCTTTCCTGTGACGTCTGTCAATGTTAGCGTGTTAAGCAGGCTATCAAGCTGATTAGCTGACAGTAGTGATTTAGCGACTGCTGAGTAAGCCAGTAGCACTTTTAACAAATGTATCTCAAAGCCTGAGCAAGCTCACGGTAACACTATACAACTTGTAATCCGATAAGAGAATTAAAAACATATAGGCAATCACACATGAGGGCCAGTGAAGACCTTTACAGTATTTAAAAGCAAGACGTTGACTTTAAGCGTTGTCCTTTGTAATAAGAAGACTGTACGCAGTATCATGACTTTCATCGGTCATACAGCAGGATTCATAAAATGAGGGATTTTGTGTGATCAGTGTCACAGATTTGCTTGTTGTTAACTTATGTTACTGTGTTTATCCAAATGATTTGTCTAATATATTTGAATAACTTTGGGGAGTAAGTAAAGCTCAAAAAGCCCATGCAATACATTTTACCTCACATAATTTCTTCTATTTTGTTCAATTTTTTTTTTTTTTTATCATAAAACTTACAATTTTGAATCCCAGATTTTGACCCCCACTGTCAACACTACAATGAATTTAGATGTATTGCGATATAAAATAGAATAAAATAAAACATGCAATCAGCTCTGGTATTTTTTTTCCCCATTATAACATACGTCCTTCGCCTCATTCAGACATAACATAAATGGCAACATTTTTCACTTTGACTGTGCACATGACAGAAACACAGACAAACATTTCATCTTTCTATGGCTAATGCTTGTGGAGGGTAAATGTGAGATGAGTAAATGTCCTAACAAACAGGAAATGGGAGGGCAGCATCGGAATTAGAAGCAAAGGATAAATCAGATCTATCATATCAATTCATGTAAGATTTGCCACAGAGCACAGTTCTCCTCTACTGAGCATAAACATGGGAAGTGCACTCCACACTGAAACAAACACGCACACGTGGACTCACACGCACCACTATGGAGAAAAAAAAAACGTTCCATGCCAACATTTGTTATTTTACAGCAAGTGCTGTCAGCGCTGAATGAGGACCAGGGAGAAACATCTGCATGGTTATTTTCACTAACTAGGCAGCTTTTAAAAATCAACAGCACTGATAAACCACTTTAACCACAAAAGAGTTTAATCAAGCTTATCATTATGAAATTCAGACTGTCAGTTTGTAAATTAACAGAAATTGGTATAGAACAATATTTAATGTCGAATGGGAACTAGAAGGGGAGAGAGAGGGAGAAAAAGAGGGAGGGAGGGAGGGAGTGAAAGACAGAAAGCAAAAGAGAGAGGGAGAGAGAGAGATAATGTAGGGATGGAAGAGGTTAAAGCACAAGTATTCTGCTCAGCGAGATTAATACCTGTGTGTCTATGTGATAATGTCCAAACTGGAAGTTAAAGAAAACAGAAAAAGAGTTAAAATAACACAAACACACGATAGAGGAAGAGGAATTTGTCCTCTTGTTCTTCTCCAAGACAGCCATAACCCTATGACCAAGCAGGTCATATACCGACGTCAATGTTTTTAGAAGTCCTACTTAAATGAGAAGTACATGTTTTCCATATTTTTGAAAGCCGAATACAAGCTCAGCTATCTCTGGACTGGGGTTAAGTGCTTAAGCGGATGGGGCAGAGGAGGTGTTCGCTGGGCATTTGTGGACAGCTGTGGTTCAGTAAACTTTAAATGGACAAATGCATGTTTTGCATATAATGAAACTTCATAAATAAGAAAAGCGGTCCTAATGGATAAACATCAATAAAATAGATCTTTGATTCTATTTTAAGGACCTTACAGTATGGGCTGAAGATCCTCAGCCAGTTTTCAGCACTCTTAAATATTAATTGCTATTAAATATTAATTTAACCTAAAGTTGTTCTCTATTCCACAAAGCTTGCTGATGGAAGGATGTATGAGAGCTACTCAAATGGGAAAAGGACAACACATGCTGTCACGCAGAGAATACAGAAAAATATCTTCCTGCAGCCATTACTATTTCTAAACAGCTTATTTGTATCATTGTTAGGCATACAAATAAATGATGCATTTTATATAAGTGAGATCTATATATTTATAGCCTATATAAGAAATCTAGAAAAAAATAGCCTAGGACTGACATAACTATTTATTTAACGTTTGCTCGAAAATGAAAAGAAAGAAGGGAAAAAACGAATAAATTATTTATTTAACGTATTCACTATACAGATTCACCTTCATGATGTTTTCCCCCCGCGTGAACAGACACAATTAACTTTTTGCTGTGTATTTATGGAAGTAGGCTACTATATTGTCAAAAGTACGCTGTCTTTATGTAAAGGTCTCGTCTATGTCTCTTATTTCTTTACCCAAAAGTTTTTTGCTTTCTTTCTTTTATCTGCGACACTCCCGCTGATATTCTTTCTGCATGTGCGCTGCATTGAATGTGGTGGTGCGTCTTACCGTTAGACCGTCGGACAATATTTTCCAGAAAAGTGTTTTGAGGGGCCACTAGTCCTCTGCGTCCCCCGGCCATCACGGCGGGTCATGCGCTCCAGTGAGTGCCTGGACCGGTCAACATAAAGTTCCCGCGCACGTCTCTGGTGTGTCTGTCGTCCACATGCCGCTGCCGCATCCAGTGATGTGTGGACCCGGGGCTCTCCTCTCTCCTCCACCCCATTGATTCTCCACCATCGTCTGAGACTGGCGAAACAGCGCCATCTATTGATTTACATGTGAAGCAGCGGGTGTTCCAATGTGAATCAATATATGGCGCTGATTTATTATATGAGTTTGCAATGCGCTATAACACCAACTAATGCCAATCTCTTAACGCCATCTGCTGGTGGATAGCAAACACATTTTTATTTCTTTGAAAACTTTTTTTAACTGATTCTTTAGATAAGGGACAAAACGAGTTTTAGTTTTAGAGTTTTAGAAGTTAGTTTTAGAAGTTAGTTTTTATTATTTAATAATACATTCATCATAAGCTGATATATTAGGAATACAAAGGTCTCAGCTATTGAACCATGTAAAGGAACAGGTTTTTCCAAAAAAAAAAAAAAAATTATCCTAAAATGTAGCATTTATTCACTTCAAACCTTAAGTTGTGTCAACTCCATCAGATGCATTAAAAAGCATGCTGTTCTAATTTGATCCATCCATCCAACAACAAAGTCTTCAGTCAGGGGCGTAAATTTAATCTAAAAGTTGGGGGGGACAATAAACATGACATTTCTCAAGAGCAATTTTTGAAGGGGACACAAATAATACAGCCAAAATCGTACTTGTAAGGATATGTGTACCACACACACAAAAAAAAAAAAAACATTTCGTACTTATTTGGCGTTTTGGTGTACTGAAAAATTATCTAATGTCCGTTTTTCTTTTCTCTGTCATTTTATCTGACCAACAACACAAAGCGATAGTAGTTTAAATATGATTAAGGTTCACCACACAGTCATATTATAATTATTAAATTATCTTGCGTCCTCCACATAGTATTTAATATATTCAGATATTTAGATTTTCAACTGCAGAAGCCTCTGATCTGCCACTTATTATCATATTGAGCAAAACCCTACACAGATCTGACTGAACTTACGGTTTAGAATTAGCCAATTTTTAGAATTTGGGGGCGGGTTGCTTGAATTTTTGGGTTCATTAGCCGATTATTCGTAATGAAAAAACACAACAACAAAACAGTACAATGACACACTCCCTTAAATAGGCGCTTTTACGCTTTGAAACCAAATCTTCGATAATCTCGTCTGTCAGCGGTTTGCTCGTTCGGCTCGTGCTGTATTGAGCAGACACGTTCAGTTTTTAATTGTTTTGTCAGTTCTCTAACTGAACTAAATGATGTTATTACTGTACAGCGGAGCGGGGCGGGGCGGCGGTGGGCAAGTGATGTTAACAGTGTTTTGCCTAATCTGTATTACAGAGAAAAGAATCACTTCATCTGACGTTTAAAGTGAATAAAATAGCCTTGACAGCTACTTACTGGTGTTTCACAACTGCTGTCTGAAGAGCCTTGTTCTCTCAACAAACTTGTGTGGTAGTTTTTCTACGTTCTATTGTTTCACTACTTACACATTTATTTTAAGAATATATTGTTATATTATTTACAATACTCAGCATGGTTTTTAGGGGGGGACAGCCCTCAGATTGGGGGGGTCCTGTCCCCCCGTCCCCGTCCCCCCCCCCCGTTCCCCCCGCGATTTACGCCCCTGTCTTCAGTTATGTAATAATGATGCTCAGGAGCTAATTTAAAAAATACATTCTCTAAAAAAGATTCTGGGTTATGTTATTATGAACAGCACAGTTCCTAAATTCTTTAATTCTCGACCCTATTTTTTTATATTAAAAGTGTATCCAATGTTCTGAGGTAAGACATTCTTTCAAAATGAACAGAAACCTTCATTTGACGGAGTTGACAAATGTCCAACTGAGGTTACAACAACTAATTGACAAGACAACATTAAATTTTAATTTAATACAACAAATGTTAAATCCTGCCATTGTTTATTTTTTTCTTCCTTTTAGTATCCTCTTAGTATTCTGGGTCTCCAGTAGCTATTTAAGGCATGTAGCCTACTGTAAACCATGCAGGCCAAATATACTGTATATGTAAATTATATATATATATATATATATATATATATATATATATATATATATATATATATATATATATATATATATATATATATATATATATATATATATATAATATTTTATTGATTTTATATATAGGCTACAGTGAGGAAAATAAGTATTTGAACACCCTGCTATTTTGCAAGTTCTCCAACTTGGAAATCATGGAGGGGTCTGAAATTGTCATCGTAGGTGCATGTCCACTGTGAGAGATATAATCTAAAAAAAAAAATCCAGAAATCACAATATATGATGTTTTAACTATTTATTTGTATGATACAGCTGCAAATAAGTATTTGAACACCTGTCTATCAGCTAGAATTCTGACCCTCAAAGAACTGTTAGTCTGCCTTTAAAATGTCCACCTCCACTCTATTTATTATCCTAAATTAGATGCACCTGTTTGAGGTCGTTAGCTGCATAAAGACACCTGTCCACCCCATACAATCAGTAAGAATCCAACTACTAACATGGCCAAGACCAAAGAGCTGTCCAAAGACACTAGAGACAAAATTGTACACCTCCACAAGGCTAGAAAGGGCTACGGGGAAATTGCCAAGCAGCTTGGTGAAAAAAGGTCCACTGTTGGAGCAATCATTAGAAAATGGAAGAAGCTAAACATGACTGCAATCTCCCTCGGACCTCGTGGGGTCTCAATGATCCTAAGAAAAGTGAGAAATCAGCCCAGAACTACACGGGAGGAGCTGGTCAATGACCTGAAAAGAGCTGGGACCACCTTCTCCAAGGTTACTGTAGGTAATACACTAAGACGTCATGGTTTGAAATCATGCATGGCACGGAAGGTTCCCCTGCTTAAACCAGCACATGTCAAGGCCCGTCTTAAGTTTGCCAATGACCATTTGGATGATCCAGAGGAGTCATGGGAGAAAGTTATGTGGTCAGATGAGACCAAAATATAACTTTTTGGTCATAATTCCACTAAACGTGTTTGGAGGAAGAAGAATGATGAGTACCATCCCAAGAACACCATCCCTACTATTCCGACCGCATCACAGCACAGAGACAGCACTCATAAAGATAATAAATGATATTCGCCTCAATACAGATACAGGCAAAACATAAATTCTGGTACTACTCGACCTCAGTGCTGCATTCGACACTGTTGACTACAACATACTTCTTGACAGGCTAGAAAATTGGGTTGGGCTTTCCGGAATGGTCCTCAAATGTTCAGGTCATACTTAGAAGGGAGAGGTTATTATGTGAGTATAGGTGACCATAAGTCTGAGTGGACATCCATGACATGCGGAGTCCCACAAGGGTCAATTCTTGCACCACTCCTATTCAACCTGTACATGCTCCCGCTGAGCCAAATAATGAAAAATAACAAAATGGCTTACCACAGCTATGCTGACGACACCCAGATCTACTTAGCCCTATCACCTAATGACTACAGCCCCATTGACTCTCTATGTAAATGCATTGAAGAAGTTAACAGTTGGATGTGCCAAAACTTTCTTCAGTTAAACAAAGACAAAACTGAAATCACTACATTTGGAAACAAAGATGAAATTCTCAAGGTGAACGCATATCTTGAGGCTAAAGGTCTAAAATCAAAGTCAGGAATCTTGGTGTGATTTTGGAGTCAGACCTGAGTTTCACTTGTCATGTCAAAGCAATAACTAAATCAGCATACTATCTTCTCAAAAATATTGCAAGAATTAGATGCTTTGTTTCCAGGCAAGACTTAGAGAAACTCGTTCATGCTTTTATCACCAGCAGGGTGGACTATTGTAATGGTCTTCTCACCGGCCTTCCCAAAAAGACCATTAGACGGCTGCAGCTCATACAGAATGCTGCTGCAAGGATCCTGAGCAGAACCAGAAAATATGACCATATCACACCAGTTCTCAGGTCTTTACACTGGCTTCCAGTTACATTTAGGATCGATTTTAAAGTACTATTACTTGTATATAAGTCACTCAATGACCTAGGACCTCAATACATTGCAGATATGCTGATTAAATACAAAACTAACAGATCACTCAGATCATCAGGATCAAGTCAATTAGAAATACCAAGGGTTCACTCAAAGCAAGGAGAGTCTGCTTTTAGCTATTATGCCAGCCGTAGCTGGAACCAGCTTCCTGGACAGATCAGATGTGCTCCAACAGTAGCCACTTTCAAATCCAGACTCAAAACACATCTGTTCAGCTGTGCATTTACTGAATGAGCACTGTGCTACTGTACGTCCGACGGATTGCACCTTATCTTATGCTTTTACTGAATGAGCTCTGTGCTTTGTCCGAACTGCTTGCACTTTAATTATGTTTCAATTGAACCCGGTTTTTATTTTTAGTGCACTTTAATTATGTTTCAATTTAACCCTGTTTTTAATTTTAGTTTTAATTTTATTTTTTATTTCTTTTAATTCATATTATAACTGTTATACTGCAAATATTTTAACTTAATTTCTGTGTAAAGCACTTTGACTTGCCACTGTGTATGAAATGTGCTATACAAATAAACTTGGCTTGCCTTACTGTGAAGCATGGGGGTGGTAGCATCATGCTTTGGGGGTGTTTTTCTGCACATGGGACAGGGCGACTGCACTGGATAACCGGGGCCATGCATTGCGAGTAGGGCTGTCAAAAGATTAATCACGATTAATCACATCCAAAATAAAAGTTTGTGTTTACATAATATATGTGTGTGAACTGTGTATAATTATTATTTATATATAAAAACACACACAAGCATGTATATATTTAAGAAAAATGTATTATATTTATATATAAAATATTTATATATAATATAAATTATATTTAAAAAAAATATATTTTTTTTTAATTCTCTCCTCTTCCTCTTCCTCTTTCTTCTTCCCTCCCCACTCTAGCCTGTGCTACACTGAGCAATGTACACGGTCTCAGGATTTCAGGCTCTTATTGAGCTTCTCGATTCTTCATGACCTATCGCTTCATGTTCCCCCAAGTTGTAAGTCGCTTTGGATAAAAGCATCTGCTAAATGTAAATGTAAATATAAATTTATACAGTATATACATGCAAATATTTCTTAAATATATACATGAATATTTATATAAACATAATAATTATACAGAGTACACACAAATATATTATGTAAACACAAACTTTTATTTTGGATGTGATTAATCGTGATTAATCTTTTGACAGCCCTAATTGCGAGATTTTGGGGAACAACCTCCTTCCCTCAGTTAGAGCATTGAAGATGGATCGAGGCTGGGTCTTCCAACATGACAATGACCCAAAGCACACAGCCAGGATAACCAAGGAGTGGCTCTTTAAGAAGCATATCAAGGTTCTGGCGTGGCCTAGCCAGTCTCCAGACCTAAACCCAATCGAGAATCTTTGGAGGGAGCTCAAACTCCGTGTTTCTCAGCAACAGGCCAGAAACCTGACTGATCTAGAGAAGATCTGTGTGGAGGAGTGGGCCAAAATCCCTCCCGCAGTGTGTGCAAACCTGGTGAAAAACTACAGGAAACGTTTGACCTCTGTAATTGCAAACAAAGGCTACTGTACCAAATATTAACATTGATTTTCTCAGGTGTTCAAAATCAAATACTTATTTGCAGCTGTATCATACAAATAAATAGTAAAAAAATCATGCATTGTGATTTCTGGATTTTTTTTTTTTAGATTATGTCTCTCACAGTGGACATGCACCTATGATGACAATTTCAGACCCCTCCATGATTTCTAAGTGGGAGAACTTGCAAAATAGCAGAGTGTTCAAATACTTATTTTCCTCACTGTATATATACACTCACCTAAAGGATTATTAGGAACACCAGACTAATACTGTGTTTGCCCCCTTAATTCTCCGTGACATTGATTCAACAAGGTGCAGAAAGCATTCTTTAGAAATGTTGGCCCATATTGATAGGATAGCATCTTGCAGTTGATGGATATTTGTGGGATGCACATCCAGGGCCTTCCCAGAAGAGTTGAAGCTGTTATAGCGGCAAAGGGTGGGCAACTCTATATTAAACCCAACAGATTAAGAATGAGATGTCATTAAAGTTCATGTGCATGTAAAGGCAGGCGTCCCAAAACTTTTGGAAATATAGTGTATATACGACATCGTCAACATCTCATCAATTTAGATTACAGTAACAATGAATGTGTACCACAGAGTTCACTCTACCATCAGTTGCTGTTTCCAGATGTGTTGTTACTCAAAACAGCAGCATCTTTGCTTCCTGCACAACATGGGTTTGGTCATTAACCTGAAAAGGATAAATATAATGATATTCTAAAAAAGACCTAGCCACCAAGGCCACAAATATAGCTTCAAGCTAGATAACAAGTCCCTAGAACATACTCAAAACTACCTGTTTATAAATATCCGCAAAACAACAGAAAACGTCAGCAAGGCTGTGGATATCTTCAGAGACACGACTCAAAGTATCAGATCTGAGATCCCAATCAAAATCCGGCTAAAAATAATCAAACCTGTCATAAATCCCATTGTGCTTTATGGATGTGAAGTCAAGGGGCCTTCTCACCAACCAAAAATCCACCAAATGGGACAAACACCAGGTAGAGACTCTGCAGGCAGATTTATACTGTTATGTTTGTAGTAAAACTCTCCATAATAACAACTGACCAGAATAAATGTACTTATAATAAGAACTGAAACAACGTTTTTTTGTAAATCAAATTTGGAGAATTTATTAATATAACAGTGTGTCGTGGAAATCTTTTATAGCACCCAACTGTAACATGTTCATAAACTGTACATATATGCAAACATATATATGTATATATATATTGTGACGAGCGTCCTGGTATCTCATCAGCGTCGCCCTGGAAACGGAGGCAGAACACCTGCACTTCCTTGTTACCGGCTGATCGGTCCCAGCTGCAGCTTGTCAGCCGGCAGCATTATAAGCTCAGTAGATCTCGCCACAGGGAGAGTTCGACCTCCAGAAAGACTGCAGCTAATCTCTCTCTCTCTCTTTACCCCTGTAGACAGCAGCGTGTGACCGGATAGCCGCCATTGAGCACGAGCACGGACACCCTGCACAAGGACCAAGGAAGAGAGCACGGACTGCACCAGCGCACTTCTACACCTGTTTGTCACCTTTTCACCAATTGTGTGTCAATAAATCCACCCTCCGGGCATTTAGCGAAACAGTACTTGTTGTGTGATTCTTCACCCCGTGACTATATATACAGAGAGGAAAATAAGTATTTTAACACCCTGCTATTTTGCAAGTTCTCCCACTTGGAAATCATGGAGGGGTCTGAAATTGTCTTCGTAGGTGCATGTCCACTGTGAGAGACATAATCTAAAAAATAAAATCCAGAAATCACAATATATGATTTTTTAACTATTTATTTGTATGATACAGCTGCAAATAAGTATTTGAACACCTGTCTATCAGCTAGAATTCTGACCCTCAAAGACCTGTTAGTCTGCCTTTAAAATGTCCACCTCCACTCCATTTATTATCCTAAATTAGATGCACCTGTTTGAGGTCGTTAGCTGCATAAAGACACCTGTCCACCCCATACAATCAGTAAGAATCCAACTACTAACATGGCCAAGACCAAAGAGCTGTCCAAAGACACTAGAGACAAAATTGTACACCTCCACAATGCTGGAAAGGGCTACTGGGAAATTGCCAAGCAGCTTGGTGAAAAAAGGTCCACTGTTGGAGCAATCATTAGAAAATGGAAGAAGCTAAACATGACTGTCAATCTCCTGGGGCTCCATGCAAGATCTCACCTCGTGGGGTCTCAATGATCCTAAGAAAGGTGAGAAACCAGCTCAGAACTACAAGGGAGGAGCTGGTCAATGACCTGAAAAGAGCTGGGACCACCGTTTCCAAGGTTACTGTTGGTAATACACTAAGACGTCATGGTTTGAAATCATGCATGGCACGGAAGGTTCCCCTGCTTAAACCAGCACATGTCAAGGCCCGTCTTAAGTTTGCCAATGACCATTTGGATGATCCAGAGGAGTCATGGGAGAAAGTTATGTGGTCAGATGAGACCAAATTAGAACTTTTTGGTCAAAATTCCACTAAACGTGTTTGGAGGAAGAAGAATGATGAGTACCATCCCAAGAACACCTACTGTGAAGCATGGGGGTGGTAGCATCATGCTTTGGGGGTGTTTTTCTGCACATGGGACAGGGTGACTGCACTGTATTAAGGAGAGAATGACCGGGGCCATGTATTGCGAGATTTTGGGGAACAACCTCCTTCCCTCAGTTAGAGCATTGAAGATGACCCGAAGCACACAGCCAGGATAACCAAGGAGTGGCTCTGTAAGAAGCATATCAAGGTTCTGGCGTGGCCTAGCCAGTCTCCAGACCTAAACCCAATAGAGAATCTTTGGAGGGAGCTCAAACTCTGTGTTTCTCAGCGACAGGCCAGAAACCTGACTGATCTAGAGAAGATCTGTGTGGAGGAGTGGGCCAAAATCCCTCCTGCAGTGTGTGCAAACCTGGTGAAAAACTACAGGAAACGTTTGACCTCTGTAATTGCAAACAAAGGCTACTGTACCAAATATTAACATTGATTTTCTCAGGTGTTCAAATACTTATTTGCAGCTGTATCATACAAATAAATAGTTAAAAAATCATATATTGTGATTTCTGGATTTTTATTTTTAGATTAGGCCTATGTCTCTCACAGTGGACATGTACCTACGATGACAATTTCAGACCCCTCCATGATTTCTAAGTGGGAGAACTTGCAAAATAGCAGGGTGTTCAAATACTTATTTTCCTCACTGTATAATTTAATTTATGGAAATACCTTAACCCTAACAAGGTTCTAGGGACTTAATTAACATCTCAGCTGTCAATCAGATGTCAGTCATTTTGAGCTGTAGATTCACGTGCAACGTAACATAAATTGTTATGGAATGTTTATCTTATCAGCGAGAGAAGCTGTAAATCTTTATGACTTTCATCATTCTCAGCATCTCTAATCATATCTAATCAGATTCAAGATCTGCACTCCTGATCCTCAAGCACGCATATTGACAAAGCATGGTTGAATATTGGTTGCCATAGGAAATAGAATAATTGGCACTGAAATTAAAGTTTTTAGTATAGTAAACAGTTTTCAGTTTAATTTAATTTATTTGCATGGCGATTTTCACAATACATATTGGCATTGTAAAAAAAAAATCTATATTTTCTAGTTTACTGGACCTTTTGAGTAACAAATACTAAGAAATGTGAATCAATTGAAATTACATCATGTTAGACCAACATCATTCCCCCAAATGTTGTCACAGTTAAACACAGTTGTCTGAACAAACTGAAAAATATTGCTCAAATGTTAAAGGTTTGTGAGTTCCCAGCATGAATAAGTACTGTTATAGGATTATTGTATTGCTGTTTGCTGACATTTTTTGTCATTATTGTTAGTTATTTGTTGTGTTGTGATGTTAAGAGCTCATCTTTTTACATTTGGTGACTGTCATCATTTTTGAGGTTTTGGTGTCAAGTGTTTGCAGACTTTGCACCTTTTGTGTTTGCAAGATATCATAGTTCAATTAACATGACAGGTATATATAAATTGTTGAACAAGAAATCTATAGTTAGGCCTTTTATTTATTTACACTGATCAGGCATAACATTATGACACATGATCCCCGTTTTGCTGCCAAAACAGTCCTGACCCGTCGAGGCATGGACTCCACTAAAACCCTGAAAGTGTGCTGTGGTATCTGGCACCAAGATGTTAGCAGCAGATCCTTTAAGTCCTGTAAGTTGCAAGGTTGAGCCTCCATGGATCGGACTTGTTTGTTCAGCACATCCCACAGATGCTCGATTGGATTGAGATCTGGGGAATTTGGAGGCCAAGTCAACACCTCAAACTCGTTGGTGTTCTCCTCAAACCATTCCAAACCATTTTTGCTTTGTGGCAGGGCACATTATCCTGCTGAGAGAGGCCACAGCCACCAGGGAATACCGTTTCCATGAAAGGCTGTACATGGTCTGCAACAATGCTTAGGTAGGTGGAACGTGTCAAAGTAACATCCACATGGATGGCAGGACCCAAGGTTTCCCAGCAGAACAAAGCATCACACTGCCTCTGCTGGCTTGCCTTCTTCCAATAGTGCATCCTGGTGCCATGGGTTCCCTAGGTAAGTGACACACATGCACCCGGCCATTCACGTGATGTAAAAGAAAATTCATCAGACTAGACCACTTTCTTCCAGTTCTCTGTGATCTAGTTCTGATGCTCATGTGCCCACTGTTGTCGCTTTGGACGGTGGACAGGGGTCAGCATGGGCACCCTGACTGATCTGTTGCTATGCAGCCCCATACACAACAAACTGTGATGCACTGTGTATTCTGACACCTTTCCAAAACCAGCATTAACTTCTTGTGCAATTTGGTGTATATGATTGGTGTACATTCACCTAAAGGATTATTAGGAACACCATACTAATACTGTGTTTGACCCCTTTTCGCCTTCAGAACTGCCTTAATTCTACGTGGCATTGATTCAACAAGGTGCTGAAAGCATTCTTTAGAAATATTGGCCCATATTGATAGGATAGCATCTTGCAGTTGATGGAGATTTGTGGGATGCACATGCAGGGCACGAAGCTCCCGTTCCACCACATCCCAAAGATGCTCTATTGGGTTGAGATCTGGTGGTTGTGGGGGCCATTTTAGTACAGTGAACTCATTGTCATGTTCAAGAAACCAATTTGAAATGACTCGAGCTTTGTGCCATGGTGCATTATCCTGCTGGAAGTAGCCATCAGAGGATGGGTACATGGTGGTCATAAAGGGATGGACATGGTCAGAAACAATGCTCAGGTAGGCCGTGGCATTTAAACAATGCCCAATTGGCACTAAGGGGCCTAAAGTGTGCCAAGAAAACATCCCCCACACCATTACACCACCACCACCAGCCTGCACAGTGGTAACAAGGCATGATGGATCCATGTTCTCATTCTGTTTACGCCAAATTCTGACTCTACCATCTGAATGTCTCAACAGAAATTGAGACTCATCAGACCAGGCAATATTTTTCCAGTCTTCAACTGTCCAATTTTGGTGAGTTTGTGCAAATTGTAGCCTCTTTTTCCTATTTGTAGTGGAGATGAGTGGTACCCGGTGGGGTCTTCTGCTGTTGTAGCCCATCTGCCTCAAGGTTGTGCGTGTTGTGGCTTCACAAATGCTTTGCTGCATACCTCGGTTGTAACGAGTGGTTATTTCAGTCAAAGTTGCTCTTCTATCAGCTTGAATCAGTCGGCCCATTCCCCTCTGACCTCTAGCATCAACAAGGCATTTTCGCCCACAGGACTGCCGCATACTGGATGTTTTTCCCTTTTCACACCATTCTTTGTAAACCCTAGAAATGGTTGTGCATGAAAATCCCAGTAACTGGGCAGATTGTGAAATACTCAGACCGGCCCGTCTGGCACCAACAACCATGCCACGCTCAAAATTGCTTAAATCACCTTTCTTTCCCATTCTGACATTCAGTTTGGAGTTCAGGAGATTGTCTTGACCAGGATCACACCCCTAAATGCATTGAAGCAACTGCCATGTGATTGGTTGATTAGATAATTGCATTAATGAGAAATTGAACAGGTGTTCCTAATAATCCTTTAGGTGAGTGTATATTGGCAAAACAAAGTAAGAACCATTTTTAAGGAAATAGTTAAGAGAGCCTAAAAATCTGAATGCATCAAGTTGTGTTGAATTTAATTTCTATATTGTATTCTAAAACAGATTTAGGAACAAATAATAAAACCACTCTGCAAAGCCTTTCCAATATTTGCCTTTCACCACCCATATTATGAACACCTTTCTTCTTTTCAGTGAAATTTCTTCTCTTATATCACCCTAACAGATACAACCAGGACTATAGACTTAGTCAATGTCTCACCAATAAACTCCTTCATAAGTGATAGTGCAGATCTATAATATTAAATCCCATGCCATCTACCTTGAAACATGCAAACTAACAGCCACAGGAGGCGTGTCTGAGAGATTGAGGAAGATTACAGTCATATATCAGAGCAGGTGTCGCTAAACGTCCAAACAGTTTAGTTTCAGAACTGTTCTAAAAAGGTGAGCTAAAGCAGAGAAACGGATGATTCTTTCCATCATGGGAATAAAAGATAGAGCTTTCTCTTCCCGTGTACAGATTAGGATCCTGGCGCTTCTAGTATGCATGTGTTCAGCAGGTATTTAATAACTCTTTATATTCTGCCACTCTGCTTCCAATTTAATGCATAAAGCTCTCTTTGATTATTTTCCTTAGACTTTATTGACTGGTTTGATGGTGTTTTAGAAATGGAGTGATTTCACTTTTTAGCTATTCGAATGGTTAATAATTACTGTGTCACGGAGCAGATGTGAGACAGTTATACACTTTTTATTAGTCTTAGGTTTTTTAATTCCAAATCATCCAATGCAATTTAGGAAATGCATTTACAGAAATGTATTTGTCACTCCAAAATTGTGCTTCCATGAGAATACAATGAATTAAGTGTCAGTGTCTTATAAGCGTTTGTTTTGTTTCTGCAGTTGAGTCTGGTCCCTTGCATTGTGCTAATTCATCCCCATCACCCAGCACTCCTGTTTCTGGTAAAGAAATATATACATGAATCTTGTAAATAAACATATATGCTTGGTTGCGGGGTATAAATTGTCTTTTTATCCTTCCCACAGTCCATTCTCTGAGGCCTGCTGATGTGTCTGTGGTATCTGCACTGGTTTTGTCTGATGTGGAGAGGTATGTCCAAATTTATCATAAGTGAGGTGCATAAAAATATCAGTTAAGCTTCATTGGAATGGAGGCAGATTTGTAAGCTTAAAAAAGAGACATAGATCAGCACTTTAGTTTAACTATAGTTGACCCACCTAAATTCAGGCCATTCTCTGAATTTAATAGAATAATTTAATATCTGCCACAATGTCTATTTTTAAACTGAACCTTTTATGCCAAAATGGCTACATAAGTAGAAATTCTTAAATGATTGTTGTCTTAAACAAATACTTTCATATTTAATGTGTTATTTAATTCTTTTTAGTGATAAAGTATGTTTATGTGTGTTGTTTCATTCATAAAATGTAATCAAAATAAAACAATTATTAAAACTAAATTAATTAATTAAAACTAAATCCATAAAATGATCCCATGGTGGGAACCAGTAAAAGAAGGTATGCTACGACCTTTTAAGGTTATATACCTTTTCTTTTAATAGTATAACATTTTATACAATAAACAGCATATTAGCATTGCATAGAGCAATTATTCAATTCCTTTAATTCTTTAATTCATTCAGTGCTATTATAATGCCACCTAAAATTATTAAATTGTTTTTTATGGCAGATCTGGTGAAATCAGAGCTCTAAACATGCTATCTGGTAAGGCTTCAGTCTTATTGTATAGAAATAAACAAATAAATATTATCTTTACAGAACCTGAATTAAGTATTCCAGTCAAATTGCATTAGAATATCATTATTGATCATTATGGTTACACTTTATTTTGATGGTCTACTAACCTTGCAACTACATGTCAACTAACTCACATTAAAGTATTAGTAGACTGTTAGGTTAGGTTATGTATTAGGGTTCGGGTTAGTAGAATAAGTTGACATAGTTGCAAAGTTACTTATAGTCAGAATGTCTGTTAGGGGACCATCAAATGAGAGTTAGTTGTCTCTAATGAGAGTTAGTTGACATGTAGTTGAATGTCTAACTATCGAAATAAAGGGCCTTGAATTTTCTCTGTCCTCATCTGCACGGCCTTCATTTACTTTGTTGTTGTTGTTGTTTGTTACTGAGTAACATATTGATTGTCCTTCACACATGTATGTGTGATTGTCAGGCTTGATTAAATCAGATCTTTGTATAAAGGTTTCGAAAAGATTTAGTCTGAGTCCTTGAAATGAAAGTCAAGGCCAGGGGAGAGATACACACAACCGTGTATCTGTACAATTACACTACTGATTTTCAGATTTTAATTTTCTGAAATATGATAAATGATATATATTGCAATAGGAAAGCTTTTAGCGGAATATTTCTCTAACGTATATATATATATATATATATATATATATATATATATATATATATATATATATATATATATATATATATATATATATATATATATATATATACCATCTTTTAACCTTTTATTACAAAGAACCTAACAGAACGTCCTTCAAATTGGCCCTAATCTCAATCAAATGTGATAATATCGTCTTATCTTAGCATGTACACTTAAGTACTTTGTTTTGGATTGATTCAGTTGGCATGATACTATTGGTCTGTTTCCTACTGTTTTTGATAGCGTTATCAACATGTCTCTGCTGATGTCCTCTGGGAGCCCTCAGATTTTTTTTATCTTTATTTCGCCTTCCTTCATATCCTTCATATCCTTTAGTGTTTCTGTAAATTCTGTTAAAGTTTATCTTGAGGAGATTAGGTTTGATTGTATTATTTGTCTAATAATTTGAATCATTTCTCAATGTTTGTCATGAAAATGGCTA
This sequence comes from Romanogobio albipinnatus, assembly GCA_023566225.1. Classification (NCBI taxonomy): domain Eukaryota; kingdom Metazoa; phylum Chordata; class Actinopteri; order Cypriniformes; family Gobionidae; genus Romanogobio; species Romanogobio albipinnatus. The sequence goes on from CM042249.1 coordinate 31,762,424, forward strand.
ACTGATTAAAGGTAGAACGAAAGAACAGGAAACTGTACAGATAAATGATAGTCAGGTCAATAAAGTAAATGCACAGACCCATGCTAAGCACAGATGTTTATGTACAGTATGTGAGGTGATAGTGATATAGTGGTACTCAAAATGTCTGAATAATTAACTTTCAAGATGCAAAATAACATCTTTTCACTTTTCTGCCTTAGAAATATTGTTCACCTTTAACCCGGATGTATCAACTGTTCTACCTGACCAAAGGTAATGTAAAGGAATTAATATTCACAATTTAATTACAGACATTTTTATGTATGTTTACAATGGCTGTCTTTATGTGACAGGAGCTTAATGGATCAAGCAGAGGACATTATGGAGTCTCTCAGCCCCGCTCAGGTAAACATCCTCTACTAATTTCTATATGTGGTTCTGTTTTACAAGTTGTGTGTTATCTGAAGGTTTTATTCCACAGGAGTTGGGTATAAGTAGCGTCAAATGTGATAATACTTTCCGGTGATACGGACATTGCCATCATTGATATTTACTTTAGTCACTGTCACTAAGGTATATGTCATCAAAAATTACAAACAAACAAATGATATAGACTTGAAGAATGGACCTGGGACTAAACTAAACAGTAAGCATATATATAGAGACTATATGAGTGAATCAACAAGGGGCAGGTGGACATAATAGGTTGCTAAGGTAACAAACAACTAGGAAACTAAGGAAGACAGGAAATACATACAGGAACTGGGAACGCATAAAACTAAACCGAAACAAAACATAAACCTGACAGGTTAAAGATATTCACAGCTAGAGCCAGACCAAAAATGGGAATGGACAGGCACCGGTTATTCGTTCATACGAAGAGAAAAACTCCACAATGGTAACACACGTGAGACTAAAATAATGCAATAAACATTATTTAAACAACATAAGATGTAACATAAAACTCTAATGTACATACCGTAATTAATAACAAAATCAGAAACAATTATTTAAGGAAAATACCATTAAATTTAAAATATTCGGAGGGAATTGTGGGAATGTCAGTTTACGCAGTTTTCACTGTATATTATAAGATTAGATAAAACCCTGTGGACACAGGAATGACCTCTTGTTTAATGCTCGTCAACCCCAGACACTGATATTTAGTCACACAGCCCTATCCCAGCTTACAAAAATATGTCCTAAAAACATTTAGCTAACATTATGCAAATGGTATTCTTTACACATTCAAAACGTCAAAAAAAGGTTTTAAAAAAGGTTGCTTCTTGGTTATCTGAATGTTAAGGGAACATTCCATTTTAAAATTTTGCTAACATTATGAGAATGTTACTTTTGAATGTCATCTACACATTCTGAAACAATGTACAAAAAAAGGAAAAATGGAAAAAAAGGAAATATACAAAAAATCATGATGTATAAATTATATTTTTGTGCATTATTAAAGACCAGATCATTTTGAATGAACATTCTATTAATGGAATAATGTTTGTTCATTACTTTCAGAGCACCTTGTCAGAACGCTAGTCAAATATCTGAGACAGACTTTAAGATCTGTAAGTGTGTGTAGGTGGTGGGTTTTTTTCTGCAGGCTACATCGTTACTTGACAAATGACTTTTTATGAGTGAGTCATAAAAAAATGTATTCAACTGATTTTGTTTTAAGAACAAAACTACTGCTGTATTTATAAGTGAGCCATTACAGTTTTTCTTAGTCGCCACTAGGCCAGTGTTATAGATTTTGTTCAGTTCAGTACTTACAATCTCCCAAATGTTTCCAACTATTTGTAAATCGTGAGAAATTGCTATTTTAAACAAGGAACTGGGACGTGTTAGGAAGTCGCCTGTCATTTGTTTCATATCTGTGTTACCCTTGGTTTTTGGTTTTATTTTGTAGTAAAACACTTTACTCTCACTACAGTGTAAACAAGTGTCATAGCAGCCACCGACGAACGCACAGAGTAACATCATAACATCATTTTCAACACACTCAGATGTATCTAATATGATAAACAGAGCTGCGTTACCTCATACTCATGACCGAAAAAGTGGAAGTGGCGCCGGCAACTGTTTCATAATAAAAGTCCCGCTGCTCACGAGGCGTGTTGCCTTCATCTTATTAACAATCGCTCAAGCGGCCTTGCTCAGCTCCACAACTCATTCGAGAATTGAGCCGAAGTGATTGAGAAAAACTGTAAATCATTCGCTCAACTGAATATTTCAAAAATACAGATTAATTTAGGATAGAAACACTACTGTGTCAAGTGGTGGAATGGAAATATTTATCTTGGCGGAGAAAATAGTAACTGCAATATTGTGTCTAACTGAATACTGACTTCTTTTTATTGAACTGTTGTAAGTAATATAAAGCATTCCTTAAATAAACACTGTGAGGTATTCATGTATTATATTTTAATCATGAGCAATCTACTCATTCACTCTCAGTGGAAGTTGCTCCTTCTGCTTTTACCAGTTGATGAGCTCTCTGCGTGTACAGACCAGGTCAGACATTTCACCACAAATCTTATCAACCTCTATATCATATCACATGGGACTTAATAAACAATCAAACTCCATCTATAATTCTGCATTGTTCTGTATTTATCCTTAGGGCTTCAGTGCAAACATTGTTGCAACAGTGAATAGAGTGGAGCAGACACTGGACTCTCTTCATAAGAAGGTGATAGTCAATACCTTTCAAAGAAAAGTTTGAATCAGTTAACAGAGTTTGCTTACAATAACAGCTTTCTCTCTTCTCTAGTTGACAAATACACTGGTTCATGTTGTTGTTTGGAGTGGACTGTCAGATGAATCACATGACCGGTCAGTATTAGAGAGCATTCTTCAAAACCGAATTCTGATGATATTACATCATGAACAGTTTTATTTTATAAGGTGTTTATGTTTTTAGAGTCTGTAAACTCAACTGTGAGGAAGGATATGATGAAAACAAACGCAGGCTGGATACCATAGTGCTTATGGCTACATTGCAGGTACAAAAAAAACAACAACACACACACACACACTACTACATTCTATGTGACTTTTGCATATCTATACCAAAATAGTTTGACATGATCAAACATTATATGTGTTCATTGAACAGGAATCTGTCAGTGCTCTTCTAGAGAGAAGAGGCTGGTTCAGCGATCGGGAGGATTTCACCGTAATTCTTCAGTCTGGTCCAGTTCACATCGATCTGTCAGACCCAGTGAGTCGTAACACTCAGAGATGATCATTTTGAACAGGCCGATAGATAGATAGATAGATAGATAGATAGATAGATAGATAGATAGATAGATAGATAGATAGATAGATAGATAGATAGATAGATAGATAGATAGATAGATAGATGATAGATAGATAGATAGATAGATAGATAGATAGATAGATAGATAGATAGATAGATAGATAGATAGATAGATAGATAGATAGATAGATAGATAGATAGATAGATAGATAGATAGATAGATAGATAGATAGATAGATAGATAGATAGATAGATTTTATTGCACAACTATTGTATCAAGAACATTTGTAAAGGCCAAACCCAGTAATTCAATTTATGAATTAATTTAAAGTGCACATGATATGTACTGTATTTCGAGGAAACTGAATAACCAAAAATGGCTAAAAATAAATATAACCTTTTCTAGTGATTCACTGAGTCAGACTTGAGATTTGAGAGTGTTAAGTTGTTCTTTTTTGTTGTACTTTCAGATGAAAGCCTCTACGTCTGACTCCTCACTCGACATAAGCATGTTGGCTTTACAACTCTGGACTAATTTGGTAAGTTAATATTAATGCAAGCAACGTATGTGTACACTATACTGTAGATGTATGGGTGAAATCCTGGACACTTTACTTTGAAGTTATTCATGTTCATTGTAAATGTCCTGATGTGACTGATAACAGACTGATAATCAGCTCTCTGTGATAAAATTTAAACTGAAAACCATCTCGAGCCACTTATCTAATCTTGTCTTTATATGAGGAAGAACTGGAGCCCTATTTCTAACCAATCCTAATGATTCTCTTTCCAGCTGCAGCCAATGACAGACAAGACTGAGCTGGATGGGCAGGGCATAGTCACCGTTCCGTGCCCTACTGAGGTGATAGAGATATTTGATTTATGACCTCTTCAGCATTTATAAAGCAAATTGCTGTATCAGAGTCGGTTCATAAATGTGACTTTATCTGAAACCTAGTTGATTAAGTTTATGTTTTACGAAAGTTTTTGTCCTTCACCTGTGAAAAGATACACATATACATTACTAAATCTTTGTAAATCATTGTTCTGTTCCAGGAAAAGCCGTTTTTGCGAACACAGCAAAACTCAGCAGAGCTCAGAATCCCACAAACAGCCGATCCCTCTCCACTTCTCGACCCAGTGAGTGCACTCTCACCATAAGCTCACCCTGTTGCTTTGACGTAGGCCTATATATGACCTATGCATCTGCCCTTTCAGGTGATGGGGACTGAGCTCATCTGTGAGGACAGGTCTCCATCTCCCAGCATCCCTACCTCAGGTAAACAGGGATCTAACACTTAGTACATTTGGCTGGGAATTATGGGAGTTTTTTAAGCTCCTTTCTGTCTGTCTCTTCTGTAGTCCATGCCCTACGGCCAGCAGACATCAAAGTGGTGGCAGCCATTGGTGATTCTTTGACGGTATAATCCATACACAAATATACTAAACTGTTCAAAAGTCTGGGGTTGGTAAGATTTTTTTCATCCTTTTGGAGGGGGAAAAAGTGTATTATGCTCACCAAAGCTGCATTTATTTGTTTAAAAAATGCAGTGAAATATTGTGAAATATTATCACATTTTAAAATAGCTGTTTTCTATTTTAATATACTTTAAATTTAATTTATTCTCGTGATGACAAAGCTGAATTTTCATCAGCCATTACATTACCAGTCTTCAGTGTCTCATGATCCTTCAGAAATAATTCTAAAGTTCTTATTTGATGCTCAAGTATAATTTCTTATTATTGCCAATTAAGTGAAAACAGTTGTGCTGTTTAATATTTTTGTGGAAAGTTGGAAACATTGAGATATATTTTTAGGCTTCTTTGACAAATAGAAAGGTCAAAAGAACAGCTTTTATGTGACATAGAAATCTTTTGTAACATGATAAATGTCACTTAAACGCATCATTGCAATACATAAAAGTATTAAAGTTAGTATGAAAAGGAGCTTTTCTTCCCTACTGTGATGTACACTCACCTAAAGGATTATTAGGAACACCATACTAATACTGTGTTTGACCCCTTTTCACCTTCAGAACTGCCTTAATTCTACGTGGCATTGATTCAACAAGGTGCTGAAAGCATTCTTTAGAAATGTTGGCCCATATTGATAGGATAGCATCTTGCAGTTGATGGAGATTTGTGGGATGCACATCCAGGGCACGAAGCTCCCGTTCCACCACATTCCAAAGATGCTCTATTGGGTTGAGATCTGGTGACTGTGGGGGCCATTTTAGTACAGTGAACTCATTGTCATGTTCAAGAAACCAATTTGAAATGATTCGAGCTTTGTGACATGGTGCATTATCCTGCTGGAAGTAGCCATCAGAGGATGGGTACATGGTGGTCATAAAGGGATGGACATGGTCAGAAACAATGCTCAGGTAGGCCGTGGCATTTAAACGATGCCCAATTGGCACTAAGGGGCCTAAAGTGTACCAAGAAAACATCCCCCACATCATTACACCACCACCACCAGCCTGCACAGTGGTAACAAGGCATGATGGATCCATGTTCTCATTCTGTTTACGCCAAATTCTGACTCTACCATCTGAATGTCTCAACAGAAATCGAGACTCATCAGACCAGGCAACATTTTTCCAGTCTTCAACTGTCCAATTTTGGTGAGCTTGTGCAAATTGTAGCCTCTTTTTCCTATTTGTAGTGGAGATGAGTGGTACCCGGTGGGGTCTTCTGCTGTTGTAGCCCATCCGCCTCAAGGTTGTGCGTGTTGTGGCTTCACCAATGCTTTGCTGCATACCTCGGTTGTAACGAGTGGTTATTTCAGTCAAAGTTACTCTTCTATCAGCTTGAATCAGGGTGAGTGAGTGTGTGTATATCCGAGTGGGGCTTTATTTTGTCCATCAGGAATTGATTGGATTGTCATTTGCAATTGCAATTGCTGAGTGACATGGTCCAGTAAACACATCATCAGAGAAGAGAAGAGATGGCATTGCTTGAGGAAAGGGAAGTTATTTTGATTAAAGATTATGAGGGCACATGAAGTGAAAAAAAAAGAAAAGAAAGTATAATAGTATTCCATTAAAAATGGTGACTTCAATAAAAAAAATATTACTGACCACAAACTTTTGAATGGACATATGCTACTTATGTACATTGTTTTGTGCAGTTTTGTGATGTAATTTCTTTTGCCCCCCCCCCCCCCCCCCCCCCCCCCCCAAAAAGGCAGCCAATGGGGTGGGTGCTGCACAAAACAACCTCCTGGGTGTGATCACCGAATATCGTGGCCTGTCATGGTGGTGAGTGTCTATCCTGATAATAATGTAAACCATCAGCTTACTGCAGACAAATTATGCTGGTTTAGTTTGAACCGTATATTAACACAGTTACAGTCATATTTCATTTTGTTTGCCTCTCTTTTATTCCCAGCATCGGTGGAGATGAGAACCTAACAACTATAACCACCTTACCAAGTATGCAAGCTCTCATATTACTGTGATGCTGTTATTATTACGTACTGTTGATTTATGATTAATTACTGATTGGGAATATAATCAGCTCAGAAAATCATATATATTTGTTTAAATTACTTAATAGCTGATCATTACACAAGAGTTTATAAATAGCTGCTTTTTAATACCTTGTAGTAGTCCAGGGGTGAAGTTAAAGCTTGAGTTGAGTGTCATGCTTGAGTCCCTCCTTAACAAACAGCAAGTCAAGTCAACCTTATTTATATAGCGCTTTTAACAATGCAGATTGTTTCAAAGCAGCTTTACAGTGTTAAACAGGAAAATAATGCAACATAATTTTATTCAGCCGTATAGCCATTCTGGAGAAAACGGTGATGTCATCAGTTCATTTCAATTATCATACAGTGACAGTGTGGGCTTTAGATCAGTAATTAGATCAGTAATTTATTTTATATGGTTAATTTAGTTTAATAATTAGATTTATTTAGAGATTTAGTTGAAAAATTTAGAAAAATGTAGTGTCCCCAACTGAGCACGCCAAACCAGAGGCAACAGTGGCAAGGATTATGCAAGCCAAACGTGTTTACCCCAACCATTCTCTTTACCTTTGCCATTTTCAAGGATTTAGATGGACATATGAATTAGATTTTGAGTGATTATGTATGTATAAGATCATGTTTGTTTGTTATTTAGATATATTGAGAGAGTTTAACCCTTCACTGACTGGCTATTCCAAGGGAAAAGGAGGTGAGAATTCTGCACAGAGTTTTCTGAACCAAGCAGTGCCAGGAGCCAAAGCTGAGTGAGTATAGCTTCTCATCTTACAAACCAGTTACTATATATACACAGTGTATCAGAAGGGTATTCACAGCGCTTTACTTGTTCCACATTTTGTTATGTTACAGCCTTATTCCAAAATTGATTAAATTCATTGTTTTCCTCAAAATTCTACAAACAATACCCCATAATGACAATGTGAAAGAAGTTTTTTTTTATCTTTGCATATTTATTACAAATAAAAAAACTAACAAATAACATACATAAGTATTTACAGCCTTTGCCATGACAAAAAATTTAGTTGAGATGCCATTACTGCTGAATAAAAGTATAATTTATAAACTTTTGAATGGTAGTGTACATAAAGAAATGTAAAAATAGTAAAATGCAATTTTGTCATTTTGCAGTGATATGGTCAAGCAAGCTCGTGCTCTCATTAAAAGAATGAAAGTGGACCCGGTAAGTCATTCAGAAAATCTCGAACATACACACATTTGCTTTTCTATTGTGGTTGGAAGATATTATTTTGTTTGTATGTTTTTTGGACTATTTTCTTTCCTTAATATATCAGGTTTTACTATTCTTGTGACAGATATTTAGTCCCCACAATGTAGGCAAAACAAGCATGGTGCTACATCGGAATGTCATTCATCTGAATATTTCTGTCTCTTTTCAGCGAATTGATTTCCAGAATGACTGGAAGATTATCACAGTCTTCATTGGAGGAAATGACATGTGCGACCACTGCTCTGATACTGTACGCTGATATTAATTTTATTTATTATCAGAGTTTCATTAATAGATCTACAGTTAGTGTCTCTACCTCTCTTTATCATTCTCTTTCTCAATCTCTCCTCAGCGATACTATTCTCCTGATAACATTGTGAAGTATATTCGTGAGGCTTTGGACATATTACATAATGAGGTGAGGCAGTTTTGACTCTATAGTGTCATTTTTGATACAGATTTTATTTAAGACACAGTGGGATTCAAAAGTGTTTAAAAGTTTTGAAAATCAGGGATTCCAAAAGTAAAAAATATTAAAGAAAAAAGAAGAGGAAGAAAAAATAATTGTAAAAAAATATTTATGTCTGTCAAACCACAAAAAAAAAATCACAATTTCTATTAATCAACTATGCCATATTATTGCTAGTGAACCGACACTAATCGTCATGTAAATCCCAGCTGATTGTATGAGTTCAACCATGTCTTCTTCTCCAGGTCCCTCGTGCCCTGGTGAATCTAGTGGAGCTCCTGGATATAGTTCCACTGCGCCGCCTCCATCAGGTCACCAGTTTAGGTTGCCCTACCTGGCTGGTCAAGTGAGTTTTGCCCTACAAACAACTGGTTCCTATGACTCAGTTAGAAGACTTGATTGCTTAAAGTTTTGGTAATGAACATGTTTGTCTTACATTATTTTGCTTTGCGTTACATTTTTTTAGTATTATGTGCAGCTGTGTTCTGAAACCTGAAGATGAATCTTATGAATTCCAAAAGTTGCAGGAGCTTAACCAAGCCTATCAGGTACACAACTTATTACATGGACATTACATTACAATTTAATTATTTATAATATAATGCAATTATACACGTATACATAGTTGTATTATTAATGTCAATGTAACTGTTAAATTGCCTATTAATATTGAATATATGCTGTGCTGTGTTTTATTCTCAGCGTGGTATGAAGGAGCTGGTGGAGTCTGGGCGATATGACACACATGATAACTTCACCGTGGTCGTACAGCCATTCTTCAGAAATGTGTTTCTCCCCTTGCTGGAGGTGCTGAACAATCTTATGTGAACAATCCTAAAATCAAACTAATCATAAGTCTATTGTTTCTTGATCCACTTGTTCTCATTCTCCGTCTGTCATTATTTCCATGCTCTTTTAGGATGGGAAACCTGACCGTTCCTATTTCTCTCCAGACTGTTTTCATCTCAGTCAGAAAGCTCACACACTCATGGCTCGGGCACTCTGGAACAACATGGTGAGTATATGAGATAAAAAATATTAGATACACAGAATAGTTTATTAACCTAATTATATTGTATTAATATATTGCATGCACTTGCAAGCATATTATGTTTTTAAATGTATTTTATATATGTATTATTTTATTATACATAATGACTATGTGTGTAAATGACTGAATGATACTTCAACAATAAAATTGTTTTTATAAATGAATTGTGTTAAAATACAGTATAATATAATTAAACATTGGGAAAAAAACCATACTTTTCTTAATATATTGTCATTCTACAGCATGTTAATTCTCAAAATGGAGTTCCTGTTTCATTCCCTCCCCTCTCTCCTTATTCAGATGGAGCCTTTAGGTAATAAGACAGATAAGGAGGATTTTACTGCAGGTGTCCCTCTTAAATGCCCAGAAAAGGTGAGTTTACTTCTACAGTTTATAACGTATAATAAACTCTATAATTATATCACATGGTAATACTGTTTCATAATCTTCTTTAGTCTTCCCCCTATTTGAAGACCTATCATAACAGCAATTACACATACAACCCCCCTCCTCCTACTCCTCCACCCGCAACAGTAAGTCACACAAATGTATTACATATGATGTTCATAAAATACAATAGTCTTAAATTGATCAAAATGTATTATGAAATTATTTCTCCCTTTCACTTTAGAATTGGGGAAGTGATTTCTCATGTGTGAGCACAGCACCATCTGACACTGTACCAACATCTGGTAAGAAAGAGTAAAAATGTCTCTCCTCTCTAGTAAAAGAGACGAGAACCATTCATTTGCAGAATTTTTTTTACCATCAACTAACTAACTAACTAACTAACTAACTAACTAACTAACTAACTAACTAACTAACTAACTAACTAACTAACTAACTAACTAACTAACTAACTAACTAACTATTAGGGACACCCCTCCAAATCATTGCATTCAGGTGTTCCAATCACTTCCATGGCCACAGGTGTATAAAACCAAGCACCTATGCTGACTGCTTCTACAAACATTTGTGAAAGAATGGGTCGCTCTCAGGAGCTCAGTGAATTCAAGCGTGGTACCGTGATAGGTTGCCACCTGTGCAATAAGTCCATTTGTGAAATTTCCTTACTACTAAATATTCCACTGTCAACTGTTAGTGGTATTATAACAAAGTGGAAGCAATTGGGAACAACATCAACTCAACCACGAAGTGGTAGGCCTCATAAAAATCACAGGGCGGGGTCAGCGCATGCTGAGGTGCACACTGAGCAGAAGTTGCCAACTTTCTGCAGAGTCAGTAGCTACAGACCTCCAAACTTTGTGCGGCCTTCAGATTAGCTCAAGAACAGTGTGTAGAGAGCTTCATGGAATGGGTTTCCATGGCAGAGCAGCTGCATCCAAGCCTTACATCACCAAATGCAATGCAAAGCGTCAGATGCAGTGGTATAAAGCATGTCACCACTGGACTCTAGAGCACTGGAGACGTGTTCTCTGGAGTGACGAATCACGAGTCTGGGTTTGGCGGTTGCCAGGAGAACGGTACTTGCCTGACTGCATTGTGCCAAGTGTAAAGTTTGGTGGAGGGGAGCTTATGGTGTAGGGTTGTTTTTCAGGGGTTGGGCTTGGCCCCTTAGTTTCAGTGAAAGGAACTCTTAATGCTTCAGCACACCAAGACATTTTGGACAATTTCATGCTCCCAACTTTTGGGGAACAGTTTGGGGATGGCTCCTGTTCCAACATGACTGTGCACCAGTGAACAAAGCAAGGTCCATAAAGACATAGATGAGCGAGTTTGGTGTGGAGCCCTTGAGAGTCCTGACCTGAACCCAATAGAACTCCTTTGGGATGAATTAGAGCGGAGACTGCGAGCCAGGTCTTCTCATCCAACATCAGTGCCTGACCTCAGAAATGCACTTCTAGAAGAATGGTCAAAAATTTGCATAATCAAACTCCTAAACCTTGTGGAAAGCCTTCCCAGAAGAGTAGAAACTGTTATAGCAGTATAGCCCTACGGATTAAGAATGTGATGTCATTAAAGTTAATGTGCATGTTAAGGCAGGCGTCCCAAAAATGTTGGAAATTTAGTGTATTTTGTTCATGGAAAGTAGCTTGAATTTACAAAATATCATGCTGTTATACTAAAAAAGTATTAAAGGCACAATATGTCAGATTTAACCACTAGAACACTATATATTTTTGACTTGTGTACTTACATTATCCCAAATGTTTCCAACAATGTTTAAATCCAGAGAAATCAACTATTTTAACCAGGTCACACGTCACCTTTCAATGGTGTCATATCCGCGTTGCCCTCGGTTTCGTAGAAACTACGGAAGACACTTTAATATATTATGTGTTTTATTAGACAGGTGAGCAACTGTTTGGATACTTTACAACTTATTTTTAAATTAATTGTATGTCATTTAGCAACACAAGTCATCCTGTTTTTATTAATATTCTAATATCGATCTAGGTTACTGAAAAGTGCATGTACCAGCCACCGAGCGAACACAGAGTAACGGTAACATAACTGTCAACACACGTGAATGATTGTTTTTTTAATCATGTAAAACGATACTCGGGATACTCTAGAAGAGGGAACGAGTATTGCGTAAGTTCCTTACGCTACGGGAAAGTATTCTTTCTTCGAGATTTCTGAAAAACCCAAAATTATCCTTAATTTTGTAACATTGTCAACGCAGTGCGGCAGCCTGGCAGACCATAGCAGGCTATTCCAGCGTGCTATTGGCTGCTCTGCTGGCAACTGCAGCAGCCTATCGGTGAGCCCGCGTGACGTGGCGACCAATGAGGGCGCTTCGCGCCCACCTGGCTTCATTTGCCTACAGGTGGGGCGTGGCCACGTGTATATAAGCAGGGCTCACGGGCTGCATATTCGGTTTTCGTAGTTCTGAAGCGTAAAAGCCCGCGGGGCGCACGGCAAGGAACGCAATACTCGTTCCCTCTTCTAGAGAGAACCGAGGTTACGTTAAGTAACCGAGTATCGTTCTCTTACGAGAGGTTCTCTCGTATTGCGTAAGTTCCTTACGCTACGGGAACATATTGTCAACGCCGTGCGCGCCTCGCGTACAGCATATGTATCCCAGGGAACCGGGGACCATAACACTGCTCGGGCAGGGTGGCCGGTAAGGAAAACGGGCCACCACATCTACAGACACTTCATTCGAACTGACGGGTGGTTACAACGGGTGGTTACAACACCCTGTCCCATGAATGAGGGAACGGCACCTGCCGGTCTCCTTCAAATTCACCACACCTTGTCTCATGAATGAGGGAACGGCAACGCCGGTCGCCTTCAAATTCACAATATTTTGTTATATGAGTGAGGTAACGGCACCGCCGGTCACCTTCAAACTCACAACAGCTCGTCTCGTAAATGAGGAAACGGCACCGCCGGTCTCCTTCAAATTCACATGAGCCTAGTACCGAACTTACTACCAGTATGTGAGCTATGTCTGCGCAGAATCACTGGGCAGGACCAACAGCCCTATTGAACTGGTAACACTTTCGCCTGTAAGGCAGGAACTTCCAGATTGTAAAATCTCACGAACGTAGACGGGGAGGCCCAGCCTGCCGCCATACAGATATCGTGGATGGAAATCCCTCTGGCCCAAGCCCACGAAGAGGCCATGCCTCTGGTGGAGTGTGCTCTGACACCTAGCGGGCACTGCAGGTGTTTGGAAGCGTATGCAGTTGCAATCGCGTCCACTATCCACCTGGAAAGGGTCTGTTTCGAGGAGGCGAGACCTTTAGTGCGCCCACCAAACGAAACAAATAGCTGCTCAGAACGCCTGAAGGCGGCGGAGCGTGTGACATAAACCCTCAATGCCCTGACAGGGCAGAGGATATTGCCACCGTCCCCCTCGTCGGATGCTGGCAGAGCCGAGAGGGAGATAATCTGCGCCCTGAAGGGAGTGCCAATCGCTTTGGGGACATAACCATGCCTCGGTCTGAGAATGACCTTAGAGTCATTAGGACCGAACTCCATACACGTCGGGCTCACTGAGAGCGCGTGTAGATCCCCCACGCGTTTCACTGAAGCCAGAGCTATCAGGAACGCGGTTTTTAGCGAAAGGAACCTTGGTTCCACAGTCTCGAGCGGTTCAAAAGGATGGGCCTTCAGGGCCTCTAGGACCAAGGCCAGATCCCATATAGGAACCGATGGGGGCCGCGGGGGATTCATCCGTCTGGCTCCTCTGAGGAAACGGATGATGAGCTCGTTCCTTCCTAGCGTGCTACCTAGCGTCGTCTGAGCGAACGCTGCTATAGCCGCCACATACACTTTGAGCGTGGAAGGGGACCTGCCCAGTTCCAAAAGCTCTTGGAGGAAGGAGAGCACCCGCTGGACCCCACATTGCTGTGGGTCCAATCCCTTGGAAACACACCACTCAGTGAACACCGACCACTTAGAACTATATAACCGCCTCGTCGAGGGGGCTCTAGAGTGTGAAATCGTGTTCATAACCCCTTCGGGCAGGTCAACGGGTATCCGTTGGTCACCCATACATGCAGAGACCAACGCTCTGGATGGGGATGCCAAACTGACCCTCCTGCTTGAGAGAGGAGGTCTGCTCTCAGCGGAACTGGCCAGGGGGGTGAGTGCGACAGCTTCACCAGCTCTGGGTACCAAATCTGGTTCTCCCAGCGCGGCGCTATAAGGAGCACCAGGCGGCGCGTCTCCCTGATTTTCGCTATGACCTGGGGCAATAGGGAAATCGGCGGGAAAGCATACAGCGGGAGGCTGGGCCAAGGTTGGGACAGCGCATCCTCGCTTTTGGACAGAAACCTCGGGCAGCGGGCGTTCTCTTTTGTTGCAAAGAGGTCGAGCTCCGCTCTGCCGAATAGGCGCCATACCAGCTGGACTGTCTGAGGGTGCAGGGACCATTCTCCTGGGAGAATGAGGCCCCTGGACAGCTTGTCCGGGCCCACATTGAGGTGGCCCGGTACGTGCGCAGCTCTCAGCGAGCGCAGCGAGCTGTGTGCCCACACGAGCAGGCGTTCTGTCAGATTGCCCAGACACCTGGACCTGACACCGCCCTGCCGGTTCACATAGGGCACCACTGTGGTATTGTCCGACCGGACCAACACGTGGTGTCCTCGTATAAGCGGGAGAAACTGCTTGAGCGCGTTCTCTACCGCTATCATCTCCAAACAGTTTATGTATAGGAGCTTTTCCCCGCTCGACCAGAGGCCCGAGGCCGATCTGCCCTCGAAAACGGCGCCCCAACCCGTGGTGGAGGCGTCCGTCGAGATGACCTTGCGGTGTGAGATGGCTCCCATCGTCACTCCCCGCTGGTACCAGTCGGCTACTAACCAGGGCTCTAGGGCTGAAACGCAGCCCTGAGTCACTCTGATCCTGAAGCCTCCGGACGCCCAGGCTCTGTGAGGCACTCGGGCGTTTAACCAGCATTGCGGCGGGCGCATGCGCATTAAGCCCAGCTGGAGCACAGCTGCAGCTGAGGCCATACGTCCCAGCATCCTCTGAAAGAGCTTGAGAGGTGCGATTTTGCCCGGCCGGAAGTACGCATCCATGCGCCGAACTTGGCGCGCGCGTTGGGGTGACAGGCGGGCTGACATTGCCACAGTGTCCAGATTCAAACCCAGAAATGAGGTTGATTGCGTGGGCACTAATGAGCTCTTGGTCCAATTGACCGTGAGCCCCAGGCTGTCCAGATGGCTGAGCAGCATTGCCCTGTGGGCGAGGAGCTCGGCCTCTGACTGCGCCAGGATGAGCCAATCGTCCAGATAGTTCAACACTCGCATCCCTCGACCTCTCAGGGGAGCGAGGCCCGCGTCCATGCACTTCGTAAATGTACGGGGTGCTAGTGACAGGCCGAACGGAAGGACGGTGTATTGATAAGCCTGGCCGTCGAAGGCGAATCGTAAGAATGGCCTGTGACGCGGCGTTATCTTGATTTGAAAATATGCGTCTTTCAAATCTAGGGAGATTAGCCAGTCTCTCGGGCGAATATGCGCGAGGATCTGCTTGGTCGTGAGCATCTTGAACGATCTTCTCATAAGAGCTTTGTTCAGACGCCTCAGATCCAGAATCGGTCTGAGCGACCCAACCCTTTTTGGCACGAGAAAATACCGGCTGTAAAAGCCTGACTCGCTCATAGAATGGGGAACCGGTTCTATAGCCCCTTCGCACAGCAGTGTGGCTATCTCCGCTCGAAGTAGATGTGCTACTTCCTCGCTCACTCTCGTCTCCGTACGCGCACAGAAGCGCGGAGGGCGGCGAGCGAACTGCAGAGTGTAGCCGTGCTTCACTGTTTTCAGCACCCATTCTGATACACCTGGAATGGCTTCCCACGCTCTCGCGTGTGCCACACGGGATAGAACGGCCTCCGGGCTCGAAACGCCGCACTTTGCGGGTTCGACGGCCTGTATAGGAGGGGCGGGCGCAGTGCGCGCGCTCTCTGTGCTGTGGGCCAGCCGATCGCTCGCGATGGCTGGCCGCCCTACACACTGTATCTCTGCCGCTTCGAGCAGGGAGTGGCTTGTGTGTGGCCTTACACTCGTCGTTCCGGCCACCTTGGGCTGAGAACAAATGGTGTGTGGCGCGGCGCATGGCGCCGGGGGCAGAATGTTCGCGAAAATGTGTGAGCGCGTTTGAGCGGGCACAACTCTTACGCGTGGAACATGACCGGTTAAGAGTGGCTGTGTGACAGCGCGTGTGGTGATTAGGCGTGGGCGCAAATAAGCGGACACGTGACCTAACTCTAGCACTCGAGCGGCCGGTGGCCGCTTTATGTGAGTGAGAGACACGGGATTTGTGGTGCTTGGGTGCAGGGGTGAACACAAAAGTGGGCACGTTTACTGCATTTGAAAACACATACGGCGTGAGCCGTGCAACCAGAAAAAAAGGCAACTTCGTGATTTCTCTGGTTCGTCATAAAAACGGCGGTTGTAGACAGGCGAGAGGGCAGTTTTGCCGGCTCGTTTGCTGCGTGAGAGCCATCTGCAGCAGCCACAGGAGTGGGGGCTGACAGGAAAAACAGAGTTTTAACGGTGGTCCGGCCGCAGCGGGACTTAACCGTCGCTTCCCCCCTCTGCTAGGAGGACTTTGGAGGAGCTACAGTTGGAAACAGGCGAGAGGGCGAGTTCGCCGGCTCGTAGGCTGCGTGGAAAACATCTGCAGTAGCCACAGGAGTGGGGACTGACAGGAAAAACAGAGTTTTAACGGTGGTCCGGCCGCAGCGGGACTTAACCGTCTTTTCTCTCCTTATGTATAGACATCCAAAAATACTCGAGCACCACGTGGTGCGAGTTAGCTTTCTGTATGTAAGAAAAGCTGGCCGTGAGCCCGGGTAAGCGGACAGTAAAACATTTTTATCTTCCGCGAGAGCTGGGCTCGAACTCGGGTCTCCGGCGTTTCAGCCGCTGATTTTGCCACTGTGCTACCGGGAGGGACACAATAGCGTTCAGTTAGCGCGAGCATACAGCAGTACGTCCTCGTGCTTGTTGGCAGTCGTGCGTGCATAAAAGACAGGCTCGTTACTGCAATAGTAATATTTCCAGCCGCCTGAACTAGAGAGGGGGCTGAGAAATGCTAGAGAATGGCGGTTCGTCCGGCCACAGCGGGACGAAAACACCCTCTGTTAATTTCCCGGTGAGTGCGGCGCGCGCACCGAGCGCATTCACATTCCTTGTGAACGGCGCAATCTGCGCGGTCCAAGAGGGGGGAGTGCGGGTTCGTTGGAGAGCATATGTCAGCGTCATGTCTTATGACGGCGTATGTTTGCTGGCGTGCGTGTCTTAACAGGCTCGTGTACAGCAATATGAACAATTCCAGTCGCCTGAACTCATGAGGGGACTGAAAAATGTGCGCGAGGGTGGAACAGCTCTCTTGTAACGTAAAGAGAGCTGCAGGATCGTGCATTTCTGCCATCCCTTGTATATAAGCGGCGCATCAGCGCGGCATGAACAGAGGGGGGAGGAGGCTCGCTCCGAGACCGTTCATTTCTACCATCCCTTGCAAGCGGCGCGGTGGCGCGGCTTGAACAGAGGGGGAGGAGGCTCGCTCCGAGACCGTTCATTCCTACCATCCCTTGAAAGCGGCGCGGTGGCGCGGCTTGAATAGAGGGGGAGAAGGCTCGCTCCGAGACCGTTCATTCCTACCATCCCTTGTAAGCGGCGCGGCTTGAACAGAGGGGGAGGAGGCTCGCTCCGAGACCGTTCATTTCAACCATCTCTTGTAAGCGGCGCGGTGGCGCGGCTTGAACAGAGGGGGGGAACAGCGGAGTGATGTCGTCATAAAACTGCTCGAGTCGAGCCCGCAGGGTCGACATAGAGAGTTCCTCACACTCGGGGCATTCGCCCGCGAGGAGTGCGGCGGCGGCGTGGTCACGGCCCAGACAGAGAGCGCAGACACATGGCGGTCTCTGGTGCTGAGCTGCACGTGGCACGAGCCGCAGGTGGAACGAGGCGTTTTGATAAAAACGCTCGTGCTCTTTTATGAAACGTGTGACGCAACGGCGAGAACACGTGCAATGAAAGGATATAATGCTGCCGGATAGCAGAGCAGGCACGGATGGCTGAAGGTGGCGCGATGCTGCCGGCTTCTCCAGGCGCTGTCCTCTGCTTGCTCGTCTGCACGATCACGGCGGCGGGTTCCAGATCCAGCGATGCGAAGGGCTTCGCTGAAGAAAAGAAAATCGAATATGCAGCCCGTGAGCCCTGCTTATATACACGTGGCCACGCCCCACCTGTAGGCAAATGAAGCCAGGTGGGCGCGAAGCGCCCTCATTGGTCGCCACGTCACGCGGGCTCACCGATAGGCTGCTGCAGTTGCCAGCAGAGCAGCCAATAGCACGCTGGAATAGCCTGCTATGGTCTGCCAGGCTGCCGCACTGCGTTGACAATGTTACAAAATTAAGGATAATTTTGGGTTTTTCAGAAATCTCGAAGAAAGAATACTTTCCCGTAGCGTAAGGAACTTACGCAATACGAGAGAACCTCTCGTAAGAGAACAGGACTGTGTTACCCCACATACGTGACGAAAAGAATGGAAAACGTCCTAATAAAAAGCTCCGCTGGCCTTGTCTGTATTGCAAGTGTGTCTCATTAGCGTTCACTCCATTGGCCGTGTTCCGCTCCCACAGCTTCCGAGCTCACCCATGAATTTCTGCCGAGTCCGTTGTATTCCTTTCCATCGGCTATGGAGGTGAAGACGACAACTCCCATGAATCCACGCTCATCAAGCTACGCCTTTGTTTTGAATAAGCAAACTCTAGCTTACATATTGTGCCTTTAAGGGGGGGATAAAATGAAGATTAGAACTAAATACAAGAAAAATGAGAAGCAGTAATTATGTACATAGGTTTATAGAGGCAAGGAGACAAGACAGGCTTTCACTGTGTACAGCTACACTGCATGGTATATTATAAGGTACCCTGCATTGTAGTGTTTTGGTATCCAGGATTGTCACCTTATCACATTTCTTTCTCAGTTCACAGGCTGCGTCCAGGTGACATTAAAGTGGTGGCGTCTCTGGGAGATTCACTCACTGTAAGTGTAGGTGTATATTTGTGTATGTTGTGTGTGTTTTGTCATGCTGTAATTACCTCTCTCTCTCACTGCATCTGTCAGGCCGGTTTTGGTGCAAAAGCTAACAACCTTCTGCAGTTGGCAGATGAGGAGCGAGGGGTTTCCTGGAGGTGAGTTCATGTCAACCTATGCTTGTGGAATGGTTTTGTTATATTCTCTGCATGTTTTCTAAGTGTCTATGTTTAATTTGATGGATAGCATTGGTGGGGATGATACTTTGGAGACTGTCACCACATTGCCAAGTGAGTATTTTCTTATGTAACACTTTATGTCATTTTTATTGCAGTATTGGCTAGGAAAGAGACTCTAACTGCTCTAAACATTATTATCAGATTTGATTCTTATTTAATAACATAATGATCACCAGCGCCCTGTGTCATTATTTATTATCAGACATCCTTAAGAAGTTCAATCCAAGTGTCTTCGGCTTCTCAAAAGGAAAAAGTAAAAGGCCAAATGGCTTCAATATGGCAGTGAGCGGCGCCAAAGCCAAGTGAGGAACACACATACACATATACACACAAACACAAATCACTGTATCGTCTCATCTAATGGATTCTTTCTCTCTATTCAGTAATATACCAGCACAAGTGAGGGATCTTATCACAGCTTTAAAGGATAGCACGGTCAGTATGCTTATTTAATCTATTAAATTGTTCTGAAGCAATTTGTGGTGAATAAATAAAAAAATATAAATGACAATGTTTGTTGTCTTCTGTCATTAAATGCTTCAGAATCTATGATTTGATCAGTATTGCAGTGATTATTATGATTCTAGCATGTTATATGTTTGGCAACAGTTCTTCTAACTCTAATTAACTCTAAGAGTTTGTAGCTTTTCATTTCTTAAACAACCATGTAGGAAGACACATGGCCATATTCCAGGATGATAATGTCAAGATCAATGTGAAAGAATGGTTGGCAGGGAGCATGAAGAATAACATTGATTTCCATCTAGAGATGCATCAATTTTTTTTATCAAGATCTTGTATTGACAATGCAAGAGTCCAGCACTCTATAAAGTCTACTTCAGCACATCCCAAAGACTTTCAATGAATTTAAGGTCTGGAGGTGCCAATTTATGTGTGAAAATTATTCTTTATGCTCCCTCCCAACCATTCACAATTTCATACAGATGAATCTTGATATTGTAATCGTGGAATATGGCCATGAAGTGTCTTCCTACATGGTTGTTTAAGAAATTAAAAGCTACACACTCCATCAATTATGGTTAGAAGAAGAACAGTTTTTTGGCCAGGCAGGGTACATTTTTGTGTGCCAACTACTTGCTGCACAAAGCAAATTCCACCAATTGTTGTGTGACAATAAAGACTCTAATTTAATCAAATGCATGTTTTTATACAATACTACTCTCTTTTTTCAGGACGTGGACTTTGAGAAGGATTGGAAACTGGTGACACTGTTTATTGGGGGAAATGACCTTTGCCAGTACTGTCATGACCGGGTGAGTGAATGATTCTTAATAAAGTCTTTCATCTCCCCATCATACATTGATTCTTTTTGCGTTAGAGATCCTCAGCAGTTACCTTTTAAGCAGCTAAAACACAGCTAACAGAGATATGCCATTGCATCATTGTAAATGTTGATTAAATTTAGTTTTGTGTGTTATGTTTTTCTCTACCCAGGCTTCCCTATCCCCTTCTAAGTACATCGGTCACATCAGAGACAGTCTGGACATGCTGTACAATGAGGTGAGAGAGATGCACCTACTGTACCTGATCACATTCATTCAATGGGTGAATCTCATGAAAATATGTCTGGCCACTGTTAGAAGCTTGTTTAAAAAATTAAAAAGGGAATTGCGACCTTTTATCTTGCAATTACGAGTTTATACCTCACAACTCTGAGGAAAAAAGTCAGAATTGCGAGATATATGTTGCAATTCTGACTTTTTTCCTAGCAATTCAGAATTTAGAACTCCCAATTCTGATTTTTTTCACACAAAAGATTAGAACTCACAATTTTATTCTATTCTATTTTATTCTAATTTTATATCTAAACTCAGAATTACGAGGGGGAAAAAGTTAGTGAGATAAAAAGTTGCATTCTTATTAGTTATTTTTTTTTATTTTTTTAAATTAACTATTTAAAGGGATAGTCCACCCAAAAATGATCCCATGATTTACTTATTCTCAAGCCATCCTAGGTGTATATGACATTCTTCTTTCAGACAACACAATCTGAGTTATATATATATTTTTTAAATATCCTGGCTTCCAAGCTTTATAATGGTAGTGAATGACAGTACAAAAAAGTGCATCCATCCATCATAAAAGTAATCCATACGAACCCAGGGGGTTGATAAAGGCCTTCTGAAGCAAATCGATGGGTTTTTGTAAGAATATATTTACATATTTAAAACTTTATAGACCAAAATAACTAGCTTCCGGCAGATGACTTAGGAGTAGCGTAAACTTTGGCACCTCTCGTGGTTCAAACAAATAGGGCTGGGCAACAAACTCAAGCTCCTCTTCTATCAAAATCCTCCGACATTTCTCTTTAAAAATTCTCGTTTTAGTTTTGTTTTGCTCTGTCCTATGCACTTCCACGTTCATCGATACGTTATGTGTCAGGTCAGTGGTCACTCTTTCACTGTAAATCTATGCGTACGGCCATCTGTCAGAAGCTAGTTATTTGAATTTTAAATATGGATATTTTTCTTACACAAACACTGGAGCCGTATGGATTACTTTTGTGATGGATGGATGTGCTTTTTTTGGGCTTCAAAATCTCATCCTCCATTCACTTCCATTATAAAGCTTGGAAGAGCCGGGACATATTTTAATATAGCTCTGATTGTATACGTCTGACAGAAGAAAGTCATAAACACCTAGGATGGTTTGAGGGTGAGTAAATTATTGGCTAATTTTCATTTTTGGTTGAACTGTCCCTTTAAGGCTTTTTGCACAGGGACATTTTCTAATGACAATTACACACGTTCACATATAATTAACACAGGAAAATGTTAAATTATCTTTTGTGTGTGTGTGTGTGTGTGTGTGTGTAGGTTCCCAGAGTACTGGTCAATTTTGTGGAAATCTTAGAGGTCAACAATCTGCGTAAAGTAAAGAGGGACACACTGGGCTGCAGCCTCCTGCAAAAGTAAATCAATTAATCCAATAATTAATAAACAATTTAATCTGAAAACCAGCGTACATTTTCATGTTCTTATGCACACCGACAGCATTTTCATGACTGTGTGTGTGACAGGAACTTGTGTCCATGTTTTCTGAATGCCCGTGAGAACTCTCCAGAACTGAATGAAATGAACAAGGTCAACAGAGATCTCCAGGTCTGTTGCCAATCAAATTGTCAGTTTACTTATAACTGGTTAGCTGAGTGGGCTTTGGTTTAACTTGACCTTCAATAATAAAAGTGTTGTTTTTTGTGTCAGATGGAGACTGAAAGGCTGGTGTATGGGGGGCGGTATGATGGAAGGCAGGACTTTACGGTGGTGCTACAGCCCTTTTTCGAGAACTCTGTTGTTCCGATGATCGAGGTTAGCTTCCTTAATGAAAACATATTGCTCATTTCATGAGATCACATTAAAACATCAAACCTTGAGTCTCAGTATCAGGGCCAACGTTAACGGATGAAATGTCTCTCTCTTTAGGATGGCACACCAGACCTGACTTTCTTCTCTGTGGACTGTTTTCATTTCTCTGAGCGTGGACATGCAGAGATGAGTATTGCGCTCTGGAACAACATGGTAAATACACTTTCACACCCTTTATGACAATCTCACAGAAGCTTTCCTGCATTTAACAGCATTTCTCCTGTGTTGTGGTTTTAAGCTGGAGCCTGTGGGGAGTAAACAAACCTACAATAATTTCACATATGACCGCAGTAAGATTCACTGTCCCACAAAGGTGAGTAAATAAACAGTCTTGAAGAGAACAATAACCAAGATATAATAAAAATGGTCTTTCAATTAATGCTTTCTCTTTGTATCTTCTCCAGGAGCATCCCTTCATTTTTACACGAATGAACCCTCTCCCTGCAGATTGCCCCAATGATTCTGTGCCAGCCTGGGCAGCTGCTATTTTGGCTGTAGGAGGCTTGGTGATTGGTTGGGTTGTAACCTGGATGATCTTCTACTACAGAAAACGAAGGAACAAAAAGAGAAACCAGAGCAACAAAATGAACGGAACAAATTTCTAATGACATTTTAAAAAAATATATAAAGTTAATTATTTTACTACAGACTAAACCCACCCCTAAGCATTCCCCTAAAAGAAACCTTTTGCATTTGTTTTAATTAAAAGCAATGTGACCCTGGACCACAAAACCAGTCATAAGGGTCAATTGTTGAATAAGCTTTCCATCGATGAATGATTTGTTAGGACAATATCTGGCAGAGATACAACTATTTGAAAATCTGAAATCTGAAAAATTCTAAATATTGAGAAAATCGCCTTTAAAGTTGTCCAAATGAAGTCCTTAGCAATGCATATTACTAATAATAATACATTTTTTATATATTTACGGTAGGACATTTACAAAATATATCCATGGAACATGATCTTTACTTAATATCCTAATGATTTTTGGCATAAAAGAAAAATGGATCATTTTGACCCATACAATGTTGGCTATTGCCACAATATACCCATGCGATTTATGACTTGTTTTGTGGTCCAGGGTCATATATATATATTTATAGTTTTTCCATTTGAGAACATTTTTACCTCAATCACTTACAAATTAACATACATTCTGTTTTTGAAAGAGTGTTCAGATGTCAATAAATTAATTTATTGCTGTAAATTATTTATACAACAAATAATTGATACATAGACAAAAGTACATCAATTATTATATTTTTATTGTAATGAAACAAGGAATTGAAATTAAATGTTTAATATTATTGTATTATTTTTTTGTTTGATTGTTATATACATAGTATTCATTGTTTGCAGGTTTTTTGTCCCTGCTTAAGTGTGCACATGAACAATAAAATCTTTTGTTTTTTTTAAACCAAGCCTGTATCTGACTATATCAATACATAAGTGTAATTGGTTCAACAGTACATTTGTAATTCTATGATGTCTTTGCCAGTATTTGTTACAGAATAAGACAATTGCAACATGCACGCTTGAGACATTCACACCATAGGACAATTTTGAGATTTGGCTCAAAATTGTGCAAAATCTAACAACACATGAGTTTCATGTAATACAAAAAAAAAAAAATAATAATAATTTTTACTGTGTTTCATATGATGATAATACTAATTATATTGATTTTTATCTTGTGTGACAGTGAAAATGCCATGTCATGTCAACAACCCAAATATGAAATCAGTATTGAGTCAGTTTTCAATGTTAAATGACTTTCAAGTGAGTCTTTTGCTGTACTAAAGTATAACTACAACCTACAAGAGCAGTTAAGATAATTATGACTGAAATATTATAATAAAGCAAACAAAATCATTGTTAAATTTAGGATAAGCTACCATCTTTCCCTGGTGGGAAATGGCTGTTCGATGTAATTCATTTTAAGAATGAAAATTCGTTTTTAACCACGTTGATAGGGCTAAAGAAACACTCCTGTGCAAATCAAGCTAATAAATTGATTATATATAAAACAAAATAAATAAATAGATAGGCCTACCAAGTGTAACCCTACTCTGATAAAAATCCACCAGGAAGGGAAACCAAATACACAAATAGCAAGATGTTAAACAATAGAAAATACCATTAACAATTAAGTTGCTTTCAACAGGTCAAAAGTTTGCCTTGAAAATGTTTAAATATTCATGAAAAGGTCATTAATATTGACGTAACTGCTTGTAACTAAGTGAATGACGTCATTGTGAACGCCACCTAGCGGCCGTTGCTGGAAACCTTTGCATGCAGAACTCGGCACTGAAGATGGCGGAGGGGGAATTAAACGTCGACAGTCTCATTTCTCGTCTTCTTGAAGGTAAGCCTTTTAAAAGTTAATACATTTTAACGTTTACACAAACATACCCGGCAATTAGGTATTCGTCGTAATCTGTTTTTCCGTTGGTGAATGGGAAATTGTGCGCGTAAAGAGAGAGCTAAGCTAAGCGTCTCTGCGCCCTGTTTACAAACACTGCTGTGGCCCCGGGGTTTGGACAGCCTTCATACCATTGCTGGGAGTTTCGGATTCGATCTAACCTTACCTTTATCCAGCGAAGCAGGAACGAGACGCGAGGGCCTGCAATATATACCTCAGTTGTTCAACAAAAAAACCGAGTAAATGAGAGACAGGGCAGGACGATGCAGTGTCCGCTGCGTCGTTGACTTCAGGCGAATGTAACCGACATAATTACGATTCTCCATTCGACTCTCTTCACACTGTATTTAGTATACAACGTTACAGTGTACTTCTCCTAACCTTACTCTTAGTCAATATTACAAGTGTTTTTTTTTTCTAAATCCTTTTATTAACGTTACGCTGTGTAATATTACACTAAATCGTATTCATAATGGTTCATTACATGTACTGAGTACATTCTCTTAGTAACATCGCCCTGTTTTTTCTCTTAATAACGTTAAATTCAGTTCTTTTTTTTATATTGTTTATTCCTCAGAGGTCTACAGTGAATCCTCTTCATAATCAAACAATACATATTCTCTTCGTAACGTTACACGGTTACTTTTAGTAATGTTACACTTCATTCCCTTTATGACTTTACTTTGTATTCTCCGTAGTTAGTAACAGTACAGTGTTACAAGGAGAATACAGTCTAATGTCTTGAAGGAAATGCAGTGCAACGTTACTAAAAGAATACAGTGCAACGTTATGAAGGGAATATTGTTTGATTATGAAGAGGATTCATTGTAACTCCTCTGAGTGAATCCTCTTCATAAAAAAAACACTATTCTTTTCATTAGGTTGCACTTATTATTAGTAATGTTATACTGCATTCCAGCTGTGGCTCATCCGTATAGGCAGGTAGAGCAGTTGCACACCAAAATATATAAACTGAATCCAATAATAAATTGTACATGTGTTCAGCATTATACAACAAATATTTTTAAGTGAGCAGGATATTAAAGTTTAACGCATGGCTTCGCCCGGCAAGTATCATGATACAAGGGCTGCAACTAATGATTATTTTGATAACTAATTATTTGGTTGATTATTTCTTAAATTAATCAGATAAAAAGGCCCAATTCTCATTTTTTTCCCTTTTCTTTATTGACAAAACACACTATTCCTCATCATGCCCAATGCTGTCCTTCAAACAAACGTGCCAAATGAATGCTATGAAAACATGTATAGTCAATATATCTATCTATATCTATGCTATATGCATAAGAGCTATGTGTGAAAGAGCTATAAATCAAAAGGACCCCTACACTAAAATTATGATAATAAAGAAAAATAAAAACACAAATTCAAAGAAAAGAGGAATGAACACACACATTCACTCTCGACACAGTAACTTGTTACTTTCATTTCTATATCCTGTAAATGCATCTTACATTTATATTCAATTATACACTGTTATCCCTTTACAGTTACCACACTCATCATAAAATGCTCGAATTACATATTGACTTTTAAACCTAAATTTAACGCCCAACAACAGATATTTCAGCTAAATGAATATTTTTGCACTGAATATTGTCTCCCTATCTAAAAATGTGTCCCGTCTGTTTGACACGTATGCGCACGCCAGCGCTCATTCTGTCAGGACGAGCCTTCATGCAAAAATGAAAATACTCGCTTGAATTTTTAATACTTACAGATAAGGATATAACTGTAAAACGATAGTTTTGCACTGAGGAAACATCACGCATTAAACAGCACACGCATCTTTCAAAGCACCTGACAGGGCAAGCCATGTTAAAAATTATGCTAATGCATTAGCTTGAAGCTTAAAATAAAAAATTATCATGTTTTGGGCACTTGGATCACGTACCTTTCCAGCAGCAGCTCACTCTGTTTTCTCCACTATTTTTAGATTTATTTTGTCCATAGAAATGCATTATTCAGTGCTGTAATTTGACACAACTGGCAGAAGTTTTCCATGCCTGGTGGGCAGGCACGACTAAGGAATATATTACTTATTATTTCTTATTTATCATTACCGATTTTATTGATGAGTTGTTACAGCCCTATATGATACCAAGCAGAGCAGCGGGAGCCTGAGCCCTGCCCTACTCTGCTCTACAGTGCACTACAATTTTCCAATCTAAATCAAGTGTGCCACACCAGTCACGAAAAGTGAAGCCAAAGCGTCTCGACCAGGTGGCTGGATGCTGTATAGCTCATAAACCCCACCCCCTCCATGAAATGTAATGGGACATAGACAAACTAAACAATCAAATTACACTTCAAATACATTTTTTCTGTCATTGTAGACAGTTTTTATCACATCAATGTTAGTTCAAATGTTTGTTCCTTAAATAAGTTTGTTTTTTAGTTATTTGATGCTATAAACACACCTGCAAACTTGTCGCTTTTCAGCGACAATCGCCATTTTCTTGGTCAATTGGGTCATTTACGTGAATCGCGTAGAACCGGAGAGTTTTTGTTTTTTTGGGGTGATGGAGTAGGTTCGGTGCACGCGTGTAACGTTACCGAACGGTTTCCAGGTTTTTAACAGTTGACTGTCGGCTTGTTTTAAGCACGGAACACACTTAAATCCGAGTTCCCACATGAATATATTAAGTATTCAGTCCATTTTATCACGGAATTCAAATGATAAATGCCGTTTTGACGCTCTGTGGCGTGACTGGTCACAGTTCAAGCGGCCGCGCAACGCGCACGCGCGTGAATCCGATCATCTGTGAAGGCGATCGTTCATCTCTTACTAAAGAATACACATGAATTACCATCTGAAGGTATGCTGAGGATACATTACAACTTACTGTCATGTATCATATGTGGTGTAATCGCTCAATCAGTGTTTCAACGGCGGAAAGACGCAATATAACTGCTTGTAAACTAAACAATGTCATGTAACGTTAGCATCACATTTACCTCAGGCAGTCATTCAATGTCCACAGAATTTTATTCACTAGATAAATCAACTCTTTCACTAAATATATGCTCTATATTAGCCTATATATTCATTATATTCTACTTAACCTGTTAGTGATGTCTTGATTATTTCATGCATGTTAAATAAACCTGTCATGAAAATGACAGACACTGTGTATAAATTATTATATTTCAACAACGAATTGGAGAAAAAAACTATTTTATAATTAGATTTAGAAGTTAATGCAAAAACTGCCTTATGTGAAGTTTACATGTTTGCATACAATGTGTTATTTAAGTGTTGATTATTATACCTAAAAAATAAATAGCAACTGAATTTAGGCTAATAGTTTGGGCTCTATTTTGTTAACCTTTAATATTAATGTGCAAGTAAGGGCTCCCTATAAAATGTACAGAAATATCTTCAATAAACTTTTAGATATCATTTTATTAATTCAAGGACAGACACGTTTTTTCTTCAGTAAACCACTGTTAAATATAAAAAAAAATAAATCAAAAGCAATTTTGTAAAACTGCTGTACCGAACCGTGATTTAAAAAAAAAAGTTTTGTGTACCGTTACACCCCTACTGTCAGTCTTATTTTTATTTTTTATTATTTTTTTGTGTCATGCGTCACAACACTTCCTTGAGTTCCAGGTGTTTCCGTGTTGTAAATAAAATAATTAAAAAAATATTAAATGTGTCATTCTCTTTTAGTCACGCTCAGAAATGTCATTTGCATATTAAATCTCCAACACTGTCACCTTTTTTACTCTGAGGAGTTTGCAGGCCTGTATAAAACTTGTAACAGTCTGTAACAGACTTGTGATGTTATGATCGACAGCTGAGATTGACAGCTTCTCGGAGTACCAACTGACATTCGACTGGAACTTCGGGAGGAGATTGGAACTTTAATTTCTACATTCCCAGAATTGTTTATTTCACAAAAAGTTGTTGGTTAGGCGGGAGTGTGGCCGGGACTTTGATATCGCGGCTCCACTTCGCGCTCACTACTGTGCAGACTCGAGACTCAAGATGTCAGCGCCATATTTGGACACTGGCGGCTTCACTCACTTCAACAGAAGAGAGTGAAAGCGCGTCGTCCATCTTTTTTTACAGTCTATGATCTAAATCTGTGGTGGAAAAAATGGAACTGCAGCACGGTCTAATTGAGAGTAATTGGGGCAGATTTGAGACTGCCCCTCTTATTTTCACATTATCTTACTCTCGCTACAGACCAAGACGATATCAGTCCACTTCAGTTATGTGTATGTTAGTCTGCATCAGGTCAGTATCTAGTTGGCATGTCTGTTCTTCCTTAACAAGGCATATGTGGAGTAGCGCATCAAATTCAATTATAAATCTATGTGTGTGCTGTTTGTACTTAGAGCCTGTAAATCAACATTAGAGCGCCACCATCAGTCTGATTTACGCAAACACACTCAACCTCTGCCAAACGTGCGTCTACATGCGTTCAGCTATTAGAATATAAATAGGGCTGTTATCAACCAAAGAAAATCTTGGTCGACTGAAGTCCTGAAATTTTCGACTAAAAATGACGTTAGGAAAAAAAACGTTAAATTAATTAGCTGCACACTGTGCGCAGTACTTGGTAGCCTTGTTGTCTGCCTAAATGAATTATAAATAAACATAAAAAACTAGTAGGCTATTTGCAGTATATTAAATCGTTTTTGACCTGATTATTTTGCTCTGAAATGAGTCTGAGTCAAGTCAAGTCAACTTTATTTATATAGCGCTTTTAACAATGTAGATTGTTTCAAAGCAGCTTTACAGTGTTAAACAGCAAAATAATGCACCATAATTTTATTCAGCTGTATAGCCATTTGATGTCATCAGTTCATTTCAATTTCCATTCGGTGACAGTGTGGGCTTTAGATCAATAATTAGATCAGTAATTTAGTTTACATGGTTAAATTAGTTTATTAATTAGATTTGTTTCGATGTTTAGTTGAAAAATATAGTGTCCCCAACTGAGCACGCCAAGCCAGAGGCAACAGTGGCAAGGAAAAGTCTGACACACGAGTCTTTTGGCTCTGACAGCGTTGCATCACGTGCACCATCATAGCCTATGATTTCCGAAAATATAGTACTATGTTGTCAACCAGTGATATCATCACAAGAACTTTTGAGGAATATGCAACATAAATTAGACAATTGTTTTTGTCACATGTATTATAATAACTGACAAACACTATCATTTCAGCCGCTCTGTGCAGCTCGAACACAGGATCAGCTCAGCTTCGTGGCTGAGACCCGAATAGACTATTAACTTAAAGCTTTTACTCTTAAACACAAAAGGCACGTCCACTTTAATAAAAAAGGAATATTTATTAAACAAGCCAGATCAAGAGCAGAAAAAACGTGTGACGCTTCCCCCCTCATGTGTATGTTGATGGGCGTTCCTCAAGTTTACCTCTATGGGTGTGTATTTGAGCCAGCAGGAATGAAAAACAAAGGACCAGCGAGAGACTTCTCTTCACCAGTGGGTTGGGCTAATTCAAAAGAAGTAAAAACAAGAGGGGTGTTCTGAAGACAGACTGTTACCTGTGAAACAGGGGTGCTCTGAAAACACCCCCATTAGCAATTAGTGCTCTCCACCTGATGAAATGAACGCGGCAAAAAATCGACCAATCAGAATTTTGGTCGAGCCAGAACGTATCGACTAATAAAAGATTACAGCCCTAAATATAAAGCTTACAAACTTTATCCTAAACTAGTGCTAAGACCCAGAATCTGCCCTACCTAAATGTACAGTCAGGAGCCACTACTATACACAGTGACTTTACTGAGTTTAACTTAAATATAAAGATTAACTTTTTTCTCAGTATGAAGTGAATAAGTTATAAATGGAATGCTAATGAATTGTTCTGTTAAATTTTATTGTCTTCCGAATCTTAAAATGCATTCCTTTCATAGTGTTACACTGTATTATTTTCAGAACATTACATTGAACCTATCATTTATAATCTTCAAAATGTTTTATTACAATATTCTGAAATCTGGTTTATGGCTGCTTTGCTCTGTAATGGTTCGGATTGTTGGCTTTACAAGGTGCCATGGCTTTTACATTTCTGCCTTTATAGATACTGGAACCATTTGCTATCTTGTAGATATTAGAGAGATTTGTGAGGTGTAGTGGAAAGACCAATGTTTCTGTCTCGGGGGACTTCGGTTTGGATCTACTCAGTGACTTTTGTTGCAACACAAACTTCTGCTGTTCTCTTACTTTTGATAAGGGAAGCGCCATGGATTATTGCACCACCCTGATAACCGATATGGCCTCGTGCCTGTCCATCTGTCCCAACACCCTCCTGCTGACCCTCACTCAGCAATGCCATCTGTGATTCTCTGTGACCCTAACGTCCCACTTCTCGTCTCCTCACACTTCGATTTTCATGGTCTCGCAAACACATCTCTGTATGTTTCTCTCATGTTCCATCTGTGTCTTGTAATGGCACTCCTTTATCTGTGAAGATCAAGCGGCCTGCTGTCATACCCACGGTGCATGGTCGAAGAGGACCGTCTAATGGCTGCCCGTCAGGACTTGGATAATCTTGTGAATTGCTGTTAAATGCTGTAGTGGGAAACTGAATCTGTTTAGTTTGTCTGTGTCATTTGGTTCTCATGTATTATTTAATGTAATGGACCCTAACATGATGAACAAGGAATCAGAGCGAGGCATTTGTTTTAAAATGGCTCACAAATTGTAGTTGGTTGCCACATTGAACAAGTTGTTTCTGGCCAGCTCGTAATCTAGCTCAGACTGGTCTAGACTGCGGCTTGTTGAACACATACATTTACATATACACAATCAGATTCTTCTTATGTTTAGTCATGCTGCAATAAAAGGGACATTTCATCAGCTCATAGACTCACACTTCAATCTGTACAAATGGCACCATGCTTGCAATCTCATAAAGTGCTCTGCACTTTATACACGCACAGTAGTTGGGGTTACAGCATTCTTTTCAAAGAGTCTCCAACATTTCTGGTGTGTGTGGGATATTGTGAGGGTGGACGGCCTGAAGACTAAAATGGTTAGTGCTGTTATATAACCATAACCGTAGCTGTAAGAAAAGAGCACAACTTTTCCTTCTCTGTGACATATACTGTCTCTCAGCTATTATACTTTTTCTCCCCATACACACTTTTCTTATGTGTCATTCTCCTCGTCTCAGAGTGAATTATAGCAACAGGTTATCGCTTGTAGTTTCTCTCCATCAAGTGAAGTTCTTGGACAAACCGCAAACTGCAAAATGGTTGTTTAACAGTTAGACAGTCTCGGCTGACAAGGCGGGAACATTCCTGCAGAATTCCAAACACTCTCAAGATTCCCACTCACACAAACAGCAGTATTCACTGAAATGACTATGTGAGCAGGACATGACCTATGAACATGTTTATTTATTATGATATGTACACTACTGTTTCGTACACTGGATTTGATAATATTTTTAAGATATGCTTATTTGGTGTTCAAGAAACATTTCTTATTATCAGTTTTGAAAAAGTTAATGTGTTGGTGGAATGTTCAAAAGAACAGCATTTATATGAAAAAGATTTTTTTGTAAAAATGTAAAAGTCCTTTAAATCTTTTTAATGCATCCTGACTGAATAAAATTTATAATTTCTTAATGACCCCAACATTTTTGTTTAAAGGGGTCATGAACTGGCTTTTTTTTAAAAAATGTATACTGTTGTCTGAGGTCAACTAATGACGTTTGCATGGTTTTTACATCCAAAATCATCATAATGAATAAGTAATAGGCTATTTTCCACCCTGTTTTTGAGCCTCTCTCAAGGAACGCTCGGTTTTTATGGCCGTTCCACGTGTGTTGCTTCATTCATTCATGTAATGAACGCATCCTGTCTGCAAATCCAGTCTCTTGTTTACAAACGAATCAGTGGTGAAATGAAGGAACAAACGCGCAATGTCTTCCCCACGTGAGCTGGATCTTCATTAAAAATAAAGTTCAACCACACATTCCTAATATTAGAATTTGAAGGAAGCTTTTGCAGCGATTGTGTTCTTCCACAACCAGGCACAGCGCAATATCTTGCTATCTTCGGCATGTTTATTGCTCGGTAGCGCGATCCGTTTAGCTCTACAAAGGCCCATGTTATTTATGTTACATTTCTTGCACGAGTCGGTGGGCGGGGCTACAGAATCAGGCGTTGTTGTTCTTCTGTTGAGGCAGTGCTTCACTACACTCTGACATCACAGCCTGGCACACTCTGAAATTGAGTGTTTGCTGGGCCTGGTGTCAATAAAAGCTCTATGTATATTATATCACAAACTTTTATATATCAAAGGCTCAAGGGAAAGTTGATTTCTCAATTCATGACCCCTTTAAATCATAGTAGTTTAAATCATAATAAAATAATACAATAAAATTATCAATTAAAGATTAGTTAAAAAAAATTTAAGTTTTGTTTTGTTTTTTGATATTTACCATCATTAGACCATTAGATTGGATAAAGGAGTCAGGTGTCATTGTCAGCCTGACATTTTGCACAGCAAGGCTGTCTGAAATCGCCCCCTATACCCTCATTCACTGTTCCCTACATTGGTCCACTATGTAGTTCACTTGAGGAAGTGAATGAAAACAAGTTTGTGAATTCGGAATTAATAATTATTTGAAACTTAGCAAACTGGTAGCTCCAGTAATAAGATGAACTCTGTCAGGGAAACTATGTATAAACCTTTATTAAACAATTTAATAATTAATTAAAAAGGAATGTATGCATGTATGATATTACACTGTAGCCATATCGGACCAGCAGTTTGGAAAAATGGATGGATGGATGATTCAACCGCAGGCGCCATCTTCTGGTTAGATGCGTGCATCTCGCAGTGCATCTAGACGTTGAATGTACAAGTGTATAACTACTTTATATTCTGGTGCATTGTGGAATTGAATGAGTGCACTCCGTAACGTCCACTATGGTTTCAGACACCACTACAAATGGCTTTCCCCTCAAATAGGGCCCTATTTAAGGGTTTTTGGGGGGGCGATTTTGGAACCAGACCAAGACTTTTGACTATTGACAGTCCACTTTGCAGCCTGTTCTGGTCCACTTACACGGTCCTGTCTGACAAACATGTGAAGTTACCAACCATGGTTTTTAAATGTTTATAGTGCTTATCTGAAATAGTTACTACTGTAAACCAGTGTAAAAAAAAACAAAAAAAAACCTTCTTTAAATATTAAGTCATAACTAAGAAAACAAACCAAAATGTATAGTTGTTCTCATATATATCTAGTTACGTCCCCTGAGCAAAACCCTGAATATCTTCCAAAGATTTGATGTTGCAATCCAAACTTTGGCAAATCCAGTGCCTAGTTCTTCCTCAGAAGTTTGCTCATGCTGCAGTAAAAAAAATCCAATCAATCAGATAAGTGCCAATCAGATTAGTCAGTTTGCCATATTGAGAAAGTCTATTTTTGTGTGCAATATGCTTCAGTGAATGACTATGGTTTGTGGGCCAATTTGTGAATTGAGTAATTAGCAGTGTTAATTTCGTTGACAAATAATTTTCGTCAACAACCTTTTTTCACTGACGAAAATGAGACGATAACTAAATAAAAACTAGTGTTGATTAACAAAAAGTATAACGAAAATCAACTGTCATTTTCGTCAACAAATAAAAACGAGACGAAAATGTTAGGGAGGGACGATTAGGGAAGAGATCCAGTCAGAACTGATGTCCTGTGTAACAGATGCGCAGATTTGAGTTGTAATGTGCTGATCTAACCGCTGGAGAACACGGCGCTGGTGCGCGCTCTACAGGCTCATCCCCAATACAGCGCTCCAGAGCGGCTCACAATCAATCAATAACACACATTTATGCCAGGCAATTGTTTATGAACTAATGTTGATGAATAATGACTGTTTACGATGTTTATATAGTAATATGTTTTTCCGATGGTTGTAACAATGCATATTTTATCTCCTCATCTGAATTTGAATGAGCTCCTGCAACTGCAATAGTAAGGCGAGATTTCAAAATAAGAGTCCCAGTGTATTTCCAGCCTGTTTATAATTAAAAGTCACACATTATATATTTAAAAGTCACACATTATATATTTGTTTTTGCTTGCACAATAAACTGTATTTAGTTTCATTCCCATTTAATTCATAGTCAGGAGGAAAGACCAGTATTTGACACATATTAAATAAAGTATCAGGGTTATAATAGTTAACTAAAACCATAAAAAAAAAAATCTTTGTTACTTAAAATTAAATAAATGTTAACTGAAATTAAAAAAATAAATAAACACACTTATTTGAAGCTTTAGCTTAACATGATATAGGCTACTAACTAAAACAGAAATATAAAGTTATAAAAACTATATAGATGTTTTTAAAAACAAAAAAAAAAAGTGAATTGAGCTATCTTTCGTGTATTTTTAATGTCAAAAACAAAATTGTCAAAATATCAGTTCAAGTGGCAGTCGGTTATGTAATACTTAAATGCGTAATGTATTACAATTGAACTAAACTCATTAGATTTTAGGAGACTCAATCTACTGTAGATTTAGTCGACTAAAACTAGACTGAAACTAAAAACAATTCAGGTGACTAAAACTAAATCAAAATATCCTGTCAAAATGAACACTGGTGATTAGAAAATCATACATTTGACCCAGTTATTGAGGCTGCTGCAAAGTTGTCACACTTATGTATTATCAAATGATGTTTAACTAATGTTGATGTCTACTGTTCCAGTGCGAGGATGTCGTCCAGGAAAGATCGTTCAGATGACGGAAGCAGAAGTTCGAGGACTCTGCATTAAGTCTCGAGAGATCTTCCTCAGCCAGCCCATCCTGCTGGAGTTGGAGGCTCCACTTAAAATCTGTGGTAGGTTAGAAACTCTCCTTCTCCAGAGTGGAGAAGATTTCTACTGTTTTAATTACATTCCTTCCCCTCTATCTCTTAAGGTTTTGGGAATCTGTGTGTAAGTAGAGCAGGATATAAATATGAATGTAATGAGGATAGGTTTGAGGTCATTTCTCTTCTCTTTGTGGCACACCTGAGACCCATGTGTGTGTGCCAGAGTCATTAACCTGAATTTTGGGTGTTGAGATCTTTAGGCCATTTTTTTTTCTTTTCTTTTCTAAACCCAAATTACCTAAATCCATGTCACTTTATTGATTTATGATGTCAATCATATAAACACTCTTTCTCTGTCTCTAGGTGACATCCATGGGCAGTACACAGATCTGTTGAGGTTGTTTGAATATGGCGGTTTTCCACCAGAGGCAAACTATCTCTTTCTGGGTGATTATGTGGACCGAGGGAAACAGTCTTTGGAGACCATCTGCCTCCTACTGGCCTATAAGATCAAATACCCTGAGAATTTCTTCCTCCTGAGGGGAAATCACGAGTGTGCCTCCATCAACCGTATCTACGGCTTCTATGATGAGTGTGAGCATCTGAACACATATATACATGCATATATAAACACATCAAATATTAACACACACCCGCATCAGACAGATCTGAAATCTTGTTATTGATTTTCTCACCCTCTAAACAAACTTTCAGGTCATGCATAATGCTGTATTGTTGTGAATATGTACTTTTGTCTATCGCAGGCAAGCGCAGGTTCAACATAAAACTCTGGAAGACGTTCACAGACTGCTTCAACTGCCTCCCAATCGCTGCCATCATAGATGAGAAGATTTTCTGTTGCCATGGAGGTGAGAACGAGTGAACAAATGATGGATAGTTTCATAGAAGTGACTCTTGGCCTGTTAAAATGGGGCAACTGAGTCTAAAAATATTAATGCATGCTCTTTGTGACACTTTTTCTGTCTCTTTTTGTCTTTTCCATCTTCTAGGTCTCTCTCCTGATCTGCAGTCAATGGAACAGATACGTCGGATTATGCGACCAACTGATGTCCCGGATACAGGTGTGTGTGTGTGTGTCAGATGTGCATGTGACATACAAAAAATACTTGTTTTAGACTGATACATTACTAATGTCTCAGTCCATCTAAAATCTGACAGCCTTGACAATGGATAATCAACTTTTTTTTTTATTATTGAGTACATTTTGTGATATATTCTACATTTCCTACAAATACACGGTATTTGACGGCGTTATTTTAGTATTATACATTGTTTACATTTTTAATTAGTTTCTATTTTTCTATTTTCAATTTTAATTTGTTTGATTTTTTGTAATTCTGTTATGTGCTTTTCTTTTTTATAATTTCTTAAAATAAAAATAAATTAAACAAATAACCACATTAGTTACCACTAATATATATATATATATATATATATATATATATATATATATGGATGTATGCATGAATGTATAATGCTATTTGCTTTTTGTGTACTGAAATATATATGTGTGTGTGTGTGTGTGTGGTAATTTGTTAATTTTATTTATTTTATTTTTAATTCAGTTTTAGATTTTATAAATTGGTTCAACTCAAACTTATTTCGGTTAGGTGCCAAGGCAAGATTTTTTGTTTAGGTTAGGTTATTCTTCTAGAATTTATATTTTATTTTATATTTATTTCAATTAACACTTTTAGTGTTAGTTAATGATAAAAACCCTGATCTGCCATCAGCCACACTTCTCAAGCTGTTGGTATTTGCATTGGCCATTAAAAAAACATTTTATTACATTTAATGGTTGATGATTGGTTGAGCACTAATAAAAACATTATTTAAACAACCAAAAGATTTTGCAGATGAAATCAAGATGATGGGATTAAATATTTTCACAGACATGTTTAAGTTTATTATTTATTTGACAGGGACCATGTGCAAATACATTAATCTTACAAAAGAAAAGATGCTTTATACCAGATTTAGCTACAGCTAATTTCCATCCGTTCCCTTTGTCTTGCAGGGTTGCTGTGTGATTTGCTGTGGTCGGACCCAGATAAGGACGTTCAGGGATG
Organism: Romanogobio albipinnatus; assembly: GCA_023566225.1. Lineage (NCBI taxonomy): Eukaryota > Metazoa > Chordata > Actinopteri > Cypriniformes > Gobionidae > Romanogobio > Romanogobio albipinnatus. Next base: position 31,800,348 of record CM042249.1, read on the forward strand.
GGGGGAGAACGACCGTGGCGTTTCATTCACTTTCGGTGCCGACGTAGTCAGCAAATTCCTGAACCGCCATGATCTGGACCTAATCTGCCGGGCACATCAGGTAACAATTAATTTCAACCAATCAGTACCCACTAATACTATCAATGTGGTAACTGAATAATTGTGGTTGGGGTGGGTTATGACATCTATATGTAGGTTGTGGTTTAGTTTGTGCTGTGAGTATGTCATGTTTTGCAGGTTGTTGAAGATGGTTATGAGTTCTTTGCAAAGCGTCAGCTGGTCACTCTGTTCTCAGCGCCAAACTACTGCGGGGAGTTTGACAATGCCGGTGGAATGATGAGTGTGGATGAGTCACTCATGTGCTCTTTTCAGGTGTGTCCTCATCCACAGACACATTCACACACACACACACACACACACACACACACACACACAGTTTAGTATGTTTTTTAAGCCAATTGCTAGAATACAGGAATACATACACGTGTGTGTCCTCATAAACCATATATACATGAACACACACATTGTACACTCGCAATGCGCTCAAACACACACTTTTCTCTCTCAGATCCTGAAGCCATCAGAAAAGAAGGCAAAGTATCAGTACGGTGGGGTCAACTCAGGGCGACCTGTGACCCCGCCCCGTACGGCCCAAGCCCCCAAGAAGAGGTGAGCGGCTTGCCACCCAGAACCACGCCCTCCATCCTCCCACCTTCAGCAAACTACCCCTTTCTGGGGCAACTTTACTTTCCCAATTCTCCTCTAAAATCTCTCTACTCGCCCTGCCAAACCTTTCTCTTTTCTTAATATTTGTGTACAGAAATTTTGCTGTGACCAGTCAAATTCTCTTTTCTTTTGCTCTGCTTGTTTGTTTATTGGTATTTTAATAACATAAATAATAATAATAATACTGCTTTGGGAAGCAACCGCTCTACAAAGAACCCAGAGCAAAACACACTCATTCTCTTACGCAAAGATCTCAGTAGTGTCCTGATATATAAGTATTTTATTAAACTTTACTTCAGTACTATTTGATTATTGAACATTAATGTTGATTCATAAAGAAAGAGTGACGATTGTATTGAAGGTTGTTGTGTATTTCGCTACACTCTGCAGTTTCAAGACCAGAGGCTTACACACACTCACATTTTACAGGGTCAGGGTACTTGATCACAGGTCAGCAGACACAATCCATTGTCGATAAACTAGGTCAGCGTGGACAAAGCTGGAAAAGGGATTTTAACTCGGACACCGTGACACACGTACACATTTGCACAGCTGCATTTAAAAATGGCATTGCATGTTCTGTTTTCTTAATACCTCTGGGATTTACAGCGAAAATCTATAGACCTCTGTTTAACGTGCTGTTTTTATGTCCTACGATAGTAAATAATTGAGGAGAAAAGTGTCACGGCATAACACTTCTTTGCATGACCCATGTACACGTCAGTAATAACCTGCCTGAAGCAATGTGATCCACCAGCCATTTTCTCATTGGATAACACGACAGCTGACACAAATAGAGCCTCCGGGTGGAAGATATCAATTAAATATTAAAGAATAGCACTTGTTTGAAGTTCCCTAACATCATTTAAAAGGTTAAAACTGATTCTATTGGATTTGTTTAACAACTTAGTACCTAAAATAGTAGCACATGTGACTAAACAATGCCTTTCTGTGAGGGTTGCATTTTCTCAAGTTGATATTCATCTGTCCTAATTCATTCTTTTTTAATGTTCTTATTTTTGTGTGTTGCGGTTTACTTTTTCTCCTTAATTTATTTCCAAATGTTTGGAAAGCTATCAAAGTGTTCTAAAAGCAGTTCATGAGTTTTGTATAAGTGGGCTTCAAACTTAATAAATGGAAGAAAACTCTCTTTGCCGCCTCCTGTGTTTGTGTCCCTTAGCAACCGTACAAATACAAAAGCTAATTAAAGTGGTGCAGACCATAGTTCTGGATGCTATTCAACCGAATTTTTCCAAGTGTTTCATTAAAATAAGCAGCGCTGTAACTCGCCAGTGCTGGGAAATGTGGACAAGGACGGTCTGTTGTCATGGTTACTCCAGCCCTGCATGGTCAGGCTCCATTTCAGTGCAGACAATGAGCTGAAATTGTTTTTAGTTGATTGAAGTACCTTCTGACATTTCACATGATTTATTTGTTTAATGACCAGAATAAATGTATTTAATCAATCAAATCACAGTCCTGCCTCTGCTGCTTTTTTGTGCATATATGTTGCCCCTGATGTAATTGGGCTTTATGTTTTAAATATATATGGTGACCGATTTCCAAATAGATGTTCAATCAGTTGACCAATCAAATTTTAGGGACTTTTCCTGACTTTAAATTGAGGAAGCAAACAGGAGGCAGTTTTTATATTTGAATATAAGGATTGAAGAAGTCAAATTAAAAATGATATTCATGTGACTACATTTTTTGACTTTTGTCAAGACCTTTATAGACCCTGAGGATTGGTCACATTTAACATTGCTGCAGTGAAGAATTTTACCTGATGGATTTCCTGTGACAAAGAAATTTCCCATAATATATATTGTGATTCCAACTATATCTTTGCTCTGTTCTGTTATCATTATAGTCATGGTGTGGACTTCCCTTTTCTCATAGAATTAAAATGATTATTAAAGCTTAATCAGTTACCATTATAGTATAGTTTTGAACGGGCCATAAAGGAATAGTTCACCCAAAATGTCATCATTTACTTCCCCTCAAGTTCCAAACCTGTATGAATTTCTTTCTTCTGCTGAACACAAGATTATGGGTAACCAGACAGTTGATGGACCCCATTGGCTTCAATAGTAGGAAGAAAAATACTATGGAAGTCAATGGGGTGCATCAACTGTTTGGTTTTTCCAACAGAAGAAATAAACTCATACAGGTTTGGGACAACTTTTTGGCAAGCAGATGTTTGAGGTTGGTTCGTCATCATTACTCCCATTATTCATTGTATTTGGTCACATCTGGTCCATCTTTCTTTTGGTTGTGAAATATGCCGTAATCATTCACAGGATATGAATTCTTGATATCAACAATTCAATTTTCAGTTAAAATGATTAATTTTTGATACCATGAATTAGATTTCTACTAGTAACAATGAACATTTTTGATAGTAGGAATTATGTACAAAGTGTTAATCATTGATATCAACAATGTTGTCATCACTAGCAGAAATCAAGTTCTTGATATCAATAATTAAATTTCAACTAGTAAAAACTATAATTCTTGATTTCTGAAATTTTAATTTTCAATAGTAAAATGTCACCATAGACTGCCATTCGAATTCAATTGTTGACTAGTTTCAACTAGTTGAAATTCCAATTTCACATATCAGAAATACAATTCTTACTAGTAAAAATCATCATTTGTGATATCAATAATTACTTTTTTACTAGTAAAAACATAAATGATATAAATAAAAACATTTTCACTAGTTGAAATGTTAGTTCTTGATATATATAAATGTATTTCAACATGGTACATTTATTTCTGATATCAATATCATTTTATATATCTAAAATGGCTTTCTTACTAATCACATTCATGATATCAGAATTTAACATTGTAACTTGTGACAATCAAATTATTGATATAAATTTTTTTCATTTTTACTTGTAGCAATTTAATTGTTGATATCACGAATAGACATTTGTACTAGTAACCACATAATTATTGATATAAAAAATTATGTATTTTTACTAGTAAGAATTGTATTTCTGATATGTGAAATTAGAATTTCAACTAGTAAGAAATCAATTCTTGATATCAATTGAATTTGAATGGCAGCCTATGGTGACATTTCACTAGTGAAAATATGATTACTGATATCAAGAATGAGAGTTTTATCTAGATGAAATTAAATTGTTGATATCAAGAATTACGATTGTTACTAGTGGAAATGTAATTCCTGATATCAATAGTTAGCGAAATTTGAATTTTTGTCATTACAAATTCATATCCTGGGAATTAATAAAAGTCATAAAAACGCTTGCCATATAAATGTGACTGCGTCTTTACAGACAAGAGTTTACATAGAAAGTAAAAATTGTATTCGATTTCCTGTGTGGAATTCAAATTCCATCTCATCAATTGAAAGTGAGCCAATTCTTCTGTGTTGCATTTTGCCTGACTATTTTAGTTGGATTTTAGTTTAGTTCAATATAAGTGTTTGATCGGAAGTTTGTGATCTTGTTCCAGGACCAATAAAAGGTCATCTGGTCAAGGGGCATGCATGTCTCACCTGGAAAAATTTCAATGACCACCAAGACTAAAATTAATTCTGAACTAGATTTAAACACAAGCTTTCTTCATTTTCCATTTGCAGTAAAGGGAAGGTTTTGTCTATCATGTCTATTATTCTCACTTAATCTCAGTGCATCCATGGAGCACCTTCTCCGCCACTTTATCCCCCACAGGAGCTGTTATCCAGGCCCAGATTGTGTTCACTGTCCTCCTGAATGGCCCATCAAAGAGGCAGCCACACAGAAGGAGGCAGGGCAGGACCATGTGCAGTTCCGCCAGTAGCCAGACAAACAGCAGGAAGAGGCTGGCTGTCAGCAGCTGGAGTGCGACTCTGCCTGTACAGTTCTCACTCAGCCAACGTCCCAGCTGACTGTTTTTCAACAACTGAACCAGCCTGCAGTCCCTGACCCTGTTCTGTGAGGAGAAGGAGGTTGATCAGTGACAGGCCCAGCCCGCACATGCAGTAGCAGCTCCTAATGCATGTTTCTTTATTACCTGTTGGTCTTGAGTTGAAAGCTGACATCTGTTAGATGTCTTCATGGCGACCTCATTGGCTTCTGGTGAAATTCTTCTCTTAGCACAATCTGTTCTTATGTGAACTCTCTTCTCCATGATCAGGTTTCCTGTGTAGAACATTTTATTCTGTGTAAATCTCTTGTACATCTGTGTTCTTATAATGTTAATTCACATGAAGACTGCTGGTACTATAATAGCTATTTTTTCTATAGCTGTTTGGTAAGCAAGTGAATAATAACGTTACACTAACAAACATTCCGACAACAATAAACAATAAAATGAAGGTACACCATATTGCCAAAAGTATTGGAACACCCCTCCAAATCATTGAATTCAGGTGTTCCAATCGTGTAAAAAAACAACAACAACTAGGCATGCAGAATGCTTCTGCAAACATTTGTGAAAGAATGGGTCGCTCTCAGGAACTCAGTGAATTCAAGTGTGGTACTGTGATAGGTTGTCACGTGCAATAAGTTTATTCGTGAAATTTCCTCACTACTAAATATTCTATGGGTTTATGGTGTGGGGTTGTTTTTCAGGGATTGGGCTTGGCCCCTTAGTTCCAGTGAAAGGAACTTAATGCTTCACAACACCAAGACATGTTGGACAATTTCATGCTCCCAACTTTGGGTATGGCCCCTTCCTGTTCCAACATGACTGCACCAGTGCACAAAGCAAGATCCATAAAGACATGGATGAGCGATTTGGTGTGGAGGACTGGCCTGCACAGAGTCCTGACCTCAACCCATAGACCGTAAAAAAATATGGACAACGCGACTTCATTGACTTCCGCTGACCAGAGTTGAAGCTTTCGGAGGCCGCACACGGAGCTGACATCTTGGGATCGAGTCTGCGCAGTAGCGATCTCGGGACCGGAGTTGTGCAGTAGAGATCAGGAAGTAGAGGCGATTATCAAAAGCTGTCCACACTCTCACAGATGCAGAACAATTCATTATGATGGTGTGAAATAAACAGTTATGGAAATGTAGAAATGAAAGCTAAAGCAGCAATCTCCTCCCAAAAATCCAGAAAAAAATCTGTTAGTGCCTCAGTGACAACTTCACTCAGAGAAGCCGTAAATCTCAGCTGTCAATCATGACGTCACACCCCCTGTTTTTATAGTATCAAATAACTCACTAAAACGAAACTTATTTAAAAACGAACACTTGAAATGAAATTATTGTGATAAAAACTGCCTAAAATTAAAGAAATCCTCTTTAGGATACAATTATTTTAAGTGTGATTGAATTGTTTAGTGTGTCTCGCGTCCATTCTAATACATGGAGAGGTGGAGTTTATGAGCTATACTGGGACCGGCCACCGGGGGCGATCGAGGCGCAGAGGCTTCAGTTTCTGAGAGTAGCACTACAGACTTGCCTCAACCCAATAGAAACCCTTTGGGATGAATTAGAGCAGAGACTGCGAGCCAGGCCTTCTCGTCCAACATCAGTGCCTGACCTCCTAAATGCGCTTCCAGAAGAATGGTCAAAATGTTCATAAACACACTCCTAAACCTTGTGGAAAGCCTTCCCAGAAGAGTTAAAGCTGTATAGCAGCAAAGGGTGGGCCGACATTAAACCCTACGGATTAAGAATGGGATGACATTAAAGCACGTAAAGGCAGGCGTCCCAAAACTTTTGGCAATATAGTGTATATTTTAATTGAAAGACTGTTTCCAGGATACATTTTTAAAAATAAAAACAACATGCTTTCAATGGTGTACATTTATCAATTGCAGTATTTGTAGGCTACTTTTTACATTGTTTTTAATGAATTGTTTTGTTTAATAATTGTTATAGGCTACGCTTTAAATTTCGATTAAAAGGCTATAGCCTATGTAGGGATATGAGCTCAAATAACCAGCATACCTGAATGAAAGGATCTATTAACTTCACCTCTGAGGACGCAATCAGGAAAGAAACAGTTTTAACAGTTTAAATGAAAACACTTCTCTGCACTGATTATTGTTACGTTATGTGCGTGTCCTCCATGTCAGCAGGGGGCAGCAGTGCGATTGAGTATAACGGATGTGGATGTGTCATTCCAAACTCACATCACAACAACACACTGACACCTCAGCTGGATTTTCTGACCCACTCGGGTCCCAAAAACACGGCCAACACCCTCTCAAACTTCACTGACAGACTCATAAACACACTAAGAAGCTGTAACGTTACGTGTATCGGACGGTGGGTTTATGTCGTAGAATCCGCAGGTTTTGGGTCCGGTTCGTTCCGCCCGAATCATGTCCTGCTGTCTGCTGGAGTTCGGCCGTGTCCAGGAGCTCAGACAGGTGCGAGAGTTTCTGTTCCCTAAGAACAACAAAGCCGGCCTGGAGGGAGAGAAAACACAAGCAGGTACTGCTGGGGTCAGTCGGTATATGCATGTAAAGTCCAGTTTAATGATGGTTCTCCTGCACTGCGGGTTTTCAGTGATTTATGGGTGTCAGTGCGGGTGTGTTGGATGGTTGGTAAAGTTGAAAAGTGGATGTTGGGAGGTAAATTCAAAACAACACACTCATGACAGGCTGTGCGTTTTGGGGTACGTTTCGCATGTATTATGGGAATCACAATGTCCCCACAACAATTAAAAACAGCATAATTTAACATGTTAAATAATCATGTCTTAAGTAAAAAATATATAAATGCAGGAATACTTCTGTAAGAGTTAGGTTTACAGTTAGGGGGATATAAAATACTTGTTTTATATCAAATGATAAAATCAATGATCTAATGAGAGGTCAAAAAGATAGTGTGTAAAAAGTGAATTGTTTGACTGTGATGCAGAATAACTTATTCACTCCATGCAGAGAGAGAGAGAGAGAGAGAGAGAGAGAAGGGAAGGGAATGTGTGCACTTGGTGAATGAGTCATCCTGCAGAAAGATCCTGAAGCACATGACTCCGTTAGTGACAGTGAATGAACGAAAGATCAATGAAGAGAAAGACTGGAGAAAAGGGAAGGGACCTTGCATTCAAGATTATGTCATGCGATTTGCAACAAAACACTTGACTATAGTGACGTGAGGGAGAAATGAGTCGGCCGAGATAGAGATAGAGAGAAAAATGATAAGATTGTAAATAAGCTTTTATAGAGGTCCGTGGACCAGAATGAGCTGACTGTTATAGTGAATAGATTCATCCATGTTGAACACATTGTTTACATCATTTTCTCTCTCTCTAGAGAATGATTTAACGTGGGATGACTCAGACTGGGGCTCCTGGGAAAATCCTGACGGGAAAGAGGATGGAGCTCAGGTTTGTATGAAAGGATTGGTAGTCTTAAAATGGAAAATTATGTCATTATTTACTCAACAAAATGCCATTCCAAACCTGTGTGTTCTTCTCCTAGGCTGAGGAGGAGGAGCAGCAGCAAAGCGCCCCCTGGCTGCAGGACTGTGTGCTGTCTCTCTCGCCCTGCTCAGATCTACTGGTCATTGCTCGAGAACATAAGGCCACATTTCTCTCTGGTACACACACATACGCACAATACTGATTAATATATTCTTTATTGCTGATTGGTTCTTGATTGGTATAAACTCATATGTGAATTGATTGATTGGCAGCTAAGTGGCGGACAGCTGAAAGTGGGCAGGAGGAAATGGCCCTCACTGTGACCTGGAGCGGAACGCTGACAGTTGAAGAGGGGTGAGAGACAGAATAGGAGAGGGGAGGGTCAGGATTGGAAGGGTTTTGGGAAATAACATAAAGGGATTTAATCCGCAAAAGAAGAAAGGATGAGTACAAGACACAAATAAAAAATAGACAAATAGAAAACTAAGAGGCAGAAGAACAAAAAGAAATAAAGGTTCTTATTTGTGCTCATTGGTTCTCAATTGTCTTTTCTTTTCACAGAGAGTGTATCAGTAGTGTTATCTGTATTCCGTTGGCCAGCCAGAAGAGGTAACACACACACACACACACACACACACACACACCTGTATAAACAGATCTACTCTTTCACATGCACTACCGTTCAAGTTTTGGGGTCAGATACTTTTTTTCTGGCAAGGACACATGAAACAGATCAAAAGGGGCAGTAAAGACTTTTCAAATAAAATTTTGAAAATTTCCACAAAATATTAAGCAGCATAACTGTTTTCAGCATTGATAATAATAAGATTAACAAATGTTTATTGAGCTCCAAATCAGCATATTAGAATGGTTTCTGAAGGATCATGTGACACTGAAGACTGGAGTAACGATGCACATAATTCAGCTTTGCCATCAGAGGAATAAATTATATATTAAAATGCAAAACAGTTGTTTTAAGTTGTAATAATATTTTAGAATATTACTATTTTTTACTGTATTTTGTATCAAATAAAGACATCCTTGGTTAACATTAGAGACTTTCAACAAATCTTACCATTCGCAAACTTTTGAACGTTAGTGTGTGTGTTCATTATCTGTTTATGTGTTTAGAAGTTCTACCGGCCGACCCGATTGGACCTGCATTGTGGTTGGATTCAGCTCAGGTTATGTCCGTTTCTACACAGAGGTACTGTGATGTTTTCTGACCTATACACTCACCAGCTGAATCTGACTCTTTAATGCATTAATAATAAACAGTAATATGTCATATTTTATCAAAACCAGACCACTATCAGCAGAGCATACAATCCACTGGTCTTATCTTTCATTTGTGTGTGTGTGTGTGTGTGTGTGTGTGTGTGTGTGTGTATAGAGTGGTGTTCTTCTATTGGCCCAGTTGTTGCATGAAGATCCTGTGCTGCGACTCAAATGTCGCACCTATGAGATTCCACGTCACCCTGGAGTAACGGAACAGGTACCAGTAACTCTTACACTGACTGATGTGTTCATTTCTGCACAAAGCACTTGTTAAGCAGTTGAAATGTCTGTCTCTCTATCAGCATGAGGAGCTCAGTATTTTGTACCCAGCATCCCTGGTCACCATCGATGGCTTTAGTCTCTTCCAGTCTTTACGTGCCTGTCGAAACCAGGTTGCCAGAGGTGAGAGAGAGAGAGAGAGAGAGAGAGTGCAGATGTATTAATGTGTATCAGGCTTTGACTACATTATAGTGTGGCCAGTAGTGCCTTACATATTTTTATTTTGTCTTTCATGTTATTTGTTTTCATCCCTTTTATTCCCTGTATCTGTCCCTTTGCCTTTTAGCGGCAGCAGCAGGAAGTGATGTCATCCAGCCTCCACCGCTGGCCTATAAGAAGTGGGGTCTGCAAGATATGGACACAATTACAGACCATTCCAGCATTGGTAAGAGAGATTTATTTTATTTCATTTCTCTAACAGTTTCTTTTGTTATCCTTTTTGTATAGATAGCCACAGCACAGTAGAAAAACTGTTAATATAGACTATCATTCAAAACTTTGGGGTTGGTATCAGTAATGTTGTAAAATTATTAGAATTTAAAATAACTGTTTATTATTTGGAAATATATTTTTAAATGTAATTTATTCCTTTGATGGCAAAGCTGAATTTTCAGCAGCCATTTCTCCAGTCTTCAGTATCACATGATCCTTCAGAAATCATGCTAATATACTGATTTGATGCTCAAGAAACATTTAGTCTTATTATCAATGTTGAAAACAGTTGTGCTGCTTAATATTTTTGTGGAAATGTATTCATTTCTTTTAGGATTCTTTGCTGAGTAAAAGCTAAAAAAGAAAATGCATATATTTTAAATGTAAACTCTATTGTAACATTAGACATTCGGTCACTTTTGATCAATTTAATGCATCTTTGCTGAATAAAACGATTAATGTCTTTCAAAAAATTCTTACTGACCCCAAACTTTTGAAAGGTAGTGTAATGTAATGTCTGTCTCTTTCAGGTATTACTACTCTGAGTGTGTTCGACCAGATGAAAAATGCCTCTATTCTGGGAGGATATCATGCTTCGGTTAAAGGAAGCCCTCCTGCTATGAGTCAGTATATCACAGTGGGAGGAGGACCCTACACTGGTTTCTACTACGCTATAGAGGTACACACATCTAGGGCTGTTAAACGATGAATCACGATTAATCGCATCCAAAATAAATGTTTGTGTTTACATACACTACCAGTCAAAAGGTTGGAAACATTAAGATTTTTTTTATGTTTTTAAAGAAGTCTCTTCTGCTCACTAAGGCTCTAAGTTCAAAAGAACAGTATTTATCTGAAATGGAAAGCTTTTGTAACATACTACCGTTCAAAAGTTTTGGTCGTAAGAATTATTTAACTTATTTTTTTGTGGGAAAGAACTTAAAGAAATGAATACATTTATTCAGCAAGGATGCATTAAATTGATTAAGTGACAGTATAGACATTTATAATGTTGCAAAAGCTTTCTGTTTCATATACATACTGTTCTTTTGAATTTTCTATTTATTAAATAATCCTGAAAAAAATTGTACACAATGGCTTTCAACATTGATAATAATAATAAATGTTTCTTAAGCAGCAAATCGGCATATTTGAATAATTTCTGAAGGATCATGTGACTAACTCTAAAGACTGGAGTAATTATGCTGAAAATTCAACTTTGAATCACAGAAATAAATAGCATTTTAAAATATATTCAAATAGATTTTTTTTTTTAAATATTTCACAATAATACTGTTTTTGCTGTATTTTTGATCAAATGCTGCCTTGGTGAGCAGAAGAGACTTCTTTCAAAACTATTAAAAAATCTTAATGATTCCAAACTTTTGACTGGTAGTATATATAGTATAATTATTATGTATATTTGAATACACACTCATACATGTACACTAACCTAAAGGATTATTAGGAGCACCTGTTCAATTTCTCATTAATACAATTATCTAATCAACCAATCACATGGCAGTTGCTTCAATGCATTTAGGGGTGTGGTCCTGGTCAAGACAATCTCTTGAACTCCAAACTGAATGTCAGAATGGGAAAGAAAGGTGATTTAAGCAATTTTGAGCGTGGCATGGTTGTTGGTGCCAGACGGGCCGGTCTGAGTATTTCACAATCTGCTCAGTTACTGGGATTTTCACGCACAACCATTTCTAGGGTTTACAAAGAATGGTGTGAAAAGGGAAAAACATCCAGTATGCTGCAGTCCTGTGGGCGAAAATGCCTTGTTGATGCTAGAGGTCAGAGGAGAATGGGCCGACTGATTCAAGCTGATAGAAGAGCAACTTTGACTGAAATAACCACTCGTTACAACCGAAGTATGCAGCAAAGCATTTGTGAAGCCACAACACGCACAACCTTGAGGCGGATGGGCTACAACAGCAGAAGACCCCACCGGGTACCACTCATCTCCACTACAAATAGGAAAAAGAGGCTAGAATTTGCACAAACTCACCAAAATTGGACAGTTGAAGACTGGAAAAATGTTGCCTGGTCTGATGAGTCTCGATTTCTGTTGAGACATTCAGATGGTAGAGTCACAATTTGGCGTAAACAGAATGAGAACATGGATCCATCATGCCTTGTTACCACTGTGCAGGCTGGTGGTGGTGGTGTAATGGTATGGGGGATGTTTTTTGGCACACTTTAGGCCCCTTAGTGCCAATTGGGCATCGTTTAAATGCCACGGCCTACCTGAGCATTGTTTCTGACAATGTCCATCCCTCTATGACCACCATATACCCATCCTCTAATGGCTACTTCCAGCAGGATAATGCACCATGTCACAAAGCTCGAATCATTTCAAATTGGTTTCTTGAACATGACAATGAGTTCACTGTACTAAAATGGCCCCCACAGTCACCAGATCTCAACCCAATAGAGCATCTCTGGGATGTGGTGGAACGGGAGCTTCGTGCCCTGGATGTGCATCCCACAAATCTCCATCAACTGCAAGATGCTATCCTATCAATATGGGCCAACATTTCTAAAGAATGCTTTCAGCACCTTGTTGAATCAATGCCACGTAGAATTAAGGCAGTTCTGAAGGCGAAAGGGGGTCAAACATAGTAATAGTATGGTGTTCCTAATAATCCTTTAGGTGAGTGTATATATTTAAGAAATAGTTGCATGTATATACTGTATATATTTATATCATTTATAATGTGTGTGTGTATTTATATATACATAATTTTTATACACAACACACACACACACACACACACACACACACACACACACACACACACACACACACACACACACACACACACACACACACACACACACACAGACACACACCTTTTCCTTGGCCTATTGTTGGTGCTTGTGGCTTATTTGTAGTTGTTCTTGTTTATTATGGCTATTTATCCTCTCTTATATATCAGGGCAGTTCTCAGCCTCTTCTCTCCCATGTGGCTCTGGCTGTGGCCAGCAAACTCACATCAGCTCTGTTCAGTGCTGCCAGGTCTGTGTGTCTGGGTTATTTTAACTCTCGGCTCTCATTAGCACTGGCCTGTCATGTATGCTCATTCTTGGTCTCTGTCTCTCTCTTTTTTTTTCCTCCATAGTGGTTGGTTGGGATGGAAGAGTAAGAATGAAGAGGAGTCAGTGCAGAAACAGAAGCCAAAGGTGGAGCCAGCCACAGCCCTTCCTGTTAGGTAAGTTCAAGAATAATGAATGCAAGTGTAATAATAAAACGATACACGATTTTATCTACCAGCTAAAACTGACAGTAGTTATCCTTTGGAAGTGCTTTGCGAGATTAAATGTGAAGTTGAGGAGCAAAAGTGAAATTCTGATTTTAGGCCCCTCCATCTGTTTTTAATTTAGGTTCTCTTTCTGCCAATTTTCTACCACATGTTAAGAAATCTTGGGGTCACATTTGATTTGTCACAAAATTTTGAGAAACAAATCAGTACAGTGGTAAAGGGCAGTTTCCTTCATCTGAGATTGTGAAATTCAAACCTGTCCACAAAAGATTTGGAAACTGTAATCCTCGCTCTCACGTCTGGACTACTGTAATTCCATATACTGTGGCCTGCCTCAAACTGCGGTCTCTGGCCTCCAAAATGCTGCATCAAGACATCTTACCGGCACAAAAAAATGAGGGATCTGCAACTCTGTTGCTTTTAAATGTGCTATAGAAATACACTTTGATTTGATTTGACTTGACTTAACTTACCAAACACTGATACACACTATATTTAACTAATTTAATTGTTAATTGTGCAATTTAATTGTTCTGCTTTCATCAGGTTCGGTCTTCCAGATTCTCGTCGACATGGCGAGTCTATCTGTCTCTCTCCATGTAACACTATGGCTGGAGTCACAGATGACTTTGGCAGAGTCACGTTGCTGGACGTGGCACGAGGCATCGCTATTAGGATGTGGAAGGGTGAGCAGATTAGTGCAACTAATTTAGTCTGATTTGCGAACAAGCATCTTATGAGCATGTTCCTTCCTATTAAATTGTAGTAGAATCTTGTGATAAACAAGATTTGAATCAGTGTGACGAATGCTTTAGTGCTTGTCCATATGACAATGTGTTGTTAAAAGTTAATTTTTGTAATAAATTATATTTTGGTTTTAAAAACTAAAAGCAGTCAACTGTGAATTTAATCTTTAAAACATAAAATATTTTTTTATATTTGTTTTTAAATATAATTTAGTATATACGATAATTATACAAATAAATTATATAAATAATTGGAATGATATTTATTTTAAACAGTATATAAACAATAATATTTTTTTCTTAATGTCTGTATTATGTGTGTAGGCTATCGTGACGCTCAGCTCGGTTGGGTGCAGGTGTCAGAGGCTCCTGGGGAGAGAGATATAGCCACATCTCCATCTATGCCCCGCCGGCACGCCCAGTTTTTGGTGATTTATGCCCCACGTAGGGGGATTTTAGAGGTGTGGGGAACGCAGCATGGACCACGAGTTGGGGCTTTTACTGTAGGCAAACATTGCAGGTACACACTCGCACACAAAAACTAAAAACACATTGCTACAATTCGAAAATGCATATTCATTCATGACTCTCTCTTTCAGGCTGCTGTACTCAGGTCACAGGTTAATGGGTGTGAATAGTGTAACCAGTCAGGGCTGGCAGATACACACACAGCAGGTGTGTCTATTTGATCCGGTTAATGGAGCCCTGAGAGCCATCACCATACCATTCCACCTGGCACTTAGGTACACATTCATACATAAATAATCATTAATATGCACACATGCACATTAATATAAAAAAATATATACAAAGAAACCCCACACATAATGCAGGTAAGCACAGATGTATCTATTCTGTTTGTTGGTCAGTGATAAGAAGAGTGAGCGTGCTAAAGACATGCACCTGCTGAGGAGACTCACCACTCTACTGAGGACCAGGGAGGTGGAGCCAGGTCAGACATGCCTCATTAATATTTATGAGAGACCATGCATAGAACACCTTCAAGCTGTCTTTTTTTAAGAACTACTACCTAGTGGTGGGCGATATGACCAAATTCTTATTTCACGATTTGAGAAATTGTATTTCACGGTAACAATATTTATCATGATATAGTTATTTTGTGTTATTTTATCTAATTTCTGTTATTAAAAAGAAGCAAATTGCAAACAATAGGACAAATACAATGTAACAAAAATATGAATTAATCAGATACAATAGGTACAATAGGTACAATATTTTAAAAATAAAATATTGCATAATCTTCACTGTATGAATTAAACCAATTTATTTTTCAATAGTCAAGAGCAGCAAGTTATTTTCTCTTTTGTTTGATTCACATTAATGACACAGCAGCAGGTAGGTAGGTATATTAGGCTGCTGTCACTTTAAGACCAAACGCACGGATCCATTGTACTGATACACATTCGCAATCACATGCTGAGAGATGCACTTTTTGACATCAAGCTCATCCCAAATTCGTGATCGCCTTCTGAGAGAGGCAGCTTTCTGTGTGCGCACTATGTTGGCACTAGCACCACACCGTGTTCCTTCTCAGGATATTGCGCTTATAACTGTTTAACATCAAGCATGTCTTGCTTTTTATGTTCTTATTTATGCATTTCATCACTCTGAAGTGTCAGTAGTGCTGTTATGCGTGTATGTTCGCGATATACTTAATATAGCAAAATCTCTAATTTTATACTGTGATAACGATATCGTTATACCGCCCAGCCCTACTACTACCCAATGTTGTGTTTTGGTTCTATTGCACTGATGTGTTTGAGTTGACCTTTGACTGACAGCTCTGCTTGAGAGTGAAGCACAAAGTGTGTTACTGGACATTAAACATCCAGCTATTAAGAAGCAGGTTAGTAAAATACACACACACCAACATATTAAGTCATATATGTTAATAAATTCTTTAATAAAATATCTGATTGATTGACAGGCCCTGGAGTCACTGCTGTCCAATAAGAATGCACCAGTGTCCTGTTTGACCCATGTTACTCGTGCATTATTAGCTAGCCTGAAAGAACAAGGTATCTCCCTCAATCCTCACTGGGCATTGTGTATTTTTCATATTTAAACTGAAATGTTTTTCATGTGTCTGCGTATTAGATCCTGAAGCAGTGGATGAGTCGTTGCTGCAGTTTTGTTCATCCCAGCTCATTCTTCTCCAGCTCTATACAGACGTTCAATTACTGCACACACCAGATACATCACCCACAGAGCCAGAACGTGTGAGTAACACATGCACACAGACACTATCCAGTTAACCAAAACGAATGTACTAAGATTTGAACTAAAGTCTTCTACTCTCTGAACAGCTGTCATTTTCTGTCATTGAGGAGGATCTTGCTCGTGTTGGCTCAATCCTGCAACGATACACTGAGATGAACTCTCGACCCTGCGTCTCATTTGCTCAAGACTCTAGTGGGCCGCTGCCAGTCCGAACATTTCTGTCTCAGTTGGAATGGGTGAACGGAGAGCTCAGAGTGATTAAAAAACCTGAAACCGACTGGACCCAACTAGGTAAAACTGCTCTCTGCTATGTGTTTATTTTTTATGCATTATTTTAATGTTTATAAGACCCGCTATAGTGAAAATCAAGTTTTTATTGTTGTTTATATGTCTATGTGGTGTTTTTAATATGCTTTTGGTCAAACCATGTGCAAATCCATCAGTCAGCACCATTGCTTAGTATTTCCAGAAAACTTAAAACTTGCAGTGTACCAAGGACAGTCTCAAAAATGTCCTACTGTCATAAACATTTATCATTGTGAGTGCATGGCTTTTCTCCACTGACTTTCTATGATGTCCAAATCATCTAAGGATATTGATTTTTAGAAGGCAGCTGTCTGACTCCGAGATGGCGAATAGGAACATGGTTTGTGTAACCTTAGCAACTCATTATTAGCTGTTTGATAACATAGTTAAGCCAAAGGCTAATCATATAATTTACCATCATGTGTCTGACATTGTAGAGACATTGTAGCATTGTAGCAATAGATAAAATAATGCATAACTATTCTGATACATCGACTTGTGAACGCCCCTGTATAATTCACTCTTCCTTTTCTTCTGCGTTAAATCAATATTTCCACTTTCCATTGTGTAGTGTTTTCTACAATTGACAGAGTGGATCAGGTACTCTGAGCTGGTGTGATTGAGTGGAGGAGATTACTTATTTGCATATTCATGGTTCTGCGCATATTATGAAGTAAGGGTGTATCCAAGCTATTTTTGGCATAAGTAAATCACCAAAAAAGCAAAAACTACCAAAATATGTCATTTTGATTATCAAAGATGAGTTTTATGTGATACAATTATGGACTGCAGGGGGACTTAAAGTGTCATAAATGTTTATTGTTTTACATTTTATGTATTATTTATAGATACACGTTTATATTTAATCATTTAGCAGACGCTTTTATCCAAAGCGACTTACAAATAGGGCAACAATATGCAAGTGCTGTGACCAGTCCAGTTAGTCTAGTATGTATATTATCTTTAATAGATATAAAGTAATAAGTGTTAGTATTAATGGGACAAGTGTTGTCGAAAAAGATGCGTCCTCAGTAGTTACTTGAAAATGGCTAAGCAGTTCGGGTTGAGATAGGCAGGTCATTCCACCAGCATTGAAAATTCAAGGTAAAGGTCAGTGAAAGTGATTTTGTACCTCTTTGGAATGGCACCACGAGGCATTGTTTACTTGCAGAACACAAGCTTCTGGAGGGCACATAAGTCTGAAGTAGGGAGTTTAGGTATAGGGAAGCAGAGCTAGTGGTTGTTCTGTAGGCAAACATCAGTACCTTGAATTTGATGCAAGCTGCAACCAGAGCAATTTTATAAGAGGTGTAATGTGCGGGATACACAACGTATAGGTACCATATCAGTTATATGGGCTGATATTAGAGATTTTTCATATATTGGTTGATAATGGAAATTTAATAGTGCATGCTTATTTACCCTAATATTCACTTAAAATTAATCTTTAAAAACACCAGTGAACACAATAATTACCAAATGTTAAGCAAAATTAAGCAAATCTCAAAATGAATATCAATTTTTGTACTGTCTAAATGTACTTTTAGCATTTTAAAATTGTATAAAATATAAAAAAATGGTAATTTAAAGGTTATCAGCCATAACATGAAAATAATGATCTGTATCTGAATTTTAATATTGGGGCGTCATTATATAAGCAGGTAATTGATGTGTGATTTTGTGCTTTCAGGTAGTTTCCTGTTCTGGGGTTGTCTGTCTGGACAGAGTCCTTTACAAAGAGTGTGTCTGACTCTGCAGGAAAGTGGCATCAGCCCTCAGCAGCTATTGGTAAGATGAAGTGATGTGTAAAAAAAACAAAAAACACTGATGGTTGGAATGATTACAAAAGAATGTGAATGCTGAAATTTTTGCTTTTTATGAAACTCCTTTTGATTTCACACTGTTTCTTCCTCTCTCTCTGGCAGTCTTTGCTCTTGTCAGTTTGGCTGAACAAAGAGAAAGAAGTACTGAAGTTCCCAGATGCCGTCTCACACCTGCACACTTTGTTGTCTACCCTCAGCTCCATGAAAGGTCTTTAACATCATCTGTAGGAGAGAGTGACCTTGTGTCCTCTATATTTTATCATGTTTATTAATTTTTCAATTGTTTGCATATCAGGAGCAGTAGATGAGTCATGGGACGGCCAGTGTGTCTCTCCTTGGTGGCAGCAGGTCCGCACAGCATGTGTTCAGTCTGAAAGCGCGGCCTCCGCACTACTGGCTGCTTTAGTCGCTCATCGTGTAGCCAAGAATGCCATCACCAGGCTGGCAGAGAGCAAGGTGTCTGTGTGTGTGTGTGAGTGTGTTTTTTTTCTGTAGAATTGGTGCAGAGTTTAACTCTCTCTCTCTCACTCTCTCTGCAGTGTCAGGAGGGGTGGGAGTGTGTTTCTCTGGAGTTGGAGCAGTGGGTGGTGTGTATAAAGCAGTTGGAGGATGTTCTTGCTCTGCAGACGCTGCTCTGCCTGCCATCTCCTCAGGGCTCTACCGGGGGCACCGTTACACGCTGCTCAGTCAAAACACTATTAGAGAGTGGCAGAGGTACATAAAACACACATACATTTTTTTGTAAGTAATTAATACTTTTATTCAGCAAGGATGCCTTAAATTGATCAAAAGTGACAGTAAAGATATTTAGAATGTTACAAAAGATTTCTATTATATAAAAATACTGTTCTTTTGAACTTTGTTTATCGAAGAATCATGAAAAAAAATCATGTTTCCACAAAAATGTTAAGCAGCACTTTGTTTTCAATATGAAAATATTTCAATATGACCCTGGAGTAATGGTTGCTGGCATATTATGCTTTGCCATCACATAAATACATTACAGTTTAAGATTTAATAAAATAGAATATAGTTATTTTAAATTGTAATTATTAAAGGTGTCATGAACTGGCTTTTTTATTTTTTTATACTGTTGTCTGAGGTCAACTTATGACGTTTGTGTGGTTTTTACATTAAAAAACATCATAATGAAACGTAATAGGCTATTTTCTGCCTTGCTCGCTCGCGCGGACACACTCACTCACTCGCGCGGACACACTCACTCACTCGCGCGGACACACTCGCTCACTCACTCACTTGTGCGGACACACACACACACACACACACACACACTCACTCACTCACTTGTGCGGACACACACACACACACTCACTCACTTGTGCGGACTCACTCACTAGCGCGGGCGGACACATACTCACTCGCGTCGCGCGGACACATACTCACTCGCGTCGCGCGGACACACACACTCGAATGGATGCGGAGACACACACACACTCGCGCCTGGCCCATAACGTTACAAGTCCGATCACTGTCAAGTCCCGTAATCAATAGATTTCAAACGATCTGCAATGTTATACAAAACTAACACATATAAAAAACATGTTTTAGCCTACTCACATAAGTGTGTGTTCAGAAGGCAGCTTATGCAGGGACGGTCCTTAGCTCACAAGTCGGTGGGCGGGGCTACAGAAGCATATTTATCTCTAGGTCCTATTACGAAAGAGATTGCAAAGAGAGCTCTCGTTTTCTGGGCCTGGTGTCATAAAAGCTTTTCTTTGAAACTTACAGGATATTCTTATTACCATGACCTTTTATATATCAAAAGCTCAAGGGAAAGTTGATTTCTCAGTTCATCACCCCTTTAAAAAATAATAATAAAAAAATAATATATATATATATATATATATATATATATATATATATATATATATATATATATATATATATATATATATATATATATATATATATATATTACTGTTTTTCGTCAAATAAATATATTACTGTTTTTCGTCAAATGAATGCAACTTTTGAAGCTAGTAAATATTGAAGCTGTCAGTAAAACTAAGATTCAAATCTATGCTTTCATACCAGGTAAAATGCAAATGAGCGATCATAGTGTTTCCATATTTTCGTTTTTTGTCTTTTAGGTGGTGTAGCAGACTGCGTTTCAAAATTGATCTTCAGACAGGGTGTGTCTCCAGATATCTTGAGGAAGATTCTTCAACGGAGGGGAGAGAATGAGCTCAACGAACAGCCCTTTCAGCAAGGCAGGGAGGAGAAACTGGAGGGTAATTGTGGAGATTCTTGATCATGTGACTTGAATCATTTAAAATTCTTCCATGGTGGTTTCTATTTATAAGAGTTTCTTTAAGCCATGTGTGTGTGTTCTGTGTTTGACTAAAGCGTGTGTGTGTTGTCTCAGAGCTGCTGGAGTGTGTATGTCAGCGGTTTCCAAACTCTTTGTCTCCTGATGTGCTGTTTGCTCACTGTAGCTGGGAAAATGTGGTCCAGTGGAACAAAGACCCAGAGGTAAAGACTTTAATCAGTCTCAAAGCTTTCTTATAATAGGGAGCCAATAACCAGGACTTATTTACATCTTAAAAATAAATACTGTAACCAAATTACTTTTGTTTTTGTTAATGTACAGTAATTTAGCAAAATAATTGGAAATAATTGTACTTGCTTGTTAGTGGAGCAGTAAAGTAACTGTAATTTCTTGTGATTCACTGTTCAGTAATACTGGATAAACATTAGCCAATCACAGGGGACACTTCATCTCTCTCTTTCTGTTCAGGTGGGACAGTACTTAGAGTGGTCAGTGGAGTTTTTGAAGATGATCTCCAGTCCTCACATTCAGTTGGGTAAGTGTAACTTGACATATATTGACTAAATGAAAGCTGCTTCTTTACAACAGAAGGATTTCCATATGAAAACTCTCTCTCCCTGAATTATGCTCTTCCCTCAGGTGTCTCTGTTATGATGTGGCAGACCTTTATAGTCAAGCGGTTTTCAGCTGCTGCCTTCCTAATGGAAAAGGTTTGTGCGTCTGTGTACTCTGGTTCTTTGTGTGCTGTGATTTAAGATTAAATAATTGACGGTGCATGTGTTGATTTAGGTGGGAAAGGCACCTAAAGACCGGCTGTGCAGACGGGTAAGAGAAGACAAAGAATGAATTCAGTTTAGATCTGTTTCATTTGAATTAACGTGTGCGTGTGTGTGTGTTCAGGATGTCGGAATGGGAGACGCAGCCGTGAGGAGTTTCCTGGGCTCCTGCGTGCAGTTATTGCAGGCTCTGATGGAGGTCTCATCTTCCTCTTTTTTCCCTTCCTTTCCTTTTTTCTCCAGAGTAAGAACTGATCAAACAGTGGATGCATGGATGGAAGCATGCCTTAAGTTATATTGGCTTTTTCACTAATGATTGGCAAATTATGGGTTGAAATAAAAACGTGAAATATATTCTAAACTTCTTTTCTCTCTCAGGCAGATTCAGGGGTGGAGGAAGTGTCTGCTCCAGATGTGTCTGTGGAGGAAGTGTGGGGCGGTGCTGAGGGTCCCGTGTCTATTGTGGAGTTAGCTTTGGATCAGAGATCCGTACACTATCCCCTCATTCAGCATCACTGTGTGTTAGCATCACTGCTGCACGCCGCCATGACCTTCTCCCTGCGTCTCAAACCACTCAGTCTGTTTGACAGCAAGGTAAAAACATAAGACAACAAAAACATTTATTGCATTTACTGCACGATTATTTGAAATTAAACCATGCGCGACTTGGCAAAGGCTGTGATTTATTTTTTTTGCGTAGCTTGTGATCTGTAAATGCTGCTCCATCTGAAAGCCAGAGGGCGCTCTCACGCAGAAACTCCAAATATGCCCCACTGAAGTACAATAACGCAAATCATTCCAAGAAATCCCTATGTAATCCAGTACCTGGTTTGCAGACCCGTTTGCAGTTTGGTGTTGGGGGAATTTCTCACCTTCATAATGGGCTTCATACTATAACTGTAGCTGAATAAACAGATTGAAACGCTTTAATTGATTGAACATGACTAATAAACACTCGACTATGACAATATGTTTTATCTGAGTTCTTCAGTCCTTCCCGGGTAGCAGCATTTATTACTGATCACAGAGCCGTGTTTCACTGACAAGCTGCTCATAATTTATTTCGATTTTTTTTTCATATTTGCACTAAGCCAAATCATTTTAAGCATGATTTTCTAGTTAATTGCGATTCATTTAACTTATACATGCATCACGGTGTTTAGCCATGGCGTGGAGAAAGATGCGAGCGAAGCCATTCATTCCGTTGTGGCACCGCTGCCGAATATCCAGAAGTTAAAGCTGGAGCGAGAACAATCTTTGTTGAGTTTTGTTGGTTTTGCCATGATGTTGTGTTGTTGTTAATTCATGTTGTTTTTTTCTGTCATCTACAGGGAAAGAATGCATTTTTTAGAGATTTGGTGTCCATTCAATTGCTGCCCAGTGGAGATATAGACCCCAACCTGGTGGCTGTGAGACAAGAAGTGAGTAACATCTGCTCTCATCAAAAACGCCTCCAACCAAAATAAGTATTAAAAGTTTTGGTACCACTTTATTTTAGGTGGCCTTAACTACTATGTACTAACATTTTAATTAAGCATTTGACACGATGCACTTATTGTGTACATACATGTTTTTACATTGTACTTATATTTAAAAAATTACCTGCATGTAATTACATCTGTAATTAATTTCTGTAGTTACATTTATAAGTACTTCCCTTAAACCTAACCCTACTTAAACTTACCCATACCACCACACCTGTCACTAACTTTACCCATATCCCACCTCGACATCAGCAAGGGTTTTGCAATACAATATGAACACAATAAGGACATTGTATTTATTTTTTGTTGTACGTACATAGTAGTTAAGGCCACCTAACGTGGGACCAAAGTTTTCTTTTATAGTCTGTCTAACATGCATCTTGTACAGTGACAGTGAAATGTTGACCACATATTAACAAAAATATTCTCGGATAACAGGTCGTAAGATAGCTCACCACTGAAACCAAAGTTGATGTACTTAAATGGTTAATTCACCCCAAAATGAAAATTCTGTCATTAATTACTCACCCTCATGGCGTTCCAAACCCGTAAGACCTTCGTTCATCTTCAGAACACAAATGAAGATATTTTTGATGAAATCCGAGAAGTTTTGGAACCACACAGAAATGTCATTGCAACTTTCAAGGCCCAGAGAGGTAGTAAAGACATCGTTAAAATAGTCCATGTGACTACAGTGATTCAACCTTAATGTTATGAAGTAGGGATGCACCGATACCACTTTTTTTCAGACCAAGTACAAGTACTTACATTTGGGTACTTGCCGATACCGAGTACTGTTACGAGTACTTAATAATACATTACAGTTCTTCTAACAATGTTTTATTTTCATCAGATGTTTTTCACTTTCTGACTGTAACAAAGTAAATACACACATTGATGCTGTTGCTGACATTTTAATATTCAACTTGGTGTTTTCCTAAACAAATATGGCACTGCTGTAACATTCAGTGGATTCCAGTACCACACAACATAGTAGCAGAACCACTGAATTAAATTATTATACGTTATCATAGCCATACAGCCCTTTTCGGAAAAGTGAGAGGCTGGTTCTTTTTGATGAAAAGAAGCTTCTTTGCATTATCAGCTATGAGCCGGTTTCTGTTTTCATCTACAATGTATGTCACTGAGCTAACTTAGGGATGTGCGAGACTAGTCGATTAAACGTTAGTGCTGCTGCAAGACGACTTGGAAAATACTAGTCGTTTACATTTTTTGTGCACATTTAAGGTTTTGCTTTAAATATATATATATATATATATATATATATATATATATATATATATATATATATATATATATTTACAAAGGCTATGTTTAAATTACTTTCGTGTAAATGTTATTTCTTGAAATTAATATATTATTTTGAAAAGTGTATATTTGCAGCAAAACAAAATCATTTAACTTTACCTCAGGTTTTGCATGCGTTGGTTTTCTATGGCGCTCGCGGAGGCTTCAGATAAATCTCCACTCGGGTGAAGGAGGATTTTGAAAGCTTATTAAAAACTTTTCCATTTTCTTCCATGTCATGTCAAACTAGTATAACAATTAAGCTTGCTTAGGCTTGTTATACTACCGGGGTTAGGCTAGTCATTGTGCACAACCCTACTAAACAGCCCTTTACTTTCAGCACTCACTACCGAGCGGTATCTGCCTCATAAACGGTTACGCTGGGTTTATACTCGCCGCGTCCGCACTAGAGTTCGGATGCGCGCGGCAAAAATGAAGCCATATTATGGCTGTCGTGCGCTTTGAGAGCGCGAGACCCCTTTGCACTTGGCGTGGCGGTGTGCGGGTGTGCACGCCGAATTATGTAACTTTCCGCGCGGCTCCGCATCCGAAGATGCGTTGCCATAAATTGGTATCGGGTGCGGTTGTATCGGGGTAGTTTTACGAGTACTTCACAACAGTATCGGACCGACACCCGAGTACTGGTATCGGTGCATCCCTATTATGAAGCGACGAGAATACTTGTGTGCAAAAACAAAACAAAAATAACGTCTTTATTCAACAATCTCCTCTCTTCAACATCATTCTCCTATGCTATTCACAGAGTGTAAACAGTGCAGCGCTTCCAAGTTCTACGTCAGAATAACGTTATAGAATACGTTAAGAAACTCGTATTTTCCTACTAGGAAACTCCATTTTTCAGCACTCCTTGTTTCCTAGTAGGAAATATGATTTGAGAGGGAGTTCATGTCCAATTTCATGAGTAAAGGCAAAAAATGACAATTTCCTACTAGGAAGTAGATCAGATTTCCTAGTAGGAAATACGAGCTTCCTAGTAGGTATTTTCCTACTTTACTGTTTTCATGTTCCTACTAGGAAACTTGAGTCTCCTGGTAGGAAATATGATCTGAGAGTGAGTTAATGTCAATTTTATGAATAAAGGCAATAAATTACAATAATTTGCTACTATGAAAACTCGTATTTTCCTACCAGGAATTTTCTTAGTAGGAAAATACGAGTTTCCTAGTGGGAAAATATGTGCTTCCTAGAATGAAATTATTGTAATTTATTGCCTTTACTCGTGAAATTGGGCTTGAACTCGCTCTCTAATAATATTTCTTAATAGGAAACTCAGATTTCCTAGTAGGAAAAATTCATAATTTCCTACTAGGAAACTCAATGTTTCAGCACTCCCTGCTTCCTAGTAGGAAATATGATTTGAGAGGGAGTTCATGTTCAATTTCATGAGTAAAGGCAATAAATGACAATTTCCTACTAGGAAGTAGATCAGATTTCCTAGTAGGAAAATACAAGCTTCCTAGTTTTCATGTTCCTACTAGGAAACTTGAGTCTCCTGGTTGGAAATATGATCTGAGAGGGAGTTAATGTAAATTTAATGAGTAAAGGCAATACATTACAATAATTTGCTACTATGAAAACTCGTATTATCCTACCAGGAATTTTCTTAGTGGGAAAATACGAGTTTCCTAGTGGAAAAATACGTGCTTCCTAGAATGAAATTATTGTAATTTAATGCCTTTACTTGTGAAATTGGGCATGAACTCGCTCTCTAATCATATTTCCTACTGGGAAACTCAGATTTCCTAGTAGGAAAATTCAAGTTTCCTAGTAAGAAGTTATTGTAATTTATTGGCTTTACTCATGAAATTGAACATAAGCTCCCTCTCAAATCGTTTTTCCCAGTTAATAGTAGGAAAACCACACATAGGCAGAATGTCATTGCAATTTTCAAGGCCCGGAAAGGTAGTAAAGACATTGTTAAAATAGTCCATGTGACTACAGTGATTCAACCTTAATGTTATGAAGCGACGAGAATACTTGTATGCAAAAACAAAACAAAAATAACGTCTTTATTCAACAATCTCTTCCCAACGTCGTTCTCCTACGCTATTCACAGAGTGTAAACAGTTCTGCGTCAAAATGCTTCCATTTACATTTACATTTAGTCATTTAGCAGACGCTTTTATCCAAAGCGACTTACAAATGAGAGCAATAGAAGCAACTAGAACAGTCAAAGGCTACAGTATGCAAGTGCTGTAACAAGTCTCAGTTAATCTAACACAGAACACACAGGACAGAATTTTTTATATTTTTTATAAATAAATTAGACAGACAGAAAATGAATAGAATGTTAAGTGCTATTCTTGATTGGTCAGGTGCTGCTGGAAGAGATATGTCTTTAGTTGTTTTTTGAAAATGGCTACAGACTCGGCTGCTCGAATTGAGATAGGCAGGTCATTCCACCAGGTGGGGGCGGTCCAGGAAAAGGTCCGTGAGAGTGATTTCATGCCTCTTTGGGATGGCACCACAAGGCGTCGTTCACTGGCAGAGCGCAAGCTCCTGGAGGGTGTGTATGTCTGAACAAGCGAGTTTAGGTATCTTGGTGCAGAGCCAGTGGTTGCTTTGAAGGCGAGTACCAGTGTCTTGAATTTGATGCGAGCGGCTATTGGTAGCCAGTGCAGTCTGATGAAGAGAGGCGTGACGTGCGCTCTCTTCGGCTCATTAAAGATCACTCTCGCCGCTGCATTCTGGATCAGTTGCAGGGGTTTGATAGTGCATGCCGGAAGACCCGCTAGAAGAGCATTACAGTAGTCCAGTCTGGAGAGAACAAGAGCTTGGACCAGGAGTTGTGTGGTCTGCTCTGATAGGAAGAGTCTAATCTTCCTAATGTTGTATAATGCAAATCTGCAGGACCGAGTTGTTGCAGTAATGTGGTCAGTGAATTTTAGCAGATCATCGATCACAACTCCAAGATTCCTGGCTGTCTTGGACGGAGTTATGGTTGATGATCCGAGCTGAATGGAGAGATTGTGATGAAGTGCTGGGTTGGCTGAGACCACAAGCAGTTCTGTCTTTGCAAGGTTGAGTTGCAGGTGATGTTCCTTCATCCAGGCAGAAATGTCTGTTAGGCAGGCGGCGATACGAACACCAACCATGGGATCATCTGGTTGAAACGAGAAGTAGAGTTGAGTGTCGTCGGCATAGCAGTGATAGGAAATGCCATGTTTCTGAATGACCGATCCCTGAATGCTTCCAGGTTCTGCGTCAAAATGCTGACTCATAATTGGCCGACGCTGTGTCACGTGAGCATCACGACACATGCGTGTAATGCTGACACAGGAGCTAGCCAATAATGAGCCGGCATTCTGACACTTTTTATTACTGTGTGCAGTTTCTGATGAACGTGTTAACAGGCTGGGTGAAGGTTTTAGCTGAAGCTGAGGAGAACGGTGTGAAACACAGCGGTGCTGAAGACATGTGGCCGTCCGTGTGTATGGAGCTCTCGTCTCTACTGCAAGTCAATACTGACATACTATGCAGACACCTCGTTTGTGAGCTCTACAACCAGGGCCTGGACCTGAGGGCAGAGGAGGTAACACACACACAATTTTAAACCCCCAGAGCATACATACAGAAGGGAATTATTTATATATTAAAGATATATGCTAATTATCTTTCATGTGATTTTTTTTTTTTCTTCCCTAAATTGTATTTATTTATTAATTTGTCTTATGTTTTTTCTCCCTTTTTTATATATATTTCTCATTTTTCTTTCATTGTTTTTGTCTTGTTGCAATTTTTCTTTCTTTTGTCATTTATGTTTTCAATCATAATCTCTCAGGTGATGATGGAGGTGCAGGACAAGGATGTTTTGGGCTCTCAACTGCTGGTTTTGATTGGTCAGAGACTCTGTTTCTCCCTACTCCACTCCCAGTCACAGACCAAACCCCAGATGGAGTTGCTGGCCCGTCTGCCACCCACCCTCTGCACCTGGCTGAAGGCTATGGTAAGAATACACGGGCTGCACAGCTCGCCAATCTCTTACCATCTTATTCT
The DNA here is from genome assembly GCA_023566225.1 of Romanogobio albipinnatus. Classification (NCBI taxonomy): domain Eukaryota; kingdom Metazoa; phylum Chordata; class Actinopteri; order Cypriniformes; family Gobionidae; genus Romanogobio; species Romanogobio albipinnatus. The sequence continues at coordinate 31,828,661 of CM042249.1, forward strand.
CACCTGTATTATGGTTTGTGTGTGTTTTTAGGACCCCAGTGAGCTGCGCTGTCCTTCGGTACCTCTGTCTCAGAGCAGTCGACTAATCAACAAAGTCATCGAGATGCTCCCCGAAAACCACGCCCAATATAGCCTTGCCCTCCACCTGCTGGAGGCTGTGGACTCTTTACACGAAGAGCCCTGATATAGAGAAAGAGTCGAGTTTTTTTTTTTTAATATATATATATTCTAGACTCAAAAACCTTCCCAGAAGCTCCGAGACCTGAAAAACCATCCAGTCAGCACGCATCATAAATGCATCATCGTCATCAGTAATCTGCTTAATTTAGCAGGCTTTAATGTCTTTTCCAAACTGTCACTAAAATAACATATCAAGGACACTAGCACCTTTAGGGGATGTGCTATCCCACAATGCCTGTGCACATTGAACGTGGCACGAATAAAGGGCCTGTAGTCTCTAGTGTCTAGAGTGTTATTCGGATAAAAATGTTATTGATGTACAGTAGTCCTGTAATTAAACAAGAAGGGCATTCTTTACAAGGAAGCCTTAAAATATTGTGTTATAATCAGTGTAATCAAAACATTGCAGTATATTAACACCCATGAGGGGTATATTTTCTATTTCAAATTCTAGATGTTCTCGTTCATTTATTCTGCCAATTAAATGTGTCTGCAATTTCACTTCGATGCCGTTTATTAGTGAAAAAGCACTAAAATGTCATCTGTTTGTTTTAAATGTACAACTTTAGGTGTGGTTGCAAGGTGAGAAAAGAAAGACTTCTCTTCTGTTGTGCTGACCTTTTACGCAGTCCTGTACCAGCTGTGCCTGGCTGCTCATAAAACAACGTAAACCATAACACCAAAAATAAAGACGCTTTCTGAGAACTGTGGTGCAGCTCATTGTCTTGAAGGGAATATCCGTTAATCAGGATCTTGAGAGGGTGAGAGTTGATCTGGACTGTTGACAGTTACAGGATCAGAGAATGACACAATCACAACAACTTTCAGCCATTCTCTGGTTACAGTGTGCAAACTGTGCATGGCTCATTGTGTTTTTACACATGATGCATTTGCAGTGAGCAAATGATCCGTGGCTGTATATAGTAGTGTTGCGACGTTGTGCACAGAGGCTTTCAAGCTTCGAAACAGTGTTACAGAATCATTTAAGAAAACACCTTAATCTCTGATCCCCATGTAAAACATACCACAAAAGTCAGAAATTAAGAATCCCTTTATTACAGATGTTTAGTTTATAATAGTCAGACATTTATTTAGGACAAAGATGTGCAAAGGTTTATTATGGTCGCATGGAACAGAATCTCAACCTAAAGCTCTCTGCCTGTCAGCCAGTAAACCTGTGATCAGAAAAATAGAGGGTTCCTCTAAAATATAGTAAAAAGCAGTAGTTAGAGATGGTGACAGATGTTTTAGTTATCCTACAAATGCATTCGATGACAAGGGGAGTCACTATTTTGGGATGACAGACGGTTTCAGTAACTGCGACCGAACAATGTGTAGTGCTGAGCAGGCTCTTTGCCACTGACACACATCTGACCGGCCTGCAGTGTCTTCAGGGGCTTGAAGGGGATACACAGACTCTTGGCTCCCATTGAAGGTGCACCAGGCTCCAGGTCTTGATCCCTGAAGATAAAAGAAAAATTTGTGTTAAGGGTACCCACATCTAGCTCGTTTTTCCTCTCTGAATCTATTATTATATTTTAGTGTTCAAGGCCACAGGTGTTTAAACAGGGGAAAAAAATAAATTTATTAACACCCGCAATGTATAATTTTTTAACACTATCACAGAATTTGATACTACCCTTTCCTACAATTTAGTTGATTGACAGCCGTAGACTTTCAGAAATAAACAAATAAATGAATAACAGCGAGTATAAAAAAACCTGCAAACATTTGTTGACCGTTCTGATATAAACGTCAAAGTAAACAGACATAATTCATCAACTGTATATGATCAATTGCTTGGCATTCCTCTGACACAGCAAGCCAGTAGAACGTGCAACAGCGCACGCTTTTACTTTGTTGATTTAGTTATTAAGTTTTTATTAACGCCATGTCAGCATCAGGGCTATTCACATGGCAAACACAAAGTCAATATCACAATGTTTTTACTTTGAAATGTGCAGCTCTTACATTTATTTCATTACATCGCTTTTTGAAGTTTAAAAATCACATTATTGCTATTCCTATATTTAAGTCCTCAAATTTAACTACTTGAAATGACAATTAAGACTTTTCTTACACAATTTAAGATATGTAAGACTTTGTCTGGCCTTGGTTGCATAAACTAGCAGTTGGTCAAAAGGGCAATGAATCTTACGGTTTGGTATCAAAAGATGGACTTAAAGAAAAAAAATCTCATGATTCAAGACTTTTTAAGGAAAAGTGTCTCCATATCACACAATATTGTTGGGGCTTTATACACTGCGTGCAGAATTATTAGGCACCCTGATTTTCTGATCATATTTTTTCCCCCATGCACATTTTACCAATTCCAAGCCACATTAATCTTACTTACTAATATTAATTTGGTGTTTAATCATTTATAAGTGATATATAATTGTTCATGAAGGCTGGAAAAGAAAAACATCTCGTATTCCCAGAATCTGGCAGCAAGTTTTGGGAGTTAATTTTTAGTCCATCTCTGCAAAATGGACTTCAGGATAGGAGTCAGTGTTTGTCAATAAAGCCTAATATATATACAGTGAGGAAAATAAGTATTTGAACACCCTGCTATTTTGCAAGTTCTCCCACTTAGAAATCATGGAGGAGTCTGAAATTGTCATCGTAGGTGCATGTCCACTGTGAGAGACATAATCTAAAAAAAAAATCCAGAAATCACAATGTATGATTTTTAAACTATTTATTTGTATGATACAGCTGCAAATAAGTATTTGAACACCTGAGAAAATCAGTGTTAATATTTGGTACAGTAGCCTTTGTTTGCAATTACAGAGGTCAAACGTTTCCTGTAGTTTTTCACCAGGTTTGCACACACTGCAGGAGGGATTTTGTCCCACTCCTCCACACAGATCTTCTCTAGATCAGTCAGGTTTCTGGCCTGTCGCTGAGAAACACGGAGTTTGAGCTCCCTCCAAAGATTCTCGATTGGGTTTAGGTCTGGAGACTGGCTAGGCCACGCCAGAACCTTGATATGCTTCTTACAGAGCCACTCCTTGGTTATACTGGCTGTGTGCTTCGGGTCATTGTCATGTGGGAAGACCCAGCCTTGACCCATCTTCAATGCTCTAACTGAGGGAAGGAGGTTGTTCCCCAAAATCTCGCAATACATGGCCCCGGTCATCCTCTCCTTAATACAGTGCAGTCGCCCTGTCCCATGTGCAGAAAAACACCCCCAAAGCATGATGCTACCACCCCCATGCTTCACAGTAGAGATGGTGTTCTTGGGATGGTACTCGTCATTCTTCTTCCTCCAAACACGTTTAGTGGAATTATAACCAAAAAGTTCTAATTTGGTCTCATCTGACCACATGACTTTCTCCCATGACTCCTCTGGATCATCCAAATGGTCATTGGCAAACTTAAGACGGGCCTTGACATGTGCTGGTTTAAGCAGGGGAACCTTCCGTGCCATGCATGATTTCAAACCATGACGTCTTAGTGCATTACCAACAGTAACCCTGGAAACGGTGGTCCCAGCTCTTTTCAGGTCATTGACCAGCTCCTCCCGTGTAGTTCTGGGCTGGTTTCTCACCTTTCTTAGGATCATTGAGACCCCACAAGGTGAGATCTTGCATGGAGCCCCAGTCCGAGGGAGATTGACAGTCATGTTTAGCTTCTTCCATTTTCTAATGATTGCTCCAACAGTGGACCTTTTTTCACCAAGCTGCTTGGCAATTTCCCCGTAGCCCTTTCCAGCCTTGTGGAGGTGTACAACTTTGTCTCTAGTGTCTTTGGACAGCTCTTTGGTCTTGGCCATATTAGTAGTTGGATTCTTAATGATTGTATGGGGTGGACAGGTGTCTTTATGCAGCTAACAACCTCAAACAGGTGCATCTAATTTAGGATAATAAATGGAGTGGAGGTGGACATTTTAAAGGCAGACTAACAGGTCTTTGAGGGTCAGAATTCTAGCTGATAGACAGGTGTTCAAATACTTATTTGCAGCTGTATCATACAAATAAATAGTTATAAAATCATATATTGTGATTACTGGATTTTTTTTTTTAGATCATGTCTCTCACAGTGGACATGCACCTATGATGACAATTTCAGACCCCTCCATAATTTCTAAGTGGGAGAACTTGCAAAATAGCAGGGTGTTCAAATACTTATTTTCCTCACTGTGTGTGTGTGTGTGTGTGTATATATGTATATATATAAACAGTCTTATGTATTCACAACATGTGATTCTTATTAATTGGGGTTCATTTTGTTTTGTGTGGATTTTGTTCTCCGCTGGGGACTAAAGGGTCCCTGATGGTTTCACACTTAATTCTTCACCTTAATTCTTAATTCTTTTGCAGTTAACAGGTGTCTTTTCTTCACCACCTGTTTTTGTCTGACCCAATGAGCATTTCACTGTGCAACGGTCATGCCTTAACTGCAATGTCTAGTATTGCATCCTTCTCATGGGCATTTAATAATTTTAATAAATTAAATCTCGTTTGGCTCATTTTATTTGTAAAAGAAAATGTTCCTAATAATTCTGCATACCTGAGTACAAGGTGTTTTTCTTTTCCAGCCTTCATGAACAGTTATACATCACTTATACATGATAAAATATCAAATTAATATTAGTAATTAAGATTAATGTGGTTTGGAAATGGTAAAATGAGCCTGGAAAAAATATGAACAGAAAATCTACGTTCCTAATAATTCTGCATGCAGTAAACACTGAAATATATAGCTGCCTTTATAGTATAGGAAAAAAATTCCATTGCATAATTGTTTTTTTTTTTGGTGCAAACACAGTAGGTAACTAAACAATGGTTATCTAAGAAAACAACCCAAAAGCATAGATTAGTCTCTTACTTGGCTGTTGTCTTCTTAATCCAGTCCTCACACTCAATGCCTCCACAGAAAGGAATCTGTACGATCTGTGAGAAATGACATAAATTAGGCACATATCGAAAATAAATGGTATTCGAAGAGCAAAGATCCACACAGTTTACTTACCCTTCCCTGGTCCAGATCTTTCTGGAATTGTTCCATCGTATCTGCCACAACCATGTGTTTGTTCAAATCATCAGAGGCCCTGTGACAAGTTCAAAATAGCGAATCATTCTTCCTCTGATGGAAATGGCAAATCTCAAATGCAGTGATACTAGGCGAAAAACTAAGAAAGCAGGAGTTTGTTTGTACCGTTTAAACAGATTGTTCTGGATCTCTTCCAGAATGTTTGGGATTCTCTTCTCTGCGTCTGCCTCTGGCACGATGACTTTCTGCCCCGTGTCTCTTCTTACTGCTACAAACTGGCCCTGTTTTAAGTCCTTTGGCCCAACCTCCAACCTTATGGGCACACCCTGCATTCAGAAAACAGGAAGTCAGACAAAGCCTTTGTGTTTGGTGCTAGGGTGGTGCGATTAATCAAAGTTTAGTTTTGATTACAATTATGAAAACACCATAACCGTGATAAAACAATTGTGTAATCGGTATCATTGCAAAAGCTTATGAAACTTTGCAATGTATTGAGCAGTATGAAAAACTTATTTATTCAAATTGTATATGGGTTATAAACAAAAAGAGAGCAAAGAGCACTCCCTTTATAATCACTGAAGCTGTCAATCATTTAGGCTACATTCAGGGCCTGCTGACTAAAATCTACACACTTTTTTGAGCTTCAAATTTTGGGCTGCCATTTACTGCCATTTTAATATTTGGAAGAGCCAGGATATATTTTAGGATGGCTTGACGGGGAGTACATTATGGGGTAATTTTCAGTTTTAGGTGAACTATCCCTTTAATAAAAATCTTTGCATATTTAATTAATACAGTGAAGACTATGATGTCTGCAATTGAAATTGGTATCAAGAATTGTGAAATTTCACTCGCATCCAAAATTTTGATATCAGCTTATTTCCAGCAAATTATAATCATGATTACAATACTGATTGAATGATTATGATTTTTGCCATGATCAAGCAGCCCAAATTGGTGTGATTATGCTGAGATGGAGAACATCCATACCTTCAGCTCCCAATGATTGAACTTCCAGCCAGGTGAGTAGTTATCACGCAGGTCGGCCTTGACTCTGATATTGACCTCCTGTAGTCTGGAAAGATACTTGGAGCACTGGGCCAACAGAAGGTCTTTCTCTGCTTCTGGCAGAGTGGCTGTGATGCCACAAGGAATGATGACGACCTGCGAATCAGAGTGTAAGTTTGCATACAATGCTATGATCCATTATAAACAAGAATGAGTCTCCAGCACACCTGTAGACATGCTACTCTAGGTGGCAGCACCAGGCCCATGTTGTCTCCATGAACCATCGTCAGGACTCCGATGGTCCGAGTGGTGATTCCCCATGAGTTCTGGTAGGCCAGCTGCTTCTCGCCTGGTCGCTTAGGGTCCTCAAAAACAATCTCAAACATCCTGGAGAAGTTCTGGCCCAGGTGATGGGATGTGGCACCCTGAGAGAGCAATAAGGAGTTTCAGATCTTACTGCAGTACAACAATACTTCTTTTACACACCCTGCAGGTATACACTCACCTAAAGGATTATTAGGACCACCATACTAATACTGTGTTTGACCCCGTTTCGCCTTCAGAACTGCCTTGTTTTTTTGAAGCTTTGATTGTGTTTACAGTGTGCAATATAACATGTGTTCATGTTTCGCGTGTAAAAAAAACACAGTATTTTTCACACAATTTACTTATCTGTATACCGCTGTTTACACTGTCCTAAAAACGGCTGATGAGTTCCTTTTTCTATGAAGTCCCTCCTTCAGAAATACGTAACGGGTTCTGATTGTGCCAGCGGTTCCGGTGTTGTGATTTGACCGCAGCTTAGCGCACATTGCACGGAAAGGTCACGACTCTTAACGGGGAGATGTATGCGCTCAATGATCTCTAAGTACAGCGTCCTTGTGAAAGCCAAACAAAGGTGATTTGACTCCGGGATGAAAATAACAGCGTCTCGACGACATGGCGACAACACACACTCAAACGCAACACTTCCTCTTCTCCACGTGGGAGAGCAACAAGACCACGCACCCTTTTTCGCATATTCTTGAGGGCGGAGGTTAGTCTGTTCTACTGACATAATTAAAGCAGGCTGTACCAGGATGTAGTCCAAGCCGGCCGTTCGCTGTAGGCTTTGAAAGGGAACTTCTGTTAAATAAAATATCTCGCTTGGCATTGAACTTTGAGCTTTATAATTTTACAGGTATTATTTATGCTCTAACAGCAACATTACACACTAACTAAAGTTTGAACAATGGGATCACGAAGAACGGGACCTTTAATTCTACGTGGCATTGATTCAACAAGGTGCTGAAAGCATTCTTTAGAAATGTTGGCCCATACTGATAGAATAGCATCTTGCAGTTGATGGAGATTTGTGGGATGCACATCCAGGGCAAGAAGCTCCCGTTCCACCACATCCCAAAGATGCTCTATTGGGTTGAGATCTGGTGACTGTGGGGCCATTTTAGTACAGTGTAGGGATGGGCATTCGATTAAAAAAATGTTTTAGTCGATCGTCAGGAGGATTAGCGATCGGCTATCGATTAATCTTTAATATTTTATAATAAAATTAATTATTTAACTTTTATATTTCAAAAATGCAATGAATACAAAAATACAGCACGTTTTTCCTCGATGAGACCTTTATTACAAGATCAACTTGTGGCAGACAGTTAAACTACGCTCAGTTAGGCAAACCGAACATATATCCGCGTGTATATGCGGCGAGCCGGCATTCTTAAACAGAGAACTCATTTGTTCCAAAATAATAATAATAATAATAATAAAAAAGAATCATGCTAAACAATAACTTAAACAAAAAACATAATACCTAGATCTGACAGGTTTGGTCAACATGTAACAAAACTGGTAGGCTTTTTTGTGAACAGGACCGCTGAGTTCATTTGCCAGTCATCACTAGCCGTGTTTCCATTCAATTTCGCAAAAAAATCCCATATATCGCAAAAAAATTCTGCTTGCACGAGGTGGTTTTTCAGGTAAATCGAAAAAGGAAAATTTCACAAAACTACCATGTTTTTTTTCGCATTCAGGTCACCTGGTACAGTCACACATTGCTCCCACACAGGGCCTACATAGTTTTTCCACTCAAGTAATAATGAGATCTTATGTTGTTAAAACAACATATTTTATAATAAGGTCAGTGGCGTAACTTTAACCTAGTAGCTATATAGTTTCAGCTTTACTCAAAGGCCGCAGAAACAGCCCAGTTACGCACGTCAATCCATTCCCGGCGATCTTGGTTTGCTTCTTATATATTAAATATACAGGCAAATAGTGTATTAAACATTGATCAAAATTAAAATACAATTAATACAAAACGAAATTAATAAAAAAAAAAAAAAAAGACTTTCTAGAAAACAATTCAATGAAGTGCTCAAAATCCATGTCCCCAGACATATGCGCATCTGATGTTTACTCATGCTGCTCACTTTTCATAATCAACATATGAAATTAAAAAATTATAATATTTTAACATAGCCTAACTATATGAAACTAAATAGGCTTCGTTTTCTTTAACCCTCTGTCGGACGAAGTCGTCGGCGCATTCTGATGGATTTTTTCCTTTATGATATCGCGGAAACAAATCACAATACTCCATAATGTCTAGCCATACTACAGATAAGTGCAAGACATAAGTATAATAAACAGAAAACTGTCTACTTTTATTTGTGTACACTCACAATAACGGCAAAGGCCGTGGATTCTGGGAACAGATTATTTTGCACTCCACTCCAAACGCTGTCTTTATTTCAAAAATATATTTTGTTTATTAAACGCAAAGTTTTTCATTTCAAAAGCATTTCTAAATTCAGTTTATATTTCCAACAAACTGTAAAAAAAAAAACCTTTGAGTTATCACCATGAAGATTCAAACATTTCGCTCGTCTCTGTATGTGGCAATGCGTCAAAGTGGATCATTCTTTACAGATGATAGTATGTTTGGATAGAAGATGAGAGAGTTCTTTATTAAACTCATAAAAAACAATAGAATATAAAATGCCACAATTTATCATAACACCTCATATGTGCCGCTCAAGTATAAGGTGCCTTCCTTGCCATCAGTGCTTGGATAACACGCACATCTCTTTTCATAAAAATAATGGCGCGCGGTGGCTGGGAGCCTACATAAACCTCACAACATACGTAGCATAATTTGTAGATAATGGGTAGATGGTGGTCATAAAGGGATGGACATGGTCAGAAACAATGCTCAGGTAGGCCGTGGCATTTAAACGATGCCCAATTGGCACTAAGGGGCCTAAAGTGTGCCAAGAAAACATCCCCCACACCATTACACCACCACCAGCAGCCTGCAGTGGTAACAAGGCATGATGGATCCATGTTCTCATTCTGTTTACGCCAAATTCTGACTCTACCATCTGAATGTCTCAACAGAAATCGAGACTCATCAGACCAGGCAACATTTTTCCAGTCTTCAACTGTCTAATTTTGGTGAGCTCGTGCAAATTGTAGCCTCTTTTTCCTATTTGTAATGGAGATGAGTGGTACCCGGTGGGGTCTTCTGCTGTTGTAGCCCATCCGCCTCAAGATTGTGCGTGTTGTGGCTTCACAAATGCTTTGCTGCATACCTCGGTTGTAACGAGTGGTTATTTCAGTCAAAGTTGCTCTTCTATCAGCTTGAATCAGTCGGCCCATTCTCCTCTGACCTCTAGCATCAACAAGGCATTTTCGCCCACAGGACTGCCGCATACTGGATGTTTTTCCCTTTTCACACCATTCTTTGTAAACCCTAGAAATGGTTGTGCGTGAAAATCCCAGTAACAGAGCAGATTGTGAAATACTCAGACCAGCCCGTCTGGCACCAACAACCATGCCACGCTCAAAATTGCTTAAAGGCCCCGTTCTTCGTGATCCCACTGTTCAAACTTTAGTTAGTGTGTAATGTTGCTGTTAGAGCATAAATAATACCTGTAAAATTATAAAGCTCAAAGTTCAATGCCAAGCGAGATATTTTATTTAACAGAAGTTCCCTTTCAAAGCCTACAGCGAACGGCTGGCTTGGACTACATCCTGGTACTTCCTTCATAAATGACGTCGATAGAAAAGTAGAACAGACTAACCTCCACCCACAAGAATACGCGGAAAAAGGGGGCGTGGTCTTGTTGCTGTCCCACGTGGAGAAGAGGACGTGTCGCGTGGAGAAAAGGAAGTGTTGCGTTTGTCGCCATGTCGTCGAGACGCTGTTATTTTCATCCCGGAGTCAAATCACCTTTGTTTGGCTTTCCCAGGGACGCTGTAGAGATCATTGAGCGCATTAGGGGTGTAACGATTCGTTTTAATAACGATTCGATTCGTATCACGATTTGAGGTTGTCGATACGATTCAAGGACGATATTGGTTCATTTAGAACGATACGATCCGAAACGATTCAGTGACTTGAAATCGATTCAGTAACTTTTTAGCCAAAAATTGTGTGACTGAAATAAATATCTGGATACTGGTCAGTGCAGGTGAAGTTTCCTAGATTCCTGTTGTTTCTTGTAAGGGAATCAGGTATCAATTAATTATGGATATAAACAAACAAGTAAACAACAATTAATGGCAAATGCATTCAAATTTTATTTGAATAAAGTGCAACCAACAGTTTAGGTTGAATTAACAGGAAGTTAACCTTTTCTGCTCTCATTTTCAATATTTAATACATTTTCAATAAAAGCACAGTAAGTGCAACCAACATTTCAACAGTAGGTTAACCTGCTTCTTCTGCTTTTGTTATCCAACATATTAATATTACAATATTAATATCAAAAATAAAGTGCAACTAACTTCTCTTTAGGTTTAATTAATAGTAGGTGTACCTGTTACTTTTGCTGTTGTTTTTCAACATTAAAATAATACAAATACAATATTAATATAAAAAATAAAGTGCAACCAACATTTCTTCAGGTTGAATAAACTGGCGAAACCTGCTACTACTCTCAGTTTAATAAACAAACAATATTTAACAAAAGATAAAATGTAACCAACTACTCTTCAATGACTCTACATATTTCTTTTTCAAAAATATCAACATCAGTGGCGGCTACTGGTCTGTCAGAGAGGGGAAGCTCATTTTCGGCCTACATCATAAAATTGTCTATTTATTTAAAAGTAAATTCTGCCCTACGTTCCTTTTCAAGAAAGTTTCACCCACGACGCTAGCCTAGCCTACTAACGTTATATGAATGAATGAATGAATGAATGAATGAATGAATGAATGAATGAAAGAAAAAAATATTAAACTCTGTAAAACTGAAACAAGGAATGTGGTGTATAATTGTGTGAAATGTATGATGAAAATCAAGCAATTTCGCCAAGCAAATATCAAAGAAATAGGTTGCAGCAGTTTTTATTTCGACTGAACTTGAGAAATCCGCGATGGGACTGAGCGCGAATAGCTTCAGTGATTCCTTATAGTACAGAATCGCTGTCAGTCAAAGGGAGATGCAGTCTTTCGACAGACCCTCCAATCATCACGCAGAAGCTCGGAGTCCGGGCCAGCCCACTCCCCATTCAACCCCAGAGACGCTGAGCGTCCGTGGGCGGGACATAATCGCAGCGTTTATCCAATGACCGTCTAGTTTCGAAGCGCTGAAAAAAAAGTTCACAGCAGCCCCATTGAAGTCAATGGACGCTGGGCTTCAATAGGGAAATGCACTGTGACGCTGCGGGAATGTATGAGAAGGAAATCGAGTCAGCCGACCTGCTATATGTAACTGATTCTGAACGAACTCGTCTTTGAGATGAACGTTTTCTAACGCATTTTTAGTCAATAAAATGTTAATACAATAGTACATATTTGACCATTAATTTTGTGACATTATAAGGGAAGCCGAGCTTCCCTTGCAGTCTTAAAAAAATCGCCACTGATTCAACATGATCTGGCTGCAGAACACTTCTGTGTACGTTCACTATGTCGCCAGCAGTACTACAAACTCGCTCTGCTGGCACACTGGTCCCAGGAATGCACAGGTAACATTTAGCAAGGGTTGAAAGTACAGGTAGCTGTTTCTCCTGGTGGCTTGATAATTTCTCGCTGGTTGGCTTCTCCTCTGCCATCCGCCGCTATGTTTTGTTTTCTTAGCGCTGCTGCGTGCGTTGATGTCACAGATAGGCAGAATGAATCGAGTAACGTTTAACGCCGTTATCATTAAAAGTGCTAAGAAAAAACATCCATTTAAAGTCTGACGTGCTTAAATCCAATGCGTTATTTCCTATGATCGATACAATCGATTGATTACCTTTTAAAACGATGTTAGATCGATTAATGTCGTCCGGAAGGCCAACTTGCCGAGCACAGATCGATGTAGTTAGATCGTAGGAAAATAAATCGATACATCGATGTAGTAGATGAATCGTTACACCCCTAGAGCGCATACATCACCCCGTTAAGAGGCGTGACCTTTCCACGTGCGCCAAGCTGCTGTCGAATCACAACACAGGAACCGTGACACGTTCGCTAAGGTGCGGTCAAATCCCAACACGGGAACCGCTGGCACAATCAGAACCCGTTACGTATTTCTGAAGGAGGGACTTCATAGAACAAGGAACTCATCAACCCGTTTTTAGGACAGTGAAAACAGTGGTATACAGATAAGTAAATTGTGTTAAAAATACTGTTTTTTTTTTTACACACGAAACATGAACACATGTTATATTGCACACTGTAAACACAATCAAAGCTTCAAAAAACACGAAGAACGGGACCTTTAAATCACCTTTCTTTCCCATTCTGACATTCAGTTTGGAGTTCAGGAGATTGTCTTGACCAGGACCACACCCCTAAATGCATTGAAGCAACTGCCATGTGATTGGTTGATTAGATAATTGCATTAATGAGAAATTGAACAGGTGTTCCTAATAATCCTTTAGGCGAGTGTATTTTCTCAATGTTAGGGTGATCATGTTCCATGAAGATATTTTGTAAAATGTCCTACCGTAAATATATCAAAAATTTATTATTAGTAATAATATGAATTGCTAAGGACATAAAAAAAATTGTATCTCGGCCAAATATTGTCCTAACAAACCATACATCAATGGAATAAATATGATAGCGGTGAGAAAACAGTAGTAAAGAAAGCATACGATCATAGCCATGTTGATAAGCTTGGAAAGCTGTTTAGAACTCCAAAAATGAACTTTGTTTTAACCTGATTTTGTTTGAAATGACATCACACCACTTCGTTCTTCAGCTTTGCTGAATTTGCAGTATTTTGGTGCCTTAAGAATACCTTGAGGTTTTGCAAGCCTAAAGCTTACCTGAATTGCTCTGCCGCTTGCTGAGATGTAAGCCTCCACAGTGGTGGTGTAGTCTCCACCTGCAAATTTCTCCTTCTCTGTTTTCCTACCCTTGACCACAGGGATGGCCATCAGCTCCTCGTACACCCGAGCATACAGGTCCAGAATCTGCAACACCTGCACATATGATGGTTAAAAGAGTGGAAGGGTCAGATACATGGTACAATTATTTCAGGATCAGCATGTAAATATTTAGTTGCGAGTGAGGTGTGACTGATCACATCTAACCAACCTCCTCTACAGCTTCCTCTTTGGTGGCAAACGCTGTGTGCCCCTCCTGCCATAGAAACTCTCTGGTCCTCAGGAAGGGCTGGGGGTGTTTAAACTCCCAACGCTGAGAACAACAATGAATACTGAATGAATACACAGGGCTTTAATTTAGACATGTTTGTAAAAGTGTACGGCTGAGGCTGAACTGACCACGACATTACACCACTGGTTGAGTTTAATTGGCAGGTCTCTGTGTGACTGGACCCATTTGGCATAGGCGGGATACATCACTGCATCAATGTAAGAAGGATGTGAATTTATTAAAAAAATAATAATAAAAAGACAAGAATCCAATCCATTTCAGACACAGCTGCAATTGCTCACCTGTCTCACTAGTGGGACGCACAGCAATAGGCTCCGCCAGCTCGGTCTTTCCTGATCTTGTCACCCAAGCAACCTAAAGACATTTGCAGATAAAAAGCACAAATCTTTGAGGAGCTATGCATACCATATGCATCTCTTATTCACACACAGATATGGCCCAAATATGATCCACCATAACATGATCTTGTTATCATCCATTATTATAATATAAAACAATGCACTTATTTGATTAAAACCATTTAAAAGAAAATAATTTAAAATATATATGTTTCTATTTTAATACATTTTAATATATTTATTTCTGTAATGACAAAGCTAAATTTTCAGCAGCCATTTCTCCAGTCATCCAGTCAGTGTCACATGATCCTTCAGAAATCATTAACAGATAAAAAGTATTTAAATTTTAAAATTTATATAAAACACAATTTAAAAGAAACTAATTTAAAATAACTTTTTTTTTAATATGCTGACTTAATAATCAAGTAAAATGTATTATCTTCAATGTTGAAAATGGTTGTGCTTTTTAATTTTTTTGTGGAAAACATTAACATTGTGATACATTAACATTATACATGTCCTTACAGTGACTTTTAAACAATTTAATGCCTTCTTGCTGAATAAAAGTATTAATTTCTATTATTAATTTTTTTATCTTCCTGACCCTAAACTTCTATTCTTTCACGCTTTCCAGCTCCTCACCTCTGGAGCGAAATCTGCAATGTGGCTTTTCTCCTTCTCAAGTGCAGCTTGAGAGACAAACATGGGGAAGTAACAGTTCTCCACACCCAGCTTCTTGATCTCCCGGTCAAAGAATTCTTTGATGGCTTCCCAGATAGCGTAAGACCAGGGCCTCAACACGTAACAGCCGCTGACATCATAGTACTCGATCATCTCTGCCTTAGTAATCACCTAAAAACAGCAAATACGATCATTTTTAAACAACTGAATAAAAAGAACTTTGTAAAGATAGTTCTTCTACAGTTTACAAAATCATGTGATCAGTGTACCTGTGAGTACCAATCAGCCAAGTTTTCCTCTTTCTTCGCCTCCAGTCCCAGCCTACATTTGAGACACAAAATAAGTGGATCTATAGATCCTGCTTGCAAATGCAACATTTCCTTAATACATAACTGAACATCTTTTAGTGAAGTGTCCATGAACACAGCTTACAGTCTGAAAAAAGACATTCAGACAAAAGAGACTGTATTCTGGGTTTAGTCTTGGAGGACAAAACCAGTTGTGGCAGTACTAAAACATCTGCAGAACTTTCTCAGGCCTCCATTTAAGTAGTTATCCATGTCTTAAAGAAACAAATAAAGGGCATGACTGTATGGATTACTTTGCAATTTAGCCTCTCACCGTGTCTGTTTCTTTGACCCTTGGCCATCTCCTGCTCCACCTGCTCCAGAGTCTTGACCTTGTTGAGGTTTCTCTCCTCCCTTCTGCTGCTTACGTCCTCCTCCTCCTCCCTGCTTTTCAGATTTGTTCTCCCGCTCCTTGCGGCTCTTGTCTTCTCCCCCCGTGTTCCCTAAGCCTCCCGGGGTAGTCACAGGCTTGTACTCCTCCCCAGTGAGGGCTTTATACTGACCCTTCAGCTCAAGCAGAGTCTTCACTGCTTTATCAAGTTGATCCTTTAAAAAAAAAAAAAAAATACAATAGCCCTATAAAATCACTTGCAAAAAAGTTTAATAAATATTAAATATTTAAACAAATTCAAACAAACCTTAGGAGCCTTCTCGGTTTTAAGCCGTCTCACTTGCTCACCCTGCTGGGCTATGTCTGCAAACAGTGCTTGAGCCTGAGGGGAGGAGCTGGATTGAGGTGGGGCAGGACTAGTCTGTGCAGGAGCAGGACCAGAGGAAGGAGGCACGCCTGGTTTGTATTCCTGTCCAGTTTGCTGCTTGTACTCAGCTTTAAGACTCATCAAATGCTTCACAGCGGCATCTACCTGATCCTGTTAAATATGAACAATTGTTGAATACTGCTTAGTTTTTAAATATTGAATTTTTAAATGATTCTATGACCAAAACTGAGAGGAGTCAAAAACCTTGGGTGCCTTGTCTGTTTTCAGGCTCCTCACAAGGTCTCCTTGTTGAGTAACACGATCATAAATAGACTTAGGAGAGCTGTCAGAGGAGCCAGGCGCAGCAAGGGTGGTGGCGGCAGGCTGAGCTGGAGTTGATGGAGAAGCACCAGCGGGGGGAACTCCAGGTTTGTAGTCCTGCCCCGTCACCTGCTTATATTCTGCCTTCAGAGCCAAAAGCTGCTTTACAGCTGCATCAACCTGGTCCTAAGGAGGAACAAAAATCATGGTGCTTAAATTACAAATTATACAAATTAAAGTTTCCTGAAATTGCCATAAAAAAACTAACTAAATGTACATAATAATAAATAATTATATAATACATGTAATAACTATTATTTATAAATAATAATTCTATAAAATATAAAGCAATTATTTGCAATGTTTTTGTAATACTATTTTAGTGGTATTTTATATGGTGATTTATAGCTAAAGATGCAAAAGATTATGTACTATAAAACAAAAACATATGTTAGGAGGGAAAAAAAGCATTGAGTACAATTTAGGGTGGCCCCTGTGCAAAAACTAAATCCTGAAATATTAATTACATCATAATCTATGGAAAGATGTAACTAGTCTCTCACTTTTGGTGCTTTCCCGGCTTTGAGATTTCTGACAACCTCACCCTGTGCAGACACATGCTCATATATGGCAGCAGGGGAGGAGTCAGATGAAGGGGCGGGCTGTGGAGGAGATGAAGGGGCGAGCTGTGGAGATGATGTGGGAGGAACCATGCCTGGTTTGTAGTCTTGACCAGTGAGCTGTTTGAACTCGGCTTTGAGAGCCAAGAGCTGTTTTACTGCAGCATCTACTTGCTCCTGTAAAATGAAGATGACGTGGTCAACAATGAAACCCCAAAATAAACAACCCACAAAAAATAAAAAGAATGTTCATAGAGAGGTCTAAACATGATGTCTGATCTAAAACCTTGTGAGCTGCCTTACCTAGCTACCTTGTAAAGAGGCACATTTATTGCTGCTCTGCAAAATAACATGGGGAAATCCAATAGGAAATTTCAATATGAATCTGGGCAATAAGGACGCGAGGGTGGAGAACATTTCACGCATGTTGGTAATGCGAAATTGCCACGTTGACCAAGAGAAATAGGCTTTATTTGAAAACGAGTTCTGTATGACAATAGACTGTTAAAGCCAGCATGAAACAGAAGTTGTGATAATCTTTTCTTTCCTATTGTGACGTATATCCGAGTGAAACATAAGAAAAAAAATTGTAGGGTGGACATTTTGTCCATCGTGAATTAATTAGATAGTTGGATCATTGTTTACTATTGCTATGATGTCATGTGAGTGACTCGGTTGTCCCACTCTTGCAAAAAACACAAAAACAGAAGTCGTTGCAAGCTAAGGGGAAGTCATTTTGATTAAAGATGACGAGCATACTTAGATAAATCCTTTATAACAAATACTGCAATATTCCAGAAAAAAAACAAGATTTGTCCATTTTGATTTCATGGGGGCTTTAACAATGGACTTTTTGGCCTGGACAAATTTGGCAAAGTTTTGTGAATGTGACCGCATCTTAAGATAGCACCCTAAATGAAGCAGACTCTTATAAGCAACTGAATGGTAGATGGCAGGCCAGAAAATGCTGTCTATGTAGGCAGCTCACTAAATCCTGCAACAGCAACTAAAACAGACCTTGGGTGCTTTTTCAGTCTTCAGTTTTCGGACCACCTCGCCCTGCTCAGCGACACGAGTGAACGGACAACCGGTGGAGGCAGGGCTTGGACTTCCTGAGGCAGGAGCGGGGGCAGAGCTCTTCGGTGCTGGGGTGGAAGTAGGTGGGGCCATACCAGGTTTGTACTCCTGTCCGGTCAGTTGTTTAAACTCAGACTTCAAGGCCAGGAGCTGCTTTAAAGCGGTGTCCACTTGCTCTTTAGGTGCCTTGTCTGTCTTGAGCTGCCTGACCTGGTCTCCCTGAGCCACAATGCTGGAGAATAGGGTTGAAGCTTCTCCTGATGATGATGATGATGATGATGATGATGATGATGATGATGATGATGATGGCGCAGGGCTGGAGACAGGAGCCACCTTGGCTTTGCTCGGAGGAGCAGACTCAGCCTTCACCTAGAGGAGGAAAAATATGAAGAGTGTGATCATTTTCTTTAATGTTTGACTTGTTAGGAAAACAAATGGATGGATCAAATTCTGTGCTCACAGGTTTAGCAGCTGTCTGGCTCTTGCTCTTGTCCTTGGAGCCAGCAGTGGGCATCTCTTTTGTGTGTCCGTCTGGGATATAGAGCAGAACACAGGGACTCTCCTTGCAGCTGTGGGGGCTAAACAAATAGATCAAATTAAGTACAGAATTACAAACGGAGCACAAAAACATACAAAATATGTTCAAATGTTCATAGTTACAACAGATTCATAAGACTGTGTTAAACAGATTAAAGGTGCAACCTGATTGGCTCATAAGGCTGATCACAGATATAGAAACCCCGTCTCTGCAGCTGTATGATGTCTCCTTTCTTCAAGTCCTTCAGGCAAGGGTCTCCTATCATCTTCTCCTCTATCTGGAAACAAAAAAAAAAAATTAATACACAAGCATTTAAACAGTATATACAGTTAAACAGTCTTTTTAAAGAATTTAAAACTTGTATTCATCAAGGACACATTAAATTGATCAAAAGTGACAGTAAAGACATTTATAATGCTACAAAAAAAGTATTTCAAATAAATGCTGCTCTTTTGAACTATTCAATAAAATAGTGGAAAAAAAACCCTATGGTTTCTACAAAACTATTAAGCACAACTTGTTTTCAACATTGATAAGAAATGTTTTCTGTGAACAAAATCATCATATTAGAATGATTTCTGAAGGATCATGTGACACTGAAAACTAGAGTAATGATGCCGAAAATTCAGCTATGCTATCACAGGAATAAATAGCTATATATTAAAAAATGCAACTTTAAATTGTAATAATATTTCACAAATTTACTGTTTTTACTAAATTGTTAATCAAATAAATGGTGAGCATAAGAGACTTCTGAATGGTTGTGCATTTTTGCATATTTGTGTGTAATGCCTCATGTAGTGCCATATATTGTATGTAAATAAAGCATAACATTTGACAAACACACAATTAGAATACAAATGGCTTTTTGCAATACGATGGAACGGTTAGGTCAGAATTCAAGAGACTTATGTCCGTTTTATTTCCACAAATAAAAGCCAGTCCCTCCAGAAAAACGTGATTATGCAATCGCATGATTTAATGCATAATCAGCCAAAGTCCGCATATTTATGCGGGGGCCGCATTTTTTCAAATACGCTGCACTTTCGCCGCGTAAATTGCCTATTTCCGCGTGCAAAATATGCGGGGCTAGCATGATTTCATAATCCCCGCATTTTCGTCGCAAAAAAAGTCATATATATATTAGCAAAAAGTTGAACAATGTTCGTTTACTTCACACAAGAGCCGCCATTTCCGCCTATTGCCATGGGAACGTTTTGAAGTGACGTAATTACCAGACGCGAACGTCATCAAAAAGCTGCAAACCCCGTGGTGAAACATAGATATCGGTGAAACCATGATGAAGCACGGAAATTGCCAACAAAAATAACAGCAAAAGACCGATTTTAAAAACACAGCATCATGAAGCTTCTAAGCGTTATGAATCAGTGAGTCGATTCAGCGGTTTGGATCGCCAAAGTCACGTATTTCAGCAGTTTGACACGCGATCCGAATCTTGAAACGACTCGCGGATTCATAACGCTTTGAAGCTTCATGATGCTGTTTGTTTTTAAATCGGTCATCACTATATAATTCGTTATTTAGGTTTTAGCACAAAAACTATTCTGGTCGCTTCATAAAGTTATTGTAGAACCACTGTAGTGAGATGGACTTTGTAACGATGTCTTTAGTACCTTTTATGGGTCTTGAGAGTACACAGTGCATTGTGCCAATGGAGGCCTTTCTGAGCCATCGGATTTCAACTAAAATATCTTCATTTGTGACATTAATGACAGAATTTTCATTTTTGGGTGAACTAACCCTTTAAGAGATTGCACTTTGAGCATTGGAAGCACTCAAATGTCTGTTTTGTAAAGCTACCTCTGTAAAACAGGAAGTTATTTATTCATTTTTTCAGAAGTTGTAGCATATTCCTTTTGTAAAGCTACAGAACTTGTTTGACTCAATGTTTTGTAAATTTGAGCCATTATTAAGGTCTTTAATAAAACAAGATGCGAACTTAAATATTCCCAGCACTTTCTGTGATGTAGTGCTTTTTTTCTCTTTCTCATCAAACCACAGTTTTTGCAAGTTCCCGCAATTTCATCGCATAAAAATCCCGCATTTTCCATCGCATTTTTTAAGAAAACGTGCCGCATAATCAAGGATTTTTGCCCGCAACAAAAAAAAGCTGCATTTTTCTGGAAGGACTGAAAAGTAGCCTACAACAGAACTGGAGACAAGAGAATGACATTTTTTGTTTTGCTGTTCACACAACCAAAAAACTGTGGCACAAATGTAACCATAGAAACACAGATAACACCCCAACAGATTTGAGTAACACACCTTGCTGTTCTTGTTGATGTAATCCTTGAAATCATCATCCTTGCCCAAGACTGGCTTGGTAATGAGGTGTTGGTAGTTGACGCAGACAGCGGGCAGGAGGGGGGCACGGCTGGATTCCGCAAGCCAGGTGATCTTAGTGGTCTTTTTATAATCGGTGTTCTCCAGGTTCAGACGACCATCTAGAGACGAGATCGCTCCACTGCTGTCCCTGCAAGCACCAAGGAAGATGACATCAGCAGTACATCTACATGTAAATGCGCATGTATAGAGAAAGAATATTATAGACCTATGTAACATGACTTGTATACTTGTAGTTCTACATGCCTGTGAAATACTAAACCATAATAATGAGCCTTTAAAATATAAACCAAGCGCTCAAGCGCACACATAAAACTTGCCGCAGCTCACTGGCAAAAGTAGTGATTATGAATGTGTCAACAAAAAACAGAATGGAGACTGTCTGAATATTTTAATAATCTATTAATAAACTACTGTTTTCTGTTTCAGTGTCAGCTGCAAAGATGAAGTCGACTCGTTGTCATTTCAATATAGTGCACGTACATGCACGTTAAACATGTCACGGTACTAATTTAGCTTCCACATCCCACAAAAACACTTGGATATGCGCATAATAATAGCGCACATTTATCTAGGTTAACATTATCAGAGCGAGCAGCCATGTAAAGTGGCTAACTTCAGGCTATTACTTGCATGTTTCAAATGATAAGCCATGTTTTAGGTTGATGAATAACAGGCAAATGTTTGGATTTCCTGACTGACATAATTACCACATGGACCAGTTGTGCTAATAATCTGTCCATCATACACTGTGCGACTTCGGCACTTCCGTTGGAGATTTTTTTCTTGCGACCAACTGACTAATTAAAATCTGGTCAACTAAGCCACTTCTCATCGACTATTAGGAGCCAGCCCTAGGCCCCGATCACACAGAATGTATTTGACAAGAAACTGACAAGATTGTGATAAAGTCACATGGTCTGGTGCCTCTAGACAACCCAGGACAATTGTTAAAGGTAAAAATAACTGCCATTAATTTACTATTATCTTAATACTATGCAATTAGATAAACAGTTCATTCATTACATCACTTTATTTTAAGTTTTACCTGTGGATTTTGGTGATGATGATGTTTCCCCAGTTGATGAAGGTCACAGTCTCGCCCTCTGTGAAAGTTTCTGCGTCAGCACCCTCGATAAAGACCTTTGGCCCGTACCACACCTGCTTCATTCCCACATCTGCATTCTGCAAATCCCCACAAAATAGGATGTGACTCAAATGACAAGGCCCAATATATAAACATGTCTCTCTTTATACATTACCTACATATGAATTGATTAAAATATTTTTTATGGTACTGACAAGGGGTGCGTGCATGCAGATTTTATTACCTTAGGATGCTTGGCAACCTCTTTCATTTCCTCCTTGGCTTCAGAAACGAAGACTGGCACAACCTGCGAGCTTAGTAGGGCAGTGTATCTTGGGGCTATTGGGTCAATGACCTATACAGGGAGGGCGAGAGAGAGGGGAACAAATGATTCTTTAGATGGGTATAAAGCTTTTTTGCTCTCAAAAATGCTCTGAATGGTGGACAGATCGACTAATGAAACAGGATGAACAAGGACAGGTAGAGAAGAGTGATATGAAGAGCAGGGAAAGCCAAACATTGTACCAAACAGACAAGTAATAGCCACAAGGTGCATAATCACTGCCCAAAACAGCTTGGAGCCTTTATATTTCATAAGGTTTAAAGCATCAACAGTAATTATTAATGTTCTCTGACTGGGAAACGAGGGAGTAGACAAAAGATATCAGGTTTTCAGAGCTAAATCAAGAGTTTGAACTGCGTCCCTGGGGCTAAATAAGATTGACTGAACACCATGAATCTATCTAACTTATTTTCACTTTCTACAGAATCTGCCAGAAGCTGTATGAGGGGTGGAAATGAGCGATAAACACAGATAGAAGCTGCATATGAGAGGAAGTCAGAAGGAAAAAAAAAAGAGCAAGACATTAGTGCCTTCAGTGAATCAAAGGTGCAAGATTACAGACCAGGGTTGTCCAAATACCAATAATTTCAGAAGGCGATACAATACCACTGAAAGTTTTACAATTCTACATTTCTTAATGATCAACTTTGATAGCACAGCAAAAACTAACATACTATGCAAGTAGTGGTTGACCAATATATCGAAGGCAAGGCAGATATATTGGCTGGTATTTGGCTTTTTTCCATGTAATTATTCTAGTCAAAAAAAAAAAAAGGAAACAGGGAGAGGACAATTGAATTCCCAAAATCATGTTGACATCATAATAGACAGCAGGTCTATCAGATTGTAACGTCAAACTTTTCTTATATGTTAAAAGAGCAGCCAGGTAAATATTTGTGTTCCATGGAAGAAAGAATATCATAAGTTCTGGAACGACTAAATGATGATATTTTTAATTTTTGAGTTAAGAATCCATCTTCCAGAAAAATAATCTGGACTTTTGTGAAAGCCATAGATCAAGAAATAGAAAGTTATAAGGAAATGAGGTGCAGACAATAGAGGGGCAGGGGTAACACGAGGAAGAGGAACAAGAGGGAGGAGGAAGAGGAGTAGGAGTACCTTTTTACAGCTAACTGGCAGCTTGTAAACAGAAGAGTGAGATGCACTTTAATGTAGAACTAGGGACACAGAGCTCAGAGACAGACAGAACGGGAAGTGTTTCAATGTGATATGATATCACAAGCACTCGATTACCGCTCCTGTGCCAACCTAAATCCGGGCACTCTAACCAGAAGCTGACCTACTAGAGGCAATGGCTAAAATTTCTCTGAACAAACCAAGAGGTTTTATAATTCCTTGCGATAAAAACAACATTCCTCCTCTCAGACAAATAAGTACCAAGAGTTTGTAACTATCCCTTTTATGGTGAAAAAGGGACAGTTGACCAAAAAATTAAAATCCATCATCTACTAACCCTCGTGTCATTCCAAACCGGTAAGACTTTTGTTCAACTTCAAAATAATGAAACCTGATTTCTTTACCTCCACTGAAAGTTTCTACAAAACTTTCAATCTTCAAAAGGTTCATAAAGACATTGTCAAAGAGATTCATATGAATCAAGCAGTTTAATCTGACAAGGTCACTTTATAAGATGAAAACATCCAAATTAGGCTTTACATTTACATATAAACATTGATTAACACACATACAGAGCACATCAAATATGGTCAACAGAAGCTCACCCGTAAATTGCAATAACCAATGAGGTTTGTTCTCATGCGTCACGCATGTCAAGTGTGCATGTTTGAGCTTCTGTACATAATTTTTGTATGTGCTTAGATCAGTGTTTCCCAACCTTTTTTCAGTCATGGCACCCTTTGACAATTTTCTCAGTTTTGTGGCACCCCCTCACATACGTTACGCTAGGGGTGTAACGGTACAGATTGCTCACGGTTCTGTTTGTATCACGGTTTTAGGTACAGTACGGTGCGGTTCAGTATTTGTATAAAACTATGCTTTTCAGGTTTTTCAGGTACGTCTAACATTACTTTTCAGGTACAGAAATTGATCAAATGTAAAATAACATTGCATATTTGACTGTATAAATTAAAGATTAATCCTATTAAACTTACAAAAGCTATTCAATCAAGAGCAGTGAGTGATGTCCTTGTCTTTTGTTGTTTGACATTAAACAGACAGCAGTAAAGGCTACTGCCCCTTTAAGACCTAATGCACGGATATGCGTCGTCTT
Organism: Romanogobio albipinnatus; assembly: GCA_023566225.1. Classification (NCBI taxonomy): domain Eukaryota; kingdom Metazoa; phylum Chordata; class Actinopteri; order Cypriniformes; family Gobionidae; genus Romanogobio; species Romanogobio albipinnatus. Next base: position 31,853,127 of record CM042249.1, read on the forward strand.
TCCCAACTATATTAAGTTTACTTAAGGCATATACAGACTATGTCTGCTAGAATACTCATCAAGATGGGCATGTTGACATACTTTTTGTGTGAGTTTGTCCGTACAAGAGCAAGACTTGAAAGAGAACTCAATATTTGCGCCGCGCTTTCGGATGAGTGCACAGAGACAAATTTTCACAAAAGACTTCTCATTCGCGTCTTCTGGCACTACACCCGGGTAATGACGGCGAAAATGACTGGTCATATTCGAACATACAGCAGTACTCGCATGCATTGAACAAAGTTTACAAAGAGAGAATTATTTGAAAAATGTGAAAAAAATATTTATATATATTTTAAAGACTTTTACACGGCACCCCTGCTCTCGTCAGACGGCACCCTGGTTGGGAAACGCTGCACTAGATCATATGTTTATATGTGAATATAAACTGCTTGATTCATATGGATTACTGTCTTTATGAACTTTTTGAAAGGTCAAAGGTTTTGTTGGAATGGACTTTCAATATAAAAACAGAAATCTCTCAAGTTTCACTAAAATTATCTTAATTTGTGTTTTGAAGATTAACAAAAGTACTGGGATTGGGTTTGGAATGATATGAAGGCTAGTAACTTATGACAGAACTTTTGTTTTTAAGTGAACAAGCCCTTTAAAATCCATATTCACCCAAAAACAGAAAGTAATGTAAATAATGACAATTAGCATTTTTGTGTGAAGTATTCAATTAAAGAAATGGGTGGGGAAAAAATGAATGGTGTCAATATAAGAAAAGACTAAAGCTTGCAGCTAATGAGCAGTTTTAAGTTTAGGTAATGCTTGATGCAGAAAATGAGGTGTAGATAATACGTCAGATGCAGAATTACAAACGTGTTCAGCTTTTGAAAGATGGTAGCTATAACACTTGAAATAAAAACATGAAAGTAGAATAAAATAAAAAAATCAAAACAGAACAAGTGGCTCCTGTTTTAATTATTAATTATTATTAAGAAATCACTATTTTTTTCTGACTTTAAAAAACAACAAGTAAATGCAAGTGCATTTAAGTTAGTCACAGAGGATGAGAAAGAGTGGGAGGGAGGGTAAGGTGCAAATGTAAAAGGCAGAGTGAGGCACAAAAGGTGACCAGAAAATCTGGCCTGGAGAGATTAGAGGCCAAAGTACTGAAAATTAGTTCCAAATTAAAGTTGATTGACAGAATGTTGCTGAGAGAATGCAGAGATGTTAGCCAGCTGTTCAGGGTATTTAAACTAGTGAATGAATGGGATGACAAGTACCAGCTGGAGATTAGGTGAAGCCATGATGGACCCTGGTTTTGATTTTAATATTTACCTTCTTGTTGAATGCCCAGATCTTGTCCCACTCCATATTGACTACAGATCTCGAGCCTCCCTGTAACACAGTGGAATGGACAGAAAAGATTGTGAATCAAAATGATTAAAGAATTCAAATCTTAATGAAAGACTGCAACTATAATTTATATTAAAAAAGTAACTAAATTAAATGGCAGAAAAGTTAATAGCTATAATAACTAATTAACCCTTTGTGCATAGAGGTCACTACAGTGGACAGCTATTCAAAAAGCATTTTCTTGCATATGCATGGGTTTTGATGACATAGTTGCACATCAACCGCTACAGTGGACAGTGCATCAACCTATACATTGCCACCAAGTGGCAAGTCGGTTTTTTTCCCCATCAAAAAAAGATGGCCAGTGGCCAGTCAGAAATGTCAAGTTGCCCCAGAATTTCCATCCCTTCTTTCTATCCTAGGAGACTCTTGCAGGTAAAGCATTTTTTGTAGCATTAAGCAATATCTAATTAGTCATATCAGTGTTACATTTTCCAAGTATTGATTTTAGATTGGAAAAAAATATTGATTAATCATCTGTCCACTATAGTGAACATCATGCATCAATAGCTATATTTCAGCTACAATTCATACTATTACTGTGACTATTGTTTTTGAAACAATTTTATTGATTGGTTTGTTAAATACACACAATATTGCTGCGTTATTTCTGTATTATGATGTCTTCAGTTTAAACCATAAACGCATTCGGTCCACTCTAGTGGACATCTGCAAAATCTCTTTGAAAAACATGTTAAAAAAATTACATTTCAAATCTTGTTTTTCATGTCGTAAGAGCAATACGAACACATGATATGAAAGGGTTAAGATAACAGTTTATGGACCAATGATGTCTTTTATAAATTTGCTGACTGCGCTGTTTTATAAAGTGTGTTTAATTTACAGTGATTTTACCAGTGCCATGGCAAAGAACAGCCGTTACTTTCGCAAAATCGTTGTAACTAATTTGTGGCTTTTGTATTCTTGCCCAAAAGTTATACTAATTGCAATAAATACACATACCTGAGCAGCAATGAATTGTTTGAGTCCCTCCACAGTCATTCCTCTACGTAGCACACCTCTGACTGTGGGGAAACGAGGGTCATCCCTGCAGAAAGGAAAGATAGGGAGAGCAAGAAAAACTTTTTACCATGCAATCCAAAAGAGTTCTTTTCTATAAAGTGAAGACAGTGAGGGCTCTCATGATACTCACCAGCCATCCACATAGCCCTGGTCGACAAACCAGGTGAGCTTCCTCTTGGAGAGCACAGTGTTGTTAAGATTGAGTCGGGCGTACTCCCAGATGTATGGTTTACGCAAACCAATAGCATTTATTACCCAGTAGTACTGCTCGTCTCTGTCATGGTACTCAGTGGTACGCAAGGCATGAGTCACCCCCTCAACACTGTCCACAATGGGGCATGCAAAATCATATGTGGGGTACACTCTGGATGGAAAAAGAGAAAAAGAAAAGTAAAATAAGAAAATCAATGAGGAAGCGTTATCATACTGCATGTATGATGTAGTGTTAAATTCGTTAAAGTTCTTCAAAAATGTTTTTTTTATTTTTTATTACACGTTGAGTAAAATAAATCATGCATATGAACTGACATTCTCTTTATTTGTGCTTACAGGAAAGAGTGCAATAATTCTGATGAAAAGTAAAAACACTACTTCGTAATCACGATTACAATTTTGAGCAAAATATTTGTAAATATCAGTCTAACCATTACACAGCATGACTAAATATGACTCTGCATTGAACTAAAAAGGACATTTGACAAGACCAAGACTAAAAGAAAAACAGCTAGTATGCTAGTAACACTAACATGATGTTCACTTACTTGTAAGTGTAGCCAGTGCGAGGATGAGAAGCGTTTTTGCAGCGGTACAGTGTGGGGTCACGCATGCAGCCATTGTTGGAACTCATGTCAATCTTCGCTCTCATGCAGCAGGTCTGGCCGCGCTCTGAGCCTTTCTTCATCTCCTCCCACAGCTGCATGTTCTTCTCCACAGCTGAGGAGAGATGAACAACATGTTCAGTATAAAACCTCAAATTACATTTCCTGTGGAAAAAAAACCCAAATAATAAGACCAGTACTGGTGATGCTCACAGTTGCTGCGGTTGGAAGACTCGACCCTTTGCTCCCTTTCTTGTTTCATGACATCTGGAGGAGTGTCATCAATGTAGGCCTTGCCTTCCTGTAGAAGTTTCTCAGCCATGCGCTGGATAGCGGGAAAGTGATCGCTTGTGTAGGTGAACTGATCTGGTTTGATCTGTAGCATGGCCACGTCTTCCAAGATGACCTGTAGCAAAAAAAAAGGTGTTAGCTTAGCCAGTGATGTCTACAAATAATTATTTGGAATTTGTTCTAGACAGTTCTTAGTGCTCATGCCAAATATCCAGGTTCAGTTCAAATACAGTGTTAATTAGTGAGAAAAGGAGGATATGGGCCATTTGTAGAGAACATAGGCAATAATTGTGTATGAAAGGAGGAAAAATACCTTCTCAAAGTCCTCTTTCTCCTTCTCAGGGTTGGTGTCATCAAAACGCATGATGAGCTTGCCCCTGAAATTGACCTGGTAGTGCTGGTTGAGTAGAGCTGCCTTTGCATGACCAATGTGCAGGTATCTGAGGAGATGGAAAGATAAATTAGACACTAATCTACACTACCTTTTAAAGGTTTGCGATCAGTCCTTAAAAAAAAAACATTTCTAATGTTACAAAAATTATAACGTTAAAATAAATTGTGTTCTTTCAACCTATTCATCATCAGATATCCACAAAAATGTGAAGCAACTTTTTTCAACATTGATAACAGGAAATGTTTCTTGAGCTCCAAAGCATATTAGAATGATTTCTGAAGACTGGAGCAATGGTTGCTGAAAATTCAGTTTTGCCATCAGATGAATAAATGACATATTAAAATGTATAAAATAGTAAATGGGTATTTCAAATTGAAAAGGTTACCAATTAGTAGGAGAGTAGTAGTAGGAGAAGTTTTTTGTCTTTTTTTTATCAAATGGGCTAGTTGCATATGATCTAGCAAGTGTGTGCATTCACACTTTCTTGTATTGCTTGAGACGGGAAAGCCAAAAATCATCTTTCATAGTTATTTATAGAATCTACTGTATTGCTTAAAATAATGCCAACTTCTATATTATTACATGAGCCAATGGCATTTGAAACACACGTTTCTATGAGCCAGGTGAATGAATGAAATACACTTTACTATCCACACACTGCAGGAAGAGAACATTTTATTGGACTCATGGTGCATACACATACACAATGTCTTATTCCCCTGACCAATCACGGCAACTGTAAATATACAAAAATATGTAAATATAACTAAATTGAAAAATAAAATATAGCAAAACAATTTGTGTAAAAACAAGGCAACACATTATTCTAGAATGTGAATAAACAATTACATGTAATATGAATAATCTAAATGAAATAAGTATAAAAATATATTTTAATGAATATACCTATACACTGGAAACCTGTAGCCTACCTGGATCAGAAAAAAAACGTTTTGGGCTTCCCTGAGAACAGACTACTCAAGTGAAAGCTTACAACTACAGGAATAACCACGATTAGAGAGTTGTTTGCATAAAATATCCTGTAAACATTCACACGTTTGCCCTGTGAGACACAGACTTCAATTTATCTCCATAAATACTATTTTCTCATTTCTGAACATATTTTCCACTTACCTACATCAATTTACCCCATCAAAATTTACATTTACACCCTGTTCTCTTTGCATCAATTATCTTTTTAAATTAAAACAATGGCTGTAAAAAAGACACTTAAATAGTTACGGGAAAAAATACTATGGTAGTCAATGGTTGCTCTATCTGCTTTGTTACAAACATTCTTCAAAATATGTTCTTTTGTGTTCAGCAGAACAAAGAAACTCATACAGGTTTGGAACAACTTGAGGGTGAGTAAATGATGACAAATTTCATTTTTGGGTGAACTATCCCTTAGAAATGCACAGGGAAAATACAAACACTGAACTTCATATGCAAACCTATACAAATTTTAATTACATATTAAATACAGTTAGCAGTAAGTAATAATAATGCTACCAAATAAAGTCACTGAACTATACACTGAGTCCACATCGTATTATCTTGTTTATTTAAATCTCTCATGAGGATTGATACTTTTGACTATAGCAAACATTAGATCTTGATAAGGGTTGTGTCGTTTCACACAGAAAGCAGAGCCATTTAGTTCCCCAGCAGTCAGAATAAAATCAGGTAAAGTTTCTTACACACTTGAGTGTTTTGTATTAAAGAGATCTATGAAGGTATTTTTGGTGCAAAACAACTGAACAGGCATGAGAGTGGAATTTGTAGCTGTAGATCCTATCCACACGTGTACCAAAAAAATTGAAGTCACAGAGAAAAATATTTTAGGAGTTGTAAACTTGTAGACTTTTTTTCTCACTTGAATCCATGCAATGAGAGTTGCACACTTGTAGAATATTTGGTCACAAATGTATTTCTTTTCTTAGATATTTTTCTAACACAATCACAAGTCCAATCACTACAACTGCTTGAATCTGCTGCTACGAGTCTCAAACGCAGTTTTTTCGTCTTCAAATGACAAGTTCCGTGGCGCTGTCACTTTTGCACCATATACTATGCGAAATGTGGAGCAAAAGAGATTTGTGCATCTGTGAGGCAGTGGTTCAGAGAGCAGAGAATTTCGGCCAATCAGAAGAGCTCTTTTAAACTGGTGGCGCGCGATCGAGAACGGGAAAAATACATGAGCAATCTCTCCCTAGCAGGCGAAGTCAAGTAACGGTATGTTTTTTCTCTCTCCCCCTGCAATCACTCACCGTTATACATTTGTTTAAGTAGTTTTAATATGTGCACTGGTCGGCTAAGTTGGTGATCATTGTTTTGTTTCACGAAATGTAATCTACTGTTAAGTTTGCCATCCAATCGTCTCATAATTAAAGATACTCTCATATTGAACAATGTGTTCCTTATATTCTCTTCAGCTTTGCCTTCTAGAAAAATGACAGAACAGGGTGGGTCTTCACAGGTCAGTATCATATCAAGTAACTTTGTAAGACTACCATGTGCACCATGTTTTTCTTTTCTTTTTTGGTTTGTTTTGTTTTTGGTGGATGATAACATTTATAGAAATACCATATAGGCTTTATAAAATGTTAATGAACCTGCTCTGTGACTCACTGCAGCTTCCAATTAGGCCTACTGGGCAAATAATATCCCTTTACTTTACTATGGTATTTCTATTATGTTATCATCCACCAAAAAAAGAAAAGAAAAACATGGTACACATGGTAGTCTTTGGGTGCATAAGTTACTTGATATGATGCTGACCTGTGAAGACCCACCCTGTCCTGTCATTTTTCTAGAAGGTAAAGCTGAGAAAATAAGGAATACATTACTTAATATGAGAGAATATTTAATTATGAGACGATTGGATAGCAAACTTAACAGTACAGATGGGCTAGTGTTAGCGTAACTTACATTTTGTGAAACAAGAAAGGCTAACCCAACTAAGAAACAATGATTACCATCTTAGTCGACCAGTGCACATATTAAAACTACTCAGACAAATGTATAACGGTGAGTGATTGGAGGGGGAGAGAAAAAAAAAAAACATACCTTTCCAGGGCTCAATTTTTATCAAAAGTTTGGAGTGAGATTGTATCTGTTAGGGGAGGAGTCACTCAAATATTTGCAGCAGCGGCCCCTCTGCCCCAATTTTACCTATTGTTCATAAATGACCAGCACAAAAAGAAGATGCTGCTCATTGACTGAAGTGCCTGTTCTTTGGCCTGATGCCCTTTACTTTTTATATGCCTGTTCTTATCGGTCACACCTTGATGGGCACATGAGCTCTCCTGTCTGCAGTAGTAGGAGCTGGTGGTGCCTATGGCGATGAATGGCCATGTGGTTGACCACTCACTTTTAAAAGTACACCTATAGGTGGCAGCTCCACTTAATGCTTTCTTCTTCCCTGTTTTGTCATTACCTCTTCCACTGTCTCCTCCTCTGATCTGGCACTCTTTTTAAGGGGCTGACCCTTTGGAGCTCAGAATGAAATAATACTCTTGCCTTTTCCATGATATCTTTAATCAGACAAATACATTTAAAGTGATTAAATGTATGCATCACCAGGCAGGGCAGCACGTTAACTTTTTTTGCACATAGCACTGGTACTACAGAGGTTGAAAGTTTTGTAGCACAGCCCACAGAATTGTAGCACATGTATAAAACGTCTGTTACCATGTCTGAAAAATGCAAAAAGTGCTATACAACACAAATATTTAAGAATAAAAATAATAATAACTATTATTATATTTTACAGAAAACATAAAACATTAAAAAGGTCTAAGGTTTTATAATAAATGCTATTATGCGCAGCTGAGTAAACGACTCTTGGGTTTACTGTATGTGCGTCGCATGAAGTTCATTTGTTGTCCTGACTGCACGAATATGCGCGAATACACTCGTATCCAAGGTAAATCATCAACACCATCATCCCTTACATCCCTTGTTTTATTGAACTAAATACATTGTAATACGCTAAAACACATATGCAGGTTACGTTTCTTCCTGAACAAATGCGCACACGAGTCCGTTTCACGCATGAAACCGTGATTGACCGCTTTTATTAGCAATTTTTCATGTAAACCGTGACGCTTTTCGAACTAAAATGCCAATGACTCCATCTCACAGTGCATGCAGAGATAGAGCAGCATTTATTGCGAACCGATCGATCCGCCCTGAACAGTGCTGCGCTTCATCTGCATATATATTTATTTATTTAAAAATTTTAAGAGATTTTCACAATTACCCAAAGACAAATCTCGATTTTGGTTTAATTACAATCAATCGTGCAGCCCTAGATTAACCTCACACGAGCACAAAACAAATTCTCCCTTCACTCAAACAAGCTCTGTCTCTCATGCTAAACTGTATCACACGTGTGCTACTGGGGTAAATATATTCATCGCACAGACCGATTTTTTTGTAGCACGTGCAACATATATGTTTATGAGTTTGTTCACGCAAGTTATCTTTTTCATCTAGTCCATAAATACAGATGGGTGTAAGAAGGTAAAAATACTCGTAGGAAGACCATCATTTTGTTGGTGAACAAAAGAGACTTCTTTCTAAATTTTTATATATATATATATATATATATATATATATATATATATATATATGACCTTCATTGTATAGACATCAATGCTACTTACCCACTAGCCTCTGGGGGAAACCGCACAATTACTTTGCCCGTCTCAGCACCAGGGAGTTCCACAAACTTTCCTAGATCCTGCTTTTTTTCCTTCTCCACAGGCTAAAAACACAGTTTGGAACTTTAAAATGAATCACTATAGGAGATGCATTGCATTTTTGTGTTTTAAAGTTATTTAAAAAATCATGCAAATTAACAACTTCATTAACATTTAAAGGCATGTTCAATTTTAGCTGCAAGCATAAATGCAACTTGATTCCAACAGTTTTTTCTTCAACAGAATCAATCAAACTGCAATAGTCTGTCAGAAAGCCAACAATATATTCCTGGGTTGGTAATAAACTCACAGTGGCTTTGCTGGCGGAAATCTTGCTGCCCCATTTACTACCCACAGAACTGAATGGCACCTGAGAGCTCAGGAAAGAAAACCAGCGGCAGAGATGCGGATAGGAGCTTGGTTTGGCCTGTGACTCGCCATTTCCTTTTGAGAATTATAACAAATGTTAAAATGTCAGATGTATTATATATTTATATATACACATACATACACATACATTAGGGCTGTAATCTCCCAGTCGATTATTAGTCGATACGTTCTGGCTCGACCAAAATTCTGATTTTTTGCCGCGTTCATTTCGTTAGTTTTGCCGCGCCACATTCATTTCATCAGGTGGAGAGCACTAATTGCTAATGGGGGTGTTTTCAGAGCACTCATGTTCCACAGGTAACAGTCTGTCTTCAAAACACCCCCCTTGTTTCCACTTCTTTTGGATTAGCCCAACCCACTGGAGAAGAGAGACAAATTGAAGAAGGCTAGTTTGCTGTATATTATTTATTTAATTGTGAGAGTGTTTTTCTGCTCTTGATCTGGCTTGTTTAATAAATATTCCTTTTTTTATTAAAGTGGACGTGCCTTTTGTGTTTAAGAGTAAAAGCTTTAAGTTAATAGTCTAGTCGTGTCTCAGCTGCGAAGCTGAGCTGATCCTGTGTTTGAGCTGCACAGAGCGGCTGAAATTATAGTGTTTTTATAATACATATGACAAAAACAATTGTCTAAATTATGTTGCATATTCCTCAAAAGTTCTTGTGATGATATCACTAGTTGACAACATAGCCTATGATTACCAAAAATATAGTACTATGATGCTGTCAGAGCCGAAAGACTCGTGTGTCAGACTCATTTCAGTGCAAAATAATCAGGTCAAAAAAAACTAGTAGGTTATTTGCAGTATATTAAATAGTTTATGTTTATTTATAATTCATTTAGGCAGACAACAAGGCTACCAAGTACTGCGCACAGTGTGCAGCTAATTAATTTAACGTTTTTTTACTCCTTAGCAGATTTTGATTTGAGATCAGCTCATGAAAAATGGGGGCAAAAACAAAGTGTTGCGTTTATAATTATATATGTGTCTTATATATGTGTCTTATAGCCAAATGACTGACCTTTGAGAGCAGCCCAGATGCAGAGGTCAGCCAGTGTCACACTGTGACCCACCAGGAAGGTTCTCAGTGCCAGAACTTTATCCAGATCTGCCAGAGCAGAAGACAGATCTGACTGACCACAGAGACGACGGGCACTGAACTCCAGCCAGTGATCAACCTGAAAAAGACAGAACACAATCAAAAACATTGTTAACTGATGAAATAATTGTAATATGCTATAGAGAGCAAGTGGAATGTATGATTACAAAATCTAACCTCAGTTTGCTCCATCATGTTAGAACCATACAGTCCCAATGCCGGAGCCACTCGGGCAAGATAACGCGTGATGGAGTTCACGTCACTGAACTGCACTTGACTGAAGGAGAGACACAGAATTAGAGAAATGGGAAATTAGACAGAACAATGCATAAAAATAACAATACAAAAATAAGTGTATGCACATGTATCCATCTTGTGTCCATAAAAATCTATAAATATTATATTATAAAGCACACACTTCTACTCTCAAACAGGCCATATACTCACTCAGAGACATGGAGCATGGTGTCTTTGCCCTCCTTCACAGTGAGATTGACACTGCCCTTCACATGTTCAGCAGTCAACAATGCCCCTACAGGAAGAGATGTGAATTTCAGAGAAAACCAGCAATGTAAATCTAATAATTTACCTGATGTGTGCAGCCATGCAAATCTAAGCAGAAAGTGGTATGTTCCTGCATTTGACCAATTATTTCCAAATCCTGTAATATAATTCTGCACATAGATGCACAAAAAAAAAAAAAAAAATTACAGTATTTTTTTTTTTTACATAACTTCCTGGTTTATACTTCATTGTTGCCCTCCATTTATGTACAACATTAGCTAATGCATTGTAAAATTAAATTGATGCAAACAAATAGGCTACTCCTTTAACTGAACTGTCACAATAATATAAATATGCACTTTTTTTTATTGTGAAAGGTTGAGTGAGTAGAAAAGCGCAACCTCAAATTTAACAGAAACTGATGTGCTTTAATTATAAAGTTACATTATGAGATGACCTTTAAACAGACAAACCAAACTGGTCCATCATGATTCTGTGCTCATTAATCACCATGCAAATCATTTTTGTGGTTTTTCTAGTTCAGTGCCTCTTATGAACTATTTGTATTATTCTGATCCTGTATCGCAAACAGAGCACTAGCAACACCAAGGTCGGGAATGCATGAACATTTTATTTTTTTCAGAATGATTGACTGATTCACAATTTCAATTTCAATATTTTTAATTGTTTAACTAGTCAACTTAAAAATGTAACTACAATATGATTCAGGTAACATTCTCTAGTTGAGATAGATATAGGCAGGGCTGTACAGCACGACATATATGTCGCACGTGCTACAGAAAAAGCTAAATCGGTCTGTGCGATGAATATATTTACCCCAGTAGCACGCGTGTGATACAGTTTAGCATGCGAGACAGAGCTTGTTTGAGTGAAGGGAGAATTTGTTTTGTGCTCGTGTGAGGTTAATCTAGGGCTGCACGATTGACTGAAATTAAACCAAAATCGAGATTTGTCTTTGTGAAATTATGAAAATTGCTTACATTTTAAAATAAATAAATATATGTGTAGATGATGCGCAGCGATCAGTTCACAATAAATGCTGCTCTATCTCTGCATGCACTGTGAAATGGAGTCATTGGCATTTTAGTTCGAAAAGGGGCACGGTTTGCATGGAAAAAAATTGCTAATGTAAAAGCTGTCAATCGCGGGCTCGGTGGTGCGCACTGGGGTACCGAACCCGAGACGAAGGAGGTGGCACTAGAACTGTTCCGCAATTCACGTGAATGTGAAAGCAACACTGACTCGGGTGCGCACTTGTTCAGGAAGAAACGTAACCTGCATATGTGTTTTAGCATATTAGTTTAGCATATTGATATTTAGTTCAATAAAACACATGTAAGGGATGATGGTGTTGATGATTTACCTTGGATACGAGTGTATTCGCGCATATTCGTGCAGTCAGGACAACAAATTAACTTCATGCGACGCACATACAGTAAACCCAAGAGTCGTTTACTCAGCTGCGCATAATAGCACGAAATTAATAAAAACACAATATATTTACGGCAGTGTGTTTTCTATCATCAGCAGTGCACATTTTTGATGACGTAAGATGAACAAGTGCACCAGGGTTCGATAGAATCAAGTTGAGTGTGAAACCAGACCAGCGCTGCGGGGGACGCCGGGAACAATCGCGTTTGGACATGACCACAGCAAACGTGTTAAAGCCTCCTTAATGTGCATTAGAAAAAAGCAACAACCTCTTTCCAAACTTGTAATGAGAAGCGTTTACAAACCTGTTGTCCAACAAAAGAGAACATTTAATCGAGTGTTTAAAATAACTTACTTTTGTAATCTGAAAGGCTTCACATCACAGAATGAGGCAGAAATTATATTATTTAAAATATTCTGTAGTACAGTGATAGATTTGCGGTGTAGAGATGTGTACAGTACTTTTTTTCTTTCTCAGTGAATACATAAGATAAAATAAGACAAAAATTAAGATATTAAAGTCACACATTTTTTGATCATAATTTAATATTTTATTATAAAACCTTAGACCTTTCTAATGATTTATGTTTTCTGTAAAATATAATAATAATAATCGTTATTATTATTTTTATTCTTAAATATTTGTATTGTATAGCACTTTTTGCATTTTTCAGACATGGTAACAGACGTTTTATACATGTGCTACAATTCTGTGGGCTGTGCTAAAAAACTTTCAACCTCTGTAGCACCAGTGCTATGTGCAAAAAAAGTTAACGTGCTGCCCTGGGATTTAGAAAGTAATAAGTAATTAAAAACTTTTTGGGATTTAAGTAATTTGTACAGTAGTCTTAATTACATTAGTATTACAAGGCCAAACGGTGAAATGAAAGTCTCAAAATCCAAATTAATCAAATAGGATAGACTCACGATCAAGTCAAACGAGTCGATGAATGAATGCGCGTCACCGGATCCACAAATGCACATCTTACTCGTTGCACGCACAAATTCTGACTTACATTAATACAAAATTGAAGTTTTGTATTCACAACTACACTCACCTAAAGGATTATTAGGAACACCATACTAATACTGTGTTTGACCCCCTTTCGCCTTCAGAACTGCCTTAATTCTACGTGGCATTGATTCAACAAGGTCCTGAAAGCATTCTTTAGAAATGTTGGCCCATATTGATAGGATAGCATCTTGCAGTTGATGGAGATTTGTGTGATGCACATCCAGGGCACGAAGCTCCCGTTCCACCACATCCCAAAGATGCTCTATTGGGTTGAGATCTGGTGACTGTGGGGGCCATTTTAGTACAGTGAACTCATTGTCATGTTCAAGAAACCAATTTGAAATGATTCGAGCTTTGTGACATGGTGCATTATAACCTGATAATATAACGCTGATAATAACCTGCTCCTCAACACCACCAAAACGAAGGAGCTCATCGTGGACTTCAGGAAAGAATCAAGATGCACACACAACACCATCCACATCAATGGAATGGCTGTTGAGCGTGTCTCCAGTTTCAAGTTCCTGGGGATCCACATCTCGGCGGACATGTCGTGGATAACCAACACCTCCAGCCTGGTCAAGAAGGCTCACCAGCGCCTCTTCTTCCTGAGGACACTGAGGAAGAATCAGCTCTCCTCGGCTATCCTGGTGAACTTCTACCGCTGCGCAATAGAACGCATCCTGACCAACTGTGTCGCAGTATGGTATGGGAGCTGCTCTGTTGTGGAGCGCAAGGCACTGCAGCGGGTGGTGAAAACTGCCCAGCGCATCACAGGGATTCCACTACCTGCCATCGAGCACATCCAGAGGAAACGCTGTCTGCATCGAGCTCGCAGCATCCTCAAGGACTCCTCTCACCCAGCCCACAGACTGTTTTCTCTCCTGCCCTCCGGCAGGCGTTTCAGGATCCTCCGGACCAGGACCAGCAGACTTAAGAACAGTTTTTCCCCAGAGCTGTCTCTCTGCTGAACTCAAACCCCCGTTGATCCACTTCCCTCATAAACTGCTAACTGTCCTACCTCACATCTGCCTTCACTTGTTATTTGCACTACCGACTGTTTATTACAGTAACAACTGTTTACTTATGCATTTTGCACCACCATATCTTAACTGGATTATACTCATTTGCACCGCCGACTGCATTTATAGTACCTAATGTTTACATTTGCATTTTGCACCGTACTTCTAATTGCAATATGCAACCACTTTCCACTGCACTTTTACACTTTTTTTTTCGGATAGCTCTGTCCATAATTTATTGCACTACCTTAATCCACTGCTATTCCTCATCTTGCCTAACATATTATTGTATACCTCTATCTGTAAAATTCTGTTTAAAGTTATAGCCATCTGTATATTATATTCATAGTACATATTCACCTGTAAATTCTGTTTATAGTAATAGCCATCCGTATATTATATTCATAGTACATATTCACCTGTAAATTCTGTTTATAGTAATAGCCATCTGTATATTATATTCATAGTACATATTCACCTGTAAATTCTGTTTATAGTAATAGCCATCTGTATATTTATTCACTGTACATATTCACCTGTAAATTCAGTTCTGTTTATAGTAATAACCGTCTCTCTATTTATACATATTCAGTACATATCCATGTCCTGCACTTACGCAACCATTGTATATCCTGCACTTGCTGCTATTGCACTTCTGGTTAGACCTAAACTGCATTTCGTTGCCTTGTACTTGTGTAATGACAATAAAGTTGAATCTAATCTAAAAAATGATCCTGCTGGAAGTAGCCATCAGAGGATGTGTACATGGTGGTCATAAAGGGATGGACATGGTCAGAAACAATGCTCAGGTAGGCCGTGGCATTTAAACGATGCCCAATTGGCACTAAGGGGCCTAAAGTGTGCCAAGAAAACATCCCCCACACCATTACACCACCACCACCAGCCTGCACAGTGGTAACAAGGCATGATGGATCCATGTTCTCATTCTGTTTACGCCAAATTCTGACTCTACCATCTGAATGTCTCAACAGAAATCGAGACTCATCAGACCAGGCAACATTTTTCCAGTCTTCAACTGTCCAATTTTGGTGAGCTTGTGCAAATTGTAGCCTCTTTTTCCTATTTGTAGGGGAGATGAGTGGTACCCGGTGGGGTCTTCTGCTGTTGTAGCACATCCGCCTCAAGGTTGTGTGTGTTGTGGCTTCACAAATGCTTTTCTGCATACCTCGGTTGTAACGAGTGGTTATTTCAGTCAAAGTTGCTCTTCTATCAGCTTGAATCAGTCGGCCCATTCAACAAGGCATTTTCGCCCACAGGACTGCCGCATACTGGATGTTTTTCCCCTTTTCACACTATTCTTTGTAAACCCTAGAAATGGTTGTGTGAAAATCCCAGTAACTGAGCAGATTGTGAAATACTCAGACCGGCCCGTCTGGCACCAACAACCTTGCCACGCTCAAAATGGCTTAAATCACCTTTCTTTCCCATTCTGACAATGAGTTTGGAGTTCAGGAGATTGTCTTGACCAGGACCACACCCCTAAATGCATTGAAGCAACAGCCATGTGATTAGTTTATTAGATAATTGCATTAATGAGAAATTGAACAGGTGTTCCTAATAATCCTTTAGGTGAGTGTGTTTCTATTGGTACAAATCGCTGCACATTCATGTAATTCTGTATTCTGCACATGCACAAGTTAAAAGGCATTTGCTTGTGGATAATAAAACATGTTTGCAACATTTATCAAGTTCATGGATAAGTGTGTGTGAATGTATTAATCATTTTGAGTCTAAAATCATCACAAATTAATTATACGTTTTTTAAAACGATTGTTTTTATTTTATTTTATTATCTTGTCTTATTGGTTTTGCAAATGCACATTCCACTATTTTAAGGCTTTGTATTAAATGTTTGAATTTGATATGATTAAATACAATATATTCATACTCTGCATCTTTAAAGGTCCCGTTCTTCGTGATCCCATTGTTCAAACTTTAGTTAGTGTGTAATGTTGCTGTTAGAGCATAAATAATACCTGTAAAATTATAAAGCTCAAAGTTCAATGCCAAGCGAGATATTTTATTTAACAGAAGTTCCCTTTCAAAGCCTACAGCGAACGGCTGGCTTGGACTACATCCTGGTACTTCCTTCATAAATGACGTCAGTAGAACAGTAGAACAGACTAACCTCCGCCCACAAGAATACGTGCAAAAAGGGGGCGTGGTCTTGTTGCTGTCCCACGTGGAGAAGAGGAAGTGACGCATGGAGAAAAGGAATTGTTGCGTTTGACTGTGTTTGTCGCCATGTCGTCGAGACGCTGTTATTTTCATCCTGGAGTCAAATCACCTTTGTTTGGCTTTCCCAGGGACGCTGTAGAGATCATTAAGCGCATACATCTCCTGTTAAGAGGCGTGACCTTTCCACGTGCGCTAAGCTGCTGTCGAATCACAACACATGAACCGGGCCACGTTCGCTAAGGTGCGGTCAAATCACAACACGGGAACCGCTGGCACAATCAGAACTCGTTACGTATTTCTGAAGGAGGGACTTCATAGAACAAGGAACTCATCAGCCGTTTTTAGGACAGAGAAAACAGCGGTATACAGATAAGTAAATTGTGTGAAAAATACTGTGTTTTTTTTACACACGAAACATGAACACATGTTATATTGCACACTGTAAACACAATCAAAGCTTCAATAAAACACGACGAACGGGACCTTTAAGTGCTGCTTGTAACAATACGAACATGAAGGAAATATCACATAAAACAGTCAAATGGAAAACATTTTACAACAGGGCTCCTTTAGGAAAATAGACTGGATAAAATTAATATCAATGAGCACTGTTTACAGCATTTATTCATACATATTTCTTGATATAATTTTAAAATTAAACTTTTTAAAACCTGAAACTGCTGGCACTGCAGCTGGATACTACTGCCTCAATACAGCACTTACACATCTGCATAAATATATGCAGGCATTTTCTGGTTTATGCATGAAAATTCTCAGAATTTCAGTACTGATAAAGATCAGGTTTGACAATTAAGGATTGTCAACAAAATTTCTGAGACATCCATTTACTGTATTTACTGCATAAAACCAGTCACACCTGTTCTGGTTTTAGGTTATCGTTTTTCCCACAGGTTTTGCAGTGGCATAACACGCCCATTAAAAAAGATTTCACTCTCATACACGTATAAACAAACAAAGTATTATATAATCCTGCTGCTCAAAGACAGGTGTGGTGGAGTAAGTAAAACAGATTCAGACAGCTCTTTCAAATGACTTGCATCAGCCAGTGACACAGCTTCCCCAGCACTGGATGGCGCACGTTAAATTCAAACAATAAATATAATCTTAAATAAAATCTTAAATATATAGCGGAAAGGCTCTAGAATCAAGCAAGAGTTTAGCCCTGTCTATGACTGCAAACCTCACACAACTCCCTCTCACCATCATAATAATGAAAACACGCACAATACTTCTGAACCACTTTTAAGGAAGCAGTACCAAACTACCACTGCTGTAAATCATCTTGATTTGAATCTATTCAAATTGAAAGCGGTGAAAGGCAAGAAAAGCCCACTGAACATCGGGAATGGCAGGCAGATAATTTTAGAGTATGCCACGACGGCACGAGGATATTCTGCGTGTCAGTTAATTGAGCCTATGCGCGAGCTCAGCTGCCAACTGCAATGTAGTTTGTAATATATGCAACACATCGCATTTGTGCTTACCTAGAGGTGGGCTGCTACTGTTGATCGTTAAGTTTAGTGCCATTTCGTTCCTGCTGATCTTCTCGTAATGGCCCTGGCTGTCACACTTCCAGCATCAAACTACTTCACGAGCCACAAAGCTGCTCAGCGCCGCCTGCTGTAAGAGCGCAGCAGTGGAATGACACGGGCAACACTAGACCCAGAAACAATGGTTCCGGTCATTTTCATTTGCTCTGTGCAACCCAACATTATGCCCCCGTGTTATTGTGTGTGCTCCCCGTATTTCTTTTTAAGAAATTGTACAAACATTAAGTTTCAGTAACATCAGTAAATAGTAAAGTCTGCGTTTTTAGTTTAACGTTCTGTTTAGTCATCTTTCGCTTTCATTTCACTGAAAACACGCAACGACAGTGCCTGTCAGTGACGCAGTCCCTCACATTTTCCATAATACAGGTTTAGAAAAACATTTTGCGTCTTTTTTTCTTTGTTTTGTTATTGCCTTTTATTTTACGATTGCATTTCTGTAGTAAATCTTTATCCATAAAACAAATAGCACCAGCCTATTTGCAATTGCAATATGTAACGTTACAAGGAATTCAATCTTAAATATGATCGAAGTCACAATTGCTAGATAGGCCTATAGGCTATAGTCTTACATTTTTTTCAATTATGAGAATAAACGTGTGTGATACATTGCAAATGAGACATGTAGCCTAAATGACTGCTTCCTAAAGGAGGCGCTATAAGCCTTGAAAATGCATATTTTAGCTCAGATGAGGTGTCTCTAAACTTCAGTTTTTTACAATCGCTATGACAATTTTTTCAATACTTTTAACCAATTTAAAACTAAACTCTTAACACAGTTAGCACAACATCTGTCTGTGTAGGCTATACAATTAATACATGTATTGCTTTTACACAAAATGCATATAGTTTACACAAATTTAAAATGCTTGGAACTTTTTTTACACACAAGTTAAAAAAAAAAAGACCAAAACACTGGATTTTTACTGACAGATTTACCAACGCTTTAACACTGTATACTCACCTAAAGGATTATAGGAACACCTGTTCAATTTCTCATTAATGCAATTAATCAACCAATCACATGGCAGTTGCTTCAATGCATTTACTGGTGTGGTCCTGGTCAAGACAATCTCCTGAACTCCAAACTGAATGTCAGAATGGGAAAGAAAGGTGATTTAAGCAATTTTGAGTGTGGCATGGTTGTTGGTGCCAGACGGACCGGTCTGAGTATTTCACAATCTGCTCAGTTACTGGGATTTTCACGCACAACCATTTCTAGGGTTTACAAAGAATGGTGTGAAAAGGGAAAACATCCAGTATGCGGCAGTCCTGTGGGTGAAAATGCCTTGTTGATGCTAGAGGTCAGAGGAGAATGGGCCGACTGATTCAAGCTGATAGAAGAGCAACTTTGACTGAAATAACCACTCGTTACAACCGAGGTATGCAGAAAAGCATTTGTGAAGCCACAACACGCACAACCTTGAGTCGGATGGGCAACAACAGCAGAAGACCCCCCTGGGTACCACTCATCTCCACTACAAATAGGAAAAAGAGGCTACAATTTGCACAAGCTCACCAAAATTTAGACATTCAGATGGTAGAGTCAGAATTTGGCGTAAACAGAATGAGAACATGGATCCATCATGCCTTGTTACCACTGTGCAGGCTGCTGGTGGTGGTCTAATGGTGTGGGGGATGTTTTCTTGGCACACTAATAGGCCCCTTAGTGCCAATTGGGCATCTTTGGGATGTGGTGGAACGGGAGCTTCGTGCCCTGGATGTGCATCCCACAAATCTCCATCAACTGCAAGATGCTGTCCTATCAATTTGGGCCAACATTTCTAAAGAATGCTTTCAGCACCTTGTTGAATCAATGCCACGTAGAATTAAGGCAGTTCTGAAGGCGAAAGGGGGTCAAACACAGTATTAGTATGGTGTTCCTAATAATCCTTTAGGTGAGTGTATATCAGAACAGATAACACCATGTTATAAACCTTTAACCTTAGGCTATAGGCTAAAGTAAAAGTGAACAACTGTTCTTATTGTGAATTCAAACACAAATATATCCCCTGTATTTTATCCCATTGGTACTGAGAAACAGCCGATTGAAGTTGTGCAAATAAATAAATCACAGCTGATTCCCATAGGAATTGTTCAGGTGTTGATGTTCTTTCAACCACATGACCATATTATGCTATACAGTAAAATAGGGCCTCATTGGGCTTATCTTGTGTGAAAAAGGAACAATAAAGCAACACAAAGAAAGTACGAAAAATGCCTGCACGATGGGAGAGGAAGATGAGTACCAGGACAAGGGAGAGGAGTGGGACAAGGGCAAGGGAGAGGGAGAGGAGAGGAATGCCTGAGGACAAGGTAGGATGAGGAGTTAGATTGCATGCTGGGGCTCAAAGAAGGGCCATAATTAGGGTAACTGATTAAATAAGAGCTACAGTAATATCATAGACCATGTCATAAACCCCAGGCTATCATACAAAGAGGCTGGTGAACGAGTACAGCCAAATCTCAACCGGGACACAGTGGCATCCATTATCCAGATTTCTCCAGAAACCAACAGGTAGTTGGGTAATATTGTATAAGGGCTTCTCCTACTGCAAAGTGTAAATCATTGTAGGCCTACCATGTATTACAGTGACTGTATGTCTCTGGTCTCTAATATGTAACTGTATTTTGTATCTAAGGATTCAACATCTACCTCCCTCAGGGGGCAGATAAAAGCTCCTAAATGTAGAACAGGAACTTGCTATTGTCAACATGGTGATAATGAAATAAAACTGAAGCGCATTCTATAAAGCTACTCTGAGATGGGTCATTCATTTTTTGTATTGAATTTTGGCAGCAAAAGAAACAAAATGCATGCATTTACTAAACCCAACAAAACAGAAATGTGGAGAGGCTTCAAAAGACACACAATCTATGATCAATAAAATACTGTCTATTGTATAAGGGCAGACCTAACACATAAAATAATGCGGTTTCTGTAATTCCATCTAGTGTTAGTGTTTTTATGACATTGTGCTATGATTGACTAAATGTTCCTGTTGGAAGAGAACATGTGTTTGTGTTTTTGTAGACATAGTGTATTGTGTTTGTGTATTATCTTATTTAGAAAATTAGTGTTGGAGTTTAGTTTACAATGTGTGATTTTGAGCATGAAGGGTTAGTTCACCCAAAAATGAAAATGAGCCCATGATTTACTCACCCTCAAGTCATCCTAGGTGTATATGACATTCTAATTTATGTATTATAAATTCCCACTTTTCATTTAAATAATTGTTATAATTGTAATAATGTTTACATATTTTATAAAATGTACTATACTAATTTATAAATAATCCCATGGCAGCAACTCAATTTAGGCATGTATAGACATGGTCGAGACCTGCTGAAGTTCAAACTGAGCATCAGAATGGGGAAGACAAGCAGGTGTGATTTAAGATTTAATTGACTTTGAAAGTGGTATGGTTGTTGGTGCCACGCGGGCTGGTCTGAGTAATTCAGTAAAACTGCTGATCTACTGAAATTTTCACACATAACCATCTCTAGGGTTTATAGAGAATGGTCCAAAAAATATCCAGTGAGCGGCAGTTCTGTGGGTGAAATTGCCTTGTTGATGCCAGAGGTCGGAGGAGAATGCCTTGTATCAACACAGTTAACACTTCTGCAGGTGGTGTAATGGTGTGGGGGATATTTCATTAGCACACTATGGACCCCTTAGTACGCATCATTTAAACGCCACATCCTACCTGAGTATTGTTGCTGACCATGTCCATCACTTTATGACCACAAGTGTACCCGTCCTCTGAAGGCTACTTCCAGCAGTATAACACATCTTTACAAAGCTCATATCATCTCAAACTGGTTCCTTAAACATGCCAATGAGTTCACTATACTCGAATGGCCTCCACTCACCAGAACTCAAAGCAATAGAGCATCTTTGGGATGTGGTGGAATGAGAGATTCGCATATGCAGCCCACAAATCTGCAGC
This sequence comes from Romanogobio albipinnatus, assembly GCA_023566225.1. NCBI lineage: Eukaryota > Metazoa > Chordata > Actinopteri > Cypriniformes > Gobionidae > Romanogobio > Romanogobio albipinnatus. The sequence continues at coordinate 31,874,960 of CM042249.1, forward strand.
AATTACATGATTCTGTCATGTCAATATGGACCAAAATCTTTGCATTGTCGAATCTATGCCACAGAGAATTAAGGCAGTTCTGAAGGCAAAAGGGGGTCTAGCTGATACCATACCCTTATTTGTTTTCATCCACTGTCATTAATCTACCTGGCAGTGCAATAACTCCTCGGACCAGCTCTCATACTTCTCCCGTCCATCATGACAGATTATTTATGTGGTAAATTGTGGTTATTTTCCCATGTTTTTTTTGTTGTTGTTAAGATTAATGAGATAAAGACATAAAGTGCTCTTCATGTGAGTAAGTCAGTTCCGTCAATGAAAGTGTCTCCTCTCCTACGCTGTACTTCATTAGAGCCCATCCAGCACTTGCAACTCCCACCTTCAAAGCTCTAACAGGTTGGAAGCACATTTGCATTCACTCCTAATGAGATTCTAGCAGTGAGATGCTGCATCAGATTTATTTTTTTCAAAAGCCAGAGACATAAAAACCCAATAATGTCTGATGCCACAGCAGGTAGGCTACACCACAGACTGATGAAATATGGAAATGTGACTTGTTTGTTCAGTCAGGTCTGCAGTCGCAGCTGACATTTTCACACATAAAGCCAGTGTAAGCTTATTAATCTCCTGGACGATTCCATATGTGAAATCACAGAAGCAGTAGAGAGGAAAAAACTCCTCTGAATTATGCAAGACTGCTGTGCAATGAATGCAAGGCTAATAGCTACAAGGCAGCACTGTCTTATTCATGGACATTGACAGCAAATCTACTTTTTGTACCGTACCCGAGGAAGACATGGATGATATGTTTTTATAACTGTGATATATCTATAAATTTGGTCTGATGTTAGTTCCTTTTTATTTAACCCAAGAATGTTAATAGTTAAGTAGAATTAGGCTTAATTAATGATGGTATATGCTCTTACATACAGAAGGCTATAGGTCTACTCTAGCAAATGACCTATTCACAAACAAAACAGTGTATTCCATTTACATAATAAATAAATAAGACAGCAGTATCTTAGAAGTGAGACACACAAAGAAATAGTGGTTACTTTCTTCCTTTCCCGCCTTAACTACATTGCAAACTTGACAATATCTTCATTAGACCTCATATCAAGTATGTAATTACCGAAGAAGTGGAGAGCATTTTGAAAGATCAATCTTGCGCCGTAATTGTCTTGTCATCTCATTCAGATGGGAGGTCCATGTGAGAGGAGAGAGAAATGACTTTGTCAGCTACACTTTGTCATTTTCTCATCTGGTAATAATAGAGTCACTCGAAGACATTAATGCACATGTTCACTTTTAGATTTTCTTTTTTAAAGAAAGGCTGAGCACAAGGTTTCATTCGTTTTGAATCTCCTGAAATTATTGGCCAGAAGATGGCGGTGTGTGACTTTTGGTTGTACTGCTGTTGGCTTTGGCTGTACTTTTCCACACTGGAACAGCACTTGAAAGGTTTCATGTTTTGTGAGGACTTTCCATAAACCAAATTATTTTGATACTGTACAAACTATATTCTATATTCTTAAATCTTAAATAACAGGTATAAGATTACAATAATATCAGATTTGTCTTATTTTAAATAAACACAAAAAATAGAGATTAAAAATTAACGTAGGTAAGAAATTTACTTTTGCTATGATTAAATACATGTATGGTTAAATGGTTAAATACGCAATTTTTTCTTTAAATAATGCTGATATGGCAACTAGTAAATACACTAAGTTTCGTCATCCTGGCATGTGTGGAAAATGTTAAACCATGTGTGTTACCAACCCCACGTTAGGTTGTGCCCCACGCTCCCCTACCCATCACAGAAAACCTTCTGCATTATTAGATTTTCAAAATACTTAATTTAGGATGATTTAGAAGCTGTTTGCCTTAGGGGGTCAAAAAACATGACCCCATATGGTCAACATTTACGGGTATTACTGTCCTTGTGGGTACATTTGGTACCCATAATGTAGGGATTAGGGAAAACCACACACATGTTGGGTTTTCATGTTTTATGGAGACATTTTATAGATACATTTTTATATATTCTAATTAAACCTACCCATCACAGAAAATTTGCATCCGCAATCTGCATTTTTAGATTTTCAAAACATCACTGAATGATTTATGATTTGGGGACCAAGAAATGGAAAAGGATTTGGGGTATACCATCTTTGTGAGGACATTATGTCCCCATAAATAGGGTTTACCAGGACCACACACACACACACACACACACACACACACACACACACACACACACACACACACACACACACACACACACACACACACACACACACACACACACACACACACACACACACACACACACACACACACACACACACACACACACACACACACACACACACACACACACACACACACACACACACACACACACACACACACACACACACACACAATTTTGTGATATTCTTTAAAGCTTTCATCAGTCTGAATGGCAGTAATTCCATTTTCAAGCACAGTAAAATATACATTATATGTTACAGTACCTTTATTTGTACAGTACCTAGCTTTGAAACTCAAATTCTGTCTGATGGCAAGGTGTTAGAGAGCTGCATTGGGTTTTCGTATGGTCGCCTACAGCAGGGTTTAACACAAAAATGCTACCCCAGCACTGGCAATATCACATGAGCCCTGGATTTCAGAAGTCAGCTTCTTAAAAAATCTCTCCCATTTTCTCGGTATAGAGAGAGACTACTGTTTACTGAAGATATTGACATTTAAAATCATGATATTACATTTCAGTATTCATTCAAGGACTAGATTTAGCTGGTTAGCATGGACCAGTTAGCCTGTGCTGATAAATAAACTATTTTGGAAAAGATTCCAATGATGGGCATGTATTCTTTTTTGTTTTGTTTTTGTGAGCAACATACAATATGAATCACAAATATTGTATTACAATAACATACTGTATATTTTACCAGTCTGTTTCTTGGTAGGCTTTTAAAAGCGAAAATGGCCTTATGCTGTATAAAATATTTTTTTTACATAACAGCTCACCAACAGGGTAGTTGGTATTGAAGGCTCTTGGAACTTGTGGTGCTAGACATGATGTCACCATAGTGATAGTCACATGGCTTTTACACTTCCAGGGGCTGTATTACAGAAACATCCCAACTTAAAATCCTCTCATATTTGCTTAGTAACAGAGCCGGCCCAAGGCATAAGCGAACTAAGCGGCTGCTTAGGGCCCCCTTGGCCACCAGAGGGCCCCCAAGAGCACAATAAATTACTCTCCGGCAAAGTTATTTTATGATGATTGAAATCGCGAAATGGCCTTAAACAATTTTTGCAAGAAATTGCAAAAAGTTTTCTAATATATGCACGGATCGATTCTGACAGCGCTGCACGAGCTCGCAGCGCTATCGGCTGGACACTATTCGCTTGTTAGTCAGGGTTCAAAGTCCAAAGTGCGAAAAATCGGCTAAAATGTAGGCTACTCGTCAGTTGCCCGGTAACCTTTTTATGAATGGATGGATTTGAGAACGCGCTATATGGTTAGTGCGAATATCTTGTCTGACGTGCTGCATGTTTTGGACAGAGCTAGTATAAAGCATCTTCCAGTTTCTCCCTTGAAATTATAAGTTGTGTATTTGGAAATTTTTATTTAGAAAATAAAAAGGTTTTCTATGTGAATATATAGTAAAGTGTAATTTATTCCTGTGATCAAAGCAGAATTTATCATCATTACTCAGTCTTCAGTGTCATATGATCCTTCACAAATCATTCTAATATGATGATTTGATGCTCAACAAACATCTATGATTATCAGTGTTGAAAAATGTTTTTAGGATTTTTTTGAAAGCTTTCTATTTCAGAGAAATGCTGTTCTTTTGAACCTTCTATTCATCAAAGAATCCTGGGGGAAAAGTGAGCATATTCAGCATAAGAGACTACTTAAAAAAAGTACATATCCCAGTGTGAACTGTAGTACTGTAAGATTTTGAATATTAACGCCTGATTACTCTTGTGGGTTTGCTACTGTTACAATTAAAAACCGTAAAAGGGTAAAAACATGACAGGCAGACATGATGTAAGCAACACAGCTACAACTAATACAATTTATACTGGGTGTGCGAATTATCAAGAATTAACAATAGTCAATCGTATTGGTGGCACAGAGGGGGCCCCAAATAAAATTCTGCTAAGGGCCCCATAAGGGCTTGGTCCGGCCCTGCTTAGTAACTATAATTTCACTTAGGAAATTGAACTTGTTCAAATATTGGGTCAAGAATTAAGAAGTTTCCGTAAGCCCCAGTTGATTGCCTCAAAACAAATCATTAATTTTAAGTAATGTCGGAAAGATTTAGAAGTTGAATGCACACACTCTAAAAGAGTTTTTTTTCTAACCCAAAAGTTCAGCCTGTTGGGTCATTTTATTGGCTTAGACAGCTTAGACCCCTCCCCTCAGACAGCATGCCAAATACGCATACTTTTTACTGATCATTTGTAAGTGTAAACTTGTCAACCTGTATATGCAAGATGGATCTGTGTCACTTTGGCCCTGTTTACACCTGGTATTAAAGTGGACGCCACTAAATATGTGTTTTAAGCACTTTCGACCACTTCCAGAGGTAGTGGAAAACGCATTCAACCGGATTGCTTTCGTAGTGTAAACACTCAAGTGGTCAAACAGCCACAAAAGACTACTAACTTAATGCGTAAACATTATGGGAAGCGTGTTAACTTTGACGAAAAACGTAACAAGCACAATGCTTTCACCATTCCTGATTTTTATGATTTCTGATATATTTACCCAAAGTCAGGACAGAAGTAGTTGGACAAAAGAGACAGATTAAAACACCAGGTGTAAATGGGAATGTGTCTCCGTCGTCTACTTGTGATCCGTCCAAACAAAACGCCAAATACCAAGGTCTTAATACCAGGTGTAAACAGAGCCTTTGACTGCCTCTATGTTGAGTATGAAAAATACAACTCAATTAAGCTGCCTGTCACCTTTGCTTGTGCAACTGTTCAAATGTCACAGTGGATAATGTCTCAAGTATGTTTAAGTTTATGTGATCTGTATACCTCTGTGATGTTCACGCATCCATAAATATGAACAGGTCTCCAGGGTCTCGTTTTAAATGCTCCGAGATGTTATACTGCTGTATAAGTCATTAAATGACTTGGCTATTGGCACACATAATTCCCCCATTAATGGTGTTTGGGTGTATATTTCTCCAGCAGGATAACAGCAGACATGCAGCCTTGTGTTCATCAGTAACTCGGCAGCAATAATTTGCAATTTTCTTCTTCCGCTGTCTTACTTTATCTTCATCATGCTCCAGAAAGGGTAAAAGGACGTGGGGAAACATCCTAAAAAAAATGGAGTAGCTTATGTTTGAAAAATTCATTTAAATCAAAGCCAGATGCAAGAGCTGTTCTGAGCCCAGACTTTCTACTGCTTTTAAATAGAGATGCACCATTACTAAATTTCTCATCCGATACGATAGCCGATTATTTAGAATGCATATAAAAAACTAAAATGTTTGTATAAGTTGTACTGTATCTTTCAACATATATTTTGATATTCATGCATGATTTTTGAGATATAGCTCCGTGCTGCCACTTGAACTGAGGCGCTACAACGATCTGTCACATCACATTTAGAAGCGTCAAAACGCTTGTGTGAATTTCCTGATAAAATGGACAGAATTTGAAAGACAACACTTTATTTCTTTTTAGAAGTAACAAAGCTATTTGCCATTATTGGATGAAAGGCATGCTACAAATACTGTTTAGTGTAGGGGAAAAATGCAGACCTGGCGACCCTGGCTTTCATAGGGTCAAATTGAGCCTGCTTTTATGTAGCTATTTTTTAACTGTTAATGCACTATTGTCGCGTTAACATTTTCTTCACACACACACAGTATGGGTTGCAGTTGGACATGTTTTTCCACACCTTTTTGATTGAAAGGATATCATCGGCTCTGATCATTGGCTGTTGACTAAACAATAGTGAAAATAATAGCTTTCTATCAGCCAATACTAGCCGATACATTGGCCGATGCATCTCTACTTTTAAAGTTTGTTGGTTTATTGCTGCTTAGTGAGAATATAACAATGGTTTTTGATATAATTTACTTGCCATTGTGAAAATAGCAACATTTCAACTTTTTGATCAAGATCTTGTATTGACAATTCAAGAGTCTCCTCCAGCACATCCCAAAGACTTTCATTGAATTTAAGGTCTCAGAGGTGCCAATTCATGTGTGAAAATGATATGGAGCAAAGCAATTTACACTCTCAGTCTCAAGATCCATTAATGTACTGAAAACATTTTAATCAGTTCATGCGAGTACAGTGGTTCAATATTAATATTATAGAGCGATGAGAATATTTTTGGTGAGCCAAAAAAAGCCCCGAAATGAAGACTTGTATAGTGATAACCGATTTCAAAACACTGCTTCATGAAGCTTCAGAGCGTATCGAATCAGCGAGTCGAATCATAATTCATGAATCAAGATTCAGGTCAAACTGCTGAAATCACATGACTTTGACGTTCCTAAGCTTCATGAAGCAGTGTTTTGAAATCGGTTATCACTATATAAGTCTTCATTTCGTTTTTTTCCGTTTTCCATCAGCTTTCAACAAAAATCTCTTAATATCTAAAAATATCTCAAACATGTTTGTGAACCTCCCACCGCTGCACATTTTGTATGTCTCCCTCATCTAGCACCTGATTCAACTCATCAGCTTATCAAACTGAGGCCCTGCATCACAATGTGCATACTATCCACCTGTAACGATTTCCACTGGAGGCAAGTTGAGAACCCAAGTGCAGTTATTTATTAATGAGAGCCAAAACATAAAACAAACACTTGGCAAAACAACAAACAAAACTTGGCTGTGACAATAAACTTGACTAAACAAAACAGACTTGACACCACTCACCACCAACGGGTTACAACGTTTATAACAGACAAAGACACATGGCAAACATGAGGGCTTAATAACACACAGACTAATGACAAGACAAGTGACACCTGTGAACAAGATCACATGAGGGCATGGGAATCATATGACAAGACCAGGAAGTGCACTGTGACTGTGAACATGACCAACTGAAAACATGAAACATGAACATGAACCAAAACCAAACACCCTGTGACACCACACTATCAGCCTGATGTCGTCATACTCAATTCTAGTCAGAAAGTTGTTCGGCTGGCATCCAGGCTACCTATCCTAAATAGTATTGAATATTACTAATGTCACATACCATTTTGGATTGATAGTATACACATTGCTATGCAGCCGTTGTCGAATGTCTTATATACCAGTTCTAACCAAATAGATTAATAGGTTACCTTATCTTTTACCTACTTTATCTTTTACTTTTAGGATATGCGGTTAATGCAATGAAAATGACTGTATACTGTTTGCAAGGATAGTCTTCGTGTAGTAACCTAGGGTTAAAAAGGGCACAGTGGTGATGGAGGAGGATTGCGATGTCATTCACTTCAGTTCAGGGTTCAAACCGACCTTTTTGTTAAAGCTCAGAATCCAGAACAATTAGCAAACCAACATCATTAGACTACTGTCCCTCTTTCAGGTATAGAATTTATCTCCTTGCAGCATTTAGCAGTCACCACTGTCTGAACTAATGTTCAGCCAGCAGACAGCTCTGGGACTTTTACTGTTTGTATCAACAAACTGCTTGTCTGCTCCTTCCAGACAGACTGTGATGAGAGATTTGTAGGTAACATTAATACAACAAGTGATTGTATTTCTAGTGAACATTCATTCAAACAACTTGCTAAAAACTGATTCATTCAACGCTATCTCACAACCAACTCGTACATATTTTACGAGGTGGTTAATTCGTACAAATTTGTACAACCTCACTCATACGAATTCTGACGTTTTGTCTAAACCCCAGTGATGGGTAGGTTTAGGGGCGGGGTTTGAGGTAGGTAATTCGTACGAATTCATATGAATTTGGCAACTCGTCAAATACATAACATTTAGCAAAATCTGCCAATGGGGTAACCAAAATAATCTTGTTTTCTGTTTGAATTAAGATTATTTTGCTTTCCCCATTGGCAGATTATTTAGCTTATTTTAAGCAAAAACTCCCTTAATTTTGAGTTACTTTGCCCCAAAACAAGACAAAAACGTTTGCTTGTCTAGTAAATGCTTTTTAATGTAAGATTTTTTAGATATTTGGACTGAAAACAAGACAAAAATACTAAGTAAGAAAAGCATTTTTTGCAGTGTATGAATTAGCCACCTTGTAAAATATGTACGAATTGCCGTGAGATCTGCCAAGATTCTAGCCTGACAAGTCAGACTCACATCAAGATTTTGGGTCTGGGAACACACCATTGGCAGGGCTCAATCCGAGGGGCAGGATAAACGGTTATCTTTCAAATTCCCTCTGCATGCAATAGGATAGCGCTACAAACAACCAGAGCAACAAAGAAGGTGAAGCAGAGTTAGTTGATAGATTAAACTTTCGCCGTATCCGGTCGGCAAAACTCCGAACACATCTTCCTTTTTTAAGAATGACTTCAGTGCCGTTCTTTGTTCTTTTCTCAAAGAAAAGCTTAACTCTAAGTCTTCCAGAGTCGCAGCCAAAGCCGATTCGAAAGGCCGCTGTTCGCCAGCTTCTTTGTTTACAAGTAGCATGCGGAACCGCCGCAACTCTGCTGTCATTATGTTAAGCCCGCCCACCAACTCTATACATGATGTGATTGGCCTGACTAGAGTTTGGTTTTTGTGTTCAAATACTTATTTTCCTCACTGTATATATATATATATATATATATATATATATATATATATATATATATATATATATATATATATATATATATATATATATATATATATATATATATATATATATATATATATATATACATACACACACACACACACACACACACACACACACACACACATATACATCCCTCCATGCCAAAAGCAGATAGGGGGGTGGAGCAATAGAGCTGTACACGATTTTTGTCTCTTTTGACATTTTTTCCCACTCAAAGTAAGGTCTACCATACTGTTGAGAAATCAGTTAAATAGTGGAAAATATGTGTAGACTTTGTATCAATAATTTGTCCATAAAAGCAATATTAATAATTTCATATGCAAAAAAAAAAAAAAAAAAAAAGAGGGGATACACAATTCTGCTCATGGATTTCTAGTTTACTTACCTCGAAATGCCTTCCATAAAACTCTGAATATGTTTCTGAAATGTGATACCTTTAACCTTGCTAGTATAGCTCAGACACAACGATTGTCAATTAGTAGCACGTGTGCAACACAAAAGGTGTGACAATTAACACTTTGACATGTGTTTTCAAAACCACATGAAGGAACAGCGGCCAAAAGGGCTTTGCTAAAATTGTAGGTGCAGCAGTTACAAAACATCACACAAAATAATTAAAGCGCATGCAAAAATGAACAAATTATGTTAGTAAAAAGGTAAGAATTCAGGTAACAAGTTGAAGCTCACATACATAAACAGACACACAACTCACATTATAGATGTTGCATTACACAGAAGCAGGGCTTAATATTGTGTTACTCCCTACAAAAAGTAACTAATAGCTGGTTTCACTTTATTTGGTTACAATTTAAAATGAAGTGTTACCTAATTGTGTTGCAGTTATTTTTCATGGAAAGAACCTTTTCTCACCTTTCAAGCTTGCTTGCTTGTTTTTTAATATATAAAAAATATATATATATATTTTTGGCAAATGTAAAGGACTTTTCACACCAACTGTGAAATGAATAAGCCCAGGCTGAATTAAATGCAAATCCGTGCCTATACAGTAGAGGGCGCAACTGAAACAACCCTTTCAGCTGGATCACAGAAGAATAGGACGCAGAAGAAAAAGGCTGAATCCGAAATGGCCCTATTTGAGGGGACAGGCATTTGTAGTGGTGTCCGAAACCACAGAGGACATTATTGAGTGCACTCATTCTATCCCACATTGCACCGCAATAACAAGTGTACAGCCGATGTACACTCAGAAATTTGGAGAATTTGCTCACTTGTTTTCATTCACTCCTTCAAGTGAACTGTATTTGTGGACTAAAGTAGGGAATAGTGATTGAGGGTTTAAGGGGCGATTTCGGATTCAGCCAAAGTCTTACTCACGCAATAAAAAAAGAGAAAAGAAACAAATGCAATGTTTATCTAAAGTACTTTTTGCTTATTGGTATGGCTAAATTGGATCGTCGAAGGTCAGCAGCAAAGGCATTGGATAATAAAGTGAGAATAAATACATAAAATATATTTGTATTATTTAACATATTTAACTATCTCATGATATTCGGAATTTGCATTTTACTCTTTTTATTCATTTTGAGATATATTGAATCTGTTTTTTGTGCTAGTGAATGAGTTAATGAACACTCACATTTAGTCTAGAACTACAATAACCATCATGTTTACACAGCGCACACAACGCCTCTTGCACTTCCGATTACAATCAACATGGGAACTGAGAGTTGTCAGTCAATAAATGTGAAGACAAAGTAACTTGCTTTGCCTTTTGAAAAAGTAACTCAGATATTTTGTTGCAAATTTAAAAGTAGGCTACTGTAATGTGTTACTTTACTCGTTACTTGAAAAAGTAATCTGATTACATTATAACTCATGTTAATTGCAATGCATTACCCCCAACACTGCACAGAATGACATGCTCGCAATGTTTTCAGATACATTCACATTTCCTGAATCAGCTGTTTTGTGTTCCTAAACTCATTCAAATCTCAAACTGTCATTGTCAACTTCATGGAGTTGGGGAATTTGTTGCAGGGCTGTCATTCGTCAAATCGCTTCAAATAAAAAATATTCAAATCCAAAGCACAAAATCACATTGCCCAGTATGGTCTGATGTGTCATTTATTTCTCCACCATGAAGGGTTTATGTTTAGGGAAAGCCAAATAATGCTGGTGGTTCACATCTGTGACCAGCTGCTAAACCTACTGGGGGTCTACAATGGCACGTGCAGCCTTCTCGTAGGAATAATTTGGTTTGAAGCTAATCCATTATAGAAGAATATTCAAGAATATAAGGTCATTTAACTGAACCATGACATATGATGTAAAAGTGTTGCTTCATTTATTTTAATATATTTTAGGATGGGCATGAACAGCCTTATTCTTCTAGAAAGGTCAGTATTGCACTGCATTTCAGGACTCATATGATGATCTTGAAGAAAATGGGTGAGATTGTTGTCAAGCGGCACATACTTCTCATAGTTCTCACTTCTCATAGCTTGGCCTGAAACATGATGGAGGTTATTTTGCCTTAAAGGATTTATTAATCCAAACAATCAAAATTATGCTATTTCTTTCATGTTTCCACATTTCAACCTTGATTTTCCGCATCATATTCATTTATGAGTAATTTAGAACCAATGGTATTCCCGATTTTCACTACTTAAGAAAAAAAGTAATGCTTTGATCGTAATTATGACAGAAAGTTAATGCAACAGTCATAATTATGATATATATATATATATATATATAAACAGTCAAGATTATGATGTGAGTTGAAATTTTAAGAAGTTATAATTGAAAAAAATCAATAATGACACAAAATAGAAATTATGAGAAATTATCGCCAATTCAGAATGAACCAGGGACCGTTACTATGATGTATATTTCAGATTTGTAAGATTTCAGTCTATTTGCTAACTCAGTTGTATGTCATACATGTTATATAAAAGGAGAATGATGATATACAGAAAATGTTATTTTTCACAATTATGCATGATTCCAAATGAACTGTTAACTGTTACTGTGGTACTTAATTTTTTAGGTTTGAGATCTCCTTCTATTGACTTATATAACAGTGTGTAATTACCATTTGTTCAAAAAAGCTTTATTTGTGTTCCACACATGAAAGGAAGAAAACAGAATTATGACAGGAAAAGAATGATGTTTTTCAGATATGTCTGACTCAAACTGTGATGTTTATTTTAGGTTTGTGAGATTTCATTTTATTTACTGACTCATTTGACAATGTGTAATTCATATTTGTTCAAAATAGCTTGATTTGTGTTTCATATATGAAAGGAGTCATACAGAATGATGGAATGATATAATGACATGAGTAAATAACAGGGTTTCCATTTTTGGGTGCTATTCCTTTATATCAGTTATTAGTTATTAGCTTTAGCTCAAAAGCTAACTCGGATGTATGAAGTCCTGTTGCCTTCATTATAGGTCCTCAAGGTCTCCTGAGCGTTCTTTCCTGAATCAATCTTTTGTAATAAGCCATTTTTTGGTGCTGGGTAAATGAAGACCGTTTTACTGACATTTGCACTTTTTCTCTACTGTTCCAGCTCAACCCAGATAATCAGCAGCCCCATTCCCTGCCCCCCAGAACCGGCTGTCGATTATGTCAGACAGATAGATAAAACGAGAGAATAAAGGTGAAATTAAGGGGAGGTGGATGAAGCTAGAGAGGAAGTGTGTGTGTGTGTGTGGGCATGTTTTTGTGAAATATCAGGACACAAATGTGTATAATGACATGGGTATTACAAAAAGAGGGTGAAATATGAGGACGTTCCCCATGTCCTCACTTTTCAAAATGCTTATAAATCACACAGAATGAGTTTTTTTTCACAGAAAGTAAACTGCACAGTCTCCTGTGAGGGTTAAGTTTAGGGGCAGGGGCAGTGTAGGGGGATAGAAAATACGGTTTGTACGGTATAAAAACCATTACGCCTATGGAATGTCCCCACATTTCACAAAAACACCCCTGTGTGTGTGTGTGTGTGTGTGTGTGTGTGTGTGTGTGTGTGTGTGTGTTTGTGTGTGAGAGAGAGAGAGAGATAGAGAGAGAGAGAGAGTGAACATTTCATGCTGAAACGGGTGGCTATTTTCTCTTCAGCCAGTTTATTCAAGATGTAGTCATCAGAACCTGAACATACTTTTAATTAACCTGCTTAATGAAACCACTCTCATTCCTCTCCTGTGGATAAAGGGGTTATTTGCAAAATCTAATCTTCCTTGATCTTTTCAGATAAAAGAACTTGACGCGCTATGAAAACATATTGTAACTTTCAAAACTCAAAACTTCCTCTACAGCTGAAGTTAAAGGTCCCGTTCTTCGTGATCCCACTGTTCAAACTTTAGTTAGTGTGTAATGTTGCTGTTAGAGCATAAATAATACCTGTAAAATTATAAAGCTCAAAGTTCAATGCCAAGCGAGATATTTTATTTAACAGAAGTTCCCTTTCAAAGCCTACAGCGAACGGCTGGCTTGGACTACATCCTGGTACTTCCTTCATAAATGACGTCGATAGAAAAGTAGAACAGACTAACCTCCGCCCACAAGAATACGCGGAAAAAGGGGGCGTGGTCTTGTTGCTGTCCCACGTGGAGAAGAGGACGTGTCGTGTGGAGAAAAGGAAATGTTGCGTTTGAGTGTGTTTGTCGCCATGTCGTCGAGACGCTGTTATTTTCATCCCGGAGTCAAATCACCTTTGTTTGGCTTTCCCAGGGACGCTGTAGAGATCATTGAGCGCATACATCACCCCGTTAAGAGGCGTGACCTTTCCACGTTCGCTAAGCTGCTGTCAAATCACAACACAGGAACCGTGACACGTTCACTAAGCTGCTGTCAAATCACAACACAGGAACCGTGACACGTTCACTAAGGTGCAGTCAAATCACAACACGGGAAGCGCTGGCACAATCAGAACTCGTTACGTATTTCTGAAGGAGGGACTTCATAGAACAAGGAACTCATCAGCCGTTTTTAGGACAGAGAAAACAGCGGTGTACAGGTAAGTAAATTGTGTTAAAAATATTGTTTTTTTTTACACACGAAACATGAACACATGTTATATTGCACACTGTAAACACAATCAAAGCTTCAAAAAACACGAAGAACGGGACCTTTAAAATGTAAACTGAGCTGACTTGTTCTGACCTTCTGCAATATTGTGATATCACACATCCATGTTTACATGTCAGTGAAACTTATTGGGTGATACATTTAACCTGTCAAGTCACAATGCGAAAATAAAAAGAGATGTGTATATATTATTATTCTTAAACACTGTTCCTGGTTGTGTGTAGAAACTACAGCTCTTCAAATCAATTTCTCTGATCATTTCAGTCTGATCTTAACATGTTAACTGGCACATTTCAACACAGATTGTTTTGTGATCTTGCTGTTTTTTTGTTTTTTTTTTAACTATTGACAACAAACTGCATTTCATGCTTCTGAGAGTCCTCCAAATAGAATTAGCCATAGTAAAAAAAAAACGTTTTTATTCATATGTTATGTCGTCTGAAGTTGACAACAGGACTCGATTGTTTAAAAAATGACATGAAATTGCATGTATATAGGCAAAAACTATATTTTTAATTCACCAATCAATTTTTAGGTTTCAGGATAAACAAACTTTGTTTAAAGATGATTCTGAACTATGTTATGAAAGATATAATGGAATGTTGATATACCATTTTACTTTATGCAATATGTGGGTAAAATGACCATACATGAATTTTACCCATTCAATTCAATGTATCTATACATTGCATCTAATTTGCATATTAATGTGTATTAATGTGACATTTATGTCCTGTTTTGTAACAGAAAGGGATATTTTGATTAGAAACCCCATAACATTTTCCTGAGATGTTGATTTATAACAAACAATTTGAAAATTAATCCGATTTAAATTATAATTACAAAATACTACCATATTTTCATAAGAGTGCTAAACATTAATGTCAGACGTTTTTAAAGACCAAGAAGTTGTTGTTTTTGTCACAGATGCATCAGCGTCAGCGCCAGACCTCTACACTCCGCCCATCCTCTCCGCTTCACCCGAGTTCTGATCCACCGCACCTGTGTTCATCACCTGTCCCTAATTCCCTGTCACTGCACTTCCTGTTATAAGCACCTTCAGTTTCACCAGTCCATTGTCAGGTCTCGTCGCCATACTGACTCATTCACTCTATCCTTACCTGCTAAAAGACTTACCTGTGTTCCTTTGTTCGACCATCCTTCCTCATCCAGCCTGCCTTCTTCAGATCGCCTGTCTTCTACCAACTCCATCCCGGCTACCACCCTGCATCAGATAAGAGACTCACTCAGAACTTTTCATCAGTTACCGCTCCAGTTCATCTCATCACTTCTACCTGTCTGCCGTGACCATTTTATGTTTGTGTCCAATAAATATAATTTCAACTTACCTGATTGTGTCATTCAGCATCCTGACAGTTTTCCTGGTGAAACCTTTGGTATCTATGCAAAACCCCGAATGTGCTCTTTACAGGACATCTGTGACATGTATGATGTCAGAAAAAAATCACTAATATATAATGTCCACTACAGTGGACAAAAGTCTATAAGTCTCAGGAGGATATATTATAATTTAATGGAAAAAGATGCTGTTTAAAACCAGATTGCATAGTTACATACATCTACCAGCAGGGGCTAATGCTAAACCTTGACCCCTTGGTCGAAAATGGTTATAAATGCAACAAAAAGACAACTTTACACACACTAACCAATCTCATGAGAAAACGTAACTATTTAAATTGCGATCTCAGTCGTATGAAAATGTACGATTTTTTACTCAGCTTGAATGTCCACCCCTAAACATAACC
Source organism: Romanogobio albipinnatus (assembly GCA_023566225.1). Classification (NCBI taxonomy): domain Eukaryota; kingdom Metazoa; phylum Chordata; class Actinopteri; order Cypriniformes; family Gobionidae; genus Romanogobio; species Romanogobio albipinnatus. The sequence continues at coordinate 31,890,597 of CM042249.1, forward strand.
CTCAGGCCGTGTCTGAAATGAAGCTATAGCGCAAGTTCTGCCAGGAAGATTCAATGTTATGTCACTCATTACATCCAGACCTAACCAATCATGATTCTCAGAGTATAAAAGATCGGTACTTACACATGTCTTGAGTTCTCAGATGCTGACACCAACATTACCTCCATCCTCCCCACCACCACCAGGATGTTCCCTGTCTATACCTCCCAGGGGTTCGGTTGCGCCCCTGCCTTCATCTTCAGGCAGGAAGATGTCCATTACCCTCGAGACAAGAGCTACGTACGGGGCCTTCGCCAAAGAACCTCTAATATTAATACTTGCTGATCTGTTAATAACTTGCTATTTTATTGTATATATCATCTGGCCTCCCAAGTTTTTCTGGTAGAAATATACCCTCTATACCCTCATTCACTATTCCCTACATTAGTCCACTAATATAGTTCACTTGAGGGAGTGAATGAAAAGGAGTGAGTGAATTCGGACACTGAGTGTGCCGGAAGGGCTGCCACCTTTGAGCTTGCTGTTTAAAAATAATTTGAAACTTAGCAAACTGGCAGCTCCAGTAGTAAGATGAAAAGATTTATTTTAAAACTCTATCATGGTAATGATGTATAAACCTTAATTAAACAATTTAATAATCTATTAAAAAGGAATGTATAACTGTATGATATTATGTTGAAGCAGTTTGGAAAATGGATGGATGGATGGATGATTCAGCTGTGGGATGCGGGAATTCCTTTGGCAAGACACTTGGGTGCATTGTGGGATTGAATGAGTGCACTCAATAACGTCCACTATGGTTTTGGACACCAATACAAATGGCTGTCCCCTCAAATAGTTAAGGGTATAGTGGATGTTTCAGACATTTCAAATATTTACGAATTGCCATGTATGATGATTACAAGTAGACTTTTGATTGATGATTACAAGTAGAGCAGTTGGAAAAAGAATATGATCTCTTTAATCTAATGACATTGCGCTGAAAGTACCAGGAAGTAGGCCTTCCTCCATACTGCCTAAAAGCAACACTCATTACTTCATTTGACTTTTAGTCATGTAGAGATAGAAAAAACACCCATTAAATCTCAGTGATGACAACAGAACCTCGAAACGCAGCAACTTGAAATTCTTTGAATAGCAACGCTCATCAGATCCACATTCATGTCCAAGTTCTTTTGTATTGCTGATACCCTATTTTCTTTCTGTCATTCCTCAAAGTAAAGATTCAGTCATCAACGCTCGGCTTACGTGATGAAATAAAGGTATGCTCCCATGTGTAACAGCCACAACACAAAACTATCAAAGCCGTGTCTCCAGGGCTCATATGTGGAGGCAAAGAGGAAGGGAGGCTGAGCATTGGGCTGGAACACAATTATCACAAAGGACAACTGACAGCCTCACTGTTGTGTGCTTAAGAAACACTACTAACAAAAAAGGCAAGGTTCACTGCTATTGTATTCATGCATTGTGTTCTTCTTGTTCATTTCAAAATGACATTTTCAGAAAGAAAGAGACAGAGACCGTGAGAACAGAGAAAGAGAAACGTGCTTTGGGAAAATATTGTCCTTAACTCGAAGACTGGAAAAAGTGAGCTGTAGGTTAATTTCTCATTTCCTGCTTGAAAGTATATCCCTGCTATTGTCACATTCATGTTTAGTTTCAGTCTTAGTTTTCTTTGTCACCTGCAATTTCGGCAATCCTATAAGATCATTACAAATCACACTGTACGGCATGGATCTAATAAACTTGGGTAGTGTACGTAGACTGTACAATGATAACACTTATTGAATCGTAGTCTACGATGCAAGTTAGTATAGAAGAATAAAACGTCATCAGCATGTGCAAGTGGTAAACAAGTAAAGCAATATGAATCACACTTAGGCAATTGTGGTTTTTATGTGCGCTGAAAAAAAGAGGAGTAAGTGAAAGAGGAGAATATAGATGCTGTCATGGCTAAGGAAAGGAGGCCAACTTGGCATGCCAATTTTGCAAATGGAGCGAAAGGTAAGTCGTTTTAAGTTTTAGTGCCATGTCGCATTGAACAATACGCCGTTTCATGTTGCATTTTTATTGGCTAGTCAGTAGATGTTGGTCGTAGCAGCAAACACACTGTGAGATGATTATGCTACATTTCTGACACTGTTAGAAAATTATCCGCAGACAAAGATTAGACTATCTTTGGGTGAATAACCAAGTTGATAACAGCCGTCTTTGAACCTCTCTCACGTAGGACCACCGTTTAGGTGCCTCGACCGTATAAATCACCACAATTGGTTTACTTTCGTCTGGGACAGACTAAAATGCAGACTAAAAAATCTTACAATGGCTGCGTCCGAAAACCTAGGCTGCTGTCTTGTTGCCTTGCTGCCTTATCAGACAGCATTTGTGCATGAGTGCACCTCACAAAAGTGATTTCAGACAGACTTCTAAGGCAGTGTAACAGTCTAATGGTCTACAGCAAAATCGAATCGAGAGAGCTTTAGTGAGAAATAAACAAATATTTAATTACTACATTGGGATATCAAAGGCAGCGAAGGATACATTTATGATGCCTTCAAAAATCCATCAGATGAAGGGATCTCAGGAGACAGGAAGTGAAGCTAACATTAGATTCAGACATGCCTAGATGCCTTCCTACCTTGGAATATGTCCTCCAAAGGCAGGGTTTCGGATGCAGCCGAACCTAGGCAGCTGACTCGTTGCCTCGCTGCCTTATCAGACAATGGCTTGTAAGGCAGCGTTTGTGCATGAAGGCACCTCACGAAACTAATTTCGGATAGACTTCTTAGGCAGTGTAACCATTTAATGATCTACAGCAAAATAGAGAGAGCTTTGGAAGGAACTAATATAATATTTAATTACTACATTAGTAATTTCTCGCTAGAAATGACATCAGAAGTGGAAAATGTTGGTACAAAACGTACATTTACACACAAACTGACCAGCAAACGCAACTTTCGGACGCCATCTTTTTTTCCCAGCTCAACTGTCACAGAATGAAAAGCACAGGATTGTGAAAAACTGAAAGACACAATATATAATATTACAAAAATAAAACAACGTATATAAATATATATTACATAAAAAAGTATAAAAAGTAATATAAAGTTTATAAAGTTTTTTATAAAGTAACACTGTCCAACAGCGACGCCCGCAGGTAAAGTTACAGCGGGTTGCCTGAGCCCATTGATTTGAACAGACCCACGAAAGTCGCGCTATGATTATACGTCGGACAGTGTAGCGTGGCATGGGGACGTAATGACGTACCATTAGTCGAGCTATGTTCTATAACATGTAAAACGGGAACATGAGCCAAATATTCTAAAGGCAACTCATGTAAACACCTTAATCAGAATATTGTCTTATTCAGAATAAGGTCAATACTTAGATTACTGCTGTCCATGTAAACGTAGTCACTGTCTCGTGTGGACATACGTGGATTATGTTTGTAAGATCTCTATCGTGCTGTGTTTATTAAAAGTATTGTTTTATTGTTCATTCTGCATCACGCATCGTCGTTTAGATTACGCTACAGCCAACCCGTGACAGATGTCGAACTTAGTCTATATAGGAATATTAACAAGGCTGTAAGTTATGGTGGCCCAGTAGTGCACAACACAACGAAATATAAAAAGCAAACATAAGTTCACAACACAACGAAAACAAGCCACAACACAATGGAAACAAGCCACAACACAATGGAAACAAGCCACAACACAACGGAAACAAGCCACAACACAACGAAATCAAGACACAACACAACGGAAAGGCTCCCAACCACTCGGGGGCACTCCGAGCGCGGTAAAGTTGCTACTGTTCTATAGAGTCGGCAATCTTACAAAGAAATCAATACTACAATTAGTTTTAAGAGTATGTAGGCTAACCATTGTTTATCGATATGAAATATTAATTTAAAATCACCTACATGCATTATAGCTGCATATTCATGCTCGAGAATGGTTTGACCCGATACCACAGCACTAAGGGAACGTCTGCCAATTCCACCAATTGGTTGAAACGTATAATTTGTATGAATTTGTATGAAATGATATACAACTGCACACTTAAAACTGATCGTAGTGTTTAAATATTTGTAAGATTGGCGAATATATAGAACAATGCAAGGAAAACTAACTTTACCGCACTCCGAGAGTCCCCTAGTGGTCGGGAGCATATCTGTTGTGTTGTGGCTATTTCGTTGTGTTGTGGATTTTTCGTTGCATTGTGGCTTGATTTCGTTGTGTTGTGGATTTTTCTTTGTGTTGTGGCTTGATTTATTTTTGTTGTGGCTTTATTTCGTTGTGTTGTGGCTTTATTTCGTTGTGTTGTGGCTTCATTCCGTTGTGTTGTGGATAAATTTCGTTGTTTTGTGCACTACTGGGCCACCGTAGTAAGTGCAGTGGATGCATTCAGCAAGAAAGTTCAGCAAGGATGCATTAAATTGAAGTGACAGATACTTAAAAAGAAAATAAATAATACTTGAGACTTGATTAATGGCTGCTAAAAATTCAGCTTTGCTGCAGGAGTAAATTACATTTGAATATTAAAAATAACAGTTATTTTAAATGGTAAAAACGTGTCACAATATTAATGTTATTACTGCATTGATAAAACAAATGCAGCTTGGTGAGTTTGAGAGAATTCTTTAAAAAAAATAATTACAAAATCTTAGACCCCAAACTTGTAGTAATACATCATTTTTGTGTCATTTATTTATTGAAAATATACAAATATACAAAGATATTATATTATAATTTTTATATCATAACATTATTTTCATGAAAATTAAGCAGATTTTGTCAGGATGATTTTATATGATTTTAACTGTTACAGAAAAAATTATAATTTAATTATTTTCTTCTATAAAATTTGCATACACTACAGGTAATCCAAGAAATACTAACATTTTACAATTTAAATAATATATCACAGATTTTTCCCATTATTGTAATAAAAATGGATTTTGTCTTACGGTAATGAGAATTGGGGGTGGAAATTTGCTTAATGGGCAATAATGTAGGTTGTGTGAGATGCACCCTGAAGGTTTCGCTTATCTGAGATTTGTGACAATTCTGTGACAGTTGAAAGAGGAAACAGAGACAAATGTTCTCCAGCAAGTGAGGCTCTGTTTTGGTAATGGCTGGATGCATGTCGTGAGAGATGCACATGCCAAGGATAGCAAACAGCTCTGCCACAGTGGGGTTTCTCTCTGGATACATGCCTGCAGGGATGGTTGAGCTTTTAATATCAAGTTGGCTGAGGAAGTGTATCATTCCCTCAGAGACAATCGAAAAGCTCTGTCTAAAATCAGGGGAATCTGAGCAGATGGGGGTTTGCATGTGTATCAATGTGTGTGACTGGGAAGGATGCTTGTACTTAAGTAGATGCAAAGGTAGACCTTTCTGGCTGCATCTTATGTAAACTTAAATTATTTTAATTACAATTAAGTACATTTCCACCACAATTCTCATGAAAAATTCTGTAAAAAAAGCAACAATATAATTGTAATGTGAAAAAATAATGATATAGATAGGCTATACACTTTACATTTTTAAATATTTATACATCATAGTAGTTGTCACAGAGCCAGAAACATCTTCAGCACCAGATCTCATCACTCCACCGGAATTCTGATTCATCTCACCTGCCTCACCTAATCAGGACTGCCCATAAATACCAACACAAACCATTCATCCTCTGTCTGGTCTCGTCAATGACTATGCATTGCCAACCTGACTACTCACCCATGGATCTTCTGTCTTCTACTGAAGCACTTCATCTTCTCCGTGGCCTTCTGAGAACACTCAAACTTCTGTTGAGCTAAGTCTGCTTACCTGCTTGCCTTGTGAATTCCTTACAATAAAGTTCCTCAACGATCACTTGGCATCTCCTCTTCTGTGTGTGCAAGGACTTTCAAATATTTGCAGTCAGTAAATTAAGTCAAAATTAATACTTTTATGTAGCAAGGATGCATTAAATGGATTAAAAGTGACAGTTCAACCTTTACAAAAAAATCTATTTAAAATAAATGTTGTTGTTTTGAACTTTCTATTCAAAGAATCCTGAAAAAATATTTCATGTTTTTCACAAAAATATTAAGCAGCACAAATGTTTAACAATGATAATAAGAAATGTTGCTTGACACGGAGGGGTACTGCAAAAAAAAATTCAACATTTCCATCACAGAAATAAATCACATTTTAAAATATATTAACATAAATTAACAATATTTTCACAACATTACAGATTTTACTGTATTTTTGATAAAACAAATGCAGCCTCGTGAGCATAAAATACATTTTTCTTTATAATAATAAAATAAAAAACCTTCCAAATTTTATAAAAACTGCTGTAATTTTTGTAAAAACACCTATGATTTGAGGATAGAATGTGCTTAATTTTCATAAATCTAAAGTTGGTCATTGTCTCAAAAAGAAAAGGGGGCAAAAAGTATAGGACACTTCAAGATTAGTGGAACATGTTTATAGTTAATGTGATGAACTGGTTACTCTGCTACGACAACTGTGTGAACTTGAGGGGAACTGACTTTATACATAGTGATTGGTTTATGCAACATGGTTTCCAAAGTGTGTTTAAATGCAGGCAGTTGGATCAGTGTGTTTTGGCAGGGGTCAGATTAGACTGACAAACTGTAAAATCCTAAACTGCAGCGAACAGGCCATGGTTTATTTTGCATAGGAAGCTAAGAGATTAGTGTCAGGAGGAACGCACTTCAGGTTCATGATGGGATGGCTTTGCATATTTCACTGTCATTCCTTCAGGGTCAGTTCCATATGACCAGCCGTACTCATTCCAATCCAACTAACACCATTTCAGCATCCCGCAGACACAATTCATGTACATTTTCAAGGGCTTTACTATATCCACCCCGCACATTTGGCGATGGCCCATTCTAACTGAGCCCTTCATCTCTAAAGCCTAAAAATTTGAGAAGTAAAGAGCTTAAATGCACAGGCCACTCTCACCCTGAGAATGTTGAAAGATAAGAGTGTGTACAAAAATACAGGCGTGACATTGTAGGAATTGGCTCTGATCATTGATTTGCACCAATGCGTCCAGGATCCCATGCAAACCAAAAAATCCCTTAACCCACATTGACCTAGCTTTAAAATATTCTGTAAGATTTCCTGGTCATTTTTCTTTTCTTTTTGTAAGCGTGCTCACCTCTACGGATCAAAGTAGCAAGTTATTTTTGTGTTACACCATCTGGACACACACACACACACACACACACACAAAAAACATATTTTTGGATAAACTAATGCTGCCTTCACGTGCTATCAGAAAAAGTCATGATTACGAGCTTGTCACATTCAAATGCTTTGTTGTCGGAAAGAACAGGTATCATGGGCGACACCAGGTTTATTTTTGTTGGGAAAATGTTATTAAAGTCAAAATGATATTTAGCGTCCAATTTATTGACAACCATATAAACATTCATTGCAGCTTGCTGATGATTCTGGAATTTTCGGTCAAATACATACTATTTTGGCTGTGTATAAAACATACAGTACACTTCAAATGATTATATTTAGAGTATGTGTAAGTATGCACTACCTTAACTTCAGGCTGTTTGCAGTTGCCGAGCAACAGGTATTTTTCAACAGATAGGTAAAAGACCTTGGGTCTCGATTTAGCCAGATAAATAAGCTTGACTTTTAGAAACCTCATAGAACATTGACTGGCTTTTTTTCTAGAGGGGGGTTTGCGGCAATTTCCTTTAATGCAATTTTATCAAAGAGGGATTTCTTACATCCAGTTGATTGAGTGTCTGGCTTAATGGGGTTAAGTGCTGTATCTTTATCTTTTAATATAGATGTGCCATAAGCATGATCGACGTTAGCAGAGTGGAAACGACAAGAGACAAGCCTTAACCACTGCAGCACCACAGTGAATAAAACGCAACAGACAAAAATGGAAGATATCTTTGAGATCATCTGTGTAGGTACCTGCTGTGAATGGGATTGTGATCGTTTGTTTGAGAACAATAGTTGCAGCCACACAAATGTTTTCCTTTATGTCACTAAATGACAAAAAAATTGCTGGGACTGTAGAAGGCACATGACTGGGGGTGATAGCAGCATTCCATGCCAGCTGATTAGGCCAACTTCCAGCTCCAATCTTCCAGAAGCTCCCGCAGGGACTCGGCTCTATTACAACACCAATACATGGGGACACACGATGAGCACAACCAGCATCCAGACACACCAACTTTGGCAAGAAACAATTCTAGATCATTGGTAAATAAGACATTTAGTTTACATGACTTTTGTATAACCAACTATCTGGGCTTTTTACTTGTGACTGAGACTTGGTTGCAATTTGAGGACGAGAGTCCTTTTTCTGAACTTGTGCCTTCAAACTGTTCTTTTTTTAACTGTCCAAGAACAACTGAAAAGGGTGGCGGATTAGCCTGCTTTCTTGAAAAGCTGCTTCTTCTGTCGGATTTTAAAGTCTGAGATTTTCCAGTTTTTAGGTACTGTTATTTAATCTGAAAAGGGACAAAAACTTTATAAATGAGTTTGCCAACTTCTTAGGTTGAATTTTTACACAATTTGATAGACTTTTGATTGATGGTGATTTTAATATTCATGTTTGCTGTGATATAAATCCACTGGCTAAAAAGCTTATCAGTGTTATTGACTCTTTTGATTTAATCCAAATGGTTATGGGGCCTGCACACTTACTCGGCCATGTGATCTTGATCTTATATCACTATTTATGACCTTGAAATTAGTGATTTAAGTTTTTTGTTTAAAAAGAAAGGGAGACTGGGCTTTTGCCATAGTTGGCCCCAAACTGTGGAATAGCTTATCACTATCTATAGGCTATCTGGTAACCGATGTTGATTTAAAAGGCAACGACTATGGCAGAATCAGCCGGCCGAGGGTATGATGTCATCAATAAGTGAAAACAAACATACAGGTGCTGGTCATATAATTAGAATAATTCCATTCAAAAAGTGAAACTTGTATATTATATTCATTCATTACTCACAGACTGATATTTTTAAATGTGTATTTCTTTTAATTTTGATGATTATAACAGACAACTAAGGAAAATCCCAAATTCAGTATCTCAGAAAATTGTGAAAAAATATTGAAGACACCTGGTGCCACACTCTAATTAGCTAATTATCTCAAAACACCTGCAAAAGCCTTTAAATGGTCTCTCAGTCTAGTTCTGGAGGCTACACAATCATGGGGAAGACTGCTGACTTGACAGTTGTCCAAAAGACGACAATTGACACCTTGCACAAGGAGGGCAAGACACAAAAGGTCATTGCAAAAGAGGCTGGCTGTTCACAGAGCTCTGTGTCCAAGCACATTAATAGAGAAGCGAAGGGAAGGAAAAGATGTGGTAGAAACACGTGTACAAGCAATAGGGATAACCGCACCCTGGAGAGGGTTGTGAAACAAAACCCGTTCAAAAATGTGTGGGAGATTCACAAAGAGTGGACTGCAGCTGGAGTCAGTGCTTCAAGAACCACTACGCACAGACGTATGCAAGATATGGGTTTCAGCTGTCGCATTCCTTGTGTCAAGCCACTCTTGAACAACAGACAGCGTCAGAATCGTCTCGCCTGTGCTAAAGACAAAAATGAAAAAAAGTGGTCCAAAGTTATGTCCTCTGATGAAAGTAAATTTTGCATTTCCTTTGGAAATCAGTGTCCCAGAGTCTGGAGGAAGAGAGGAGAGGCACACAATCCACGTTGCTTGAGGTCCAGTGTAAAGTTTCCACAGTCAGTGATGGTTTGGGGTGCCATGTCATCTGCTGGTGTTGGTCCACTGTGTTTTCTGAGGTCCAAGGTCAACGCAGCCGTATACCAGGAAGTTTTAGAGCACTTCATGCTTCCTGCTGCTGACCAACTTTGTGGAGATGCAGATTTCATTTTCCAACAGGACTTGGCACCTGCACACAGTGCCAAAGCAACCAGTGCCTGGTTTAAGGACCATGGTATCCCTGTTCTTAATTGGCCAGCAAACTTGCCCGACCTTAACCCCATAGAAAATCTATTGGGTTTTGTGAAGAGGAAGATGCGATATGCCAGACCCAACAATGCAGAAGAGCTGAAGGCCACTATCAGAGCAACCTGGGCTCTCATAACACCTGAGCAGTGCCAAAGACTGATTGACTCCATGCCACGCCGCATCTCTGCAGTAAATCAGGCAAAAGGAGCCCCAACTAAGTATTGAGTGCTGTACATGCTCATACTTTTCATGTTCATACTTTTCAAAATTTCTAAAAATCCTTTCTTCGTATTGGTCTTAAGTAATATTCTAATTTTCTGAGATACTGAATTTGGGATTTTCCTTAGTTGTCTGTTATAATCATCAAAATTAAAAGAAATACACATTTAAAAATATCAGTCTGTGAGTAATGAATGAATATAATATACAAGTTTCACTTTTTGAATGGAATTAGTGAAATAAATAAACTTTTTGATGATATTCTAATTATATGACAGCACCTGTATATTATCTTACTTTTCGGATACACTTTGGAAGCTGATGCTTAAAACAGACAGTGGAGGAGGTTTAGACACTCCATGCTTATCGGTGTGGAAATGAATGAGTAATTATCATAGATGAAGTGAACGACAATACGATCGCAAATGGGCAAGCAAGCAAACATGACACATGAGCATATTAAAGCAAAAGCTGGCATATATTAGTTCTGTGAAACAAAACAAAATTCAATTCAATTCAATTCAAATTTATTTGTATAGCGCTTTTCACAATACACATTGTTTCAAAGCAGCTTTACAGAAAGTGCATTTCATAGATGAACAGTATAAAAAATGTTAGAAAGACAATGTTAAAGAATAATGTTCGAAAAAGTTAATCAGTCGTGTATTAATTTAGGCCATAACAACGCTGGCGTTGAGTCGTCTCTTCACAGGCGTGGAGTCGTCTCATCACAGGTGTTGGGGCATCCGAAGTCTTCATGAGAGGCTGGATACAAACTGGAGCTGACGAACTATTTACCTCGGGACTAGTGTCCCGAGATAACAACAGAAAAGCAGATGGGAAATAATTAGCGTAGCTGCTGTTCAGAATATTATATTAATGCTGTTGTTCCGATTTAACTGTAGTATAAAAGGTAATTATAATGTGAATGCTTGGCTAAAGAGATGTGTCTTTAATCTAGTTTTAAACTGGGACAGCGAGTCTGAACCTCGGACAATATCAGGAAGACTATTCCAGAGTTTAGGAGCCAAATGTGAAAAAGCCCTCCCTCCTTTAGTGGACTTGGATATCCTAGGAATGACCAGAAGCCTAGAGTTTAGTGACCTCAAAGAGCGCGATGGGTTGTAGGGCGATAGAAGATCCGTTAGATACACTGGAGCTAAACCATTTAGGGATTTATAGGTCAGTAGCAATACTTTGTAATTGATACGGAACTTAATAGGTAACCAGTGTAGAGATGATAAAATTGGTGTTATATGATCATATTTTCTTGACCTAGTTAGAACTCTAACAGCTGCGTTTTGGACTAACTGTAGTTTGTTTATTGAGGATGCAGGACAACCAGCTAATAAAGCATTACAGTAATCTAATCTCGAGGTCATGAATGCATGAACTAACTTTTCTGCATCAGGAATAGATAGCATGTTACGTAGCTTAGCAATGTTTCTAAGGTGGAAAAATGCCATTCTTGTAACATATGAAATATGATTTTCGAATGTCAGGTTGCGGTCTAGTATAACACCTAGGTCTTTTACTGTAGTGGATAAAGTGACAGGACATCCTTCCAAGGTAAAGTTGTATTGTGAGAGGTTTTGTGGGCAGTTTTTTGGACCAATAAGTAATACCTCCGTTTTATCTGAATTTAATAGCAGAAAATTACACGTCATCCAGTATTTAATATCTTCAACACACGCTGTCAGTTTAGATAATTTAGCGTTTTCGTCCGGTCGTGATGAAATATATAATTGAGTGTCATCAGCATAACAGTGGAAATTAATTCCATGTTTTCTTATAATATTACCAAGCGGTAGCATATATATTGAGAATAGCAGAGGGCCTAATACGGATCCTTGCGGCACCCCATAGTCTACTGACATCATCCTGGATTTAAAAAATCAATGTTACTTGCCTATCGAGAAGAAATAAAGCAACCTCTGCCTTTGCTCCTTGAGTTCTCTCCACGCTGGAAAGCTGATCCGATATTTACATGGGTCCTCGCTTGGCTAATGTTCATCCTGTGTCATGTCTTTTGAATAATGACAAAAGCCCCCTCATTAGTAGACACGCCCCTTACTGCTGATTGGCTATAAGTTTGTTTTGGTACTCGGACCGAGACACTTTTCTAAAGCATTTTTGAAATACCCCACCTTTAACATCTACAGAATTCTTGTTTAAAATAAAACTCAAAACTTACCTTTTAGATATTATCATATAGAGACTGTGTCTGTTCCCCGAATTAGTAAATACAAAAAAACATCAAAACCATTCAACAGTAAATATTGAATTGATGTCCAACAAATAAACAACAGATATAATACAGATGAACAATTGATAAAGCTTGGGTTGCTGAATATTCGATCCCTTTCCCCAAAAGCGCTTATTGTTAATGATATCATTACAGATAATAATCTACCGTAGATGTGCTGTGTTTGACAGAAACCTGGCTAAAACCTGACGACTACATTACTTTAAATGAGTCCACCCCACAAGATTATTGTTATAAACATGAGCCGCGTCTGAAAGGTAAAGGGGGAGGAGTTGCTGTAATTTATAATAATATCTTCAGTATTACTCAGAAGTCGTTTCAAATATAATTCCTTCAAAGTTTTGGTGCTTTATGTAACGTTATGTAGTGTACATGATAAAACCCGTTTAACATTTGTGTTAGCTACTGTATACCGGCCACCAGGGCATAATACAGACTTTATCAAAGAATTTGCTGATTTTTTATCAGAGTTAGTACTGGCCGTAGATAAAGTACTAATTGTAAAGTACTAAAGACATTCTAAACTCTATTGGACCCACTCAGGACCCACTCATCACCATAATCATACTTTAGACCTAATATTGTCACATGGAATTAATGTTGATACCGTTGAAATTCTACAGCAGAGTGATGACATCTCTGATCATTACCTAGTATCATGTGTACTTAATTTAGCTAAGGTTATCAAAAATGTCAGGACAATCACTGCCGCTACTAAAGATTGCTTTTTAAATAATCTTCCTCATCAGTATCATCTCCTCAGCATCCCAGATAACTTAGAAGAACTCGATGTTACAACAGAAACTATTGACTCTCTCTTTTCCAGTACTTTAGACACAGTTGCTCCCCTGCACTTAAAGAAGATTAAAGAAAATAGACCAACGCCGTGGTACAATGAGCACACCTGGGCCCTTAAAACAGCAACCAGAAAAATGGAGCGCAGCTGGAAGAAAACAAAACTAGAGGTCTTTCGTAATTCGTGGAAAGAGCACATGATCGCATACAGAAAGGCCGTAAAAACTGCTAGATCTGCTTATTTCTCAACTCTCTTGGAATAAAACAAACACAACCCTAGGTATTTATTCAATACAGTAGCTAAATTAACCAAAAATAATGCTTCAACTTCTGATGTTGGTAAACAGCACAGCAGTAATGACTTTATGGACTTCTTTACATGTAAGATTGATAATATTAGGAAGAAAATTTAAACCATGCAGCCGTCTACTACAGTATCACATCAGACAGATCATTGTAGTGTCACTGAGGAAAAATTACACTCATTCACTGCTTTAGGAGAAGAATAATTGGCTAAACTCGTTAAATCATCAAAATCAACAACATGTATGCTTGACCCTGTACCGACTAGGCTATTCAAAGAGATGCTACCAGAGGTCATAGATCCTATTCTTAATATCATTAATTCATCTTTGTCATTAGGATATGTAAAGAAAACTTTTAAGTTGGCTATTATTAAACCACTTATTAAAAAAACGCAACTTGATCCTACAGAATTAGTCAATTATAGGCCAATCTCATATCTACCCTTTCTGTCAAAAAAACTTGAAAAGGCATTGTCTTCACAATTATGTTCCTTTTTTAGAAAGAAATGGTATCTGTGAGGATTTCCAGTCAGGATTTAGACCGTATCATAGCACTGAGACTGCTCTCATCAGAGTTACAAATGATTTATCATCCGATCGTGGCTGTATCTCTCTGTTAGTGTTACTCGATCTTAGCGCTGCATTTGATACTATCGACCACAAATTCTTTTGAATAGACTCGAAAATTATGTAGGCATTAGTGGAATTGCCTTGTCATGGTTTAAATCATACCTATGTGACCGTTATCAGTTTGTAGCAGTAAATGAAGAGATGTCACACCGATCACAAGTTCAGTATGGAGTACCGCAAGGCTCAGTGCTAGGACCGCTGCTCTTCACCCTGTACATGCTACCACTGGGAGATATCATTAGGAAGCATGGCGTTAGTTTTCATGGTTATGTTGACGATACTCAGTTCTATATTTCTTCGTGCCCTGATGAAACTTACCAATTCACAAGATTAACAGAATGCATAGCTGATATAAAACATTGGATGACCAGAAAAAACTTAATTTTTAATTATTGGACAAAAAAGCTCCACAAGTAGTAACCTAGAATACTGTCTAACACTTGATGGCTGCTCTGTCAAGTCCTCGTAATCAGTGAGGAACCTGGGTGTGCTCTTTGATACCAATCTTTCGTTTGAAAGCCACGTTTCTAGCATCTGTAAAATTGCATTCTACCATCTTAAAAATATATCTAAATTACGGCAAATTATGCTCTCAATGCGAAATGCTGAACAGTTAGTTCATGCGTTCATGACCTCAAGGTTAGATTATTGTAATGCTCTACTGGGTGGTTGCCCTGCTCGCTTAATAAATAAACTCCAGCTGGTCCAAAACGCAGCAGCTCGAATTCTTACTAGAACCAGGAAGTATGACCATATTAGCCCAGTTCTGTCAACACTGCACTGGCTGCCTATTAAACATCGCATACATTTTAAAATCTTGCTTATTACTTACAAAGCACTAAATGGTTTAGCTCCCCAATACTTGAGCGAGCTCTTAACATATTATACACCATCATGTCTACTGCGGTGTCAAAATTCTGGCCAGTTGATAATACCGAGAATATCCAAATCAACTGTAGGCGGTCGATCCTTTTCCTATTTAGCACCTAAACTCTGGAACAGTCTTCCTAACATTGTACGGGAAGCAGACACACTCTGTCAGTTTAAATCTAGACTAAAAACACATCTCTTTTCTGTGGCATACACATAAAACACTTTTTCAATGAATTGATTGTTAGGCTGCATTAACTAGGTCAGCCGGAACCGGGAACACTTCCCATAACACCTGATGTTCTCGTTACATCATCAGAAGAATGGAATCTAAGCTAATGATAGTCTCTCTGTTTTATCCCAAGGTTTACTGCAGTCAGCGGGATCCGGGCCTTATCCAGATCAGATGGTGGACCTGCGCCCAGCGAAGACCAACGCAGGGCCCTGAAGTGTCTGCAGAGACCGTGTCAATTAGACTCCCCTGAAATTGCATCGTCGACACGGCATCCTCAATAAACCCATCGAATCGAATTACAATTTAACAATTCTTAAATCGATATGTCATTTACATTTATGCATTTGGCAGACTTACAGTGCACTTATTACGGCAATCCCCCTGGAGCAACATGGAGTAAATTGCCTTGCTCAAGGACACACTGGTGGTGACCTCTGGGATCGAACCAGCAACCTTCTGCATATCAGTTCCATGGTTTAACCCACTGGACCACCATCTCACATATGTCATCCTCAATAAACCCGTCTCCAGCGTGTTGCCTCTGATCTTTCGAATATTCCGATCTATTATGACCTCTGACCTGTAAAGTTGCCAGAATAATAATCATACGCTGTTTGTTAATTGGCCAGAGGAGAACTGGCACCCCGACTGAGCCTGGTTTCTCCCAAGGTTTATTTTTCTCCATTAGGTCACCTGATGGGGTTTTGGTTTCCTTGCCACTGTTGCCTCTGGCTTGGCATGCTCAGTTGGGGACACTACATTTTTCTAGATTTTTCAACTAAATATCCAAATAAATCTAATTGTTAAACTAAAAATAAACTAAATTACTGATCTAATCACTGATCTAAGTATGACCCACACTGTCACTGTATGATAATTGAAATTAACTGATGACATCACCGTTTTCTCCAGAATGGCTATACGGCTGAATAAAATGATGTTGCATTATTTTCCTGTTTAAGACTGTAAAGCTGCTTTGAAACAATCTGCATTGTTAAAAGCGCTATATAAATAAGGTTGACTTGACTTGACCTTTTAGAGAAGGCTTGTCAATATTAGCTTGTTTATTTTTCTGTATGTAATGTGTCTTTGTATGTCATTTTATTGTCTTGTCTGTTGTTTTCTTATAATGTTTTTACAACTTTGTACAGAACAATGGTCATGTACTGTTGTTTTATTGTGCAATATAAATAAATTAATAAACTAATAAACTAACAATGGCTCTGTTCTGAAGCTTAGCGAACTGTCTACCATCATGGCATCTCATAAGTAAACGCTCAACATAGACAGAAGCAACACTCCTCATGGGAGACACATGGTGTTAGCATGTTGCTAAACTCACTCAAATATTAACTTGAACTCCCTGCAGAGCAACGTAGTGGGCCCTATCATACACCCAGCACAATGTGGCGCCAAGCGTGATACAAGTGTTGTTTGCCAGTTTCATCCTGACGCAGTTATCATTTTCATGTCCTGCGCCACGATGTTTAAATAGCAGATGCACTCGCTCACATCTGTTCGCCCATGGGCGTGCTGGTCTGAAATGCCGCAGTATTTTTTGTGTTATTGTCACAGTGTCGGGTTTGTGTTTCCCCGGGTAGCCACTAGAGGTCCTCTTTCCCCACGGTGTCATTCACTCTTAAACTACATTTCCCATCATCCTGTCTGTCACTCATTTGATCATTGCACACAGCTGTTTCCCGTCACCTTGTTAGTATCTGTGTGTATATATACCCTGTTTGGTTCTGTGTTGTCATGGAGTCCTTGTTATATGTCATGTCACTTTCTAGATCTGGTTCTCTGTTTCTTGTGTTCGTTTTCATGTTTGGATTGACTGTGTGGAATTTTACCCTTGCCTGGACTGGATGTGAGTACGGATTACCCTATTAAAGATACTGCAATTGGACCTTACTGTTTCCTGTGTGTGATCGTGACAGAAGGACTCCATCATGAATAGGTCCAGCAGTATGGGTATGCATCTCTCTTCCCCAGCCACCGAGAAGGAGAGGAGAAGGCATGCTCAGTCTAGAGAAGTTCTGCCTCGTATGAACATTTTTCAGTGCTTTGCATTGTGGGCTCAGATCACGGAGGAGACCACTAGGCTCCCCGTGAATTCCAAGGAGACTGCAGCATCGACTCTCTCTAGAAAACAGCGGGGGAGAAAGAAGACTCCTTCCGTGACTGTGCCGGCGGACCCTGTTCCGGTGGTTCCTATTCCAGTGGATCCTGTTCCGGTGGTTCCTGTTCCGGGGGTCCCTAGCTCAGTAGGTCCGAGACGGAGGAGGAGGAGAAAGGTTCCCTCCATCTCTGTTCCGGTGGATTCTGTTCCGGTGATCCCAGTTCCAGAGAATCTTGTTCCGGTGGACCCAGTTCCGGTGGTCCCGAGTCCTGACACGGCCTGGAGGGCTGTGATGGGATTCTTCATGGCAGCAGTCCTGCGTGCCTGAGAGCAGCACAGGGTTTCCTCTGGCGTGGTCCCTGCTCAGGTGGTCCCTGCTCAGGTGGTCCCTGCTCTGGTGGTCCCTGTTCCGGCGGTCCCTGCTCTGGTGGTCCCTGTTCCGGCGGTCCCTGCTCCGGCGGACCCAAGGCCAGAGACCATCCCGGCGGTTCCTGCCGTGTCCGGGCCTCCCGAACTCTGCCCGCCGCCCTGGCCTCCCGAACTCTGCGGGCCGCCCTGGCCTCCTGAACGGGAGTCTTCGCCCTGGCCGTCGGTTAAGCCGTCACCCCCTGTTCTCCTTCAGGGACCTGGCCCACCATCCCTCCCCCTGATCCTCCACCATTCCACCTCCCTCCTGGACTCTTGTTTTGTTTATAGCTGTGTCTTGGAGCGTCTGGTAGCCGCTCCGTAGAGGGGGGGGGGGGGGTTTATGTCACAGTGTCGGGTTTGTGTTTCCCCGGGTAGCCACTAGAGGTCCTCCTTCCCCACGGTATCATTCACTCTTAAACTACATTTCCCATCATCCTGTCTGTCACTCATTTGATCATTGCACACAGATGTTTCCCTTCACCTTGTTAGTATCTGTGTGTGTGTGTGTGTGTGTGTGTGTGTATATATATATATATATATATATATATATATATATATATATATATATATATATATATATATATTATACCCTGTTTGGTTCTGTGTTGTCATGGAGTCCTTGTTATGTCACTTTCTAGATCTGGTTCTCTGTTACTTGTGTTCGTTTTCATGTTTGGAATTTTACCCTTGCCTGGACTGGATGTGAGTACGGATTACCCTATTAAAGATCCTGCAATTGGACCTTACTGTTTCCTGTGTGTGATCGTGACAGTTATTTAAAGAATGCATTAGTAATATGCCTCTAGGCGGGTACACAATGCACATACACTCTGCTTATTACACACAGGTGCATCGCAGCACACACACATTTTTCATTATTAAAAAATATAAAGATTACAATGTAAAATATTACTATTGTGTACATAAA
Organism: Romanogobio albipinnatus; assembly: GCA_023566225.1. Taxonomy (NCBI): domain Eukaryota; kingdom Metazoa; phylum Chordata; class Actinopteri; order Cypriniformes; family Gobionidae; genus Romanogobio; species Romanogobio albipinnatus. The sequence goes on from CM042249.1 coordinate 31,909,364, forward strand.
GAGAGGCATTTTTTTGGTCACTATAATGGATAGTCATCGCATGTATCAGAATTACCTATTTGCAGTAATGATGAATGAAATTGGCTACTTATTTAACCAATCATGGCAAATTTGCAATGTAAGTGTCATGTTGAGAGGAAACAACCTTCATGGATGTGGATTAGGGCCAGTTCATATGTGTAGTATTATTGACTTTACAGGAAGGTTTAGTGCCATAAATCTCAGTGTGGCAATTGGATCAATACTGCTTTGCTTTACATGAGGGAATGACTTTAACTCACTTTCCTTTTCCGTCGGAAGCAATTTCACTGCTTGCCTTTCCTCATCACTTTTTCGGCAGTGCATAATGCTTTGTTAAATGCGTATTCTGTAAGGTCTTTTGGAAAATGTTTCCTGCCATTGTTAGAGGAGTAGATTGCCCACCTGTAATCTTTTGAAAAGTGTTTTCCTTCACTATGTTCCTCAAATGCCCTTTATCCACATAGCTCACACGCATGGCTTACTCATGAAGATGTTAAACGGCACGTCAAGCAAGGCTTTACGTTTGGGTGAATAGTTTCAATGCTACTTTACCTGAAATAATCCTGTCGGCTGTGGCGGAGGTTAACACGCGTCTCCCTGCGGATGCGACGTCAAAGGTACTGTAGCTGTGCTTCAGAGCGCTGACATGGATTTGGAGCAGCATGGCTCTTGACGTACAATCCCCTAAAATGAGCTGTGAAAAATAGTGAATTCAAGTGTAAGTGACTCAGACATCTGCTATGGTGATACAGGACAGTATAAAAAGATGTGTCAATGATGAAGGGTTTGAATCTAGAGCTGTACCTCAGAACCATGTCTGCCTTTTTTCTCCCAAGGCATCAGTCTTCTCCTCAGGGAGTGGAAGATCCCATGAAGCACTTGATCTTCAGGCTCTCTTTTTAAGTTTTTTTCCAGCTTGCATCCGCATGACAGTCTGACAGCCAGATGTGTGAGATACATCAGATACTTTATGTCTTGCCCAATGCTCTCCTTTTGAGCAATTAAACAAACTAATAAAAGTTTATGCAATGCATGCTATACATCAGTGTTTTCCAACATTGCCATCATATGTGGAATTTTCAACAATATGCACAGTAAAAAAAAAGAAACACGGAAAATGTACTGGTAATTTTTCTTATCCCTTAAACACAATAATGCAATGCGTCATTCAAAATACAGGTAAAACACTGTAAAATACCAATACTGAAAAGTCCTTCATGTTTATTTCATATTATTTCAACAAATGGTCTGTGAAAAGAGGTGTAAATGTTGACTGTCAGCCTCACAAGGTGTTAAATACCTATTATGCCCGTTTTCAAATTTAATTTTTTGGGGTCAACAAAAAAAACACGTATTTATTTTTTTTAATTCATCAATTTTTTTTAATACATATTTTACATTGTTGCAGCACTTCTCTTCCCAGTCTGTCTGTAATGCTCTCAGTTCAGTTCACTTCAGTTCCTGTCTCTATATGAAGCCCCTCCTTCTGAAAAGCGCAATATCCTCTGATTGGTCATAGTTTTAGAAATACCACGCCCCTTACCATAACTGTGAGTTTCAACACTAGTAATGCAACTCAAGGCGTACGCCTTGGACGGGAATGTTTTAAATGAGGAATATTGTGATGTGTATGTTCCTGGAAGAAAACTCAAGACTACAATGGAGGTGTTTCAGGGAGCTCAGAATCAGTGCTTACTGAATAACTCCCTTTAGAGCAGGGGTCTCAAACTCATTTTAGCTGGGGGTCGCTGGAGGTGGACTCTGGGTCAGGCTGGGACGCATCGAGTATTACACATAAAAAGTGTTTCAAGTAGTCCAAAAAAAAGTAGCACAACTGATCCAATCTTTCTCAATCTTTATTATTAACAGATCTTCAACATGAATGTTTCTTCTGAACATGAACTGTTCCTCTGAATTTGAACTAAATATAGCCTATAGAAATTAAATCATGTAATATGAAATAATGAATGATTTTAATTTTATTTTAAATAATAGACTAATTCACAGCAAGGTCAAACAGAACAGTGAGCAAAATTCTAGGTCTAATTCTAGTTGGGAAATAATCTTTTTGGGACTATTTGTAAACAATATTTGCATTAATTTGTGTCAAATATATTATTAGTCCTGATATTCTTCGCATGAGTGAGTGACTAAATCCATAGATCCGCTAATAACTTCTGAATTCCCCAGTGGTCTTGTGGTATAATTTTTGTCAACCGTGTCAAAGGTTCCGGGTTCTAATCCGCTCTCATATAGTTTTTCTTCATTAAAATCAATGTTCATCAATGATAGTATAATAAGACCATGGACACGTTTGCATTCTGTTTTGTGATTTCACCGGAAAGAATAGTCTCTCTCAGCAACGGCATTAAGCGATAGATTGACGCGCTCATCTGTGTGTGAAGACTGAGCAGTGTGCACGAGCCAAAAGAGAACATAAACCCCGCCTACTTTGATTTGATTGGCCATCTCAATTTGACATTGACGAGTGCTGTTAGACCACATTCGTTTCAACTCTCTGATCAGCTTCGTTCGTCTGTTCCTGTCAATCACGCGGTGTCAACCAATTATACTACACGAGGGAGGGGCGAGCCAACTCTCTCTCTCTCACACACACACACACACACACACACACACACACACACACACACACACACACACACACACACACACACACACACACACACACACACACACACACACACACAGGGCCGTTTCTATCCATTTTGACGCCCTAGGCGAAATCCTTATTGGCACCCCCCAGCCAAATCTTAAAAAACAACATGGTATTACTTAATCCTTATTAACAAATACATACATACATACAATATTGGAACTGTAATCCTTATTAACAAATATATACAAATACAATTTGGAAACTATGTATACAAGCTGTTCCAGTCACATGAATGTAACAAGAATAAATATTGATTCAGTGCAGTCTTTGTTTCTCATTGACGCTTGAACTTCCCCTTTAAATAATGCAATGCTCTGCCCTGTACGACACTATTAGAACTGAATGAATCGATTCAGCTTTCAACACCACCCGTAAAGATGCATTAAATTCGACAAATAGGTTTAATAAAGGATAATAAATATTGTGAATTAGCACATTTTATTATACTATTTTTAAATTGTATAACAATGCATTAGTGCAAAAACACACACCTTTTGGAGGTGCAAGAGTACTGTCAGAGAAGAACAGTCTAAATATAATGATATCATGAAATGCTCAATTGAGTGTGCTTAGCCTACATCTTGCCTCTATAATACACACCGAACAATATTACATCTGCCCATTTCACAGCGTGATTTCTCGACTGCCACAAATACGGCACTTTTTATTGTACCTGTTTTTTTAATTGGCCTTTGAATTTAGCTTTATTGTGTGGTTAAAAAAAACGTTACCTTGCCAAACCTTTGACCGAGCTCTTTGATCTAATGGTGTTGAGCGCTCCAAATGCAAACTTTACATGCAACATTCATTGACAGTACTCTGATCCAATAGTGTTAGGGGAACCAGTGGGGGCGGCAATCATATTTCAGGGTGGCCTTGACACCCTTTACACACACCCCTGATATGCGTTCATTGGCGCCCCTTCAGCTGATGGCGCCCTAGGCAACCGCCTAGTTCGCCTATGCCTAAAAACGGCCCTGCACACACACACACACACACAAAAGAGGCAGCAAGCGCGGCAAGCGCTGCACATGCAACGATTCAGCAAAAAGGTGCTTTTCAGAGCAACACGCTAACACTAAACTTTGATGTCAAGAAGGGGGCCACAAAATATCATCCTGCGGGCAGCAAGTGGCCCGTGGGCCGCGAGTTTGAAACCCCTGCTTAGAGTGACTTTGTGCTTCGTACCTTTTTCTAAAACAGCAACAATGCACACACAAAAAAGCATAATAAGTCCTCTTTAAAAATAAAACAGAAAATTGTAATCACTTTATAAGGGGTTTGCAATTTTTCAAGCCTGTTACCAAAATTTGTAAATTGTATAAATACAATTTTTATTTATTTATTTATTACACATTTTGGTAACAGGCTTGAAAAATTGCAAAACAGTGCTTTGTTTGCTTCATATTTTATGTTTTGTTTGTACGGTGTCCTTGAGTGCCTTGAAAAGCGCCTTTAAATAAAAGGTATTATTATTATTATTATTATTAATAAATGCGCATTAAACCTGATTTTTGCAGTAAAAGGGTTCCACGCTTAATAATGTTTTGGTAAATAGTTAATTATTAGAAATTCTTAATATCAAATCCAATGTTTTAATGTTACATTTGGCTTGCTCACTTGGGGTTTAAAAGACAATTAGTATTCAGTAATATTATCGATTTATTTGCACTGGCATTACTAAATGCACATACACTAACTTTGCAGCATCTACACTGTTATTGAACTAAATTAAATCAACATTGAACAGACTTGAGCTGAATAATGGCATCTCCTATAGAGCAGTTTTACAGCTGATATTTCAGTTTCATAATTGATCAGTTCCCTTTCAAGGGAACTCGCGCTGTGTCACCGCTTTGGGAACGCCTCTGCGTGATTGCGTCGTGAAGCACGTATGTCATCAGTCCAATAGAGAGACAGAACGTCATAGGCGTGGGACGTCATAGACCTGGAAACTATAAAACACACCGGCAAACACACGCCGTTAGCTTCTGTTGCCTTCAACAAGCGCTATATGTCATTGTTCTTGTCATTCTGTGTTGTGTCTGAGTTCAGACTTTTTTGTTTTTCTCGCACAAAGTTTGCACTCACACTGACGAAAAAGAGAGATTATGGCGAGCGAAGAAGAACTTCAGACAATGTGTTCCTCCCTGCTCATGTTACATCACGAGCGGGGATACACATTTGATGTGTGTTGTTTGTTTGGGTGAGCAGCACGCGCAGTCAGCACTCGAGGGTGCCGGCTGCGAGCATTGTGAGGCGCTGCCTCTTCGCGTGCTGCGATCCTGCCGGGCGCTCTTCGAGGAGGGCGTCCCGGTTCACGCTACCCACGGCATGGGTCCCGCTGCTGCTGAGGCTCAGCGGCGACTTATGTTGTGGGGTTCGCAAAAGGATCTGTTGGAGGGGCTTGAGTCGGGCCCTGCCCTATCTCATCCTTCACCCGGCAGATCCAGCGCCGCCTCTCTGGGTTCGGGAGCCCATGCTGCGGATTCTCCTGCCCGGGGAGCGGCCGCGGTGTTGCAAATATCTTCCTCCAAGGAGGTTGATATCTGTAGCATTGATGCAGGGGGTGAGGACTCGCCACTTCATTCCCCTGCGGGTGAGGAGCTAATGGATGTGCTGAGCAGAGCTGTGGGCAGATTACACATCGACTGGCCACAGGAAGATCATGAGCGAGCTGCCGTAAAAAGCAGACTCGACGAACGCTTTCTCCCCGCACGCTCTGTTCAGCCTCCACGTAGGAGTCTGCCGTTTTTCCCGGACCTCCACACAAAGGTGTCGAGGTCTTGGAAGCGGCCCGTGTCATCACGTATTTTCACCCCGCATACTTCCGTGTACAGCAATATCGCGGGGCTGAAAAGACACAGTTATGGTCAGATGCCTCGGGTTGAGCAGACGCTTCTCTCACCCGAGTCTGCATCTGCCATAAAGGCTCCGACTTTGCCCACAAAACCCCTAAAAGTTACATCATCGTTTATGGGCAAAGCGTACTCGGCAGCAGGTCATGCCACCGCATGTCTGCACACTATGTCCATCGTGCAGGCATACCAGGCTGATCTGCTTAGAGACCTGGGTGAGAGCCACGAGATCGGAGTCGATACCATCAATGAGCTCCAATCTACAGCTGATCTCGCTCTCCGGGCCACCAAGGAGACGACTTATGGCAGCCCTGGTGGCCAATCTTTGTGGCTCAATCTTACGGAGATAAAGGAACGGGACAAAAGCTTTTTGCTTGATGTGCCACTGTCTCCGGGGGGCCTGTTCGGTGACGCCATCACCACTGTTACCGACAGGTTCCTGGAGGCAAAGAAACAGGCGGTGGCGCTCAAGCAGTTCCTTCCCTGTAAGCCCCAGGTGTGGAAGGACCCTTGGTTCCTGACCCAAGGCCCGTCCCTGGGGGCACTGTGTCAGCGTGCGTCTCTGACCACGGATGCCTCCCTGACGGGCTGGCCCAGGGTCTGTGGCAGGAACACCAGCGTTCGTGGCACATAAATTGCCTGGAAATGTTGCCGATGTTTCAGGCCCTGAACCACTTCCTGCCACATCTCAGGGGCCATCATGTGCTTGTACGCACAGACAGCACATCAGTGGTCTCCTACATCAACCATCAAGGGGTCCCGACGCTTATTTTATTCAGTTTTATAAACTGCCGAAAGCTACAGAAAAGAGAAGCTGTTATCATTTTGTGTCAATATGTTGAATTTTGGGGTTAAATTGCTAAATTGTAACTTATATCAAGTCCAACCTTTAAAATGATTTGTTTTACTCGCATTTTCGCAGTTTCCCCAATTAACTCCAGACATGCAGCAGCTCTTTTGCCACCCGGCTGAGGGGGCGTGTTCTAGTGGGAAAGTGACGTCAATGCATACCTTCTAAATATATGACACTCTCGAGTCACTTGATGTTAGAATGCGCTGTTCTGCAAAATAAAAATGGTAAAGACACAAAATGTAAAGCATTTTTTTTCATGCATTTTATACTACTTTAAAGTAAAGTCACTAATGAAGGTTATTCTACACATCACGGAAATCCATTGTTGATTATTTTCATTATCGATTATTTGTTTTTGCGCCAATGGAAGCACAAAAACAGAAAAGAATGTGAGTGAAAGATTGTGAGAGACAGAGATGGAGAAGTTTCAGACCAGTCTCACTCCCGTTTTTCTCTTCCTTCCTGCTGGCTGAGGTCATAAGAGAGTGTATGTTGCTCAAAGCTCTCTGCATGATGTATTTTAAAGAAGAGCACTGAAGTGTATAAGTGTGTGTGTATGTGTATGTGTGCATATCTCCAGCAGGGCCAGACAGACGGTGCAGTCAGAGGGATGCAGTGAACCCTGACTGAGTGCGTTGGTGGCACTGCCCCGAGGGAGTGTGTGCGTGCATGTGAAGGTATGATGGACAGGGAATAGACAGGGGCTTTGGCACAGTAGGTGAAGCTGCAGGTGATACAAAGGGGGACGATGACGAGCCTGATGTCATGTGTCACGGGACCGTTGCCTCGTCAGTCCCTAAGCCATTGTGTCTCTTCAACACTCAGTACCTCTCTGGAGCTAAAAATGTATGCAAATCAATGTATTTTGAATCTTTTTATCCATCTTTACAAACTGCATTGCAGATGTGCTATTTCATAGGTTGAGCACTGCTTTTAGAGCTAGTAAGGAGAGTATGGAGTGAGTGATGTTCATATGAATAAAGCAGAAAATGTATTTTCTTTCCCCCTGTCTCACAGTTCTAGAGTGTAGTTTTATTCTTGGGTTGACACATTTCCTATTGAAACAGCAAGTTGGGGAAATAGCTTTTTTAATAGCTACTAAGCTTGAGTTGACATCATAGAAGTGGACCATAATAAGCTACAATACTTGCTTTCAGAGTGTTTCCAAAGAAAAACACTGTTAGCCAACTATAGTCCTAAGTTCCAACGTTAGCAGAGTAGTTCAACTATTCAGTGTTTCCTGATACCATTATCCATGCGTTTAAGTCATGTCGAAAAGATCAAATTTACGAGTTGAACATGAACGCCAGCACAATGCCATAATTACAAGTGGAGAAATCTTAACTTTCTTTAAGCCTGTGGTTTCTGAGTTTTGCAAAGACAGACATGTTTCTGGATCAACATATTTTGTTGATCGTGGAACAACATTACTTGCTGAAAATTTAGCCCTAACCCTACCCATAACTTCTCTCTAAAATCAGAGGGAAATAATAGGTGAATAACTCTGACGTAGAAGCACCTAACCCTGGTTGTAAGCCTAAACTTGACAAAAACTGTAAACTTGTCCCTCAAATCTGACTGGTAAAATTGAAATGTTGTTCCAGGATTAACAAAGATCCAGGAACGTTGTATTTGGTGAAATCAGGTTCACCAAGAAAACATGGCGGATGCAATAGATTATAGATAATTTTTTTGCATATTGCTCTGACCAAAGTTACATGAACGCACATGACAATTACAGCATCCCAACACATTGAAGTATCCCTTCAATGTTCACCCAAAAATGAAAATTCTGTGATCATTTACTCAACCTCAAACTGTTCCAAACCTGTATGAGTTTCTTTCTTCAGTTGAACCCAAAAGAAGATATCTTTAAGAATGTTGGTAACCAGACAGTTGACCGTAGCCATTGACGCCCATCAACTGTCGGGTCTTTTGTGTTGAACAGAAGAAAGAAACACATACAGGTTTGAACAACTTGAGGGTGAGTAAATGATGACAGAATTTTCATTTCATCCCATTTTACAGGAACAGCACACCTGAGCAGGCAACAAGGGGAGGGACATGATGAAAATGCTATTTGCTAAAGGTTGATCAATGTTTAGAACTACACAATAGATAATCTTAGCAAAAATGGTGAACACACAACTTCAATTCTGATGGGATCTTTAAAGCTTTCTGACCACAAAGAATGCCATTCTTGCTCATTATGGACAATTTCACACCTTAAATGCCACAGACGTACATCACACACTTCACAAACATTGCAGTAATTACACTCTTCATTTGAAGCCTTTTATCAAATTCTTATAGGCTACTGTGTCTTCCAAACAAACTCTTGTCCACTGCTGTGATTTTATCAGACTCTTGGCTGGAGAAGTGTGCACCCCTCAGTTACTGTCATAGTGTAATTTGCAGTGTTTTCTGTTCTTTCAACAGAAAGACCAGGGGTGGTGGTGGTGAACACAAACACCAAAACATTTTGGCACAGAAATGTTTAATTGTTTATGTCGCACTTTGTTTTGATTATCATTGTTTTAAATGTACTAATTCTTATATTCTAAATGCATTTAGCAAATATAAATGATGATTACAAAGAAACATCACATTTCAGTTAAAAGTTTCAAATAAAAAAGTCAGTTTTAATTTGATCTTTATATAACGAAAATAGTTAATAAAAAAAATAATAATAATAAAAAAAATAAAAAAAATGGAATCTATTAGCCTTAATAAAAGTCAACCACTGGGACATAAAAGTGCCATAATGAAAACACTATTTGCTAAAAGTTGATTAACTTTTAAAACTATAGATAATCTTTACAAACATGGACTGAAAAACACAAAACTCCAATTCCGATGGGGTCTTTAAAGCTTTCACTAAGCTTTTAAAGCTTTCTGAGCACAAAAGACCTCCATTCTTCCTCATCATTGGCAATTTCACACCTTTAATGCCCCAGACACACACTTCACAAACATTGCAGTAATTATACTCTTAATTTGAAGCCTTTTATCAAATTCTTATAGGCTACTGTGTCTTCCAAACAAACTCTTGTCCACTGCTGTGATGTTAGCAGACTCTTGGCTGGAGAAGTGTGCACCCCTCAGTTACTGTCATAGTGTAATTTGCAGTGTTCTTCCCACCTCTTTTCCAGTAGTGTTGTCTGATAGCCTATTCTCTGAGACAATCACAGAAATTGTAGGGATGCACCAATCGATCGATCATTACCGACCTACAGCGTCCAGCAGTTCACTGACGCTCATGCATTTCAGGACTGATGAAAAATATAATTGTTAAATATGTCATTAAAACATTCCCATTTTCAAGAATGCAATTACAATTCTGAATCGCCACACAGGCAAAGAATAAAAATAAACTGTAAATGTTAAAACGAATCAGAAACAAATATGTGGAATGTTCTTGGCACAGTTTCCTGACATTTTTATTTTTCAGCTTCAACAATCTGATGGCCTCTCAGCTTCTGTGGAATTATATACTGTTGTTTCCACTGATGGCATACTTGAGAATCTTAGTGCATTTGAAAAGCTAAATCATTAGTTCCCTTTCGTTTAGTCACTACGACGTAATGTTAGTGACTAACGAATGGGGGTTTCGCTTAGAAGCCTATCATCTTCGAGATCTTAGAAAACACCCAATGGCGTGCCAATGCCATGGGCATGCGGAATTTGCATACGTAACTCCGCCTCACCGCATGAGTATATAAGGAAGTATGTGGCAATATCACATTACATTTCTGCTTCGGAGCCAAGAGTACCTACCTCTTCACTCCTCACAAGCCTTCTGAGACTCTGTTAGCTTCTTCGAGATGAGCAGCTTTCCAGTCAGTGTTGGTGTGACGGTGCGTTCCAGTGATCGCATACTTCCTGCCTGCTGATCTGTGCAGTGGTCTGCATCCAGCGGGTGTGTGTTTCCCTGGGCGCTTCGGCATCGACTGCGAGGCTTCCTCTCACAAAAAGAGCTTGCGCGTGGCACGTCCTTTTAAGGATGTCTCGCCTGTGCACTTCTGGGTGCGGTCGATTTCTCTCGCCCTCTGATGGGCCACTGCGGGAACATGATCATCTCGGTGTTACGGTTCGAGACTCCGTGAGCTTGGTGCTAATGCCGGAGCGAGAGTCCCCTCTGCCACACCCCAATCTGCGGTCTCCACGAGAGGTGGCAATTTGGCAGGTGGCCAGGGTGACGGTGTGGAATCAAGCTCCGACGCTCATGCCTCGGGCCACACCCCCCTCTCATGCACCGAACCCGCCGAGCGTTCAGGCGTGTGCATCGGGGCCGGCTCCTGCTGTCCCGACTGTCGCGTTTGGCGCCGCGGAGGATGAAGAAATGTCGATCGCCCCATCACAAGGTGGGCTGGAGAAATCTGAGGATGATGATTCGGCTGTTCTGGTGTGCCAGCATTGCCCGAGTCAGACCCAGAGTTGACAGCCATGCTCACCCGGGCAGCCGTGACGATTGGGTTGGAGTGGAACCCTCTGCCCCGACCTGAGCGTTCGCGGTTGGACGTTTGGTTTTTGGGGGCGGCGCGTTCGGACACCCGTCCGGCCACCCCTCCAATTCCTTTCGTCCCGGAAGTGCATGAGGGCACGGTCCTGTAAGAACCTGTTGTCTTCTCGTGACCGTTCGGCGACCTCCTCCGCCCTCGATGGAGCCCCGGTTAAAGGGTACACTGGGGTCCCCCCAGTCGAACGCTCTGTTGCGATGCAACTGTGTCCGCAGAGTGCTTCGATCTGGTGCGGTGACCCAAAGCACCCCTCCAAAGCCTGTAGGTTTTCGTCATCCCTGGTGGCTAAGACCTATAGAGCTGCGGGGCAGGCCGCCGCTTCTTTGCACGCCATGGCAACTCTTCAGGCCTACCAGGCCAAGTTGCTGTGTAACCTGCACGAGGGTGGAGCTGATCCAGGACTCAGAGATGAGTTGCGTGCCACCACCGACCTCGCTCTCCAGGCGATGAAGGTGACCGCACGCTCCCTGGGTCAGGTAATGTCCACAGCAGTGGTCCAGGAGAAACACCTATGGCTCACCCTGGCTGATAGGGGGGGCGGCGAGCGAACACGTTTCCTCGACGCCCCCATATCCCAGGATGGTCTATTCGGCGGCGTGGTTGAGAGCTTCGCCCAACAGTTCTCAGCCGCCCAGAAGCAGACTGAGGCCATTAAACATATACTGCCCCGGCGGTCAGCTGCTGCCTCCACCCAGCCGCCCACGCAGTTGCCTCAGCCTGCTCGCTGCCGAGGACGCCCTCCTGCGGTTCCCTCAACCTCTGCGCCACCCAAGCAGCAGCCTCCACCCGGGCCGTGCAGAGGTAACCGCAGGAAGGCGTCCCAGTCTGCTCCAAGCCTGCTTACAGACTCTCACCCGTGGTCAAACCTCAGCTTTCTACGGGCCGGTGTGCCCTTAGAACGAGTTTCCAGGCATGTTGTCATATCGACGGATGCCTCTGCCACAGGCTGGGGTGCCATGTACAATTGACAAGCAATTGATAATCGACTAAATCCGCCTCGCTCTCCCCTCGTGCCCTCTTGGGACCTCTCAGTAATTTTAGATGCTCTGCAGAGGCCTCCCTTTGAGCCTTTGCAGTCAGTCGATCTTAAATTCCTGTCAATGAAGACAGCGATCCTGACTGCATTAGCCTCCATCAAGAGGGTAGGGGACCTGCAGGCATTTGATGAAGCGTGGATATGTGCGGATATGTGCCCAAGGTTCTCACCACTCCGTTCCGAAACCAGGTGGTGAACCTGCAATCGCTGCCCATGGAGGGGGCAGACCCAGCTTTGGAATTGCTCTGTCCAGTACGCGCTTACCGCGCTTACGTATACAGGACGCAATGTTTCAGGACCTCAGACCAGGTCTCTTATGAGCGGAGAGTGGAAGGGAAGAGCTCTCTCAAAGCAAAGGCTGTCTCACTGGATAGTGGACACCATTGTTTTGGCTTACCAGCAGCAGGGTCGACCATGTCCCCTTGGGGTTAGGGCCCACTCCACCCGGAGTGTGGCCTCCTCTTGGGCTCTAGCACATGGCGCCTCGCTAACAGACATCTGCAGAGCTGCAGGCTGGGCGACAACAAACACATTCGGCAGATTCTACAATCTCCGAGTGGAGCCAGTGTCCGACTATGTACTCGCCTCTACTAGTGGCTGGTAATGGACCAGGCTCAGGTGTCTTCGCTTGCTCGCCATTCCACTCCACGGACTGGATACGTGCAATATTTTTCCTCAGGTGAGCTTTCCGAAAGCCCTGAGTCCCTCCAGCACTGTCGACGCCGACACCAGTAAGTCTGCCCTCTAGCGAGCCCAGACCCTCGTGTCCGGCCAGGTGCCCTGTGTGCATAGTTCCCCTCCGGTGACCCCCACATGTGTATTTCCACCGTAAGCCTCCTCAGTGAGCAGGTGTCTTCCCTTGGCAAGTCCCTGCCACCCCTGGGGTTAAAAATCCACCTTCGGCTGGTACCCTAGAGTTTTCCCATATGCAACCCTTAGCGGGTCATATGTGTACTCTCTAAGTACTCCCTACGGGTAGGCATCTTTGCATATCTCCACTGGAATATGCTTCCCAGTGTACCTTGGTATTCCTGTGATAGGTGGGAGTCCTTCGTCCATACTAGTCTTACGACAGGGTACTCGCACTTACGCAGGGCACTGGAAGACAGCAGAGTGGCACGGTTATATTGGGACCCCCATTCGTTAGTCACTAACGTTACGTCGTAGTGACTGAACGAAAGGGAACGTCTCGGTTACGGATGTAACCCTCGTTCCCTGAGGAACGGAGACGTAATGTCCCTTTGCCACATCCGCTGTGCTGCTGGAACACGGAGTTCAGTCTTTGGCTCCTCAGCAGGTAATACAATGCGATATTGCCACGTATTTCCTTATATACTCATGCGGTGAGGCGGCGTTACGTATGCAAATTCCGCATGCCCATGGCATTGGCACGCCATTGGGCATTTTCTAAGATCTCGAAGTTGATAGGCTTCTAAGCGACACCCCCATTCGTTAGTCACTAACGTTACGTCTCCGATCCCTCCTCAGGGAACGAGGGTTACATCCGTAACCGAGACGGTATTGTTTACCTACCTATTTCATGAATACTGCATTTATCAAGATTTGTGTGTGTTTTGATAGCAGTAATAACAGCAATAACAGTTTAACCTTCAATAACGGAACCGCTATATAGATGTTTATGCCGGTTTGCTGTAAAATATTGGTGTTAAATATGTATGAACTGTAACATGCCCATTTTCAAGAGGATAATTATGGTAATTGTGCCAACTCTCTGAACAGTTTGAAGCAAAAAGGGGAAAAATAAACTGCATATGCACAGTGTTCAAATTAATTACAAACCAAAACAATTTAAAGTACCATGACGACAGATCTAAAATATTAGATGGCTATTATCAAAGATGGCAGAAAGTGATGCAGACACAAGTTAAATCAAGCTGGATCACAAATCTAATGGAAACGGTTCTTTGGACTTGGGCCAGTGAGTAACCCCCTAGCAACCACATAGCAATGCCATGACAACCACCTACAAACAGTAGCATAGAGGTGGTGAGTTATGAACAAGCACACGCCACACTAAAAATCGAATTGACATAATATAACCACATACAGTACCGTACAATATACTATTGTTCAAAAGTTTAGGGTCGGTAAGGGTTTTTAAAATGGTTTTAAAAGAAGTCTCTCATTCTCAGCATGAATGCATTTATTTAATAAAAAATATATATAAAAAAAACACAAAAAAAATGTATTAATCCTTTTAGGGCTAGATTTCCTGACAGTGATTTACTAAGGTGTACGCTAATCAATTTATTGGCATTTGCGCCATTGTTTAACGCCCTAAAAATAGCTTCTCTTAAACCAGACTCTAATTTGCGCTGCTCTTGGTATTGTCATCAATAGCTCACGTGAAAATATTCCACTCCCATCTGCATTTTTATGGGATTGCGCTTTAACTCTAATTTGCCATGTTTAGTAAATATGTCCCATAATCTTTTTTTTTTTTTTTTATCACAAAAATCTAACCTTTCATTGAAGTAAAATAATTTAAAAAAGGGGAGAAATCTCAATCTCTTTATGAAATTATTTTAATCTAATACACGTTGGCCACAATTAATGGCACCCTTTTATTAAATACTTTTTGCAACCTCCTTTCGCCAAGATAAGAACTCTGGGTCTTCTCCTATAATGCTTGATGAGTTTGGGGAACACCTGACAAGAGATTAGAGACCATTCATCCATACAGAATCTCTCCAGATCCTTCAAATTCCCAGCTCCATGTTGGTGCCTCTCCTCTTCAGTTCATCCCACAAATTTCCTATAGGATTCAGGTCAGGGAACTGGGACGGCCATGGCAGAAGCTTCATTTTGTGCTCGGTGACCCATTTTTTTAGTTGATTTTTATTTTTGTTTTGGATCATTGTCCTGATGGAAGATCCAACCACGGCCCATTATAGGATTTCTGGAAGAGGCCATCTAGAATCCATGATGCCATGTTTGTGAACAAGATGTCCAGGAATTCCGGCATGAAAAAATAGGCCCACAATTTCAAAGATTCAGCAGTATATATTTAACCGTAGGCATGGGGCACTTTTTATCACTGTGTGCACCAAACCCATCTTGTGGGTTTTCTGCCAAAAACCTGATTGGTTGGCTTTCATTACGTATATTTCGTGAACTTAACGAACATCCAAAACAATGCTGTGTGCTGGGCTAAATGCACATGATGTATGTGCATAGTCAACATATGATGGTATTTTGACCAGCTGAGAATTTGTGAAGAGCAGGAATTCCTCCGTCACACAGGCGAAGATCTGCTGCTAGGAGACATAGTTCTGATGCCTGTAATCAAATTGTGATGGGCAATATCACAACTATGATGTTATGCTTGAGCATTCTGTCCTTTTGTTCTGTCCAGTTTGTTTGGAAGCATTCACACTTATTCAAATGAACCACACTAACAGTTTTAATCGAACCAAACAAGCCAAGTGTGAACACTCTAAGAACTACTTTCCAGTCAGATTTGTAACATCTTTAAATGATTGGAACTTTTTAATTATTGCCCTAATGGTGGAAATGGGAATTTTCGATGCTTTCGCTATTTTCTTATTTTCTTTTGTATTTTGTGAAGCACAACAATATTTTGCTGCACATCAGCTCTATATTCTTTGGTTTTACACATTGTGATGGATACCCTGTGGCATGTGTCATGTTCCTAGTCATCCTGGTGTGCTAAAATGTAAAAGGGAATATACGTCAGAGATATGTTACACATAAAAATTCTCAGGGTGCCAATAATTGTGGCCAACATGCATTGGAGTAAAACATTTGAAAAATGTGATTTTCCCCCCTCTTTCAAATATTTTACATCAATGAAAGGTTAGATTTTTTTGTAATTTTTTAATGAAAGATCAAAAGGATAAACAATGCAGATTTATTTTCACAGGTTTCTTTGATCATATTTACCAAGGGTGCCAATAATTTTGACCATGACTGTATCATTTTGGCAAAGCTGAATTTCAGCAGCCATTATTCAAGTCTTCAGTGCACATGATCCTTCATAAATCATTCTAATATGCTTTCATCTCAATATGAAAGCCTGAGGTCTGGATGGAGGAACAAGCCACTGGACCATCAACATAATGTCAGCTTAAATCACTCTTAGGCTATTAATATGTTTCTTATTGTTTATATTTCATGGTAGACTAGCCTTATTCGTTAAGGTACAACGAACATATTCAAACCTCAGGCTTAGGGCGTTTACATACAAATCAATTGATTTTAATAGGGATGGTGCAACTCAAGGACGCTGAGGAAAAAAATCGCAAGTGATTTTCTCAAATCAGATCTGTTCAGGCAGCCTCTCCACCAGTGGCGGCTTGTCAATAGAGGGCGCTGGGGCGCCGCCCCCATCAAAATTCCAGAAATATACATGTATACAAAAATGATATAAAAATAAAATAAAAATAAAATAGTTCTACCAGGAAGACTCAGGAGACCAGGTGAAGTATGATAACATTGCAAGTTTATTAGCAGACCAGCAAGTATTGAATTAGAGGTTCTTTGGCGTAGGCCCCGTCCGTAGCGCTCGTCATGAGGGTAATGGACTCTGCATTTCCTGCCTGAAGATGAAGGCAGGGGCGCAGCCGACCCCCAAGAATTGGTGGAGGAAATTAGTTCCTCCAGGACGGGACCTACTCACCCCCAAAAATTGTGAAAGAATTGTATACTCGCCCGTCGTAAATGCTGCAATTCCTGAAACATTGAAAAGACAGATGTTATTTAGCCATAAATTGAACATGATAAAATGAAACCGTGAAAGGAGTTTTGATCGGCCACTGACTAGCCTTGAATGGCCTCAGGCGGGCCTTGATCAGCCAGGTAGAGACGAAAGCCTTGAACGGCCGCAGGCGGGCCTTGATCAGCCAGGTAGAGACGAAAACCTTGAACGGCCGCAGACGGGTCTTGATCAGCCAGGTAGAGATGAAAGCCTTGAACGGCCGCAGATGGGCCTTGATCAGCCAGGTAGAGATGAAAGCCTTGAACAGCCACAAGACAGAGCCTTGATCGGCCGCATGGAAATGAAGGTCACGTTAGGCCGCATGTAGACGAAGGCCACGTTAGGCCACCTGGAGACGAAGGCCATGTTAGGCCACCTGGAGACGAAGGCCACGTTAGGCCACCTGGAGACGAAGGCCACGTTAGGCCATTGACGAGGAATAAGAGCTATAGAGACTGACGAACGGTATGAGTAATAATCTGAGAATGTGACGCTGTGACACCACCACCAGTATGTGCACGAGGATTACTTAGAATATGGACATTGAACATGCAATAGATATGGATATTGACATAGGTGTTAAACCAATAAACAGAGGGAATTGTTGTGCTACTGCAAAAGCCGCGTAGGCTGTATGGACTGCCACGTTGGCCATATATTCACTGCCTCAATAGGTTATGGTACAGATGTACCACGTTAGGTCATATATACTGCCACAACAGGCCGGGGTACGAAAAGCCGCATAGGCTGTATGGACTGCCACGTTAGGCCGTGTATACTGCCTCAATAGGCCGGGGTATGAAAAGCCACGTAGGCTGTATTGACTGCCACGATTGGCCGTGTATACTGCCTCAATAGGCCGGGGTGCGTAAAAAGCCACATAGGCTGTATGACTGCCAGGTTAGGCCGTATATACTGCCACAACAGGCCGGGGTACGAAAAGCCGCGTAGGCTGTATAGACTGCCACATTAGGCCGTGTATACTGCCTCAATAGGCCGGGGTACGAAAAGCTGCGTAGGCTGTATGGACTGCCATGTTAGGCCGTGTATACAGCCTCAATAGGCCAGGGTACGAAAAGCCGCGTAGGCTGTATTGACTGCCACGTTAGGCCGTGTATACTGCCTCAATAGGCCGGGGTACGAAAAGCTGCGTAGGCTGTATTGACTGCCACGTTAGGCCGTGTATACTGCCTTAATAGGCCGGGGTGCGAAAAAAAGCCACGTAGTCTGTATGACTGCCAGGTTAGGCCGTGTATACAGCCTTGATAGAAGAGGGTACAAGAAAGACGCGGCGACTGAGCCAGTGTGCAGAGAAGGCTGCGATAGCCCATAGTGAGGAGAAGACAGCGTGGGTGCATGAGTTGGTCTCGATAGACCCCATGAAAAAGTATTAGGAGTTAAATGATAAACTGTAACTTACCTGATGCTTGTTAAGACACATAGGAAATCTTAGGATTACCTGAAGGTTTGAGCATTCTATAATATTGGAATGCTGACGACCATCTTGACCATCATGCATCCTGCGTTTAGTTGCTGTTGTAGCAGCACATAACCCTGAATGAATGTCCGGTATACTGATGAGATGGTCTGCAGTTCTGTCGGTCTATCTCTAGGTGAGTTTTAACCACCTTCTTGATATGGGAGACCCGTTGGGGAATATAAAAATTGCAGAATGATTAGGGGTGCAGGGATGTGCTTAGAGATATCCTCTTTTACAGAAACGAAGGCCACGCTGATGAAGCCGCAGTAGGCCACAGAGATGAAGGCTACAATAGGCCACCTGGACAGAGATCACGTTAGGCCACAGAGAAATTCATGAAAGGCTTATAGAGACTAACGGAAACGGGAGTAGTAATAAAGGAGAAAACATGCCATTGCCAGTATTTGCATGAAAATTATTACTTGAAGTTGCTGAGTGTTTGAGTCAGATCTTGCTTGTACTATTAATGCTGAGGATGACCATGTACACAGCACCTTGATAGAGTATGTGGACTCCACACATTGAGCTGCATTCGTAGCAGCCCCAATCCGAAGAATGACCTAGGCATAGATGAGTTGGGGAACTGCAGTTCTTAGCATCTGCAGTTGGAGGATTCGAAACCATTGGGCGTGACTCCAGCTCACAGCTAGATAGAACACCATCTAACCGTCAGAACCTGTTGAGAGAACCCCCAGAAGAAAATAAACCAGAACAGCATGACAAATACATAACCGACAATTGAAAACCTCAAACAATGCCCTTGCGGAAGGATAAGAATGTTTTAGAAGACGCTTTACTAGCTAATAAACCATAGCTGGCTATAGTGTGTCCTTGAGCAAGGCACTTTACTCTATGTTGCTCCGGGGGGATTGTCCCTGTAATAAGGGCACTGTAAGTAGCTTTGGATAAAAGCGTCTGCCAAATGCATAAATGTAAATGTAGAGTCATCGTTTGATAAGCCAAGTTCATACTGTATGATTTTTTGGCCAGGTTTGGCAGTCTGAGACAAATATCGCAATCCTAAATTCTTTTGACCCTAGGCTAAAATCTTTTGTCTTTGATAGCATGTTTGACATACTCACCAACAGCCATTATAAAATTGTAACCTGAAGTAAATTAAACAAATGTGAGTGGGTTGATGTAACCTCCAGACAAATTCTTGTGCGTTTGATTATCATGCAGTCTGACATTAATGCAGCGGAGTTCCCACAGTGTGACATCAGGATCACAGACTGAAAAGCAACGAATCACAATGATTATAAGCCGCACCATGTGTGCCAGCTTTGGTGAAGCGAGAGCTCGTCATTTGTGGGAATCAGTACGCATGTGCAGACTTTGTCAAACATTCACACTATATTTACTGCCCTGTATATTGTGTTAGTCTCTATAGACTGACAAATGTTGGTGTTTACAATGCGAGCGTAGCCAATCACAGACACGTCTTTCCTGTAGCACAAACAGTAGAGCGTAGTGCTAGCAACGCCAAGCCATGGGCTCAATTCCCAGGGAAAGCAAGATCCGACAAAATACCAAATGTGCACCTTGAATACGATGCAAGTCACCCTGGACAAAAGCGTCTGCCAAATGCGTAAATGTAAATGTCTGTTGAGCGCTTGAATGCAATGGCTAATTGGAGGAGTTAACATAACACAGAATATACACAATCAGGATTGAATGGTTCAGCGCTTGTTCACTGACTAATTCTGCCTTCTAGTGCATACGTTTGACCAACGAAGAGTAGAACATGCTATAGATTCATGATTTGGTGTAGTCAGATTGACCGAAACGGTTTCCACTAGTGTAGGAGTTTAGTTGAACTGAAGCATTTGACGGTTTCATGCGTTTATAAAGGGAGCGCACTCTGCTCACTTACTATATTCATAAAAATAATTGTATTCCCGTGCTGTGATTTAGTTGCTGTACAGGATGCAATATTTATGTAAAATGGGTCGGATTGAGTACGGAATTAAATTATTGCTGCTATCGAATAACCAGTCAAACCTTGTTTTGTATGCAAACCTTACTTGACATATGGTGCTTTGAGTACTAGCGAGATACACGTTTGTTTAATTCATAATTGTATCCATGGCGTTGTAGTACAGAAGGACCAAGTGAGACGTAACACTAAATTCTAAAGTTCCTAAAAATAGACAGAGGCATCCAGATATCAGTAGCGGAATAAAACACGAATAGAGTCAAATTAACTGGAGTAATGCAAAGACACAATTACTATACATGTTTGTTTTTATTAACTAATTTATGAATATGTAGCGCATATTTATAAAGCAAAAAGCAACGGCACCTTTATGAGCACAGAACGCGGTTCTTCCTCATAGTAAAGGAAGCCATGTCAAATCACACAAGGAAGCCATTTCAACACTGGGTGCCCCGTATGTTTGAGCAAAATATGTACTCTGCTGGATGACAGACCCATAACACTTCTAAGCTTGAAACTATTGTGTCAGTTTCAATTGCATGCTGTATGTGATGAACTCACAGCGCTTGCAAGATAAATAGCACATTGAATGAGAACGGATCAAGCACTGATGTCTGGCTGTACTTTAAAAACTATGCTGAGCATATTAGCATAGTTAATTCAACTTTAGCGATCTGATAACACTGAACCCATTCGTTTCCTTGCATTCGTGGGGAGAATGATAGAGGCTAATATGCTGTGCCATCTGTTCTGTTTCAGCTTTTCTAAACAAAATACAATCATTAACTGTAACTGGTGTCATGCGAATCATTTAAGAGGCACTATGGATAGTTTACGACACAAGCAAGCGATAATGAGCAACATTGCACAAGCAGGTGCGCGTGCAATGCATGCATGCTTGCGAAAAATTGAGAAAGAGTAAAATACTACACCCTATCGACATCGGAAATGCATAATCATATATATATCACTGTGATGAATGCTGATGTAGTGATGACGCCAGAATGGTGATGAAGATCACAGACGTGGCTTTGATAACATGCCCAGATAGTCCTCCATTGAAAGTGATGGTTCTGGATCTAAAGGCGAGAATTTGCTCTCGTTAACTCGCGTCTGTTGCAACGACAGCCCAATGAACAGAATGATAGGCTGACATGGACTTTGAACGCCACTGTATTACACATTATTAATTTTATAATAGGACCAGTGATCGACCGCTATGGAACGTCCGGATCGACAACTGAAATGTTGGCGTCAGCATCTGTGAACTCAGACATGTGTAATTACCAATCTTTTATACTCTGAGAATTATGACTTGATTGGATAGGTCTGAATGTGAAACGTGACGTAACATTGAATCTTCCTGCCAGAACTTGCGCATAAGCTTCATTTTACTCATTCTGTTAGTAAGAGCCTCAGCATTTAATAAAAACTGGCTTTGATCGGTTAACTATTTTATATGCTCTTCAATATGTTTCATGCTGTTTCATGGGCGAGGGACGCCGAACAAATGGATGTCTATTGTCTATCTGACTCCAAAAATCCACGGGCAGCATGAGACCTAAAGCTGGTCTCTAATTGGTTTATTAAAGATCCTCCTCTGGACGCAGGTCGCTGCGTCCCTGGCGAATCAGAATTGGATGCGTGTTATTTTATCCAATCTGATTGGTTCTCGTCACCTGTCATTCAACTTTACGCTCTTGGCCACTAAAGCGAAAGTGCGCGGGCGACACCGTCACTCCGACTCCGCCAAAACCTTGTTAGGATGATCAGTTTCGTAGAGATGGTCGCAGTTAAACCAAATTCTTTCACAAGGTGCTCACTGGAACTAAAAAAAAGCCAACGCGATTTACAAATCCAGCAGCAGGCCAGTGACAGAGGATGAATGATGAAGCTACACTCGGAGCTTTGCGCGCTTGTTATGAGAAATGTAAGTGGCTGGCTGGATGTGTTGTTAGCAATGCCCTTTATTGCTTTCCCTGTATTGTATTTCAAAGTGTCAGTACTGAAGTTGTATGGACAACAACAGGGTTAAGAGACCTCAAATATCTGACTGAAAAATGCAAACGTCATGACACTACTGAGATGACTGACTTTAATCAGAGAGTCATTGAGAAATTTCCTGGCCAGAAAGAAAGGAGAGCAAAATGTATGTTCAAGTAGTTAACATGCTAGTCAGTTGTTGCTGTTTTATTTTGTTTTTCCTTTCCTCGTGCAATTATTTGTGGGACATGAATGTGTAAAAAGATAAAAGTGAAGACACTATTTTCTCTTTAATGCTTGAATTTAGTCAACATGCATCTTGATACTGCTTTGTATTTATTTTCGGACATATCTGGAGCTTCTGAAATTGAATACTTCCCTACTATATAGTCAGGGTTTTTCCTACACTGAAATTTTTTTGGCGGCCGCCAAAACAAATTTTTGCCCCGCCAAAGCCTTATTTGATCAGTTATTGTGATTTATAAGTGATGTAGATCTACTGCGCTTGTGATCGGCGCATGTTAACTGATGACAGAGAGAACGAGCGGAGAGCCCTACCCCGCGCGCACGCTCTCGGTCTTCAAAATAAGCACCGTTTTAGCATCCTAATATTTCACATCACGTTAATCAAAAGGTCGGAAGACCGAATCCATGTTGCACGTGGTGGATTCGGACATTTTTTCCTTGAACTACCGCTGGATGTGAATTGCGCTCAAAAAACGCTAACTCTTCACCGACCAGCTGACATAAACCATACTTTCAATAAACGGGAAACAAATCCCATCCGGTTATGAAGTGTTTTCTGTGTGTTGACAAATCTTTCGCGATGTTCTAAAGACAGGATTCACACACACCGCGTCTGCTAATGTCCGATTCGCCACCTAATGACTCATTTGAACCGAATCATTTTAACGACTGGTTAGAACAACTGAACTGTCCAACACTGAACTAACGAATCAGTTTAATCATTTACTCAGAACATCTGAAATGAGAACACAAGTGTGCTTCAGTCTTTCAGCTTATTTATGTTGACAATGTGTAGTAAATAAATAGCCTAAAATCATTTAGTTTAGACTGGAGTGAGGTGAAACCAGAACAAAATTGTTATTAGCTAGCTGATAATTTTATGAAATTGTATATGGCAGAAAATTAGGCTATTTGTTATTTTTTTTTATACTACTTTTTAATATTGATATGGTTATATACCAAAACAATTATTTGTAAATAGTGTAAAAATGAGGAACAAAAGAAACAAAAATCAAGGTATCGAAATAAGATAAGCAAAAATTACAAACTGTTTCTTTGAATTTATTTAAAATTTATTGTCAGTATTGCGCTTGCAGATAACGTGGGTAGGGTACTTTTTACTGTGTATGTGTGGATGACCATGTCTGTCAGCCACCACCGAAGACCATTTTTGACCCAGGAAAAACCCTGATAGTATATATGAAAAACAGTACACTAAACGAGGTATCTCCAAGTACATAGTATTCGAAAAACAGTAAAAGAGTAGGCAAAAAGTCCCCCGGATGACCTTTTACTTCCGCTGAGATTCTGAAGTGCGCATTCAATGGACACTTTTCTATATCATGAGGCCATGGTAGAGGATCTATAAATGGCAGTGAAGCGACATAACTGTGAAAACTGACAATTTTTTCTTTTAGTACATTGTTGTCTTGTAAATGTACCCTGATATCTATTGAGTTTTGCTCCAATCCTAATCGAACACACCTAAACAAGTTTGATCAAGGTTGGAGCTAAACTCAGCAAAAAAGTGGACCTCGAGGGTGAGAGTTGAGAACCCCTGGTCTTTTGTTTGACTCACATTAACTCTTTCCCTGCCATTGACGAGTTATATTGCCTTTTATGAGAAAACGCTTCTCTGCCATTGTCGAGATTTTACGGCTTTCTGTG
This sequence comes from Romanogobio albipinnatus, assembly GCA_023566225.1. Taxonomy (NCBI): domain Eukaryota; kingdom Metazoa; phylum Chordata; class Actinopteri; order Cypriniformes; family Gobionidae; genus Romanogobio; species Romanogobio albipinnatus. The sequence goes on from CM042249.1 coordinate 31,933,380, forward strand.
TTATCAGTGTTATAAGGTAGGGTTATAAGGTACTATCTTCTGAAATAGTACATAATCCTCAACACCACGCTCATCCATGTTTTTATGGACCTTGCTTTGTGCACTGGTTCGCAGTCATGTTGGAACAGGAAAGGGCCATCCCCAAACTGTTCCCACAAAGTTGGGAGCATGAAATTGTCCAAAATGTCTTGATATGCGTAAGAGTTCCTTTCACTGGAACTAAGGGGCCAAGCCCAACCCTGAAAAACAACCCTATACCATAATAGCACAATGCAGTCAGGCAAGTACCATTCTCCTGGCAATCACAAAACCCATCGGATTGCCAGACAGAGAAGTGTGATTTGCATTGAACTTGTTGGATGCAGCTCTCTACACACTGTTCTTGAGCTAATCTGAAGGCCACACAAAGTTTGGAGGTCTGTAGCTATTGACTCTGCAGATAGTTGGTGACTTGGACTCCTACCACTTTGTTGGCTGAGTTGCTGTTGTTCTCAATTGCTTCCGCTTTGTTATAGTACAACTAACAGTTGACCTTGGAATATTTATAGTGAAGAAACTAATATTTCACGAATGGACTTATTGCACAGGTGGCAACCTATCACGGTACCACGCTTTGAATTCACTGAGCTCCTGAGAGCGACCCATTCTTTCACAAATGTTTGTAGAAGCAGTCAACATAGGTGCTTGATTTTATACACCTGGGGCCATGGAAGTGATTGGAACTGCACCTGAATTCAATGATTTGTAGGGGTGTACTAATACTTTTGTCAATATAGTGTAGTCTTTGACAAAAACTTGATTTTCTCAGCTTTTTGCTCAAATTGTTGCCTTTTTGAAACTTACCCTCACATTCAAGTGCTGATTAAAAAAAGAATACATGTAATACAACTTTGTTTTTGTTTAAAAGCAGAGGCTCTGTTGTTTCTTTTAATATATATCATGTTCAGATATCCATACAACAAAATATTCTAGGGGCCATGAAATTGTGAAAATGACCAAAAATGCTAGCAGTGGCTGGCAACTTATATAAAGGTTGGTGAGGAAAGAGTTCAACTAAAATATTAACTGAAATATTTTGTTAACAAAAATATGTATAAACTTACATTATTTAATAGTATTATTTAACAAGAAGGCCAGATACATACAACACATGCTACATTTTGGTGTTGCAACCTTGACTGAAGCCTTGTGTGTCTGAGAAAAGGGTCCTTGTAAAATAAATGGTTTAAGGCTATGTGATAATTGATGTCTCTGATTGGATATGATTAATATTATTCATTGCAGTTGTTTGATGTGATTGCCTCTTGAACGCTTTAGCAAAAAGGGTGTATTCACAGAAGGACCTACTGTACCTCTGGCTAAACTCCAGCAAACCTCTTCATGTGTAAGTTCTAAGAGATCAAAATCATGGCTCAAATGTTAAAAAGTCAAAAGCGTCTGAAACCAGTATGGGCAAATAATGAAATTTACCATAATAATTCATGTTCTTTGCACAAAAATACCTTTATTTTTTTAATTAACAACTAAGATAATTAACTAAAAAGGTAAAATATATATATACATAACCTTTTTAGCTAATTATTTTAATTATCTTAAGTAAAATATTACTTGAAGGTTAGACCACATGACTTTTTTTATAGACTTTAGAACAAACTTTACAACCAATGAAAACCAAATTAAACTTATCATGATTACATTTCTAAGAACTTGGCTTTTTTTCCCTTTTCTTTATCTTGGACTCTCTTATTTGTCATTGACCAAAAAACATGTCAAACGGTGGATATTTTTTTGTACCATTTATGACACAGCATGATTTAAAAAAGAAATCATACACTAAGAGCAAAAGAATTTGCCTACTCTCCGACTCATTAATATAGAGCTCAGCTGTTTTTAAAGTAAGAGATCTGCATAGGACTTGTGGGAAATAGACATAATTTATGAAAAGCCTCAGTTATATAATGACAAAACATGAACAGATTCAGTCATAAGTGCACACTAGCATTTAACAAATGTACCTAATGGGATTTATCAAATAAAAATGGCGTAAATAATTGAGCTCAGAGCCGTGGCGTGATAAGTGGATGAGAAACACGACTGTGGGGTTTTTAGGGATCCTGATTGTCAGGTTCAGTGCTTAGGTCATACAGTGGAAATTACACATATGAGACTGTATTTTAACATGATTTCAAACAAAATTGTGTTTTTAGGCTGTTTGAACCACTCTTCTGTTCATGAATTTCACTTATTCCGCCACTGTAATTAGTCACAGATTGTAATACTCTAATATGCACTTTTGTAGCAGAACCGCTGCAAGTCCACTTATGAACTTGGTTTCTGACAACAATACCAGTTGTAATTAAATTTGTATCACCATTTGGTTGGTGGTGTTAGACTTCTATAGAAGTATATTGTCATGACTGTCAAACACACCTGCATACTAACAGAAAACTATCAATTAGATTTTCCATTCTCAATCTCAATTTTTGTCTTGTTATCCGATACATCCTGATAACATGAAAAAAAAAAATACTTTGTGCAAAATACTTTTTTTTCATAGAATAAATCAAAGCAAGTTTTTCTAACTTTTCTAACCCCAATTTTCTTCCTTTAAGCATTAATCTCTAATTTGGTTACATTAATGCCTATAACATGTAAAAACTAAATATATTTAGCTTCTCAAGTAAAAAAAAATAAAAAATCGGTTTAGCTGGCTAGCCAGTAGGGTCGGTTTAGTCAGTTAGTCACAGAAAAAAAACCTCCACAGGAAGTGGCAAAGTCATGCAGTCCATGAGGGACAGATCGTTAATGGTGGGTCCTTGTGGTAATTACAGTATGTCGGGCAGGAAATCCAAATATTTGCCTATTATTCACCAACCTCAAATTTGAAACATTACTTGGCTGCTCACTCTAACGTTAACCTAGATAAATGTGAGCTATTATTAGGCACATATTCAAGTGTTTCTGCGGAGTGTGGAAGCTGAAGCTTCTGCATGACATGGAGGCGCCAGCGTGATCACTTGCATTTTTTCCTGATAACAGCGGAAACAACTTAAAATACTCTGTCATTTTTGGTCATACAAGTTATACATCATTCGAAACTGTAAAAGGTCTACTTTTATTTGTGTAAACTCACAATAACAACAAAACATTGTGCTTTTGTTAAATAACGAAAACAAAAAGGATGCACTTTTTGCCGTCTCGGTTTATTAATTATTTTATATGATTGATATATTGTGTATAATTGTTATACTCTTAATGTTATATCCATTACACCACAGCAATTTTAGTTTAACAATTATTATTAAGTATTTAGCATAAAATTGTAGGGGGTAACGCATTACAAGTAACTTGAGTTATAATCAGAATGTTTTTCAAGTAACTAGTGAAGTAACACATTACTTTTAAGTTTACAACGAAATATTAACAAAACGAAAGTTACTTTTTCAAATAAGTAATGCATATTAGTCTTTCCATTTATTGACTGACAGTTCTCCTGTCCCTATTTTGAGAGGAATCGTGAGTGAGTGTAGAGGCGTTGTGTGCGCTGTGTAAATATGATGGTTATTGCAGTTTTATAATAAATGTGAGCAGGCATTTACTCATCTCAAAAATCAATATTACTCAAAATTAATAAAACAGTTAAATGCAATCTCAATATTGCACAAACCTACAATAATAATAATGATCTATTATTAATAATAATAATAATAATAATAATAATAAATATTAAATTGCACAAATATATACTTTGTTTTTAATCTCACTTTATTAACCAATGTCTTTGCTGCTGACCTTCGATGATCCACGTCAACCATACTTATAAGCAAAAATGACTTTAGATAGGTCTAAACATCACATTTGTGTTCAATTTTATTGCTGAATTAAGCATGTTGAACTTTGTTCTCCTGCGTCCTATATTCTTCTTCAATCCAGAATGGCAGAACAGCTGAAAGTTTTTTCTCTACTGTACAGGTATGAATTTGCATTGGCAAATTGCATGGCTTATTAATTCCACTTCTGGTTTGGAAGGTCCTTTACATTTGCGAAAAATAGAACTTTTTTTGTTGTTAAAAAACAAACAAGCAAGCCCAGCCCAGGTGAGAAAAAGTAATGCTTAAGCCGTCCAACATTCAAAAGTGGCCCGACGTTGCCTGATGGCTGACCGTCAACTTGGTGTGCCTTCCCAGCCTTCTACCAATACTCAACTAATACTCTAATGAGAGTTAGCTTATTCTAAAAGTTGCTTTGGATAAAATAATCTGCTAAATGAACCACTGTAAAAACATCAAATAACAAGAAAATCCGGTTTACTATTATATATTTAAAGCTGTAATGTGTGATGTGTACAGGCCTCGGCTGTTTTCCCACTTTCAAGTGTAGCGTGTCCTTCCACATTTCCTCTCTCTGAATCACACTCTCTAATGTGTCTCTCTCATTTTCTGTGAACAGAGGATTACCGGCATTGATGCCTGGAAAACGCAAGGGCTCATCAGAACTGTTTATGCTGTCGCTTTCTCCAGCTTCACATCATAACAGCTCCAGGGCAAACATCTCCAAACTTTTGACTGGGTCACTGTGAAGAACAGCATTTGGATCTGCTCACTTCTTTGAGAGCTTGCCAAGAATTCGAGAGAGAGAGATGTTCTTCAATTTCGACTTGGTCATGCCTCATAACCAGATTTCATGACTTTAATGAGCTCATTACAGTGGGCTGGCTTCATAAGAGACACAGCTCACATCGCCCATAGCGCTTCTGAATGGACATCACTGCGACCTCCTCGATAGCAAACAGAATGAAACACACAGTGTGCGCAGATGTTCGGGATATAATACACTCATGAATATTCATGTTCATATTAAAACTATTCACTGATAGACAGATTCAGATTTAACTATTAAAAACAGTTTGAGTATTTTGACTGATAATCAAACCATACGTTTTTTTTGGGGGGGGGGTGGGGGTGGGGGTGGGGGGGGGTTGTGCTGTTAAAAATGTATAAGAAAACAAAAATAACATTTTGTAACTGTTTACTCACCATCATGTCGTTCCAATTGGTATGATTTTCGTTTCTCCATGGAACTAAAATAATGACGTGTTGAAGAATCCTTGGCCACCTTTTTCCATGTATTAAAAGTGAATGGGCCTCATTTATGCAACTTTATGAGTAAATTCTGAGTATTTTGCGTATAAAACGGACCTTCCCGAAAACTCTCCTGTGGATTCACAAATGCTTCGTAAACATCAGATTGGATAGTTGTGTGTATGTTAATGAATTCCAATCAGCCGCAGCTCGTCTCAGGCATCAGGTCAGTAATTAGTAATTAGTTGAGATTCCAATCATAAATAGGGCGCGCATCCACACTTATTCACGATTAGCATAATCCCCGCTCATGAACAACTACGCAAATTATGTGTCCTGGAATACCGCAAACTCCCTTTTTAGGTTTGGCCTAACAAAATTTTTTTTTTTACGTATGTCCACCAGTGTTTCAGCCAGCTTAAAAAAGCCAGCTGGTGGCGCTTGAGAGCACTTTGTTGGTTGCTATGATACGGAATAAGGTCCAATGGCCCAAAAGGCCCAATGTGCGTTGAAGAACAAAAATCACACAAAAAAAATCACACAAAAAAAGAGTCATGCTTTGTATTCCACGTTGTCTGAAGTCATACAATAGTTCTGTGTAATGACAGACTAAAATTTGACTCTGTAATTTGACTATTCACCATCTTCCCTCCAGTGGACTGTTAACCAATGTGAATGAATCATTGAATCGGTGAATTGAACTTCAGAATCGGATCATTTCATTCATGAAATGCATTGTTCAGAATATTCTTGGCCACTTTTTTTTCTCGTTAAATTGTATAAGCATCAAAGAGTGAAAATGTATAAAATAGCTCCATAAAAGTATCATCAAAGAAGTTTATACTAATCATGCATTATATTCCAAGTCGTCTGAAGTCATAACGTAGTTCTGTGTGATGACAGACTAAAATTTTACTCATTATTCACTGATAATCTCCTCCAGTGGACTGGAGTGGACTGAAATTTTGAATAGCAAAAACAAAATAATTTCGGCCATGATTACTTTTATGACGGTTTTGCTTCTTTTTTGAGACTTGAAAGCTCCATGCACCATTCCTTGTAAGGAAAAAGAAGAAAGAAACAGTTTTGGAATGACATGGAGATGAGTAAATCATGACAGAATTAACATTTTTGGGTGATCTGTCCCTTTAAATAAACACGGAGTTCAACCATCTCCAGTCATGTAACTGATACAAAAAGGAGCGTTCTGACCAGCACACTGTTCTTAATGTGTATCTTACTGGAAGAAGTCAGATGACTCAAACTCCATGTGAATCAGCAGCTCTGTAATTGGTCTTAGTGGATTTAGATTTACCAGATAAGTGGTTCATTAAATCAGGCCGCGTTTGAACCTGCTCAATCAGTGGTGCAGTAACGGCCATTCGAGCATTTTCCATCCTCATGAGTTATTTTCCAAAAGCACTTTAATTCAGCTTTTTTCACAAAGGGAAACAACATCAAAACAGAGCTGGCCGTCTGGTGTGTTCTTGAAGATTGATTTATGACCGGCTCCTTAAACCATCAGCGCAGCTTTGATCTTCGACCATATGTGATATTTCATGCTCCCTTAAACCTCCCTGTCCACATCAACAACCCGCCAAACCTAATAACTGTATCGTCACATTATTTTACGACATCTATCTTTTATTTCTTACCCTCTGCCTTCTATGCCAAGGTCAAGTGTCAGTTCAAGGCGACAGACCATTTATAAATTTGTCAAATGGTTATTACATGCCATAAGTGGGGTTTGTTAAGGCAAACATCAATATTACTGATTGTTTCTGAAACTCAAGGCACTTTTATTTCTCATGGGTTGATTTTTATTAAAGTCACCATGAAATCAAAATGGACAATTCTTGTTTTGTAGTGGAATAGTTCAGTATTTATTATAAATTATTTATTAATTGAAAGTCTTAGGGATGTTCTGGAATAGACTTTACAGAGTGTTTGACTCTTGCATTGTCAATACAAGATCTTGACCTCTTGAGTCGAAATAAGTGCCTAGTTCTGTCATGAAACTCAAGATGGCACAGGCTTATGAGTTCTTAACGCAAGCTGATGATAATTACAATGTTAACTACTTGGCTCAGCTGATTGGTCTATGTTGCATCTGCAGCCAATGAGCTTGTCGCTCAAAATTTAAATGGCTGGTTACCATTCTCTATAGTATTTTGCAGTGCGCTTTCAGAGTTTGTTTATGTATGTTTTTATTGTTTTACTCTTGTCTCAGACATATAAAAATGAATAATGGTCAAAACTATGATAATCTAAACAAATCATCATTTCGTCATTTTGACAACACCAAACTATTTTGTCCCTAGGCAGTAGTTGTTGTTTTTTCCCCCCAAAAAAATTGTGTAGTGAGTGAATAGATTGATATATTTGAACCATGAAATCTCTGAAGAAAACAACAACAACAACAAAGTAAATATCTCTTTATCATATATAATAATTAGAAAACATTTTACATTCAATCAAGATGTAATTTTGCAAAGAGTGTGACAATGTAATTGTTATTTCAGATACGTAAAATGCAATCTGTGAAATTAGCTTTAGCAATTAGCCATTTCATTAAAAAAAGTAATTTTCACCATCATCATTTTTGGTATTAAACACAATGTCTAATTTGAGCTAATAATATGTGTAATTTCCAAACAAGCTGTAATTGTCAAAAATGTCATTTCCATAATACATACATAATTTGAGATGTCATTACCCAAATCGTGCTGTACTAGAAGCCAGATTGAGACTTGAAGGTGGGCTCTTTTGAATCGGTCTAGTAAGCAACCACCCTGTACACCCCATCAACCGCATAACATCACTCTAAAAAAACGCTGTTCATTACCATTAGGCATGTAACGCTCGTTTTTTTCTTTTTTTTGGACAATATGGAGATTTTCTGCTGTTAATTACTACTGGAGCGCTGCCACATAAGCGAACTACTGAATTACTTCCTCTGAGCATGTCAGCGGCTCAGATGGGTTGATACTGGCAAATGGAACTTAGCTTTGGGCTCGATTCTTTCTGTCCCATCAGGTCTGTGGTTGGCACTGACCTTGCTGGCACTATCTCTCAGGTTAATGTGTGTGATGAGACAGACACAGAGAAGAGACTTTCTCTTAGTCCACACTGCTAAAGAGGGTTCAATACCAGAGGTAGCATTCAGTCGACAGGAGTAACAAGAGGGGACTGGAGGTAGAAGTTAGATAAATTAGCCATTAAAGTAAATTAGTGTTTTCTGCACAACAGTTTGGGGAGACTTTTGTGACATTATTTGAACTATTTTAACACTGGTCTGTTATTGTGGTAATACAATGGCACATAAAAACAGAAACTGTGGCTGGTAGATTTACATATCAGTAAGATGGCTCTTCCTGTTGGAGTTCTAGCAGTTACAGGCTAACATAAACTACCTAACATAATAAGCCTGTCTTTGTTAGTTTTAAAATGTAATTAATAAAAGCAAAATAAATGATGAAACACACACACACACACACACACACACACACACACACACACACACACACACACACACACACACACACACACACACACACACACACACACACACACACTATGTTTTGTAGAGTAATATTGAGGATGAGGGCCGAAATCATTCTTCCGGCAACAACATTGGAAATAAAGATTGTAATTTGCATCACAGCATCAGGCTGGCAGCAGCTTGATGCTGATTAACTGATCCGACATCTGTGAAAAAAACAGTATGGAGTGTTTTTAGCTAAAGCTGTAGAGGCTAGTTTTTGAGGTCTTTATTGCGGAATGTATGTAAATGCAGCACATTAGCAGGCAGTATTAACACACTCTGATAAAGAGAAGAACAGGTCATGGAGGAGCACAAAAAGAACAAATTCTATAAGTATTATAATTCATATGATTTTCTAAAACAACATGTGTAATAATGACATGGGCTGTCACCGCTTGAAATGTCATGTCCATTACAAATAAAATGTCAGTTTGCATACATAAAACATACAAAAAGAGCTTTTGCAGTGTCTGAAGGTGATCCGCAATGTGACAATGAAACAATTTAACAGCATTTTTCACACATTGCATGAATAAATTTATCGACTTGTTTCACTCATCACTGAAAACACTGCTGCTTGGGGAGTTTTAGTTGTTGCTAAACAACTAAACTAGTTCTGAAGAAACAATTAAATTAAGCAGCAGATGCATGGGTTTACTATCATGGGTGGCAGATACCATTATCTATCTATCTATCTATCTATCTATCTGTTATATAAAAATAATCAAATTAAATATGGATGCACAATGTATCAACATTGGATATTGGCCATATTATATTAGAGATCTTTTTTTTTTTCAATCTATCCATATCAACTGTTTCTGCATGTTCGTTTTGTCTGTTAGGTTTGGCATAATCTAACTATTACTAAAAACACTAATTATAACAATCTCAAAATGAATATCCATTTTCATACTGTACATTTATAATGTTGTGATGCCTAAATTCACTTGGAGCATTTACAATGATTAATTTTATTTTATTTATTTATTTGTTTGTTTTATTGTTTTCAGGTAAAATAGTATACACTTTATATTCAGTCATTTATCAGTTATCGGCCATTAGTAACAGATGAAACCAGGACATATTTACTTTTTAGGATATATTTACATTGTGTGTGTGTGTGTGTATTACAAGAATTATAAAGCATTGTAAGGCAATCGAACAGAGATCAATAGTATAGTTTCTATGATTACTCTTACAATGCTTTTGGGAAAAGCAGGCCATTCTGCAAAATTTCACCTTTTGTATTTTAAAGAAAAAGAGAAAATCATGAGGATTTAAAATGACACAAGGGTGAGTAAATGATAACAGAATTAAAATTTTCTTCCATGATTTGTTTCCAACGCTCTGCGATAGAAAGTGTGTGATTGTATTGTGGAATGAGTGATATCTGAACAGCATTTCACGCTTCTGCTGGCCCAGACTTATCTGTGTCTGGTGTGTGCTGTTGTGGGCCAAAGGGTAATGACCCAGTGGAGTTGCTCTCACCCTTGACTGGTCCTACCGGGAATGAGACAGCCAGTCAAGAAGTTTAGAGAGAGAAAGTGAGAGATCTGTATAAACCGTTAAATTCAGTTCCAAATGACAGTTCGGGAGGAGCATGTTCATAGAATTCCACCAATCACAACACGAACCTCCCTCCTTTACCCAGCACCCCCTTTTAATTGTATAGTTCAGGGAGAATTGTATAATTGTGTCCAGGGAAGAACATTTGAGCTGGAGTTGAGTTTCATGCTCCACTGAGGACAGGAAGCCAAACATTGCTTATTCCGATATGAACGTGGACATTTCATTGTCTTGTCTAAAAATGCTCTTTTCAGCACTTTTAGCAACCCTTTTTCTCATTCACTCTCAGTATGATTAAAGCTGAAATCTAAAATAAAACTCATTATGCATTTGGCAGTGTTGAGAACAATGTCCCTAGACAAGGTCTGTTTCCACTCCTCAAACCAAAATAGTTTCAGGGGCCACAGTAAGTATTATTAAATGAATAGTTCACCAAAAATGAACAGTCACACAGCTATTTTCCATTTCCAATGACAATTAATTGTAACTAGTGCTTCAAAAAGCACTTAAAAATGAAAACTAAAAAATAAAATATGCCTAGTGCATAATCTTCCCTTCCATTGAGACTCTAAAATCTAGATAGATAGAAGTTATATTAAACAGTCTGAAACAACAACCGGGACAACCAACAACCATTTTCCGGGAAAAATGCCATTTGGGGGGTAAAATATGTGTTATTTTGGCTGGACTGGAATTTCACATTCCCGGGTCTGTATATCACGTAATTGGGGTCGCTTCAACCCGCGGACTTGGCAACACAGTGCAGTTGAGTTCTGTTGACATTTGACAACTAACGTTAAGCGTCGCTCTGTTGCTCTGATTGGTTGTAGGTCTATCCAATTGAGGTCTTTCCTGGTTTGGTTTAAACACGCCCCATAATCACAGCCCAACGGAGCAGTATCAGACTCAAATTCTGACTAGAATTGAGTATGACGACGTCAGGCTAGGCTGCTACAGGAATGATGAGATCTATGAAATTAAATCAAGATGAAATCTAGGACCTGTTTACACCTGGTATTAAGATTCATTTTTGTCGATTGGATCAAGTGGATTGAAGTGGATGACGCTAAATACATATGTAAACGGTCACAGAAAACTGTGAAGAAAAAAAGTCTTCTCTCCAAACAAAATCACTCTCCAGAACATTTTCATCTCTCCAGTACATTTCCGCGCTGGTGGAATGATCTCCCTCCTTCATCCAGAATCCCTAACAATATTGAAAAGACAGCTCCCTACTTTAGCTTATGCTACTCTAAGCAATTTCTGAAACTTTGTATTGTGAGCACTTCTTGTGTTTATTTGCTTCATCACAATGAATCACTTCCTCATTTGTGACCCTGGCCCACAAAACCAGTCGTAAGTCGCATGGGTATATTTGTATAGGCAACAATACATTGTTTGTGTCAAAATTATCAATTTTTCTTTCATGGCAAAAATCATTAGGATATTAAGTCAAGATCATGTTCCATGAATTTTGTACATTTTCTACCAAAAAAAAATAAAGAAAAAAATAATAATAATAATAATCATAAAAAAAATAATATATATATATAGTATATATATATAGTATATATAGTATATATATTTCATAATTTATTTAACTAAAAAGAAATATGTAGATTTCAAGTGTCATTTTTACTCATAACTTCCTGAAACATGCACAGATCGTAGACAATTTTTATTTAAAGCAGATTCTTCCATTAAAATCAACAGTCCACAAGATATTCCTCATGGAAAAAGGATTTTAAAAAATCCCATTACGGGTCGTCAAAGTCTAAACAAAAAGGCTTTATGCTATCACCACAAAATTGTATCCAGATACAGCTCACATATAGGAGATCATCATCATCATCATCATCATCATCATCATCATCATCATCATCAAAAAAATCCTCCTATGTTATTGCCTTCCTGAATTATTGCATGTAAAATAAGAAAGATATGTAAAATTATAATAAAATATATAATATATAAATATATCAATACATATCAATTGATCCTAAATACATCAATGTAAAGCTTAGTTATTCAGCTTTCAGATGATGTAAAAATCTCAATTTCCAAAAATGGACCCTTGTGACTGGTTTTGTGGTCCAGGGTCACATTTGTTAGTCGCTTGGGATAAAATTGTCTACAAAATGAATAAATGTAAATGTATGATTGTGAAAAGACCAGGTGTGAACGCATTTGAGATGGATATAAAAATCTAAACATTTAAACCACTTTAGGAGGTGGTTTGAGACGATGCAAAAGGGTAAAGACGATGTAAAAAATTATGTAAAGCACGTTATAATAACATAACATTTCTTGTCATCAGTATCCACTAAACGAACTTCCTCAACATTTTCTTGTTAACAACAATAGGAATGTGTTGTCAAAAAGAGCATTTTGGCATATGAAAGTAGGTGCCTTTTATGTTGATGCCTTATTCATTTTTGATTGTTTAGGTATTTATTTCATTTTTGCTTTCTAAAAACTGAAAGAAAAGTTGAAAGAGTGTTTATTTGGCTGCGTCACCTGTGAGGTGTATGTTTTTACTGTAATAAGCCCGTGGAGGAGAGCTTCCATTAAGCATTACCACCTGCTGTAAAGCTGTCAGCCTCCCTCTGTTTTATGGCTCTCTAAATATGGCTGGCCCATTCCTGCTAACAGCCGAATGACGCCGTAATCACCGCCTCCATGTTCTGGTTATATGACACAGCTACTGGCCCATTTTACTGGCTGCAGCAAAGTCTCTCTGCTTTATTTGCCACCTCATAAAGCATGCGTCCTGCCCACAAGAGCTGAACTCACACACACATTTATGGAAATAAACAACGCAACCTTCATTATGGGCATTATGGTGACATCAAAGAAGAGTCCATTTTAAGTATAAACAAGATAATGGAGATTATGTCTGTTTCAACCTTTTGCTTTGGTAATGCGAATCATAACCAGCTTTCTCCCCTCTAGTGACGACACTGACTGTGATTTCGGACATACTTTTTTTATATACTGTTTTTTGCCTAATACTGTAAACTGTAGGGAAGTAGGTATATTCGAATGCAGCCTTTTTGTCTTTTGAACAATTCATTAAAAATAACAAGCTCATAAGAGTAAGTTGTAAATTGTGATTTTTTTGTTGTTGTTATTTTGGACTTATTTTCATGAGTGAAAGAAAAGCTTTTGGTACTCTTTATTTTACAGTGTCCTTGTTACACATGTAACATATGTTACATGTACTTGCCATAGTAATAACAGTAAATTATGCCTAATTGCAACTAACCCTAAACCAAACCCTAATCCTCCCATAACCCTATAGTAAGTATGTGTAGTTAATTAATTTTACTCTGTACTTAAATATATAATTACACTGTAACAATGACACCTTAAAATAAAGTGTAACCAAGCTTTTAAGTTGTGTGAGATGTAGATTGAGTAGGGGATTCAGTGAGGTCAAAGCAATTCAAACTAGCATTTTGAGTCTTTTTTAAGTTATATCAAAGTTAAATACTATTTGTTATGGTTTGTTCAAACCCAAAACTGATCGTTTTAGAGTTAAACATTTTTCAGGTCATAGACATCTTTTGCATCAAATCCCAAAGTGCAGCAAATAAATACACTTCAATAGCTTTGAGCATATAAACAGAATGTGAACATTGGGCTGTCAGACAGGACAGACCCACCAGCATGCTCAGTCAGTGTGCAGGTCAGTCAACCAAACGTGCACATGCCATAACTGTTGGAAGCATCTCTAATCACACAGGCTTCCACTTGACCTGCTCGCAGAGATGACGATCATTTTCTCAAGTGTTTGACTACTTTTGCATGAAGCCAGATGAGCCCACAGAGCCCAAATTGCTCCCATCAGCACCATGGCGACAAGTCTACGTTTAATGCATGTAAGAAAACTTAATTGCATATTTCACAAAGTGTGATTGATGTATTGTGTGAAAAATGGTGTAGAATAATCTGAGGTGACAAACAGGCTGCCTTCAGAACAGATGTGACATTGTATGCATTTAGTTGTGAAATATGTACTTTAAATATATTTAAAGTTGCCAGTGTGTAAGAAGTTACATGGTGCTAATTATTTTTTAAAAGTGAAAAAGAAAAGAAAAAATTGTGAAAGACAGACATTTGAACTAGTGCTAAGTATATTCAGTACTTACACTTTCAGAAATAAAGGTACAAAAGCTGTCATTGAGGCAGTACCTTTTCAAAAGGTACACTTTTGTAAATGGTGCCTATTGATACCTTAAATGTACATATTAGTACATAAAGTGTACTTATTAGTACCTAAAAGGAACAAAACTTTTGAAAAAGGTACTGCCCCAGTGACAGCTTTTGTACCTTTATTTCTGAGAGCGTACATGTCAAAATACCGCACTTACATTCACTTTTTACATTTAGACCTTTTGCCATCATATAGCATAAGCATATTAGCATATACTTATTTTATTTTTACTAATTATGAGCAGATTGTTTTATGTTGTAATAGAGGAAGCATAATTCTACCATTGCAAACAGTTCCAGTCCACTCTGTCTCAGTTTATATAGTAATAATAACCATCTAAGTTAATAATAACCATCTGACTAAGTTAAGCCTCACTATTTCACCTCTGACAATATGAAAAACTAGTTTTATACACATTGTCCTGTTGGCTGAATGAAAATGTTTTTTAATATGCAGAATGCTGTGGGTGGCTGGGCGGTTGGGCGTTGACATTTCAGTTTAGGGGCCAAGTTGTGCGGCTGAGGTGATGAAGACTACATTAGCGGAGCCCGGACCTTCCAACTGAGGTTCAATTAATCACGGCCCAGAGCCACTTGAGCAAAGCAAACACATTGTCGGGTGCGCACCGCCTTATGGTGTGCCAGATGTGGGGAGATTAACTAATGCACCATATTAATGTAGGAAAGCACCATAATACTCCCATACTTCACAGTTAAAGACACCCTGATTTGAATATAAAATACGCAGAGGTTGCCATGTCTGCAGTGTAGGCATAAAAACTGTCCCGGAGGAGTGGAGAAATGGTTTCTTGACAGTGATACATATGCTTGCTTGTCTGACGTTCCTATTGATGTCCTTTGGGCCGAACATACAGTTGGGAAGTACTGTAAAATTTTCCGACACAACGAACGGCACAGCGTGAAGGATCAAATGTAATGGATTATTTCAACATCAGATGCGTTCCCGCCACGCTCCAAGGAGAGCGGCTTGAAAGCAGGAAGAACTAAGTGAGAATCGAGCTGCCTGGCACCTGAGCTGCATCGGAAAGCAGCAGCATGGACTCACAGAGGAGAGAGAATATAAGACGTATAATCTTCATGAAATGACTCGGAATGTATTTGAAACAATTCATTGCAAATAGGGGAATTTTACAAACACCGCTGTCCATTTATCATTTTTTGCATTCTGGCAGCTCTGAGGTATTTCGTTTTCATCATGGCTGTAAGACCATCTGTCACGGGTAGAACATTTTAATTGACCACACAATTCTGTTACATGTTTGGAAAAGTGTAAACATATTTCAAACATATTTGAACTGTATCTTATTTGATACATGGCTTTCTTCTCTTTCCACTACATCATTAACATGATATGTCTCCTGTCCAAGTATGCTTTTTTGCAGTCCATTTGGACAAAAATACATAGTAAACAGTTGAAAAATCACTAAAGATGCAACTGGAAACATTGCAAATCATGAAAGCAGAATTCAAAATGTAACAATGAAGAAACTGATCCACACAGTAGGGGGAGCTGTGATGCACAGTGACATCCGTTTCTTTCAGAGTTTTACAGAAGCACAAGGAACACGGTTGTATTTACTTGCTACTCGCAAAATCCTGTCATTGCAACTGTAATGATGGAAGCTTGGCAAATGAAAGACGGCTCTTTCGCACAGCATCATTCATCTTGTAATCATATGATTCGATCCATGGTTTCTGTGGATTTAGAGGATTTTTCTGACAAAGGGAAGTGGCATTTAGAGGTTTCTGCCAACAGAGCTGGGATTTAGTGGATTTGAAATGAAAGTATTTGATAAATGTATACTATGTGCAGAGAGCATTTGCTCAATATCATTATCTCATTTTTGACAGAGGTGGCGTTTAGCAACTTTTGCATCTGAACTCTTCATTTTTTTTAAAGACCCCATTAGGTGAAAATTATTATTATTTTTTACATGTCTATGTGGTGTTTTTAATATGATTTAAGACAAACCATGTGCAAATTCATCAGTCATCACCATTGTTTAGTATTTTCTCCTTAAAACTGCAGTGTACCAAAGACAGCCCATTTCCTACCGTCACATGTCACCAATGTTCAGTGTGGGGCTTTTCTCAAAAGATTTTCTATGATGTTCAAAGTGTTTCTAAGGATACTGATTTTTTAGAAGGCAGCTGTCTGAATTTGAGATGGTGAACGGGAACATGGTTTGTGATTGAATTGTTTAAGGGGATCTATTATGCCCATTTTTACAAGATGTCATTTAAGTCTCAGGTGTCCCCATAATGTGTCTGAAGTTTCAGCTTAAAATACCTCACAGATCATTTATAAAGCCATGTTGTAAATACCCATGACTATAGTCAAGAACAGGCTGTTTTCATGCATGTGCCTTTAAATTAGTGGTGGGCCGTTATCTGCGTTAACGCGAGACTCTTATCGGGCGATAAAAAAAATATCGCCATTAATCTATTCTCAAAGTTGGGTTTGGAGCTGGGTCTATACTACGCAAGCTATGATGACTTTCACCTTGATATTTTAGCACAGCTGTATACCTAGCCAAATTGCACTGTAGGGGGCGAGAGAACGAGTCTTCGAACCTGTGTGTATGCCTACTAGTCTTGTCAAAAATATGTATCGATACTGAAATATCTGAAACGATACAATACTCATTTTCTACAGTATCGATATCAGCTGCGCTCTCCTCTACGAATGACAGCGAGTGACACGCACCGCCTCCTCTCATTCAGTCCGTTTAATCCTCTGAACATTGCGAATGGGTGTTCTGCTGGACTTTTGTTAGTATTGGTGTGACCGGTCTGAATTTCGCGCTGGGTTGCTCATAACGTTAATTCTACTAATTCCCGCAGATTTCGCGCTCACATCTGAAGCGCACACACACATACTGTAATAAAGCCTCCTCTGACATACAAGTGCAAAAATTTGCTCCTTTTTCCATCTTATCAATGGTCAAATACACTCAAAAATGTCTCAATGCCCATCTTGGTGAGTTTTAACGTAAACACAGTCGTAACCAGCTCACAGGAACAGTGTTTGGATATGCGTGCGTCAGGTCTTAAAGGGACAGAAGTTATTTATTATTCAAACTACAAAAAGACAAACGATCACTTATGAGCACACATATTCTGAATGCCTTCTGCAGAATTCAAATGAGCCATTTTAATCTAGATTAATCTAGATTAATTTTGGAATGAATCTAGATTAATCTAGATTAAAAAAATGTATCTATGCCCACCACTACTTTAAATGCAAATGAACTGCCGCACCCCCTCTCCACACAGTTCCTGCCTCAATCGGATTCAGTGGACAAAATTTGGGATGTTTTGGGGTTAGACTAGCAGTTTTCAAAATCTAAATTTTATAGCCTATTTGGTTAATAAACAAAACTGAAGTGTGCATGTACTCATCATGGTGTTGCTAAACACACAGGTCCACACAGAGTCAGCTGGTGCTGGTGTTGACGAGCATGTGCTTCCAGCCAATCAGCAATCAGCAGGCAGACCATTCATGAGCACGAGCACCATTCATCACTGACAGGTTTTTAGCACAATAACTTATAGCCATGTATTCAAGTGATCGCTATGCCAAAGTGGCATAAATATACAGTAAGTTATCTACAGTAAAGAGCGGGAGAGTGAACCAACTCTAAAAATGTGAATAACAACCAGTCCCGATGCTGGCTGTATTGGTGCCCTAAGCGTAATTACTTTATGGTGCCTGTGATGGTGGCGTTCGCGACTTTGTGGGGGTGGTTTTGGTGCCCCCTCAGCACTTGGTACTGTGTTAAAGGGCATATTGCAGGTTAGAGACTCCAGTGAGTCAATGTATTGAAAAATAATGTAGGAACTAGATTTTCTTTAAAATATACTTTAAAATACACTATTAAGGCTTTTGGAGTCGTTTTTGTGAGAAAATTTTACTTCCGCATCTAAAAATGCCAAAACCGGACGTGACATAACGAGAGGGAGTGCGGTGAATTTCAACGATAGGAAAACAATGGATCGCAATGACAGCTCGGACGCTGAGGACATTATAAATGTTTATTAATACTCATATGGCAGACCACAGCCATACAATTATGACACACAATTAGGGACAGACCAGGATTAGACAGAACAACGATTACAGGAGACAGATTGAGTATTTGTGTGAGGAGAAACAGTGGAGAACAGCAGCAGGTGTCTCGGAGAGAGACCAGTGTTAGCTAGATAAAGCTAGCTAACGATATGATCACTGTGCTCAGATCACAACACTGTACTGATTATTACCATGTATCAGGCAATAGCAAAGCTGGTAACGTTATTGTCATCTAGTAAGTTATTGATTTACTTACCAATAACAGAAACTTATAGGCTTTGACCATCAGGAAAAGTCACACTCGTTAATATCTGTTCACACTAAACGTTATGTGATATAACGTTAGCGGTTTCTCATCACGACTGATTTGGTAACTTACAAGACTCACGCCACGGAGCACAGTTCACGTTTTCTCCGAGCTGCATCTCTGCCGGATCCGGGACCGTCACATCTCCCGCCGGATCCGGACCGTCACATCTCCCGCAGGCCGCCGAGCCACAGACAGTAACGTTGTGTTATTGTGTTTATCCTTTATTCATTAATTCTGTATTATGGGTTTATTTCGTGCCGATTCACCGCTAGTGTGAGGATGTATATGACGTTATGAGAATGTATTTGAGTGAACTTGAATGTGCATACATGGCATGAATAAAATATCACAGAACTTTTTTTCGAAAAAGTGTGAGACTGTATTAATTTGTGTTAATGTACATACTTTGTATTCATTAATGTAAACACGACGGCAAATAAGCATCGCGTGTGGATGTTTATTCATCCTTTAGGCAAGGTACACACTGGCTGCGTGACACGTGTGGCTCGAGCCATGCCAAAAGCGCGTGCTAGAAATAGAACCGATGCGACACGCAAGAGTGTTGGAAGCGTTTCCAGGCAAAATAGAATAGGAAAAGCTGTTTGTCATTTTGACACGAATACATATTAATAAATTACATTTTTATGTGTGAAAGTCTCTAGGTTTTGACATAAATGCAGATATAATTGTAATTAAAAAATATATATATAATATCGATTTTCAAATATTGCACCTGCCAATGCAGAGCAAAATATTTTGTTGCCTATTCGGCCGTCAATACTGCCGAGTGCTGACGTTGTCTTTGCTGTATCAGTAGGCTATATATTTATATAAATATTTATTTATATATTTTATGTTTAACATGAAGTATAGGCCTTCCACTACGTCACCTAGCAGCAGCAGCGCCGCGTCAGACACGCTTCGGGTGTGCAAAGCGGTGCAAAGACACAGAAAACGGCACGCAGCTGAAACGCAACAGAAACGCCACGCTTGCAGTGTGTAGCCGGTCTACAGATAGAAAACGCCACGCTCACGTCACGCAGCCAGTGTGTAGCCGGCCTTACACGAGTATAACAATGTTTGACTCCATCACATCGCTGGGATGATAATCATCCGGTCTAAAGCACTATACACACCATCGCGTGTTTCCAAGCAGATGCGCGAAGGGAAGTCCCGTTTCTTCACCTGCACAAAACGCCCACCATGCAGAATTCCTAACTTTGTTTTTTTTAGGAAACCTGTGGACTCGATGCCCTGACAGCCTGGATAATAATTTACCATGACAATGATAAATTGGAATAGAAAAACTACCGAAAATACACAGACTCTACTGAATACCAACCTATTCTGCACTGAGCCAACGCAGAGCTCGGCGAACCACTCCCTCTCGTGACGTAATTTGACGCGATGTTGAAAAAAAAGCGCTTTTTCCAAGCGGTCAACGAAATGGCCACTTTATCTACTAAATCTGTGCTCTTATGTCTTTTTAAAACATTTTAAATCCTGCACTACCTTTTCATATGGTATTTTCATACAAGGTTATAAATTAATCTAGAAATTTTTTTTACCTGCAATATGCCATTTAAGTGCGTTATGTTCTATGTACTTCACGAAAGATGTATTGTAGCTCCATCAAAGCGCAACACAAAGGTAAGTGCATTTGTTGTTATTTTTTTGTTGGCAGAGTATCGTACATTATCACAATATAATGGTGTCCACTGTCCAGTGAGACAGCCTTTGCTTTGAGAGAGCTCTTCCCTTCCGCTCTCCACTATAACAGACAAAGAGCTGGTCTGAGGTCCTGAAACATTGCGTCCTGTCTACGTAAGCGCGGAGAGCGCGTACTGGACAGCGCAATGCCAAGGCTGGGTCTGCCCCCTCCATGGGCAGCGCTTGCAGGTTCACCACCTGGTCTCGGAACGGAGTGGTGGAAACCTTGGGCACATATCCGTGCCGGGGTCTCAGGATCACGTGAGAGTTAGCCGGCCCGAATTCCAGGCACGCTTCGTCAACTGAAAATGCCTGCAGGTCCCCTACCCTCTTGATGGAGGCCAATGCAGTCAGGATCGCTGTCTTCATTGACAGGAACTTAAGATCTACTGACTGCAAAGGCTCAAAGGGAGGCCTCTGCAGAGCATCCAAGACTACAGAGAGGTCCCAAGAGGGCACGAGGGGAGGGCGAGGAGGATTTAGTCTCCTGGCTCCCCTCAGGAACCTGATGACTAGGTCGTGCTGACTTACCTTTTTGTTCTCCAAGAGGTCGTGGTGGGCAGATATTGTGGCCACATATACTTTAAGGGTGGAGGGAGACAGCCTTCGCTCCAACCCTTCTTGGAGGAACGAGAGCACAGACCCGATCTGGCATTTCCAGGGGTCTTCTTGGTGAGAAGAACACCAGGTGACGAAGAGGTTCCACTTCAACGCGTAGGCATGCAGAGTGGACTCTGCCCTAGCGGAAGTGATGGTAGCCACCACCATAGGTGGTAGGGTATTCAAACCTGCCGCGGGTGCCAAAGGGTGCCCCGTCTCTGAGTGAGGAGGTCCTGTCTCAGAGGAATAGGCCAGGGAGGGGCTGTCGCAAGGAGTAAGAGATCGGGGAACCAGGTCCGGCCGTGCCAGTGCGGGGCAACCAAAAGGACCTGCTCCTTGTCCTCCCTGATCTTGCACAGAAGCTGTGCGAGAAGGCTCACTGGGGGGGAACGCATATTTGCGCAGGCCCCGCGGCCAGCTGTGCGCCAGTGCATCCGTGCCGAGCGTTCCCTCGGTCAGGGAATAAAACAGGCTGCAATGGGAAGAGTCATGGGAGGCAAACAGATCTATCTGTGCGTCGCCGAACTGTTCCCAAATCAGCTGGACTGTCTGGGGATGGAGTCTCCATTCTCCTGGAAGTGGGACCGTGAGAGCTCGTCGGCTGCACGGTTCAGAACTCATGTGGACTAGTGCAACAAATTAAATATTACAGAGTGCACCTTTTAATCCCATTCATTTGCTAAACTAATATCCTCATATCTTGCATCTGGAGATTTTCAAGTAAGTGTGCATATCAGCTTAAAATTTTCTTATGCCATTTGTACTAAAAAAAAGGTATGCAGATGTACACTACCAGTCAAAAGTTTTCAAAATCTTAATGTCTCAATGTACTTTAAAATGAATGTAGATTTAATAAACAAATGGAGATAATAAAAAAAAGAAATCATGGAGTGAAAATGTTTAATAAAATGTTATCTAAATTTGTTTAACTCAAGTCAAAGTAGTTACCTTTTTCAAACAAACAAACAAACAAACAAACAAACAAACAAACAAACAAACAAACAAACAAACAAACAAACAAACAAACAAACAAACAAACAAACAAACAAACCGCCAAACACAATATAGTATAATGGAAATCAATGTTTGGAAAATTCTTCCCAACACTGTTGCATAAATTCCTACATGTTTTGCTTTATGTCCATTTTCTTCTCAAACCAGCTGGACGGGATTGTTTTTTTTACATTTGTTTGGGTTCAATATCGTGCAGTAGGAGGAACTAGGTTTATACCAGAGGACACCTGTTTATTCAGTCACTCATTGTAAAGTCTTGTATGTGTAACATACACTGCATTTCTGAGCACTCTCTCTTGATTCCTGTGTTTTGGTTCTGACCTTCTGTCCAATTTTCTGATTTTCCTCTGTTTGCCCGTGCTTTTTACCCTGTTGCTTGTTTTGGGTTGCCTTCCCTGTGGTTTTGACCCTTGCCTGTCTGGATTACGATTATGGATTACCCCTAATAAAAGCTGCGGTTGGATCCTCAACCCGTGTTTCAGAGCAGTTTGTGACAGTTTGTTATCATATGGTTTTGAATATTTTTAATAGCATTTTCAAGAAAAGTTCAAATTTGATGAATGGGATAGCTCACCCCAAAATAAAAAACTTTTTGTTCATTTTCGGGACACAAATGAAGATCTTTTTGATGTTAAACAACTACCACTTTGATGCTTCAAAAAGTTCATAAAGAGATTTGTGTTACGAAGATGAACGGAAGACTTACAGGGTTAGAATGACATAAGAGTGGGTAATTAATGACAGAATATTAATTTTGGGTGAACTCATAGACTGTAAAAAAAATATGGACGTAGTGTCCGTGACGTCACCCATAGGTTTCTGAAGAGCAATTTTTGAAGCATAAAGTTGGGACGAGCTGGCCGTTGCCATCTTGGCAGCGCCCCATTCCCGGATAACAGAAAATGGGCAAAGAGGCGGGACTGGGTGGAGCTGAGGTGACGCGATGACTAACAGACAGCAGATAAAGGGCTATCCACCTGTCACTCAAAATGGCCACGCCCTTAATTATGCAGAACTTTAAGGCTTTATATAATATAAACGAATGAGTTATAAAAAATTCAACCCCCTCACAGTTGTCATGAAGAGCAAAATTAGCCATATAGACCAGGCTGTAAACATGTTTTTTTCTTCTGTAAAGTTGGCCATTTTAACATGGGGCTCAATGAGATTCTGCTCCCTTCTGGAGCCTGTCTCTACGGCCAGTCGATGAATTGCAGTTTAAGTCACTTCCGTATTGGCTTCAAAGAAACTGCGGGAGGTTGTTGCTTGGGTGAACTATCCCTTTAATGTCTAAATGTGCGGTCACAGAAACTGTTGTTCTGCAGATTTTTTAGGGGTCAAAATCAAGTAATTTTAATAGGAATCTACGCAATAGGGAATTGTGCTTGAGGGCGAAACTTTCCCTTTTGTGAATTTGTTGTATTGATTGTCAGAAAGCTTCATTTGAAAATGACGTCTGTGTGATCTGTGCTTCACATATTTGACAATGAGCAGAAATGTTGCTAATGTGACTGCACCTTCAAGTAAAATTAATGCATTTTCCTTGCATCTTGAATTAATGTGTGTGTGAGAGGGTAAACATCTTTATCATTATTTTTGAGGTTAAAGAGTTTTTCTACACATTAAGTATTAGTCCATAAATATTCATAAAAATAAAAATATATTTTTTTTCAGTATTCGTACATGACATTTTACAACCAAACAATATTTTGCAAGTTAATCAGACTGATTTCTGTTCCCATTTCTGTTCCCATTCCCATTTCTGCTTCTTCTTGGGTTGTTTTGTTTTGCTGACTTTTTTTAAAGCAAGCCCATTGGTTGTGGAGCTACTGGTAAGGAAAATATAATCCCATGGTGCAATAAAAGTCCTTGAAGCATAAATGGTGTGGCTTATCAGCAGTGTACCACGCTTGTCTGATATGACTGTGTGGATGGATTGGGAATTGCCTGGTCAAGGTTCATGGTAACAGTAGTGGTTGTAGTGAACATGCAAGAGCAGATCTGATTCAAATCATGGATGTACTAGTACTAGATATTGTTTGCCATGCATTCAGTTAAGTTTGATTTCAGCTGGTACAGGGAGCATAAGAGTAATTTGAGCACTAGAAAACGACTTGAACTTTCGTTTCGTTTTTTTTTTTTTTTTGCCAGTGTCTGAGAGGCCGCTGTGTAGAGAAGATTATGTTCATGGGTGACTGCTTTTCTTCTTTAATCAGAATGTCTTCATCCACGGTGGGTTTGTCGCTAAAAATCTCACTTAACACACTGATATTTTTGACCGAATGCCCAGTTTTTAATTGCAATGTCTGCAATGTATTGGATCTGTCCCATGACCTCAGACTCACCTGGATCATCACTGGGCTGTTTTAAGACATTTTCATTTGTGTGCCTTTTTTCTTGTACATGATAGTGAAGTTGTATTCCTGTAACCTTTATCATACCTTGAAATTGATTTTTGTGAAAGGCTTGTGGACATTTCTCATGGTAGGCTGACTGGATTTGATCTGCTTCAGTGTATTAAATGTGTCTGGTTGCTCTCTATGCCAATTTTATTAAATCAATAAGCTATCTGTGCATTCAACAGTGGTAAAATCACTATAATGCACATCCTCAAGCGACTAATTTTTAGGTTGCACTTTATTTTACAGTATGTATACTTACAGTGTAGTTACCCAAGAAAGTACTGGTAATATAAGGTAACTACATGGGTTAAGGTTAGGTTTAGGGGTAGGTTCAGAGTCAGTACCTAGTTATAACCCAGTTATTGTAATTGGTATAATAAGCATATGTACATGCAGAACAGGACCATAAGCATAACCATAAGCATATTCATGGTTCACATGGTTGTGAAAAGTCTATTTGCTATATTATTTATTTAATATAAAGGGACTTTTGATATGTCCCACCCAAACTTCAATTGGGATTAATTCAACATATGGTAGATTGGGATTACATGAGGTCTTTAACTCTCCGTCCTGGTCTAATGTGACCTACGGTATATAAAGACTTCTTTTCACACTAGTTTCCAGTTCAGCTTAGAAATGTGAAAATCTATGTGTAAGATACTTAATTTGCAGGCACAATTACTATGCAATATTATGGTTAACACATGGCACTTTCCACTGATATTTCCCTTAAATAGCAGTGGTTAAGCTCTTTGGAGTCATTCAGCCGTGTATTAGCTTTAGTAAGTGACATGCCTCGTCACCTCTACGGTGCAATTGAATGCAGTGTAGAATGACAGCTAGCCATCGCTTAATTTGTAAATTATGGGGGTCCCAGAACAAGGAGCAGTGACGGATATGACAGGTTGGTGGGGGAATTAACTTAAATCACCAAAAAAAAAAAAAAAAAAAAACATTAACAGGTGCATTGACATGTGGTGAAGACACATTGACAGTGCTTTCCCTGATGACATCTTTGCCATGTTAAATGTTAAAGTTTTTAAAAAATATATTTATAGATTTTTTTGGGAAGATTTTGCTAGACAACATTACTATTATTGGTGCATTCTAACACTAATTGGATTGAATAAATCAAAATAAGTTGCATAATTACAACCCTAAACCAAAACCTAACCCTTACCGTAACTCTATAGTTAGTACATGTAGTTAGTTAATATTACTCAGTACTTATTTGAGTAATTATAATGTAATGAAAGTGTCATGAACCCCCCTGTTTTAGCCTGATCATTCACATCTCAGCTTTGACTAAAAAATAGGTGTAAAGCTGTGAAAAAGTGGGATTGTAGAGGGTGGGAAGAGGGGAGAAAATAACCATCGACGCTTGTGCCAGTCCAGAATATGAACTGTGATCCGCGTTCCAGATGTTGTTAAACTCATCGTAGTGTTCCTCACAGAAGCCTCTCTCATGTGCGCTCCGCATGTTGTTACAAATTAAATATAGTTAGTCATATTTTCCGTGTTTTGGTAGTCAAACTCAGTTCTGATCTCATCGTGGAGAAAATGCAAACGGTGCTCGTATAGCATATGCATAGCATGAAACGTGCTGATGATGTCACGGTTCATGAATCTGCTGTCTCTCTCTCGTCTCGTGTTGTGTCTGTGGGCGTGGTCACTGATCATTGCTGATCAGCAGCGCCAGCTGGTTCCAATTGTTTGTGGCTTTATATGTGCAGTGACTGGTGTCTCATGTTGTCAGATCGTTGTGGTTTCCCCGGTGTGTGTTCCTGCTCTGTCGTCCCTTGCTGTCGTCTGGTTCCTGGATTTCCCCGTTCTTCGTCGTGTTCTGTCTTCGGATTGTCTCCACTCAGCACTGGGATCACGAGCACATGCACTTGGAATCACCTCACCTGGATCGAGCACCTTCACCGTCTGTCCACCGAAGTCCCTGCGTCACCAACCATCAAGCTTGTAACTGACCATCTCTTGTGTTGTGTTTGGACTACCGGTTTCGACCGTGCTATCTTGTTTATTAATAAAAGCGTTTTTGCACTTGCATCCTGAACCCGTCATTGTCACAGAACGATCTGACCACATGAGACACCAGTCACTGCACATATAAAGCCACAAACAATTGGAACCAGCTGGCGCTGCTGATCAGCAATGATCAGTGACCACGCCCACAGACACAACACGAGACGAGAGAGAGACAGCAGATTCATGAACCGTGACAGATGACGTATAATGTCTGCATGAACAGGGTGCATATGTAAAAACATACACTGAAAAGCAGGTAGGACATCCTATTGTACAAGGAACAAGGTCTATGATTGGATGAACATTTTATCAGTGTGTGGAGATACTTTAAACCAGCATAACAAATTTTTTTTTAAGCAAATCTCCTATATCATGCCTTTAATAATAAAACATAAACATAATGAGTGATGTTGTTTTCAAT
The DNA here is from genome assembly GCA_023566225.1 of Romanogobio albipinnatus. Classification (NCBI taxonomy): domain Eukaryota; kingdom Metazoa; phylum Chordata; class Actinopteri; order Cypriniformes; family Gobionidae; genus Romanogobio; species Romanogobio albipinnatus. The sequence goes on from CM042249.1 coordinate 31,960,376, forward strand.
GACATGCAATCTGTAAATATCTGTTAACATCTCAAAAAACGTTTTAGGGTTTCATGACTATAACAAATTAAGACCTGCTGCTAGCCATGCTGGTGCAAAATATAAATGTGATTGCTGCTTTCCTTTTGAGGTCTAACTTTGTTGTCCTAAATGTTAATGTTGTCTTAAGAAAATCCTCTGCAGCGCTTCTACTGATTCCTGTATTAAAGCAGTCACTCCAGAGGGTTACATTTACATTTTTAAAAAGATAGTGAATTTGTCGAATTATTGAGTGCAGCTAGCCAAAGTAGTTGGAACACTGGCAAGCTCAATTTCAGAGCAGTGATGGATGAAACTACATTTGGTGCATTTGTTGATATATAGAACAGAAGCAGTAGTATGGGGTCCTACACTCTTTTACAAGCAGTACAAAATAATTGAAGTGTTTGAAATCAAATCTGATGTTTGGTGACTATTAATCCATGTCTATTAGATTCAGATTCAGATTCAAATAGCTTTATTGGCATGGTGAAATAAATCTTTACATTGCCAAAGCATTCATAACACTATTAGCTCTGTATTAAAGATAGAGATGTTCCGATACCCTTTTTTCCCTTCCCGATACCAATTCCGATACCTGGGCTCAGGGTATTGGCCGATACCACGTACTGATCCGATACCTGGGTGTGTATCTGTACACTCACCTAAAGGATTATTAGGAACACCATACTAATACTGTGTTTGACCCCCTTTCGCCTTCAGAACTGCCTTAATTCTACGTGGCATTGATTCAACAAGGTGTTGAAAGCATTATTTAGAAATGTTGGCCCATATTGATAGGATAGCATCTTGCAGTTGCTGGAGATTTGTGGGATGCACATCCAGGGCACGAAGCTCCCGTTCCACCACATCCCAAAGATGCTCTATTGGGTTGAGATCTGGTGACTGTGGGGGCCATTTTAGTACAGTGAACTCATTGTCACTTTCAAGAAACCAATTTGAAATGATTCGAGCTTTGTGACATGGTGCATTATCCTGCTGGAAGTAGCCATCAGAGGATGGGTACATGGTGGTCATAAAGGGATGGACATGGTCAGAAACAATGTGCAGGTAGGCCGTGACATTTAAACGATGCCCAATTGGCACTAAGGGGCCTAAAGTGTGCCAAGAAAACATCCCCCACACCATTATACCACCACCACCAGCCTACACAGTGGTAACAAGGCATGATGGATCCATGTTCTCATTCTGTTTACGCCAAAATTTTTACTCTACCATCTGAATGTCTCAACAGAAATCGAGACTCATCAGACCAGGCAACATTTTTCCAGTCTTCAACTGTCCAATTTTGGTGAGTTTGTGCAAATTGTAGCCTCTTTTTCCTATTTGTAGTGGAGATGAGTGGTACCCGGTGGGGTCTTCTGCTGTTGTAGCCCATCCGCCTCAAGGTTGTGCGTGTTGTGGCTTCACAAATGCTTTGCTGCATACCTCGGTTGTAACGAGTGGTTATTTCAGTCAAAGTTGCTCTTCAATCAGCTTGAATCAGTCGACCCATTCTCCTCTGACCTCTAGCATCAACAAGGGATTTTCGCCCACAGGACTGCCGCATACTGGATGTTTTTCCCTTTTCACACCATTCTTTGTAAACCCTAGAAATGGTTGTGCGTGAAAATCCCAGTAACTGAGCAGATTGTGAAATACTCCCTCTGGCACCAACAACCATGCCACACTCAAAATTGCTGTTCCAAATAATCCTATAGGTGAGTGTATATGCAGCTGTATAGCGCTGTATGAATTGCTAGAATTATTTTATGGTGTGCTTCAGACTTATCCCTTAATAAAACATGAACAAATACATACAGTGAACTACTGTATTCATTACAGTATTTTTATTATCTGACATGCATTTGACAGTAATATTATTTATTTTTCTTAAGTGAAAAAGAACTTCAAATGCAGCCACAAATCTAACACCGCAAACTGAAAAAGGTATTTTAGTTTTACAATATAACTATAAAAAACAGTGCAACAAATAAATATAGGAATATAAAAAAATATATAATAATAAGAAAATAATATATTTACAACAAAACAAGTGAAAAATAAGCAACCATCTAGGCATAATTATTATTACATAGAGACGTAGCTAAATCTAGCTTAGGCTACAACAGTAGCCCAATATATTATGTCAATTTCTTCACGTTAAACCAAACTTTTAATTTTCCGGGTTGCCGTGAACACCTTTGAGTGTCTGTGTTCCCTCAAAACGGCCCTGCTCGCGAGGTAGTTTTTTTTTAAAGTTCAGGAACTTTCGGGGTGTGACTTGGGCGTTGAACATGATGATTGGTTGAGTTCACGTAGCATTTTGATTGGTCGACTCGACGCAGCATTTTATTTCAACCACTATTTTTAGAAGTCTTTTGCGGACACGGTGCGTGCAGTAAGAGTTGTTTGTTATTTGAATCAACAATGGAGTTTAAAAAATACGACTGATGGGCAGACAACGAGGTTCAGGCTTTATTAAATTTATTTGCAAAAGAACGAAATCCAGTGGGAACTGTCGCACACAGTCCTACGTCACTGGACTAATCTTCACGGTACTTTAGACTGCGATGGAAACACAGACAGCAGCAGGTATGGGGAAAAAAAGAGTTCCTGGGAAAAAAGTTCCTGGGATAAATTGTTCCGGGTAATTTTGGTGGAAACGGGGCTCAACAAACCACCTTAGACTAGTCTGATCTTTTTTTCTCAGCACGATTTCCCTCCAATTTACCACATTGACCTGTGACCACCACAAAATTTCCTTTTCCCACCTGTCACCTCATTTGTTCTTATTGGAGAGTCAAGCATCTCTCCCCAGAACTAGAGCTGGTTCAAATGTTAAATGCTCTTAGGAGGATTTACCCCACTTTTCTTCCTTGAAGATCCACTCTAAGAGCTGCATTCATTCTAATTCTACCTCTTCATCTCAATAAACCCACTGTCTCTGCACTCCTATGGGGGATTACACAGATAAAGTCTCATCCAGCCTGCCCTGAACATATTCTAATCACAGGTAACACTTCCCCCCTATTGACCGTTAAGTGCTCATCCACATTACATGACCTCTGGCAGTAGAAACTTGACCCTCCAAAAGAAGATCACTGTAGCAGTTGATCTTCACTTTCTGTATTCCAGACAGCTATGTCATTATGAAAATATTTGCATATTGGAATGTTCAGATGAGAGGAAGTTGTAAAATTAGAAGAGCCTCTTGACTTTGTTGTCAGCTTGCATTTGTCACTTTAGTTTTTCTTCTTGTGCAGTTCACTAAGCTGAACAGCCAAGCATAGTTGGTCTATCTCACCATGGCTCTGATGCAGATTCAACATGCTCCGTCGACCAAAAAGCCTTTGCCGGTAATTCGACTAATTGCATCGGTGTGGAACCCACTGTAAAAACTTGGTCAACAGATGTTTACTGACGGCCGACATTGGCCGATCATTGGTTTGGGGTATCAGGCCTTGAAACAATCTTAGGCTAGTCTGAGTTGTTTTTCCTCAGCAAGATCTCTCTCTGTTTTTCATTTTTTTCATTGACCTGTGACCACCTCAAAGATTTCTACCTGTCCCCTCATTTGTTTTTATTGGAGAGTCAAACGTCTCTCTCCAGAACTGGAGCTGGTTTAAATGTTAAATGCTTTTGAGAAGAATTACACCACTTTCCTTCCTTGAAGATCCTCTCTAAGAGCTCTTGTGTCTCACTTATGTGATGCATTCATTCTAATTCCACCTCTTCATCTTAATACCCTACTGCCTCTGTGCTCCTACAGGGGATTACACAGGAGGTGCCTTTTTCAGCCTGCCCTGAACATGTTCTCATTGCAGGTAGCACTTCCCCCCTATTGACCGTTAAGTGCTCCTTCACATTACATGCCCTCTGGAAATAATAACTTGACCTTCCAAAAGAGGAACATCATAGCGTGCATAGCTGATTCCCTGGCTTTGCTCCCAGAGAGGAGATACGGCTTGCCTTTGACGAACGGCTGTTTGCAGGGCTGCTTTTTTTGAGCAGGTGAGGCAGATTAATAAAGTTTACAGCACATACAAGCTTCAGCCATTTATCCCTGACTGCTCGTAATGTTCCTCTCTCCCTCTCCTATTAATCTCTACCTCAGACCGAGCTTGCTACCACAACACCACGCTGTGGCTATTCCCATGTTTCATCCTGCTAAGAGCCGCAGCCTTTTCAGAGTCCATAAAAGATAGCTTTCCTCCCCGCATTCTTCAGAAAGGGGTATGTGTAAGCGATACAGGAAGATATGCTTCACGGTGCCTGTGTGTGTCCGTGTATGCCAATGTGACAGTGCTAAATGAATCTATGTGGTGATGAGCTCAAGAGTGATTTGTTCGGGCCCATGGGTATCGATTCCCCTGCTGCACAACAGCTCGTTGAACAGCCCGTTTCACCCATTCATCTCTATCAAAATATTCACTTCCCTGAACTTATGTCATGTCGTTCTTGAGAACACATACACCATTGCTAAAGCCTACAATCAATTGGTTCTGCTCTAGGCAACTTAACGAATGCGAACACTTGTTGCTACAGTTAATGCACAATTAGTCATCACTGATCAGTAGTTTTTTTTCTTTTCAGTATAAGAAGTAATTTCCATAGTACTTTATACAATACAGATTGTTTTAAGATCAATGAAAACTTCAAGTATAAGACTAAAGCATATAAAAGCAGTAAAGTAGCTTTACAGACGACTGTGGGCCCTATTTTAACAATCTAAGTGCCTGGTCTGAAACGCAAGGCACAGGTGCACTTTGGGCGTGTCTGAATCCACTTTTGCTAGTTTAACAATGGAAAAAATGGTCTGCGCGCTAGGAACATGCTCCAAAAGGATTGTATCTAGTCTCTTAATGAGTCATGAGTGTGTTTTGGGCGTAACGTGCAATAAACCAATCAGAGTCTCATCTTCCATTCCCTTTAAAATCCAGTTGAGCTTGCACCATGGCAGATTACTATTTACATGGTGGAATTTGCGAGCGGAAAGACTGAACGCTTCTCCAGAGAGGATCCTTTTATTTTTAATATTTAAAAATGTTTGTGTGCTGCTGCGTATCCCTGTGTGTAATAAGCAGAGCGTATGCATACTGTGCACCTACATATAGGCACATATTACTAATGCGTCCTTTAAATACTACGCCATTGACTATAGACCAGGTCTTAGTTGGTCAATGGTGCAGTCATTTTCAGTTGCCTCAAAATAGCAACGTGCCAACAATGCTTCTTAACACACCTCGTTTTCAGAACAGCACACCCATGGGTGAACAGACGGGCGTGAGTGCATTTGCTATTTAAACAACGTGGTGCTGGATGTGAAAATGATAACTGCATTGGGGTGAAACTACCAAAAAACACTTGCGTCACGCCAGCCGTTGCATTGCACTGGGTGTATGATAGGGCCCAGTGCCTTTAAGATCAATTCAGTTCAAATTTTGATTCAGTTCACAAGTATTTGTTGCATTATCAGCACTGTCACAAGGGGCGGTGTTGGTCCTGTATTTTTTTATGAAACTTCCCACCACATTGTTATTTTTACCACATCTCAATTTATGCATTGTGCAATGTGGTGGATTTGACTGTGGTGGAAATAAAATATTAAATTGCCTAATTCAATATATATATATATATATATATACACATTCAATTCAATATATTGTGTTTTATTAAAATATATATATATATATATATATATATATATATATATATATATATATATATATATATATATATATATATATATATATATATATTTTTTTTTTTATGTATTTAGCATTTTATCAGGCTCTTGATATCCGGCTTGTTGATTTATGTTTAACTACTTTTCTCAATATATTCACTGTCATGGTTGTCTCCATGATAACCAGGTATCAAACTTTAGAAAAATATTTATTTATTAGGGGCACAGTTGCGCAATGTGGTGGGCATTAAAACTTTAAAAATGTATATAAACCATATTTGCACAATACATAATTATGATTGTCTCATTATTTATTTATATCATCATACTTTTAAGTGTTATCATTTATATTTTTAGGATGAATTTTCATAGTTTAAGATTTTAAATCCATGTGTGACAAGTAATGAAGCCCACAGAAGAATCAACAATTAATTTCAATACAGGTGACATGAGAGTTGCAAATACATTAATAAGCATACATTTACACACACAATTTTGCATAAAATTGTCAGTTTTTAAACTGTTTTTACCAATACATTTCAGTATTAAATTAATTATAAATCTAATAATAATTTATTTCTTATCCACAATTTTGGGATTTATTTCACAGAGCTTGTTGCAGTGAAATTATGGGATTGCCTTTTTTCACATCATGTTTTTGAATTTAGGCAAAATAACATCTCCATGAAATCAAAATCGACAACTCTTTTTTTTTTTTATGGAATATTGCAGTGTTTATTATAAACGATTTATCAGTGCATATCATTCGTTTTATTTATTGTTTTATTCACGCGCCCTCGTCATTTTAAACTAAATAATTTCCCCTCCCTCTTCCAGCTCATCTCTTCTCCTCTTAATTCTCTGATGATGTGTGTAGTGGACAGCACATTCCAGGGCCCAGTTTATGGCCAGGCCCCTCTCTGCCCGTAGTAGTGGACAAAGGTTAGCTACATTTTGATTGGATCTTGGTGGACTAACACAAACAAACTCTCCAATGTCATCAGATAAAGATGCTAGGACAACAGCCAGACATCTCTTAGAGGGCAAGAAGAAGACATCTGGTACCAAGCCCAGGAAGGACAGGACTTCTCATTGGTCCACATGCAGTTTCTTCCCTTCACCCATCTAGAGACTAATCCCTAATGTCCTGGTCTGTGACTGCCATAAAAATTCCTCAGGACCTAAGCAGTAGTGGGTGAAAAAAAGACCACAATGATCCATCCAAATTCATTAAGACTGATGTAAACTACACACATCCATTTCATACTTATTCAGAGAAATAAGTATTCTCAGTGACAGCAATTTGTAATGCAACATCTTACACAAATTCAGCTGTTAATGAACAAATGAATGAATGCATGACAGTTCAAACTTTTTCCATCATGTTGTCACGATCACACACACAGGAAGCAGTAAGTAAGGTCCAATTGCAGTATCTTTAATAGGGTAATCCATACTCACAACAAGTCCAGGCAAGGGTATAATTCCAAACATGAAACAAACACAAGAAAACAGAGAACCAGATCTAGAGAGTGACGTGACATAACAAGGACTCCATGACAACACAGAACCAAACAGGGTATATATACACACAGATACTAACAAGGTGACGGGAAACAGCTGTGTGCAATGATCAAATGAGTGACAGACAGGATAATGGGAATTGTAGTTTCAGAGTGAATGACACTGTGGGGAAGGAGGACCTCTAGTGGCTACCCGGGGAAACACAAACCCGACACTGTGACATAACCCCCCCCTCTACGGAGCGGCTACCAGACGCTCCAAGACACAACTATAAACAAAACAAGAGTCCAGGAGGGAGGTGGAATGGTGGAGGATCAGGGGGAGGGATGGTGGGCCAGGTCCCTGAAGGGGAACAGGAACAGGGGGTGACGGCCGAACCCCGCAGGGTTCGGGAGGCCCGGACACGGCAGGAACCGCCGGGATGGTCTCTGGCTTTGGGTCCACCGGAACTGGGACCGCCGGAACTGGGATCATCGGAGCAGGGTCCACCGGAGCAGGGACCACCGGAACTGGGTCCAGCGGAGCAGGGACCACTGGAACTGGGTCCACCGGAGCAGGGACCACCGGAACTGGGTCCACCTGAGCAGGGACCACCGGAACAGGGACCACGCCAGAGGAAACCCTCCTCCCAGGCACACAGGACTACTGCCATGAAGAATCCCATCACAGCCCTCCAGGCCGTGTCAGGACTCGGGACCACCGGAACTGGGTCCACCGGAACACGATCCACCTGAACTGGGATCACCGGAACACGATCCACCGGAACTGGGATCACCGGAACAGAATCCACCGGAACTGGGTCCACCGGTGCAGGGTACACCAGAGCAGGGACCACCGGAGCAGGGACCATGCCAGAGGAAACCATGTGCTCCTCCCAGGCACGCAGGACTGCTGCCATGAAGAATCCCATCATAGCCCTCCAGGCCGTGTCAGGACTTGGGACCACCGGAACTGGGTCCACCGGAACAGGGACCACCGGAACTGAGTCCACCGGGACTGGGTCCCTCGGAACAGGAACCACCGGAACAGGATCCACTGGAATTGGAACCACCGGAACAAGGTCCGCCGGAACAGTCACAGAAGGAGTCTTCCTTCTCCCCAGCTGTTTTCTAGAGTGAGTCGACGCTGCAGTCTCTTTGGAATTCACGGGGAGCCTAGTGGTCTCCTCCGTGATCTGAGCCGACAATGCAAAACACTGGAAAATGTTCATACGAGGCGGAACTTCTCTAGACTGAGCATGCCTTCTCTTCTCCTTCACGGTGGCTGGGGAAGAGAGATGCATACCCATACTGCTGGACCTATGCATGATGGAGTCCTTCTGTCACGATCACACACAGGAAACAGTAAGGTCCAATTGCAGTATCTTTAATAGGGTAATCCATACTCACAACAAGTCCAGGCAAGGGTATAATTCCAAACAGTCAATCCAAACATGAAACAAACACAAGAAAACAGAGAACCAGATCTAGAGAGTGACGTGACATAACAAGGACTCCATGACAACACAGAACCAAACAGGGTATATATACACACAGATACTAACAAGGTGACGGGAAACAGCTGTGTGCAATGATCAAATGAGTGACAGACAGGATGATGGGAATTGTAGTTTCAGAGTGAATGACACCGTGGGGAAGGAGGACCTGTAGTGGCTACCCGGGGAAACACAAACCCGACACTGTGACACATGTTTGTTGTCTATTTGTTTGGAATATTGCCATGGGTATTCTGGTGGTGTCTTGGAAAGTGAGACGCATTGGTAAACTTTAAAAACACTTTAAACACTTCTAACTTCCACATGGAGCCAATCGCAACACTGGAATGGAGAAGCGCCAAATTGCAATCTCTTCCTCGTCGGAAAGGGAAAAAAGTACCCTTTCAACAGACTTTGTTCTGAGTCTCCCCTCGAGATAGACAAACAGATCAAGTAAGTTCTGAGTCTGTCCTGCAAGGATGAGACTTGAGACAGATAAACAAGTTCTTAGTCTGTCCTCTAGGGATGTCAATTTACATAAATGATCGATCGTCTATTCATTTAACGATCAATTAATCGATTTATCGTTAGCCTTAATACTGAATGCATTTGCATCTACAGCAGTGGCTTATAGCCGACTGCATGACAGGGTGTGCAAACGCTGACAAAACCAAATCAATGAGAAGGGTTTTTAGTCTAAATAAAGGGATATAGGATTGTAAAATGAATCGATGTGATTGATAATTTAATTAAATTACTTATTTAATAATCAAATATGAGTAATACAACGTGTCACCTACTCCACCTCAGATGCGTGCTCTTCAGAATGTGTGGATGCGCTCTTCCTGAAACAACAGACTGAAAACGCCAACTAGACCCAGTAAATTCACAACGATGTATTACAATATTGTTCTCTTTATAATGATATGTAACACGACAGTCCCAATCATAGTCATTATAAGTTGTGCATTGCTGTTGGAGCTGCATGCGCTGACGCTGATCACCGGCACGCTTCACTACTGCATTAATTCTTAACCAGATGCATCCTATATGAGATAAAAATAACCAGCTATAGATAGGCCCACGGAAAATAAACACAATATTATCACAACTTATATTTGCACAAAGCAAAAGGCTGCGAATGCACATGCAAACTTGTAGTCAAGATGAAGGTGTAACTCTAGCTGTAAAATGGTCCCACACAGAGCTCCGGCGCGCTCGCATCATTATTCCTTGTGTCTGATTTACATGTTTCGCGGTTGAGCAGCACGCACACGTATTACCCAGATTAATCGACGATTGATAGGTTTTATCGATTAAATGTATTATCGACAATTAATCGATAATCGATTAATCATTAACATCCCTACTAGGGCTGGGCGATTTTGCCTAAAAAAAAAATCTTAGATTTTTAAAGAAAAATTCGAGTTTCGATTCGATTTTCGATTTTTTTTTCCAATGCACTTAAAAAATTACTGCAGACATCAGATATAGTGTCAAAAGTGCAACTTTATTGCTATGATTGTCCTCAAGAGTTAAAATGCGTAGAATCCCAAAACAAAAAGTAAATGAGGCTCTGTCATTCAACAATTGCAAGCTTTAACCCAGGTTTAAGCAAAAGTGCAACAACTTCACAGTAGCTTAAATTTTCTGTTCAAGAAAATACTTGCGACTGGGGACAACGTACCTCGCATCTAATACTTTCAGCATGTGATTAAAGCCTCGCTTTTCGACAGAATAAATTGGCAGCATGTCTGTGGCAATATAAAACGTGATCGCCTCTGTAATCGCTTTCCATCGTGCTCCGTTCTTATCATAAGGCACACAGTTTGTAAAGCTCTCAGGAAGTGTAGTTTGCTTTTTAGCAGGTGTGCTAGAGGAGCCGTTTTCGCTACGGAGCCGACTGCACTTCTCCCATTCTTCGCGATGTTTATTCCTCAGGTGCTGGAAAAGATTAGTTGTACTGCTGCTTCCAGTAGCAACAGCCTTGAAACATATTTTGCAGCAAGGCTTCGTCTGTGTTTTGTCTGCTGCATCAAAACCAAACCAGTTCCAAATTATGGAATTACCTGTGCCTTTCTTTGGAAGTAGTTCTCTGCTAGTACTACACGCTGCCATGTTGTTTTGACTGTGTTACGCACTTCTTTTAGTATCTATGGTTACGCGGGGCGGGGGCTGGCTCATATCGCTCTATGGTAACGCACAAGGACGAAAAAGTCAGGAAAAGTCAGGAAAAACTATTGTGGCAAAAAACTCGAGTTTGCAAAATAAAAATCGTTTTACACTACAAAATCGATAAATCGATTAAATCGATTTTTTGCCCAGCCCTAATCCCTACTGTCCTCCAAGGATGAGACATAACAGATACACTGTAACATTCTGAGCCTCTCGTTCATCCAGCGAGACAACAAAAGATCAGAGGATCTGAGTCTGCAGCTTGAGAGGCAGCAACAGATACGACCACGTTCTGAGCCTCCAGCCGGTGAGGAAAGAGACATTAACAAACACTACGTTCAGAGTTTTAGACCAGCAAGACAGTGATGACTACAGCACGCCCCGAGTCTCCATGCCAGAGCAGTGTTAATTTTGACAGCATATTTTGATTTAGTTTTAGTCATAGTCTTTTGACTAAAATGCCATTTAGTTTTAGTCAAATTTTAGTCACCTGAATTGTTTTTAGTTTTAGTCTAGTTTTAGTCGACTAAATCTACAGTAGATTTAGTCTCCTAAAATCTAATGAGTTTAGTTCAATTGTAATACATTAAGCATCACTTGTCACTTGAACTGACATTTTGACATCATTTTGTTTTTGACATTAAAAATACACGAAAGAGAGCTCAATTCACTTTTTTTTTAATTTTTTAAACAACTATATAGTTTTTATAACTTTGTATTTCTGTTTCAGTTAGTATATCATATTAAGCTAAAGCTTCAAATAAGTTTGTTTATTTATTTTTGTAATTTCAGTTAACATTTATTTAATTTCAAGTAACAAAGATTTTTTTTAATGGTTTTAGTTAACTATTATAACCCTGATACTTTATTTAATATGCGTCAAATACTGGTCTTTCCTCCTGACTATGATTTAAATGGGAATTAAATTAAATACAGTTTATTGTGTAAGCAAAAACGAATACGGTATATAATGCGTGACTTTTAATTATAAACCGGCTGTAAATACACCAGGACTCTTATTTTGAAATCTCGCCTTACTAATGCAGTTGCAGCTGCTCATTCAAGTTCAGAGGAGATAAAATATGCATTGTTACAGCCGTCTAAAACACATTACTATATAAACATCGTAAAGTAAACATTGTCATTATTCATCAGCATTAGTTCATAAACAATTGCCTGGCATAAATGTGTGTTATTCATTGATTGTGAGCGCCACTCTGGAGCGCTGTATTGGGGATGCGTGAGTGAGCCTGTAGAGCGCACACCAGCGCCGTGTTCTCCAGCGGTTAGATCAGCATGTCCAAATCAAATGTGAGCATCTGTTACACAGGATATCAGTTCTGACTGGATCTCTTCCCTAATCGTCCCTCCCTAACATTTTCGTCTCGTTTTTATTTGTTGACGAAAATGACAGTTGATTTTGTTATAGTTTTTGTTAATCAACACTAGTTTTTTTTAGTTATCGTCTCGTTTTCATCAGTGAAAAAAGTTGTTGACGAAAATTATGACGAAAATTATTCGTCAACGAAATTAACACTGTGCCAGAGAGAAAAAAGTGGATTGACCAAGTCCTGAGTGTCTGGCCAAGAGACGCAGAAGACACACAGAGACATTTGCAACAAGGTTAAGCTCAAGAGGGCAAACCTTCAAGGTTCCATCATCTGCATGTTCCAGATTAAGGACCTTCTGCACCTACTTCAGGGCCTCATCTGCGTGTTCCAGATTTTAGGACCCTTTGGTGCTCCAGTAGATCAGCATCCCACAGATCTTCGTGTTCAAGGCTGTTGAAAACGGATTCCAGTTCCTTTCCCACTGCATTGTCACCCAGCACAACCAGTGGAAGAAGTCACCTTCATCGGACTGCTTACTCAGCAAAGTGGAACGTAAATATCACTTAACCAAACCTCTTTCAAGAGACCTTGGCATTGTTGTATATTATCGGTATATGGTTTTCTAACTTACATTAGAGTTAATATAATTGATGCATGTCTCATGGTTGGTTTTGGGTTGTTTCACATTTATGTTTTATGTTATGTCTTTTATTTTGTAATGTAAAAGTCATGTTTCATGTTCCTGGTCTTGTCATGTGATTCTCTTCCTATCTTGTGATCATGTCATGTGCTTCCCTAGTTTCCCTAGTTTCATTAATCTTACCATAAGATAACGCAACTCTTCCATAGCAACACTCAACTTAATCACATGTAGTTTATGCATCTTATGCACTTTATTCCTTTATCATTCATTGTATTAATTTAGTAGTTGTGTTAGTTATTCTTTTTCATCTTTTGTTAATAAAATGCAATCATATGCATCTGTACCATTATTCATCTGAATTTTTTTTGTAGGTGTTTAAACATAACTGGCAAATATGGCCGCATTTGTATTCAAAGCCACAGGTTACCTGCTTCAAGCTACAGTCAAACTGACAGACGAGCCACACTTTCTAAATCAAGGACGTACGACTAAGCACTGGAGTCTGCTCAGCTTTGATTCACAGTTGTTTCCAGCTGTTCACAAGCCTGAGGATGGTGTGGAGATGTGTGTGACAGATGTGCTAGCAAAAGTAAAATGAGCCGAGATTTGTACCAATGAACTCGCTGAATCATAATGAGCTTCAATCTAAAACCCCAACAGGTTTTTGTAGACTTTAATGAAGACAGGCAGTAGGTGATGAGATGCTACTGATACCATCTGATTTACATACTTCTCTGTCGAAATGAAACCAGATTAGGTTTCAGCTTCAGAGTCCCAATCTTTTTGATCTCACTTGGAAAGTGCTGTTTTAGGGGTTTTCACACTAGGACTTTTTGGCGTGGACCCGTTTGACATCAACCGTTTTCAGAACTGTGGTGCAGTTTTTCATGCATGCCAGAAAGTTTGGCCCATTTGGTTGATATGAAAGCAGTTTTCACATCAAATGGGCCAAACTATGACATCAAAGAGACAAAGGTTTTTACTTGAAAAGTGGTTTCATAAAGCAAGTTTGAACAGACCACATCTGTGAAACATGCTGCAATGTTCAAGCATGATTCAGTGTAGATCATAATTATCTGTGAGAGGTTGCCAAACCTCTTTGTTTTTTTACTGGGAACTAATTATGATTTTAGCTGAAAACAAATGACCCACATTAAAGAGGAGCTGTCCATTGTAGCTGGAGAAAAAAGTATATTTTAATAATTTTGTCCAATTTAATGGAACCAATGGGTTTAGTTCCTTTAAATTGGATTAAATGTAAAATCATCATATAATACAAAAAAGTTCAACTCAAAACTGAAAAAATACAGTATCTGTCGACCCCTGCATTTTGTTCCCTTCAGGTGTGTTTTTAAATGAAAACTGTTTGAAATATGTGTAAATTCTTGGAATTCATTAAAACAGACACACAACAGATTGAACTATCACAATGATGTCCAAATGGCAGCCACTTCAATCATTCTGGATGTTACAATCCATGTGTGTTTTGTATTGTTTTTCTCTTTTGTGTTTTTCTGTAAATTACTTTAAGGTCATAATCATAGGACTATATGGCTCTTCATCACATCCGTGACGTCATCGGCGTTTGACCAATCCAGGTTAAAAGACCCTGTTTACAACCAGCGGGAGATGAGCGGCAGATATCATTCAACTCCCGTGCCTTTGATCTTGTCGTAGATAGTATGTTTTGTGTTATTTAGTTGAAGAGTGATCGGCATCCATTGCATTAATGTTTTAGGTCAGCATAGTTTATTTAGGGCGTTGGATATGCTGAAGATCTCGGGTTTTGCTTCTGCATTTTTTTTTCTTTTCTGATAGGTAGTTTAGAGAATTGGGTTAATAGTTATGGGCATTTGGTTTTGATTATTTTGTTAATTTGGTGACACTTGTTTTCTGTTTAATGTTTTTTATTTCTAATTCTAATCCTTTTTTTATCTCTTACCTTACCTTATAATAAATTACATTATGGTTAGCAGTACTTTGTTTGTTGGTCGTTTCTGCTATTTGCATACACTACAACAGTCCTATCTCACTTAAATGTTGCGTTATAATCCCATTTACATCTTTAAGCACATAACAGTTGGTGGTGTAAGCGGTGGGATATTTCTTTTTAAGGGATATCTTTCTATTTTTGGGATGAGTTTTGTGAGCTATGCTAACCATGAAATATGCATTTGTCTGGTCAGTAGTGAGGGTAAGTTTCGTGTCAACAGTAATAGAAAGTTACCTTGGAGTTTATTTATTGTGTTAAATTGGCACGGCTGACTTTGATTTAAATACTTTTGTGAGTGCACCGACCGTCGAACAGCTAGATAAGTGCAGAAAAGATGATTTGGTGAGCGTGGCTGAGCATTTTCAAATTTTGAGCATTTTAAGCGAGAAATTAAAAATCTTGTAGTGCGAGGGCTGGGGGATCTCGGTGTATTGAAGCTGGCTGACGGATGTGAGCAGGATCCTCTGGTTTCTGATGTTTGCCCTTTTTGGACTGGTGAGGAGGAATGCGAGTGAGATTGCTGAAGCAAAGTGTTCCAAAGCCAAAGCAGTCTTGACGCCCTTTGATCCTTTTTCTCCAAACATGACTGGTCTGGAGGTGATTCACGTCTCAAAGTACGTTTGTCAAGAGTCCAAATGGAGGACAGTGAGAGGGCAGCAGAGCGTAAGGCTCAAATGGATCTGCAACTTCAAATCCGTTGTATGGAAATAGAGGCGGACAAACAAGTCAAGTTGTGAGAGTTGGAGCTTAAGCTGAGGGCAGCCAGACACGTACTGATTTCCCCTGCGCCGCCTGTATCATCTGCTCTACTTGCACAGACTGCTGCTGTCATGACAGGTGGGAGTTCGTCAAGTAATACGTTTGATGTGAGTAAACACATTTCTCTTGTTCCACAATTTAGGGAGACATAATTTGATTCATATTTTAATGTATTCAAACTAATTTCTTTTACTTTAAATTGGTCTAGGGATGTGTGGCCTTTGCTGCTACAATGTAAGTTGATGGGAAAAGCTCAAGAAGTATGCGCTGCACTATCTTTGGAAGATAGTTTAAATTATGATATTGTCAAGTCAGCAATTTCAAGAGCTTATGAGCTCGTACCGGAGGCATACAGGCAGTAAGACGTTCGCTGAGTTCGCTAGGGAGAAAGGGTTGTTGTTCCACAGGTGGTGCACATCAAGTAAAGTGTCAGACTTTCAGGCATTACGTGAGTTGATTTTGTTAAATTAATTTAAGAGTTGTATTCCTGATCGTATTGGTGCATACCGAAATTAACAGAAGGTGACATCATTGTCTCAGGCGTCTTTTCTTGCTGATGAGCTTGTGCTAACTCACAAGAGTGTTTTTACTTCTGCTCGTACGGAGAAAGTGAAAATGTTGTAAAATCTAAGGAAGGGAGATAATTTTTTTACTGTCACAAGCCGGGACACCTTATTGCTGACCGTCTTGTTTTAAAATGCAAGCAGCAAAATGTCAGTGCTAAAAGTGTTTCCTTTGTTAACTGTTGATGGCATTGATTATGAGAGTTGTGGTAAGCTGGATGTTAGCTACCAGCCTTTCCTGGATGAAGGATTAATTTCTGTCAATGACCAGACTTTGGATCAGGTAACAGTGACCATGTTGCATTATACAGGGTTGATGCAGTCATTTATAGCCTAGTGGAAAATGTATTGCTGTTCTCAGAACAGACTTTTTGAGGTAGACGTGTTAGTGTGGGGACTCGAGATGAGCACTATGAAAGTTCCTTTGCATCAGATTTATTTAAAATCAGACTTGTTTACAGGACTGGTGAAAGTTGGAGTGTGTGATAATCTACCTGTGAATGGGGTGCACTTCATTCTTGGTAATGATATAGCAGGTGGTAAAATCGTGCCGCTGCTAGAAGTTTGTGATAAACCTGATCTGTCTGATCAATCTGATGAATTGGCAGAGTTTTCCTGAGGCTTTTCCTGTTTTTGCTGTGATTCGAGCACAAGCTTGTAAGTTTGAGGACGAAGTTGACTTTTCAGTTCCTGTTATGTGAAAATAACTCTGCAGATTTTTAGGTTTGGCTGGTTATTACCGGAACTTCTGTAGGAATTTCTCTACTGGTTCCAACCCGCTGACCTCACTCATTAGCCCCTCGCATATTTTTTTTGTGGAGTGATGAGTGTCAGAATACTTTTGATAATGTCAAAGCTCTGTTAAGTAGTGCTCCTGTCTTGACAGCTCCTGACGTTGAAAAACCTTTCAAGCTGGAAATCGACACAAGTCAGTGCTTATACAAGAAGACATCCATGGTATTTAGTACAGTGAACTCATTGTCATGTTCAAGAAACCAATTTGAAATGATTCGAGCTTTGTGACATGGTGCATTATCCTGCTGGAATTAGCCATCAGAGGATGGGTACATGGTGGTCATAAAGGGATGGACATGGTCAGAAACAATGCTCAGGTAGGCCGTGGCATTTAAACGATGCCCAATTGGCACCAAGGGGCCAAAAGTGTGCCAAGAAAACATCCCCCACACCATTAAACCACAACCACCAGACTGCACAGTGGTAACAAGGCTGATGTATCCATGTTCTCATTCTGTTTACGCCAAATTCTGACTCTACCATCTGAATGTCTCAACAGAAATCGAGACTCATCAGACCAGGCAACATTTTTCCAGTCTTCAACTGTCCAATTTTGGTGAGCTCGTGCAAATTGTAGCCTCTTTTTCCTATTTGTAGTGGAGATGAATGGTACCCGGTGGGGTCTTCTGCTGTTGTAGCACATCCGCCTCAAGGTTGTGCGTGTTGTGGCTCACAAATGCTTTGCTGCATACCTCGGTTGTAACGAGTGGTTATTTCAGTCAAAGTTGCTCTTCTATCAGCTTGAATCAGTCGACCCATTCTCCTCTGACCTCTAGCATCAACAAGGCATTTTCGCCCACAGGACTGCCGCATACTGGATGTTTTTCCCTTTTCACACCATTCTTTGTAAACCCTAGAAATGGTTGTGCGTGAAAATCCCAGTAACTGAGCAGATTGTGAAATACTCAGACCGGCCCGTCTGGCACCAACAACCATGCCACGCTCAAAATGGCTTAAATCACCTTTCTTTCAGTTCAGGAGATTGTCTTGACCAGGACCACACCCCTAAATGCATTGAAGCAACTGCCATGTTTTTTGGCAACTGCCAACTTGCTTGCATCTCAGCCTACCTGACAGATATTTCTTTCTGGACGAAGGACCACCACCTTCAACTCAACCTTGTGAAGACAGAACTGCTTGTGGTCTCACCCAACCCACCACTTCATCAAAACTTCTCCATTCATCTAGGTTTGTCAACCATAACTCCATCCAGGACAGCTAGGAACCGTGGAGCTATGATTAATGATCAGTTCAACTTCACCGACCACATTGGTAGAACTGGCATGTCCTGCAGATTTTCCTTATGCAACATTCGGAAGATGTTCCTATCAGAGCATGCTACACAACTCTATGCCCAAGATTTTGTTCTATCCAGACTGGACTACTGTAATGCTCTCTTAGCAGGCCTTCCAGCATGCAGGCAAACGTCTACAACTGCAAGAGTGGGGGGAAGAACTAGGCTACCTAATGTTCATGTAATAATTCCTGAGAGTTTGCATGGGGGCATGAAAATGCCCCTGTTCTGTTTGTGTCCTGTTCACTGGATAGCTTATGATTCTTGCAAACTTTTCAATCAGACACACCAGAGAGACAAACTTAATGCAGTAGTTCACACTCCCTCTGTCACATGTCTAGTCTGCCTCTGTTGCGTTTTTGCATTTGTCACATGTTTCTTTGTTCTTTTTCCCGCCACTCCTGTGTTTCCTTGGTTACCCTCGTTAGTCTAGTTCTGTTCAACTGTAGCTGTGTCTCATTTCGGAAGGCTGCATCCTCCGGAGGTCGCATTTGAAGGCTGCATGCGTCTGAAGGCTGTCTCATTTCAAAAAAGTAAGTAGGACACTCCGAATGCGACCTTCAAATGCGCCCTTCTTTTCAGGAATTCGGAGTGTGCATGAGATGTATCCTTCGTTGCTGCAGATAATCCACAATTCTTTGCGTCGCCATTAACAACCGTCATGTTTTTTAAATATTATTTGAAAAAATGGCGCCGCCGGCAGATATACATGCAAGTGAGAAATGTGGTGTGTAAACTTAAAGGTCCCATGGCATGAAATTTTCATTTTATGAGGTTTTTCAACATTAATATGAGTTCCCCTAGCCTGAATATTGTCCCCAAGTGGATAGAAATGTTGATCGGTGTAAACCCGAGTTCTGGCTGTCTCTCTCTGCCTTTGAGAAAATGACAGGCCAGACGAGCCAATCCTGAAGTCTCCTGGTTTGACGTCTAAGCAGGAACGGTTACCTCCCTTTCCTCCGCCCAGAGAATCTGGCACGCCCATGCAAACGCTCGAGAGATCATTCCTTGTGAACGAGTGAATGCTGGCAGTTTCTCAGTGTTTGGATGTACAAATGAAAACAGAAGTCTTTTTCAGTTCCTTCTGATCTGTGATCAGTAATTTCTGATGTGTAGCTAATTATTTATTATTCGTGCACACAATGCGGCTTCTCTCTCTCCAGACAGAACGGTGTTTTCGTGTTTTCTATCTTGTGAGTCAGTGTTTTTGTACGTCCTCGTCGCGTCTACCGGTTCTAAAATGTGCATACAGTCATGAGTTTCTGCTCAACATCGGCCTCACACACGCCGAAGCTCGGGCTGCACTGGCCGTTGGCCTTCAACATCCCCGACCCCCAGTACTGCATCTGGCCCACAGCGGAGGCACCAAACGCGGCGTGAGATTAAGCAGAAGGGGGGTAAGCGTGAGCATATTCGGGCTAGCCAGCCTAGCCCCACAATAAACTGGATTACATTTGATTACTGCTGTTGTGTCTTTGTTTGCGCTGTGTACTCAACGCGCGTCACTGACGCTTTTATTTTATTTTAAAAATAATGCTATTATCAACACTTACTTTTAACTCGTTCATCTCGACAGCTGTAATGGTACTTTGCATGTGTTACAAAGTTGGTAATAATGATGAAGACGGACTCTGTGTGACTGGGACTCGTGTTTATTCAGAACTCTCATATACAAACACAATAAACTTGCGCTGACTGACAGCGCTCTCATTACTCAGTAGGTACTATAAATAACTTTGTTAGCGATCGCTGAGCTCCGTCTCTGGTACGTTAGTGATGTCCGGTTCGCGAACGATCTTTCTTTTGAACCTGTTCTTTTTAGTGAACCGAATCAGTTCACCAAATCGGACTGAATCGTTCTAAACGGTTCGCGTCTCCAGTCAGCACTGATCCATAATTTACTAAAGTTACTAACTTTCTGACATGAGTGACAGTCCCTCCGACTAGAAATAGACTAATAACCTGAAGTATATGCTGTAACTACAACAGTTCAGACATGCTGAGAACTGATGTGAAGTGAACTCAGGTCCATCCGTCTCTCTGGCAGCAGCTCGTGCCTGCTCGTGCCTCGTAGACCAAGTTAAACCACGCCCCCTCCGCTCATTTAAAATACAAAGATGTCAGCCAATCACAACAGTGGGCGTTTTTACTGAAGTCTCACAGCAGACACGCCTCTTGAAGCAGGGCATTCAGCCACAGGGCAAACAGCAGTATTGAAAAAATGCCTTTTATTTCTAAATTATGACATTTTATGATGTAAAAGTCATACTAACAATATAAGTACACCTCAGGAAACATTATAAAATAATAGAAAAATGCCATGCCATGGGACCTTTAAGTAGTTTCAAGCTTGTTTTTGTTTTTAAGCTTTATATACCTCAAATAGATAGTTGTGGTAAACAGGATTACAAGTGTTTAGTGATTTTTTTTAATTTTTTTTTTACGTTTAGAACAGTACTTTGCTGTCAAGGCAAAACATTTCATAGTCATTTTCAAGTTATAAATAATTTTCATTCATATAACTGGTGTGAGAGCGCAACTCCACTGTGAACGTGTTGGCATAGCAACGTGATACTTCCTGCCTGTGTGTCCTACGGAGGACGTCTCGTTTAATTCTGATTAAGGACACTCCGTATACCGCATCCTTCACAGGATGTGTCCTCCAGAGGATGCAGCCTTCAAAATTAAATGAAATGAGACACAGCTAGGCTGCGTTCGAAACCGCATACTTCCCTACTATATAGTATGTAAAAAGCCGTAGGCGAGCGAATAGTATGTCCGAATCCTCAGAATTCATAAAAGAGTAGGCGAGAATTACCGGGCGGATGAACTAATTCTCGCGAGATTCGGACTTGCGTGTACTTAAATTGCGTCCGAATATGCCTACATACCTACTATATAGTAAGAGAAACAGTACGTGAATGGAGTAGTATGTCCGAAACCTCAGTATTTATAAAACAGTATAGGCGAGAAATCCCCGGATGGCCTACTGCGTCCGCCCAGATTCTGAAGTGTGCATCCGATGGACACTTTAATATCCCATGAGGCCATGGGAAATCATCATTTTCGAACATGTCGGAGGACGGAGACGCAGCTGTTCTCAAGTGTAAGTACAACAAACTGAACCGCTGTTAATTGTATTTAAAGTTCACATATTTAACAACCGACGAGGAAACTGTTGGTTTTAAGACATTAATATATATATATTAAATATTGATATATTAAAAGATATTAAATAGCTGTAAAACAATAGATTTTCATATAGCTAACGCACCAGGCGTGCTTCATTAAGCACACATACTTCTGAATATAATCATCGTTTTCTTGAAAGCACTTTAACTGTGGACAAGAACCTGATAAACGTTTGTTTAAAGAAAAGGTGTGAATGCACTCTTAACCATATGCAATATAGACGTTTCCGAAATGTGCGTTTAACATTTGACAGGGGACATCTTTCAGACATGTCATTGATTTGGCCTAAGCTTTTGTCAGCACTTTGCATTACACACATGCTTATTTTACTGATTTAAAGAAACGGATTAACACAACTGAAGATGCATTTTAGATTTAATTTGTCTATTGACCAATTTAGGATTGTTTGTGTTGGATGAAACACAAAATAACAAGTCCGCTATCAAAGTATACACATCAACCTTTTGATGTATATTTATTTTTTATCACATAAATGACAGATCTAACATTAAATCTTGTTTGGATGTTACAGGGACTGATGAACACACACACAGCCTTATCCAGTGGCTAATGAAGCCCTCTTCACTGGAAAGAGAAATGCTGCACTAAAAGGCTTTGAGTAAGTATACCATAGAAAATACTTGAATTTATTTCAGCACTTGAGTTATTACAGCACTTTTTGATTCTTGATCTCTCATCACTTGTTGCAGAGCTTCTGTGGTTGAGCCTTGCTCAAGGACACACTGGTGGAGATGGCTGCGGAGATCCAAGCAGAAACCTTCTGCTTTAGTCCACTACACCACAAAAGTGTGAATAATAAATTATGATAATAAAAAAAGTAATAAAAAAAGTAATATAATTAAGTATTGGTCAGCATTTGTCATTATTATTGTAAGTGTTTTAGTGGGCTAGCAATGCAGTTCATTCTGGGGTAATCTTAATTTTGAATAGTGATACTTACATTTTTCGAGTATGAAATCAACAGTTCCCTTTCAGTCGGTCACGTTCGACGTACGTCGGAACTGACCGACGAATTGGGATCTGATTTCAGAGACCAATCTACTTCGAGTGTTTTAAAACGAGCCAATGAAGATTGGCATGCGATTCATGCATTCCACGCACCGCCCCGCAGCGCGGGTATAAATAAGGAAGTGGAATGCATGATCATTGCTTTCTACTTCGGAGCCGAACAGTGAATGTTTCCTGTTTCTACGAAGAGTGTAAACGAGTCTCGTGAGAGGAATGACTGCTGCTTCCAGTGCGGGTGTGACGGCGCGTTCAGCGAGTGGCTGCTTCAACGGACATCAAAGTGTTGGTTCGCTGGGCGTTTCCGTTTTGAGTGCACACACAGGCTTGCACTATTGTACTGTGTGGTGCCGCGGTCATCTCCCTGAGTGCTTCAGCACATAAAAAGAGCAGTTTCCTTTCTAAAAGAGCAACACGGTTTGACCCTGCGTCTTTTTCAAGATGTCATTCAAACCGTGTGTTTCTGGATGCGGTTGTTTCCTGTCCTCATTTGACGGCCACGATCTCTCTCACATATAACATGTGAGATTGGTTCGTGGGTGATCCATGCTCTCTCAGGAGAGCATGGTCACGTCGACGCGTTGTTCGTCTCAAGCCTTTCTCGTAAGGGCTTGAGTGTTCAGAGCGCCGTGTGCCGTCGGGCGCCGGCTGACAGCGGGGGTTGCCACGGCAACCCAGCGCGTCACTCGGCGCTAGAGATGCGGTTAAGACTATGATGCCTCAAACGGGGTTGAGTCCCTTTGCCTATTCCCCGATTTAGTTTCTTTTTCTTGCAAAAGCAGAAAAGAACTACTTTGGTTAATAAGCTTTGGTGGCCTGAGGATTTAAGTGGTGCTTCCCCACCGGGTACGTCTCCGTGGGCCCCCACTCCTCTATCGCATCACAGCATGCTGAGACTGTGTTTGTGGGTGGTTCATGTTCTCTCATGAGAACATAACCACGTCGGTGCGGTGTTCGTCTTGCCTTTCATAAGGCTTGAACGTTCAGCGCGCCGTGTGCCGTCGAGTGTGACGGCCACATTCACTGTCTCGCATGCCTGCTGGCAGCCTACAGATGGGATTGCTGGTCCTTTTAAAAAACAAGAGGACCTAGTGTTTCATTTGGGGCTCTGGCAGAGGACAGATGTCAATTGCTACATCGGAGAGAGGGCTGTTATGCGCTGGAAATGATGATGCTGAGTTTCCTCTATAATAGTGTGTGCTCTTGCTGAATCAGATTCAGAGTTGACAGCCATGCTTTCCCGGGTGGCTGAGGCGTAGAGCAACGCGTAAAATCGCCTTGCCTACCCCCGTGCCTTTTTTCCCCGGATGGGCATTGGAAAAATTAGCAGTTGGAACTATTTGGTGTCAAAATATGGAACACCAAAAGGGCCAAAATCTGTATACATTTTTCCCTCTCTCACTACCCTCTGTCCTGCATGCACGAGGGTAGTCCCGACCCAGGGGTTATGCAGGAACTGCGTGCGGCGGTGGACCTCGCCCTCCGGGCGACGGAAGTCACTGCACGCTCCCTGGGTCAGGCGATGTCCACACTAGTGGTCCAGGAACCTGGGGCTAAACCTGGCAGATATGCGTGAGTCCGACTAAGTTCGGTTCCTCATTGCCCCTGTCTGTCAGGCTGGCCCCCTCGGCGATGCCGTCGAGAACTCTGCCCAGCAGTTCTCGATGGCCTAGAAGCAGACAGAGGCGGTTAAAAAAAAAAAAAAAAAAAGCCATCCTAATTCGAAAGGGCGCCTCTACCTGCTTGTTGCCGAGGGCACCCTCCTGCGTCCACCTCCACCCCTGCAAAATCCAGGCGGCGGGGTGCCGGACGTAAGGGAGGTGCCCAACCCGCTCAGGGCTTTGCTAGTCTACAAGCAAGCGTAAGGGCAAGCGGCCCTGAGACGGGCAGCCCAGGGAGAACAGGAGCTGCTCTGAGGGAGTGGGTGTCCGCACCCCTCCCCCACCCCCCCGGAGGAGGACCGGGGGGCCCCGACTGGTGTCTTTCTCTGCCGCTGGCTCTCCGGAGTCCAGCGGTACCCACATTCAGAGCAGTTTCCTCTCTCCCTGGGCCCCAAGAGGGCCAGGTTGGCAGTGTGCGACGCCTCCGGGCCTTCTCACTCCTTTCCTCCCCTCCCCCCGCCACGGGGCAGCAGTGTGGGCACCGAGAACGCCCCCGGGCCTTCTCACCCACACTCTGTCCCACCCTGGAATTCTCAGACAACACTCCGGGCCGCCTCCGGGCCTCCCGAGTCGGGTCTGTCTATTCCGCCTCGCTGCCCCACCCCGGGTACGTCTGTGGTGCTGTTGGTCCCGCTTGTGCGGTCTCTGGGGGCTTGGCTACAGCTCCCCAGGCCGTCTCGCTGGCTCATCCGTATCATCAGACTCGGCTACGCGATTCAGTTCGCTCACCGGCCTCCCAAGTACAAGGGCATCCTCTTCGCCTCCGTGCGAAGCAGCGATGCTCAGGTCTTGCGGTCAGAGATCGATGTCCTACTGGCGAAGGACGCGGTCGAGCCGGTTCCTCCAGCCGATATGAAGATGGGGCTCTACAGCCCCTACTTCATTGTACCCAAGAAAGGTGGTGGGTTACAGCCAATCTTGGACCTGCGTATCCTGAATCGGGCCCTGCACAAGCTCCCGTTCCGGACGCTAACGCAGAAACGCATTTTCAAATGCATCCGTCCCCAAGATTGGTTCGCAGCAATCGACCTGAAGGATGTGTACTTTCATGTCTCTTCCTTCCTCGACACAGACCGTTCCTACGATTTGTGTTCGAGGGGAAGGCATATCAGTACAGATCCTGCCCTTCGGGCTGTCCCTGTCGCCTCGCGTCTTCACGGAAGTCGCAGAGGCAGCCATTGTTCCGCTCAGAGAACGCGGCGTTCGCATCCTCAACTATCTCGACGACTGGCTCATCCTCGCCCAGTCTCGGGAGCAGTTGTGCGAACACAGGGACATGGTGCTCAGTCACCTCAGCCTGTTGGGCCTTCGGGTCGACCGAGAGAAGAGCAAACTCTGTCCCACACAGAGGATCTCTTATCTCGGTATGGAGCTGGATTCGGTCAGCCAGACTGCGCGCCTTACGGAAGAGCGGGTCCAGTCGGTGTTGAACTGCTTGAATTCGTTCAAGAGCAGGACAGCGGTCCCACTGAAATCTTTTCAGAGGCTCCTGGGGCATATGGCATCTGCAGCCGCGGTAACGCCGCTCGGATTGCTTCATATGAGACCGCTTCAACACTGGCTCCATGGCCGAGTCCCGAGGTGGGCGTGGCAGAGCGGCCAGTACCGGGTCCCAGTGACTCCTTACTGCCGCCGAACCTTCAGCCCGTGGAACGACGCTTCGTTTCTCTGGGCCGGTGTGCCCTTAGAACAAGTGTCCAGGCATTCTGTGCTCTTCACGGATGCCTCCTCCACGGGCTGGGGGGCCACGTACAACGGGCATGCAGTTGCAGGTCTTTGGACGGGACCTCAATTGCATTGGCATATCAATTGCCTCGAGTTGTTAGCGGTACACTTGGCACTGCGCCGCCTCAAGGGGCCGCTACGTGGCAAGCATGTACTGGTCCGTACGGACAGCACTGCAGCCGTTGCGTACATCAACCGCCAGGGTGGTCTACGCTCCCGTTGCATGCTCCAACTCGCCCGCCACCTCCTCCTTTGGAGTCAGAAGCATCTGAGGTCGCTTCGGGCCATTCATGTCCCAGGTGCGCTCAACCGGACAGCCTACGAGCTCTCACGGCAGCCTGCACCTCCGGGAGAGTGGCGACTCCATCCCCAGGCGGTCCAGCTGATATGGGACCTCTTCGGAGCCGCACAGGTAGACCTGTTGCCTCTCGGACTCGACCCATTGCCGGTGGTACTATTCCCTGACCGTGGGCACCCTCGGCACGGATGCACTGGCGCACAGCTGGCCCCGGGACCTGCGCAAATATGCGTTTCCCCCAGTGAGCCTTCTTGCACAGACCCTGTGCAAGGTCAGGGAGGACGAGGAGCAGGTCTTGTTAGTTGCGCCCTATTGGCCCAACCGGACCTGGTTCCCAGAACTACTCTCCTCGCGACAGCCCCTCCCTGGCCGATTCCCCTGAGGAAGGACCTTCTTTCTCAGGGACGGGGCACTCTATGGCACCCGCGTCCAGACCTCTGGAAACTCCATGTCTGGTCCCTGGACGGGACGCGGAGGTTCTAGGTGGTCTACCACAGGCAGTGGTGGACACCATCTCTTCTGCTAGAGCCCCCTCTACGAGGCGCCTCTACGCGTTGAAGTGGAACCTGTTCGTTGAATGGTGCTCTTCCCACCGGGAAGACCCCCGAAGGTGTTCGGTTGGCGTCGTGCTTTCTTTTCTGCAAGATGGGCTGGAGCGAAGGCTGTCTCCCTCCACCCTCAAAGTGTACGTCGCTTCAATAGCGGCGTATCACGATGCAGTCGAAGGTAAGTCCTTAGGGAAGCACGACCTAATCGTCAGGTTCCTCAGAGGTGCGAGGAGGCTAAATCCTCCTCGTCCAAACTCGTTACCCTCTTGGGACTTGGCTCTAGTGCTCAGGGCACTTCAGAGCCCTCCCTTTGAGCCTTTGCAGTCTGTGGAGCTTAAAATCCTGTCAATGAGACAGTGCTTCTGACGGCATTGGCCTCGATTAAGAGGGTAGGGGACCTGCATGCACTTTCGGTCAACGAATCGTGCCTAGAATTCGGGCCGGACAACTCTCACGTTGTCCTGAGACCCCGGCCTGGATATGTGCCCAAGGTTCCTACCACTCCCTTCCGGGACCAGGTAGTGAACCTGCAAGCGCTGCCTTCGGAGGAGGCAGACCCAGCCCTGGCTTTGTTATGTCCCGTCCGCGCTCTTCGCGCTTACGTTGACCGGACTCAAAGCTTTCGGACCTCAGAGCAACTCTTCGTCTGTTACGGAGGCCAGCAGAAGGGAAAGGCTGTCTCCAAGCAGAGGTTGGCCCACTGGATAGTGGATGCCATCGTCTTGGGTTACCAGTCCCAAGACATACCTTGCCCGTTCGGGGTGCGAGCACACTCAACAAGGAGTGTTGCTTCATCCTGGGCGCTGGCTCAAGGTGCCTCGCTGACAGATATTTGTAGAGCTGCGGGCTGGGCGACACCTAACACGTTCGCTAGATTCTATAGCCTCCGTGTAGAGCCGGTATCTTCCCGCATCCTCGCCCCCAGGGGCCAGTAGCGCTAAGTGCCCGTTCTAAGTGTCGGCTTGCAACGCCACTCCCGCCCTCTGGGCCGGATACGTGCGTCCATTTTCTCCAGTTGTGTTCCCCGGAAACGGCTAACCCTGTCGAGCTCCTCCGTCACCCCCTGCGGTGCCAGACGTTGCGGCCGTCTGACGCCAGGCCTGCACCCGTATGCTTGTGTAACGTGTGTGTAGGCTGGGTTCCATATGTAGCGGTCCCCTAACGGCTACCCCATATGTGTATTCTTCCACGGTACCTGCTACCCTACTTGGCTAGCCCCGTGTCTTTCCCTTGACAGAGCCCGCTCTGTCGTCTCTGGGCGTGTTCTTTCGCCCCTGGAACCAGGCTGGAACCACCCCAGAGACTGCCATATGTTGCACTACCCTGCCAGGTTAGTCCTTATGTGTATTCCGCCACCAAGCCTTCTACTGAAGGACGTGGCTCCGCAGCGTACCGTCTCCAAGACGGGCACGCTTTCCCAGCGTTATCCAATAGTCACACTGGGTGGGTCTTGCAGAAACAGCAGTGACTGACCTCCCTGCTTGGAGCCCTGACTTCCGTACCATCTAAGACGGTCCAGTGCGCTCAAGCAGGACGCTGGAAGGGCCAGCGCCCTGGCGTTTTGGTAGAGATCCCAATTCGTCGGTCAGTTCCGACGTACGTCGAACGTGACCGACTGAAAGGGAACGTCTCGGTTACGTATGTAACCCTCGTTCCCTGAAGGAGGGAACGGAGACGTACGTCCCGTCGCCAGGTGCTGTGCTTCCGCTAGGAGGCCGAGTCACGAGTTCGGCTCCTCAGCAGAAAAAAAGCAATGATCATGCATTCCACTTCCTTATTTATACCCGCGCTGCGGGGCGGTGCGTGGAATGCGTGAATCGCATGCCAATCTTCATTGGCTCGTTTTAAAACACTCGAAGTAGATTGGTCTCTGAAATCAGATCCCAATTCGTCGGTCAGTTCCGACGTACGTCTCCGTTCCCTCCTTCAGGGAACGAGGGTTACATACGTAACCGAGACGTTTTCTCCAAAGGTGAGATCATCGAGCAGCTGAAAGACATCTCTGTGCAAACACTGAGGGAAACCGCACAGGTCGGGCTGTGGAGTTACTGATGCTTTGAGCTGTCACTGCACCTGTCACTCATATCTTTTATTTTATAATTACATGATTTTATCTTTAACAATCATAACGATAAAACAAAAAAAATATCATGGGTCTGCATACATTACAAAGAAAATAACAAGGTTAGATATCTTTGAATAATTAATCATAATGCAATACAAATGTTATTTCATAAGCTTGAGGGATGAAACAGGAGTTAAATTTAACAAGAAAAAGGAAAATATAAAGGAGATTTAGGCCAATTTTGCTTGTGGATGATTTGTTTTGCATATAAAATAGAAATTTACAAAATATTCAAGAGATCACGATTTTGGGTTTTGGTAAGGATACAACTGGGTCAGATTAGTAGGGTTAATATCACAAGATAAATGGGCAGCTGTTTCTTCAACAAGACCACACAATTAGCAAGATTAATCAATATTAAGATATTTATAGATCTATTAATTAAACCTGTCACTCATATCTTTCAAGTTGTTGCTTGTGATAACGTCGTAGGTCACATGATAACGTCAACATGGCGCATAAAGTGCAGATCGCATTCATACTTAACGAGATCAGGCAATCTAGTACCTACTCTTTTAGAGCTCGTTAAGTAAGTACTTATTGAAAATGAGTACCTACTCAATGAGTATGCGGTTTCGAACGCAGCCCTAGGGTTTAGTTAGTCATCACCTGTCCTTCGTTTATTCAGTCATCTGTGTTTGTATTCAAGTTCCTCTTGTTCTCTCACTCTTTGTCTGGTCACAGTTATGTACAGTGCGTATGTTCTATTGTTTATTTATTGCTTGTTTTTAGAAACCTTCACCAGTAAACTTTGTTTGAGTAACAAATTTACCTGTCCTTGCCTTCCTGTCTGAGCTATTTGTAACACCCTCATGTCAGTCCTAAAATACATAGGCAGAATTTCACTTTTATGCTTTTGGGACAGGGCTATAAACCCTGAAAAGGCTGCTGTTTTCCATACAAAGAAAGAGGCTGGTAACCATCAGTGTCAAGATCCAAAAAAGATTCCCCTAAAAATCACACAATAGTTAATATGACATATTTTAATTTTGTTCCCTCTTTGAGATGCAACTCTACAAAATACAATAACTTGTAATTTACAGTTGAGTTCCAATAAAATGTAATAATTGAGGCAATCTTTAACAAAGACAGCCGTATAAGCTTTCTTATTGAACATTATGAAATATACAATCTAATTTTGAAAGAACACTTGTTTATTGCCAAATACCCATCAGCTACATTTTTACATGTCACATTATTGATCCATTGCAGAAACGACTCTCTGTCTCTCCTTATATATATAAGGCATAGAAATAATAAACTGACTGATGTTCCCTTTAGATGAACATGTATTTTCATATTGACATATTTTGAGAGTTTATCTAATTAAATCAGCTTACCGAGGTGGATTCAAATGATTATGTATTTATGAATAAATATACAGTACCGGTTCATGAAAGAAGTCTCTTGCTCATCAAGCCTATTTTCCTTTGATCAAAAATACAGAAAAACAGTAATATTGTGAAATGTATTATGTTTTCTATTTTAATATTCTTTAAAATGCATTTTATTTCTGTGATGCTAAGCTGAATTTTCATCAGCCGTTACTCCAGTCTTAAGTGTCCCATGATCCTTCAGAAATCATTCTAATATGCTGATTCATTATCAATGTTGGAAACAGTTGTGAGCTTAATATTTTTTTTATAACTATGATTATGCTATGATATACTTTTTTCAAGATGTTTGATGAACAAGAGGTAAAAGATTTAATCAATGAATCCTGAAAAAAGTATCACAGTATCTAAAATTAAACAGCACAACTGTTTCCAACATTGATAAATGCCAAGTATCAAATCAGCATTTTAGAATGATTTATGAAGGATTATGAAACACTGAAGACTGGAGTAATGGCTGATGAAAACCCAGCTTGAATCACAGAAATAAAATCATATTTCATATGTTACAAAAACAGCATTTTTCCACCTTAGAAACATTGCTAAGCTACGTAATATGCTATCTATTCCTGATGCAGAAAAGTTAGTTCATGCATTCATGACCTCGAGATTAGATTACTGTAATGCTTTATTAGCTGGTTGTCCTGCATCCTCAATAAACAAACTACAGTTAGTCCAAAACGCAGCAGCTAGAGTTCTTACTAGGTCAAGAAAATATGATCATATAACACCAATTTTATCATCTCTACACTGGTTACCTATTAAGTTCCGTATCAATTACAAAGTATTGCTACTGACCTATAAAGCCCTAAATGGTTTCGCTCCAGTGTATCTAACGGATCTTCTATCACCCTACAATCCATCGCGCTCTTTAAGGTCACTAAACTCTAGGCTTCTGGTCATTCCTAGGATATCCAAGTCCACTAAAGGAGGGAGGGCATTTTCACATTTAGCTCCTAAACTCTGGAATAGTCTTCCTGATATTGTTCGAGGTTCAGACTCGCTGTCCCAGTTTAAAACTAGATTAAAGACGCATCTCTTTAGCATTCACATTATAATGACCTTTTATACTACAGTTAAATCGGATCAAAAGCATTAATATAATATTCTGAACAGCAGCTACGCTAATTATTTCCCATCTGCTTTTCTGTTGTTATCTCGGGACACTAGTCCCAAGGTAAATAGTTTGTCAGCTCCAGTTTGTATCCAGCCGCTCATGGAGACTTCGGATGCACCAAAACCTGTGATGCAACGACTACACGCCTGTGAAGAGACGACTCAACGCCAGTGTTGTTATGGCCTAAATTAATACACGATTGATTAACTTTTTCGAAAATTTTTCTTTAACATTGTCTTTCTTACATTTTTACTGTACATTTATGAAATGCACTTTCTGTGAAGCTGCTTTGAAACAATGTGTATTGTGAAAAAAGCGCTATACAAATGAATTTGAATTGAATTGAAATAAATTACACTTTAAAGTATATTAAAATAGAAAACCATTCTTTTTAATTGTTATATTTCACAATATTACAGTTTTTTTCTGTATTTCTGTATCAAAAGTTTGCAAACATTAATATTTTTAATGTTTTTGAAAGAAGTCTCTTTTTACTGTTTTTCTGTATTTTTGATCAAATAAATGCAGGCTAGCATAAGTCTTCTATAAAATAAAAATAAAAAATAGCAATGGTTCCAAACTATGTATAGGAGATATATATATAGGGGATTTCTGTGTGGGCAATGAATTACCTATAGATAGCTAGACTTTCTTTGCTTCAATTTGACAACAGATGAGTGGCCAGCCCCAGGGGGCCAAAGGTGTTTGATGAAGTGGAGGAAGATACCCTAGGGGTGCAGAGGCCATTGAAAGGCCATGCAGGACCTTCTAACACAATTGTGCTTTTTTCCAGCACTGGTGTCTAAGAGGCTGAACCTTCTGCTCTCCTCCGAGCTAATGGCCACAGAAATAAACTATGCATCATTAATCAGTTGTCTGTCAGCTTTACACCTGCTGTGCTGCCGGAGAGGCACGGCTTCATATGCAGCCCTTTATCTCCCAGACTCTATTTATTCCACCTAATAGTGTCTGTTTTGGTGAAGTACGAGAGGTTTTTCCATTTCTAATGACAAAGGTCTTTGAGGCATAAGCTATGCATTTTATGTTTATGATGTTTCTGAACTTGATAATTGTGTACAAGCTTATTAAGACTCTTTAATGATAATGGTTTAGCATTTCTGCTAACTTGTACTTTAACACGTTTTCGTCTACGGCTTGTCAGTTTCATTGTAATTTCCTATATCATTGCATTGCACATTGCCTAAGGCAGCAAAAATCTGACTTTTTTGTGCCTATATCCAACTCTTTTGTTGTCTGAACCCCCCCACAACAACATGAAATACCATTTGGACAAGTGTTTAAAATTTTTAAATCAGATTTTTTATTAATCTCAGTCTAAAGGATTAGATCTGAGTTTTTTTTTCATCATTTGTTGTGCAACAGGATCATTTAATGTGATCTTATAAACATGTGTCACGGCTGGGCTGCAGATATTAGGAGAAATGGATCTAAATGTTATTAACAGAACTCAAAAGAAAAACGTGCCAAACCCACCTGCAAAAAGAAACAAATCCAGAAGATTCCTAACAACATGCAGATCATGCACGTTTTTCTTCACATGCAGAATAGCAAATAACATCCCAATAATGGAGGTGCAGAAAGTTCAAATAAATAGCGAAAAAAAAAAAAAACACCAAATCCTCAGATAGACTCATACTTTTGCAGACAGTAATGCTGAGCAGCAACTATTTTAGATTTTTCCCCCACTCATTTTTGGGGTTGACCAGTAGATTACCTCTATTGCCTGAGAGAAATATATAAAAAAGCAGCTGTTAATTTTAGTTCTGCCTTCTCCATTGAAAGATGAAGGCCACTGCTGCTTTGAGAGAACAGGAGATGTGCATCACCGTCTGATAGATAAATATGTGTCCTTCCTCTGGAGCCAGAAAATGTGCGAAAGTCTTGAATTGTGCTTCTGTGCTCAGCATTACACGCTCCAGTGTTGTGTACTATTATGAATCATCTGAACAGGTATTTGTTGTAGTGCGGTTGTACCAATCAATTCAAGGGTTTACTGCAGACGGAATTCAAAAACAATTATCCTGAAATAACTGTGCTCCACACCACATTAGTCCGAATGAAAGTGACTCTGCAGAAATGGTAAACAGCTATTTTTCCTGTGTTAAATTAGAACAAATGCTATTGTTTGCGGATTCAATATAATCTCAAGAGTTTTCTTACGATGTATGTATTTCATTATTTTTGGTTGATGACTTTCTGTTTGATCTCTGTTATGACAGACAGTCATTTCCACTGGCTTTGGCAGAACAATCAGGCAGCGGAAATGGAGAGTTGTCGCGTGTTTATTAGAACACTGACCGGCGCAAAGTGACTCTGTCAGCTGTAATGCTCAGAACACAGAGACCACAAGCCCAATCACATGACAGGCCTTATGACCCTGCAAGATGTTTTCCAGACAGCTGTAGAACAACACCAGCAGCACTCAGATCAGATCTGGACTGATGTTCAGTAGGTCATGAAATCATCTGTCTTCTTTTGTGTATGTGACCAATGCCAAGCCAAGCCAAATCATCCAGGACTTACAATATTTGTTATTCAAGCATTTCATGAACAGCCGATGAAATGATGGCTACCTACTTGTGTTAAACATTTTTAACTGTCTGGCCCAGGGGCGGTTGTAGGATTTCACCCTTAGGGGGGCTTGGTAACACTGAGTGTTATGGCTGTGTATTGCAGAATGTCGATACGATAGCACAAATGTGCTCATAGCTGAATTACATTAGTTTAAATAAACCTAAAACTACAAATTTTAGTCTTTGTTTTATTGCTTATGAAATGTTACTTTTAATCCTTTCACTCATATTTACTTTTTCTATAAACAATGCCATTATTTTGATCATTAATGAATTAATTAATGAATATTTTTTTTTCTGTAGTCCCAAATTTGGCTTTGAGAAGCATGAAATTTCATTAGCATTGGTATGACGTATTGTATATTAAACCAACACAACCACACTCTACATTAATGTCAACTCTGTGGCAGAAACATTATCATATTAATGATGTGTCTACTGCACAAAATTAAATGCATAAACATGTTGAAGTAAAACAAAAACCACACTAACCAGTTCTTTACAAATTCATAACAAATTTAAATAAACATTACTCCCATTCTTTCTTCTTTCTCATTAGCCGAGGCAATTGGATATGGTTCAAAGAATAGAGAGAAAGTGAGCCCTAACCCTAACTCACTTATTAGGTAGTTCTAATAAAGGAAAAACAAGTTTTGGCACATCAATATATTTTTATATTTTGAAGTATTAAAGAGATTGGAAAAATTGGGAAAATATCATGTTTTGGAACAACATGATGAGAATATGTCAGATTTTTTTATTTGGGGTTAATTATCCTTTTAAAAAGGTTGTATCATGACTATTTAACTGACTAATTAAACATAAAATAGTTTAGGGAAATAGAAAGCAAGAAAACATTTTCTGGAATACAGCTGAATTGTGGACACAGAAACACTAGAAAAGTCTATTCTTGACTATTTCTTACCTGGCTCTAATTCTCCGTCTCCTGTGACCCCTTCAGTCTCTGTAACTTTTTCTCCACCCATTTGCTCTCCCTGTCTTTCTTTTTAACTATGTGAGTTAAAACATAGTTTTTTTTTTTTTTTTTTTTTTTTAAGTGTCATTCCATCTATAAAAAAGCAATTATGCATTTAAAATGCATACATGGAAACATAATCTTGTTAGTCACCAACCCAGGTATAAAGAAACTTCCATAATGTACTTAAAGTCCTTTATTTCTAGGCACTAATGTTATACTTAATATACTAAACATTCTTCTTTAGTACTTCTTAAGATAATCTTTAGAACATCTAAGTGTACTCAACTGTGCTATTTTGAGATCTCATTATTATCATACTGTTGTTAGCTAGGTAAATGGAAAAAAATTGTCAACAAAACGTGACTGGTTTGAATAGCAAGCAAGCAATGCTGAAATAAACTGGACGATGGTGATAACTACTAGCCTGGATGCCAGACGAACTTAGCCCCGCCCACAAAAAAAAATTGCACGGGCAGTTCGGTCTGGACTTGATCCATAGAGAAGTAATTATGCCCGAACAGAAACTGTTCGGACCAATTAAATTGTCAGGGCGGGCTTTAGACGATGATGGACAGATGATAAACAGTAACGTAATCATCCACGTCATCAAAGGCGCTTGGGTTGAATTTGTTCTAATCCTAAACGGAGAACTTGTTCGTATATGCATTCACCTTTATTATTTCTCTCAGAAATGATGATCGTGTTGGTAAGTACTCTGTGGATCCTTAAATTATTTTTTTACAACACCGGCAAAGATCGTTAACACTCATCTTCTTCTTCTAACGTGACTTATTCTAGCGTGCGTGCAGACAGGGTTGTCAAGTTTTTACAGCAAAACTCGCCCAATTGCTATTCAAAACTAGCCAAAAACAAGCCCAATAGCTTTCCAGGGGGGTTCTCCGGGAAAAATGCCATTTGGGGGGTAAAATATGTGTTATTTTGGCTGGACTGCCTGCTAAATTTCGCATTCCTGGGTCTGTATGTCACATAATTGGGGTCGCTTCAACCCGCGCTGACTTGGCAACACAGTGCAGTTGAGTTCTGTTGACATTTGACAACTAACGTTATGCGTCGCTCCATTGCTCTGATTGGTTGTTGGTCTATCCAATTGAGGTCTTTCCTGGTTCGGTTTAAACACGCCCCATAATCACAGCCCAACGGAGCAGTATCAGACTCAATTTCTGACTAGAATTGAGTATGACAACGTCAGGCTAGATAACTACAGTACGACCTGAGAATTCACTCCAATCCATTCTATGAAAAGCTAATTTGGGATGGCACATTATTACCATAGACATTGTATACATTTAATGCATTAATGCAGGCTAATCAATAAAAAAATAAAATCACAGAAAATACCTTAATTCAATAACCTCCTATTTGCCGCGAGACGTCATGAATGATCATTTCAGTTCATTTCTCCCGCCTCCGGTTAACATGCGACAGAAGTGTTGCACTATTGACGAGAGCTATCACGAAACGCATGCGCAGAACAGCAACGCCAACGCAAATAAAAAAATTAAATAAAAAAACTTGAATCAAAGTCTTTATTTAATCGACATGCCCTACATTTCTTATTGTCATTTTTATTTAAAAAAATAAAAATTACACTTTCAATACATTTTGATAACATGATAGTTGATAGGTTTAGGGGGGCTGGCATGATGGACAGGGGGGCTAAAGCCCTCCTAAAAAGGGTCTAGAACCGCCCCTGGTCTGGCCTCATGAGTTCTGCCAAGGCTAATTGATGCACGTGGGGCGTGAAGGCTGGCCTATGTGGTCCGATCAAGCAGACGAGCTACTGTAGCTCAAATTGCTCAAGAACTTAATGCTGGTTCTGATAGAAAGATGTCAGAATACTCAGTGCATCACAGTTTGTATAGGGCTGCATAGCCGCAAACCAGTCAGGGTGCCCATGGGGGACCAACGCAATATTCATAATGTCATAACATTATGCCTGATCTGTGTATTTTAATATATTTGTGAATTTATTCCAATGTAATTTATTCCTGTGATGGCAAAGCTGAATTTTCAGCAGCCGTTATACTTCAGTCTTCAGTGTCACATGATCAGGGTTGGGCATCAAGATTCCAAAATGCCATTGGAATCGTTTCGGAATTTTTTTTTTTTTATTCCGATCATCGATTCCAAACGCACAAGTTTTGGTTTCCATAGCGCCCACCGGATTTCCGGAAGTGCTTGCCGCGCCCACTTGTTCTGTTGCAGCCATGGAGCATGTTAAGTGGCGCTCAAAAGTGTGGCTTTATTTCACTTTTAAAAGAAGCCTGGGTCGGCACAGTGCAACACATGTGACAAACTTATTTCTTGCACGGGAGGATGCACTACAAATATGTGGTGTAACGTTACAAATTAACGAGTGTAGCGTGTTTGACATGCTGCGCAGGTCCACTGTCTCCTCCTCGGGCAACCCTGCGCTAACCAACATTATTAAAGGGATAGTTCAACCTGAAATGAAAATAAAGCCATATTTTACTCACCCTGCTGTTGTCCCAGTGCCCTATGTCCTTCTATCCTCAGAAGCAGAAATTAATTTTAAAAATAGTCCGGCACGCGCTCCTTCCTATTGGCAGTGAATAGCGACCAGGCTAAAACATTACAACAGGGTTGCCAACTCTCACGCATTTGGCGTGATACTCAGGCTTTCAGGCTCTGTCTCACGCTGTCGAACCTGCTTTTGATATTAAACAAAGTCTAAGCTTTTACATTTTCTTTAAATTTTTAATGCGAAATTCAAACAATAAAAATAGCGTTTTGCCGCTAATATGGCCAGAGTGTTGAAAAACGGAGTTGGGACATGCTCTCTCTCATCTCCCGGTGGCGCGCGCGGTCACGTGCTTCACAGAGCTCTCAATACTTCTAGGGCTGTGTCAATACATTTGAGTGGCTTGATACACAACAGCTCCACTTTACAGGTGTTTGCAGCAAGTTTAGGTGAACAGTACAGCATAGTGTGCATTGATTATTACGTCAACCATACAGGATCGTTTTATAATGGAGAGTGATGGAGATGCAACAATGTTAACATTAATGTTAATGTTTTTTTCTTGTATTTAGCCCTCAGGTATTCCTTACTAATTGGTCACACTCATACTCATTAATGGTCAAATGTGACCATGCACCTTAACTATTTTTCAATTTAATAAATGTTCTATATTTTAGTTCAATAATATTTATTGAATATTTTGAGATATTATGGTACTAAATACTATTTGTGCAATAATTATGGTCCATTAATTACCACTTAAAATATTTTTCTTCTAATATTTTTATTATTTATATTACAATTAGTATAGTAATTAAGGTTAAATTAAAAAGTCTTATTCAAAGAGGCAAATTAGAGTCATTTTGTGGCTCGAAAAATTATATACATGTATCTAACCTAGTTGCTCAAAAAAGTATTGCAGTTTTGCATTTTAATAAATATTTAGATATGATCAAACACTAGATTCCTTTAAATGTGAAATTTAAAAATGTTAATAACGTACAAACAGGGCCGTTTTTAGGCATAGGCGAACTAGGCGGTTGCCTAGGGCGCCATCAGCTGAAGGGGCGCCAATGAACGCATATCAGGGGTGTGTGTAAAGGGTGTCACGGCCACCCTGAAATATGATTGCCGCCCCCACTGGTTCCCCTAACACTATTGGGATAGAGTAGCCTACTGTCAATCAGACGATTCATATATTGGATCAGAGTACTGTCAATTACTTGCCTGTTGCATGTAAAGTTTACATTTGGAGCGCTCATCACCATTAGATCAAAGAGCTCAGTCAAAGCTTTGGCAAAGGTGACGCTTTTTTTAACCACAGAAAGCTAAATTCAATAAAAAGTGCACAAATCTGAATTTTCTTAGGGCCGTATTTGTGGCAGTCGAGAAATCACGCTGTGAAATGGGCAGATAGCGTAATATTGCTTGGTGTGTATTGAAGAGGCAAGATATAGGCTAACCACACTCATTTTTGCTTTTCATGATATCATTATATTTTGACTTTATGAAGCTTTCTTCTCTTAATTGCACCTCCAAAAGGTGTGCGTTTTTACGCCAATGCCAATGCAAGGATCAGTATGTAATTGTCCCATATAAAACTTTAACGGCCAATTTAAAAATATTTGCATTATTTGCTTAACATTCTATTAATTTTCTGTCTGTCTAATTTATAAAAAAAATTAATTAAAAAAAGTTCTGTCCTGTGTGTTCTGTGCTAGATTAACTGAGACTTGTTACATCACTTACATACTGTTGCCCTTGACTGTTCTAGCTGCTTCTATTGCTCTCATTTGTAAGTCGATTTGACTAAATGTAAATGTAAAAATAGTATAATAAAATGTGCTAATTCACAATATTAATTACATCCTTTATTAAACCGCTTTGTCGAATTGAATGCATCTTTACGGATGGTGTTGAAAGCTGAATCGATTCATTCAGTTCTAATAGTGTCGTACAGGGCATAGCTTTGCATTATTTAAAGGGGAAGTTCAAGCGTCAATGAGAAACAAAGACCGCACTGAATCAATATTTATTCTTGTTACTTTCATGTGACTGGTCAAGCTTTTATACGTAGTTTCCAAATTATATTTGTATATATTTGTTAATAAGGATTACAGTTCCAAAATGTGTGTGTGTGTGTGTGTGTGTGTGTGTGTGTGTATTTGTTAATAAGGATTAAAATCAATACCAGTAATACCATGTTGCTTTTTAAGATTTGGCTGGGGGGTGCCAATAAGGATTTCGCCTAGGGCGTCAAAATGGCTAGAAACGGCCCTGCGTACATATCCTTATTTCCCTATATGTACAGCAGGCTATGAATTGATACTGAAATCGAAATACCGTCGTATACCATTTTTTGTAACAATGTAAAAGTCTGTCTCTTTTGAACTATTTTATGTTGAATAAAAGATAAAAAATAGTGACTCCACACTTGGACATTACTGTATATTATAATACAATTTAAATAATAATTAAAAAGTGATATGAAATCATATACTGCACAAATAGTAGTAGTAAAAGTAGTACTAGCCATGCATTAGAGAGATTCTACGACTTATTGCTTTATTAAAGTGCTGAGACAACAGGGTAGTTGTGAATATCCATAACGAAAGTGGTTTAATGATTTGAGGTATTCCATGTCAGGGGACCTGCTTTCTGCATCAACCATCTTCATCAAAGAACAGTGCATTCACTGAACTGATCGAATTAATCTGTGACTGATCTAAATCATGTACTGCTTTGTACTTATTTTATAATCAATATGCTTTTATGAAAGAACACTAAATAACCAGTTTTCCTGGTCAGCACCAGGGTGAGCTTTAATACCCGCAAGACGATGAAGCAAAAAGACTGTGATTACTTTTGTCACACCTGGAAAAACAAGAGCTGAACCCTTCACAAGGACGACTCACCTCTTCAGAACCCGCAGGATTGTAGCTGCAATTTCATTAGTTGCTGGAGGCCAGTGTGCCATTGGCTGAACTGCGACCCTTAAAATAGAATGAAACACTGTTCGCAACCCATTTTGCATCTGTAATCTGTATTTCTGAGTAAAACGGTTTTCAACAACAACAATAGAAAGACTGGGCTTGATTATATCCATTGGGAATTGGCTGGATTCTGAATAGTGCTTGGAAGCCAAGAGCTTTTGCCCGTTAGCATGACCAGGTTAGCTTGGTTCGCATGAGCCTGTCACTTCAAGTATAAAAAGTGCAAAGCAAGTTCAGCGTGTTCAGGTGTGTTGTAACCATTATTGCGTATTGTAGACTTATCTGAGCAGGAGCCATGATAAGATGATGCTGAGGCAGAAATAGGGAAAACAGATCTCCTGGAGGTGATTGAATTGGAGGGGGACGTTTCAGATTTATAGATACATATCCAATGGGAATTGAACTAGAAGGGGGAATATGGGAAACAGATTAGAATGCCAGTACTGACAAGCAGTGCCTTGCTATTTGTGTGTCAGTACAGTTGGAGATGGAAGCGATGTTGCTGCTGATGGCACCCGCCAGCATCAGAGCAGGCAGTGGCAGAACAGAAGATATGATTAGGGGAAAGAAATGACATTGGCTGATTAAAGAAGCAGTACAGGATGCCAGTGTAAATATGAAATGTACCGAATGTCTGTGAGTCTCAGGCAACAATCCTCAGAGGCAGAAAAGGCAACACTGTGAAAACAAAACTTCAGATAAACAAAAGCACTTGAGGCACAGCAATGAATTTGCACATTTTCTAAATGTGAAATATAAGAGGTGCTTGCCCTGCAAACCGAACTGACATAACTTTAAGGTGTTGTGGGTGGTTGGCAGAGCAATCTTATGCATATAATTCACACAAAACTGGATATCACTTTCTCAAGCTAGCAAGTTAGCAACCTCTAATCTGATTGGCTGGATCCAACACTCTACAGTAACGTTATTATCAAAAGAATCACGAAGATGGAAATGGCTCCTTTGAACAAGCAAACACATGAGTCATATTCCTGTTCGGATCACTATCTCCTTGTGTAGCTATACCCTCAAACGCTATATCAGCTCGTTCCTTAGGTTGTTTTCTTCAAAATGAGACCATTTTCACATATCCGTGAGTATGGCCAAACCACACTGTAATATGTCACCGATGTCCTGATCAAAACGTGATGCAGACAAATACTCTTATTATCTTTAGTTTTGATCGTCTTTGTTAGCCGCGATTTTTGATGACATCTTGTATTGCGTCATACGTCAAAAAAGCTGAGTCGATCGTGCTTCTAGACCAATCAGAGCCCGAGATCTCCCTTTACAAAGTTGAGGAGGCGGAGCCTTTTTTTCGATCTCCCAGCGGCAGGTTTAAATCAATGCAGATGAGGAGTTATTAGATAGTTTGGACAGGGAAGGAGATATCAAGAAAATTAGTTTTTCCCCTGTTTACTGACACCTAGTGGAATCAACAGAAACTGAAAGGAAATAGACCAAACAGATTAAAAATTATAGATTTTCAAATAATAAATAAATAAAAATATGACCTTTTATATATGTTTATCATAAAATTGTATATATGCATATACAATATAATATATGCAATATTCCACCACTGTGTTACAATTTAGAGTGTTTTCTGTAAAATGAGACAATTTTTATCAATTTACTCCAATGTATGTGGGTAGGGCACTCTTTTAAATTCAGATATGCCTAATTATCAAAAAAATTCAAAATATTCTGCAGAGCTGTCCATTTAGCTTCTTCTGACTCATTTTTGTTACTCACTGCGCCCAGATAAAAGCTCTCTTCACTCACTTCACTTGCCGTCACTGGTCTCACAGTTTTTGATTTGCACATTCTCGCCCAGTGTCCTCTTCTACTACACCTCCCACATTCATTTCTGTGTCCTCTTTTGTGTTTCTCTTTCGTCCAGGGCTTTTCTGCTACTTTTGAAGAACGTTTGGAGGCTACCTCTTGCATGCTGTCCATTGACTGACCCTCCTGCTGGCTGATCTGCTACGCGACATCCTCGGCGTGTCGCGTCTTATACCGCCGTTTCCAGGGTAAGTGCTGTCATCAGCTGCATTCTCCAAGAAAGCTCTTTATCCCGAATTCTGACTACAAGTCTATCTCTTATATGCTCGTTTCGACTTGCACCAAATTCACAGTTCTCGCTGAGTTCATAAATGGCTCTGATGTAGCACTCCACTTTTCCTCCGTGCTTTTGCACTCTCTGGTGGAAACATGCCCGCTCATGTAATACGGCAAAAAATACTTGACAAATTTTCCCAGAACCGTCTCGTAATCCTCTGCACTTTCCCCTGCCGTAAAGGTGAACGATGTGAAGGCGTTCTCAGCCTCGAAGTCCACAAGACCGAAAGTGCACATGAAGTGTGCCATTTGGGACAGGGCCTATGTTTTCATCAGGAACACACTCTTACTCCCCGTCTGTATAACTCACCCATTCAGAACTCGCCGAACTCGGCTGGATAGTGAAACACATCTTTCATGTAATACCCTGACAATGAGTGTATACTATATAAAAATACAGTATTTTGGCTAATTCCACTGTTGCGCCATTATTTGTGTAGATAGATGCACAGTAGCCCATATGTACGTATGTATCTTTTAGTGTGTTTGTAACAGGTATTAATTATAACTTGTGTTTTATTTTAAATTCACTTTTCTGCTACATATGTATGTGAGAAAAGAAAAGTAATTTTTCGTGTCTTTATGAGTTTTGCGTCCGTTGCAGTTGTGACATCATTGGCGCGTTGCGTGCTCTCGCTTCAGTGAGTCTGCGGGAGGTCTGAGCAGAGCAAGGTGTGCATTGTGTGCACTCCTGTTCAAAAGAGTGTTATAAGTGAAAATAATCAGTAATTCAATTATCTGTTTCGTTAAAATGTAAATGAGCATGCACAAGTATGTGATCTTTCCTCTTAAAGCTGTTTTTCCTGCATAAGTGAAAGTTTAACAGAGTGAATACAGTGTCACGTTGTACTGTATGTTAGTGTGAAAGTTGGCCTGTGAAGCGTGTCTGCTGATCTTTTCTATTTTCAAATGTTTGACAGGAGAAGGCTGATTAACCTTGCACAACATTGAATGCAACAAATAATTACTGCATTTTTCAACTCATGCAGGCAGATAAAACAACCTCTGAACCAGCAATTTGACTCCAGTCTTTATTCATCACACACCACAACGCAGAGGGGTAGCCGAGTCGTAGTGACAGAGACACGCAAGCCCAAACATGTTGTTTTTTAAAAAAATTAAAATTAACCATTAGCTAAACAAATCAGCCAGAATTTGAATTTTGTACAACTATAATAATTGTATTTGGTCTATTATCGTGGGATAATCTATTTCAGATAAACCCACCCCAAAACATTATGTAAAAACAATTATGGTAGGTCACTTCACTGTAATTGGCCAGAACGAGTTGCAATTTGGACCAGACCTCATGCCTTTACAACATGAGAGCGTTTTGAATCGTTTCTATGTCACTATGTGGTAGCTTGTCATTTCTAGAGGGTTTCTATGGTGCTCTAAGTTTTTCTGTATCCGTCCAAGTTTAGACAGACCAGTCCCAAGTCTGTAGGATACTCTGGTCTCTACTTAAGGTATAACAAACCTTTTCTCCCCTCACACCAACCCAGACACATATGCTCACAGCAGGACTTCAAACTTAGAAGTTGTTACTTATCAATAAAGGAGGACTACCTTGGGCTGTCTCCCCATATCACAACTTCCTGTGTTTTGCTATTCCATCCAGTTCATCCATGCTGAATTTGATATGGAACACACTCTTGGCCTCTGAACAACTGCAGAGCTAAAGTCTGATAAGACGACATTTCCAACCGGACAGATTCATACCCCTCCCTTGCATATGCTCAGCTGGAGATGGCAGAGATGCAAATGAAGCTAATGTCCCCTAAGGCCTTGTCCAATAATCTACACCCATGAAGAGATCATTTCTCCGAGTGCCGCACTCTGACAACTCCTTATTCTGCGGTGCCTTTGATCTTACTGGAGTCTATTACAGAAAATAAACAGAGTCAGACTCCTTACATGAGGATAAAATTGAGCAGATAATTTATAAAACCAAAAAGATTTAATTATTCAAGGGTCAGGTTAGGCCTTTGATTTAAAAAGAAAGAAAAATGCAGTTTGTTTGTCAGTTCATTACATTTCTTGTATATCCAACTTCAAAATATCATTACCGTAAGCTATAGTGTCACGGCTGGGTTGCAGAGACGAGGAGGAAGCGGATCTACTTGCAGCAGCTTAACTTTATTTTCCGAGAACATAGAAACACAATCAGGTAATAACCTCTGGACATGAAACATAACCAAGCAAGCATATAGTGACTACAGACAACTGAACAGAAAAACAAAACAAAAACAAAACACAGGCCTTAAATAGACAGAGAACTGAGGAGTTAATTAACAAGACACACCTAAACAGAACTAACAAACAATTAGAAACCATAGTGACAAACGGAGAGAACGGAGG
Organism: Romanogobio albipinnatus; assembly: GCA_023566225.1. Lineage (NCBI taxonomy): Eukaryota > Metazoa > Chordata > Actinopteri > Cypriniformes > Gobionidae > Romanogobio > Romanogobio albipinnatus. Next base: position 32,005,271 of record CM042249.1, read on the forward strand.
AGAACTGAACTAGGGGAGCGCAGGGCACAACCTAACGCAGGGTTAGTTGTAACACGCATGGTATAAAACTGCCAGGATGACGAAACTTAGTGTATTTACTAGTTACCATATCAACATTATTTAGAGAAAAAGCAAAAGTACATTTCTTACTTAAGTTTATTTTTCATCTTTGTTTTTCGCGTTTATTTAAAATAAGACAAATCTGATATTATTTTAGTCTTATATCTGCTATTTAACAGTTGAGATCGTTCTTTAATGCTGATCTAACCAGCAGAAGACGTGTTACCCCCAATTTCCACCGGCTGCGTTACGGCTCCGGCACGGCGGCGGAGTCAATAGGTTTCCATTAAAGTCAATGAGTGTATTTCCACGGAATGCGGTACAGCTGCGTTCCGACTCCGGCGATCCGCAGCCCTCCGGAGCAGATACGCAGAGCTTCTATTTTTGCCGGATGCCGGAGCGCTCCGCAGCACTACAGGGCAGAGTACGCAGGACAGGAAGTCGAGTGACAAAACAGAACAGCCAGAAACAAAATAAAAGATCTGTTTAATTTTCAAAATAAAATACACCGCGCTATTTCCCTACACTACACCTTGAAAACGTCATAATGGGCGGAGACAGGCTTGTTTTAACCCCGTTGACACGATGGATGAAGAAATGCTGATTATTGAGGTACAGAATCAACCCATCATCTATGACCCCTCACATCCTTTTTATAAGGACAACATTAAAAAGGATGGAAAACTGTTCCTGGTTTGGTAATTCTGTTTATAGAAACTGCATATCGCGCGATCACACCAGAATTCGCGAGATTACATGGGGCCTCGTGACGTCAGCTGTCAGTCATGACCGCAGCCGTTCCGCAACAAATCCGGACCTGGTGGGTATTGACGGACGACGGAACACGGAGCTGTCACGCAGCGGAGCCGTTCCGCAGCCGTAACGCAGCCGGTGGAAATTGGGGGTTACAGTGTACCCCACATATGGGGCATGTTGTTACATTTCACTTCCATTCTTTAAGGGTAAATCAAGAAAAAAGTATACACTGTATTAATGAAACAAAACCACATAATTGTACTAGACTTTGTACTTAAAACTAATGTGGGAAAAAATAAATACTCTGAACCCCAAGTGGATTTACACAAACTGAGACAGTCAAAAAGCAAAGGTTGTGCCCTGCTCTCCCCTAATTAACAGTCTGGCAGTAAAACACTGGAACAAAAACACAAACATGAATCAAAACACACTGAACATGTGACAGCTAGTGATTACAGTTTATACAAGTTATAATTATGGTTTATTTTATAACAATAAGCATAAAATGCTTCAATTCACTTTAGAATGCCTCTATTAACCCCTTAACGCCCACTGTCATAAATATGCGACATACCGTTTGACTCAATCAACCAGCCGAGATAGCGTCTGCATTCCCCCAATGCCGGTTAGTGCATATTCGCTACGGACCTATGAACCTTCGATAAGCACTTGTTTCTAGTGGATCACAAAGTGACGGACTTATTCCCTGTTTACGCACGAGGATTACTCCGGTCGCGAAGTTATGGATAGTTTGATCCTGAGGTGTATATAAGGTAAGTTGTGCTAAGATAAAAAATACTCACCTGCTTATTGTGTGCTTATACACTCGATGTAATGAGGTGAAATATGTGTGAAAAGTATTTTTGAAGTTATTGTAATATTTAGCTTTGTAGCATATTAGCGACAGTGGACCATAAGCCTAATGCTGACCGCTAACCAGCGCTATATAGAAATATAAAAAACGCTTTTCGTGACGGCTTATCTTGTTATCCTTTGTATTTTACTTAGTTATTTTCAATAGTCTGTATACAGACACCATGCTGGGATACACCATGCTGGGATATGAATACAAAAGCTATTTATTTTTATGCAGATCCGAATGAAACCTTCCGTGTTTTACGGCAAGCGCGTAAAAGCGCAAACTGCATGTGCATGTGTGTGTTTGTATGTATGCGCGTGGGTGCGTGCGTGCGTGAGTGTGTGTATGTATGTATGCATGCATGTGTGTCCACGTGTGTGTGTGCGTGCGCGTGTGTGTGTGTGTGTGGAGGTTAACCCTGGGGCTACCCAAGAGGTGTTTCACAGCCCCTGCTCCTTAAATAATCGAAGAGTGGAGTAGTATTATGTTACATTGTTATAGTACAAAGAACTGCTTCTGTGCATTCCCTCACATTCTTTCAGGTTCAGCAACATACATTTGAAAACTTAATTTACAATTCAAATCAATCTACAATTCAAATTAATGCAATGTTTCCTATAGCCTTAACAGTAACGTTTGTGTATATTGTGTTGGTGACATGAAAGTGGTCATAATTCTTCTTATTGAATACCTGCTGTTGCAGATTTATATAAATAAATAAGTTAAAAAAGGGTGATTAAATAAAACATTGTTTTTTCACTGTTATTTTACTGTGTTTTTTGTATCTTATTATTGACCATTATGCCTGCTTTTGCAAATTTGCAACATACCAAATTCACCCCAAATTGACCGTTGTCGCAAATTTGCAACATACCAAAATTTCTATTTATTTGTTGTGCAAAAGTGAAATTGATAATCTCAACATTATTTACCATCTACTAAAAGGCAAAAACACACATAAAACATTTTTTTATATACAGCTATATAAATTCAGGCGTTAAGGTTAATCCCCCTGGAGCCGTATGGGTGATTTATTTATGATGGATGGATTTTTCTTTTTCATAATCCAAGTTACCATTCACTGCCATTATAAAGCTTGAAGAAGCCAAGATATTTTTTAATATACTGTAACTCAGATTGTGTTTGGTTCAAAGAGTGGCAAAAAGGGTTTTTTTCCAGCGTGAATGCCACGAAAAACCATATTCACAAAACATTTGATCTTAACACTGAGTTCTCCTAAATAGCAGTAAAAGTTCTCAATTAAGAATTTTCTCTTCAAACCTATTCACAAAGCTGCTGAGACCAACTTTTACTAAGGAATAATGAGAAGTCTTAAGCTAATAGTAAGGGTAGGGTTGACCTCGTTGCTATGGATGATGTCATCACGCTTACTAACTATGACCACAGATTGATTGGCTGATACAGGAGGGGTCTCTGTCAGTGATTTAATGAGAGAAATATTGTAGAACGAGGTATCATGTTGCCATATTCAAATAAAGATTTTAAAATAAAATGTTTGCCATATTCAAAAAAAGATTGTAAAAGTAGGCTAAGTGTCACTAATTAAACAAGTATATGTTCAACTAATTGTCATCCCCTTACATGCCTTCATCTCGAGAGATTGCAGAATTCAAGCAACAAATTATGTTTTATAAACAAATTTCGGGGGAAGCACTATCCAATCAGCTCGAGTATATACAGTATACACAGCTGACTCACCTAGTTACCTCGACAGTTTTCTGCATCCCTCCGTCACCCCGACACCCCACTCTTGGCCCAGCCAGAGATTTGGGGAGAACTCTGGGTTTGGGCTAAATTCAGAGCTCGGAGCCCTCAATCCCCTCAGACAGCACACCAAATAGGCTTATTTGGTAACGCTTTAGATTACGGCCCGGAAAGTACTGCGTAAGTAAAGAGAATTTACAACATAACTTTCGGTAATTATAGTGTAACTATAAAGTAAGTACGTGTAGGTATAAGGGGACAATATGTAATATTGAGGGAATAAAGGGGTAACTATCAGGAAAATTAACACATTCTTTTTACTGTAAGTATTATCTGTGTAGTTACAGGGTAAGTATGAATCTGCGGGCTGTAAATTAAAGTGGTGTTTGTTACCTTCTTGTTTCGTGTAGTTACAGGGTAAGTACAATAAACAACACATACAAAATCTGATTTCACTCTGAAATATTTATTTGACAAACAACTAAATCCAAAACAGATTTGACACTTATTCATTTTTTTAAATAAACTTTTCATTTCAAATAATAACATCCGGACAGAAAGAGGAACGTTTTGTCCCTTTTTTGCTTCTCTTGCTCTTCATGTTCCTCTTCTTCTTTATCGTTATATCCATTGATGGATCTTAAGAGGAATCCCAGGTCTTTTTATATTTTGTATTATTTATTAAAATAAAAAGTACACCAAGAAATTCTCTCATAATTTACTAATCTTTTCGCATCCGATCAGCTGTTACCAGCGCATGCATGAGTAAAGAAGCTTCAAGCTTTCATGGCGTTCTCACGCAAGTTTCATCTGAAACAAACGAGAACTGGTGTCTCTGTCTTCTAGTCTTGTTTGTTTCTCATTGCTATTAACATATATTATGTTATTGTTTGTATACTGTTGTGAGCATTGAAAAAATAAAAACCGACAGCATCCAAACATCCGCATGACCAGAGTTTCTCAGCGCGCTCACGTCACGCTTCAAGTTCCGTCAAGCGTGAACTCAACCCTCTCATTCACGCAGATGACTGCTGATCGGAAGCGATAGTCTACCGTTTAAAAAATGAAAAATATTGTTATTTTTCTTACAAACACTTCAGAAGACATTGATTCATCCATTGGGATTGTATGGATTACTGTAGTTATTGCTGTATGCTGTTTGATGCTTGAACTTTTAGGAACCCAAATGAGTTTTCATTAGCAGAGATTATTTATTTTTCTGTGTTCATATGAAGAAATAAAGTCGTATGTACATCTCGGATGGCATGAGGGTGAAAGACGAGTAAACGGTGAGGACATTTCTGTGTGCACTGTATTTTCAGTGTAGTTACATAATAGGATAGCTAGAGACATGGGATTCCTTAAGTTTCATCTGTGGCAAGGACGAAAAGTAAAGGAACAAGATGAGGATAAAGCCAAGCAAGAGAAACGAATAAGTGTTGTAAATCTGTCTTTAAATAAAGGTTTCTGAGTGATATCAGATTGTGTACGTGTTTATATTGTACTTACCCTGTAACTACACGAAACAAGAAGGGAACAAACACCACTTTAATTTACAGCCCGCAGATTCATACTTAACCCTGTAACTACATGGATAATTACCCCTTAATTAAAAAATACTTACAGTATAAATAATATGTTAATTTTCCTGATAGTTACCCATTTATTCCCTCAATATTACATGTTACATGTTCCCTTATACCTATACGTACTTACTTTATAGTTACACTATAATTACCGAAAATTATGCTGTAAATTCTCTTTACTTACGCAGTACTTTCCGGGCCGTAATCTAAAGCGTTACCGCTTATTTTACTCTTTTAATCTATCCGATCTGAAGTCTGAACTTATGAAACAACTGCCACAGGTAAGCAGACATTAGGTGCTATTTACTTTTTTATTTAATTAATAATAATTCTTTTTGGCATTTTTGCCTTTTAATTAGGACAGTGAGTAGACAGGAAGCAAAGTGGAAGAGAGAAAGGGGAGAAATGTCCGCAACAGTTATTAGGATTGTTTGTGATTTGGTCTTAGTGACTTAGGAGTCCTCTTGATTACTCCTAATGTTTCACAGATTTAGGAGCTAGTTTTAGCGCTAAAATGCTTTGTGAAATAATACTCTTAGAGCACAAATTTAGGAGTCCTAAAATTAGGACTGACACGCTCATTATTTTTAAAAGTTTCTCCTAAATCTTAACCTAAAGTTAGGAGCTACTTTTAGCCTTGTGAATATGGCCCTTGAGGTATTTTTTTTACAGACTGACGAAAAGGTACAGAAAAGAGAAATAAATGGATCACTGCAATTCACAGAAACAACTGGACTCCAGGCAGCGATGGATTTTCAGTTATCATTTTGTCAATATGCTGAATTTTGGTGTAAATCATACCCTATATATTGTATTGGTATATACTGTATTGACAACTCATCAATTAAATATTTACCATATTATATTCTGCATAGTTGGATGTTTTTAAACAAACACTGACAAAAAAACTATACAAGTTTTAGGGCTGGACGAGTCAATATGACGATATAACATTGATATAAGTGATCGCCCAGATTTAGACCTATGTAGTTAAAGCATTCACAGCAAATTTGCTTTATGTATTTCCCCGCCGTCGAAATCAGGCACATATAAATGTCAGGAAACACGATTCCTGGCTGCCTTTTAATATACATGGATCACTGGATCTTTGGTAAGTTCTCAGGAACACTATATTGAGTCCAACTGAGTTACTGAGTTAAACTGATAATCGTTCGTTTTACTCATGTTTCCGCAGTTTCCCTTATTAAATACAGCCATGCTGCAGGCTTGTGTAGAAAGTGACGTCAATGCATACCCTCTATACACCTTGGATGGCTTGAGGGCGAGTAAATGGGATAATTTTCATTTTTGGGTGAACTTACCCTTTTAAGCAACTGTTTTCTACATTGATGATAATAATAAATGTTTCCTGAGCAGCAAATCAGCATATTAGAATGATGTTTAAAGGATCAAGACTAGAGTAATGATGCATAAATGCCAGGAATAAAGTACATAAAAAAAAAAAATAAAAAAAAAATTGTATATATATATATATATATATATATATATATATATATATATATATATATATATATATATATATATATATATATATATATATATATATATATATATATATATATATATATATATACAGTAGGCCTAACTGAAAAATACTGTAAAATAACAATTTTTATTAAATAAATGCAGCTTATTTGCTAAAATGTTTGCATTTGTCAATGTGTTTGCATTTGTCAATTTGTCAATGTTTGCACTGATGTCAACTTCCTGAACGAGCTAAATTACTTTTATGCTCGTTTTGAAAGAGACAACAGAGAAACTGCCACCAAGCTCAAACCCTCAGCTGACCACCCACCAATCACACTCTCCTCCACAGATGTCTGCAAGGCACTGAGCCGGATCAGCGCGCACAAGGCTGCTGGACCAGACAACATCCCTGGTCGTGTTCTCAGGGCATGTGCGGAGCAGCTCGCTGGGGTTTTTACAGACATTTTCAACCTGTCTCTCGCCCAAGCAGCTGTACCATCATGCTTTAAACGCACTTCCATTGTGCCAGTGCCGAAACACTCCAGCCCGAGGTGCCCTAATGACTACCGCCCTGTAGCACTCACACCCATCATTATGAAGTGCTTTGAGCGGCTGGTCCTGGAACACCTAAAAGACTCTATACCATCCACATTGGACTCACACCAGTTTGCCTATCGCAGCAATAGGAGCACAGAGGATGCAGTTTCCATGGCACTGCACTCTGTGCTCACCCATCTGGACAGTAAAAACACCTATGCACGCATGCTGTTTGTTGACTTCAGCTCAGCATTCAACACTGTCATCCCATCCAAGTTAATTGCCAAACTTGGAGACCTGGGCATCAACACTTCAATGTGTAACTGGATTTTGGACTTCCTAACTGACAGACCACAGAATGTTCGATCAGGATCCACCTGCTCCACGTCCATCACACTCAACACTGGTGTACCACAGGGCTGTGTGCTAAGTCCGTTTCTCTACTCCCTCTTCACCTCCGACTGCAAGCCTGTGTATGGAACTAATTCCATCGTCAAGTTTGCGGACGACACTACGGTGATTGGTCTCATCAGCAACAACGATGAGACTGCCTACAGGGAGGAGATCCAGCACCTGGCCACATGGTGCACTGATAATAACCTGCTCCTCAACACCACCAAAACGAAGGAGCTCATCGTGGACTTCAGGAAGGAGTCAAGAGGCACACACGACACCATCCACATCAATGGAATGGCTGTTGAGCGTGTCTCCAGTTTCAAGTTCCTGGGGATCCACATCTCGGCGGACATGTCGTGGACGACCAACACCTCCAGCCTGGTCAAGAAGGCTCACCAGCGCCTCTTCTTCCTGAGGACACTGAGGAAGAATCAGCTCTCCTCGGCTATCCTGGTGAACTTCTATCGCTGCGCAATAGAAAGCATCCTGACCAACTGTGTCGCAGTATGGTATGGGAGCTGCTCTGTTGCGGAGCGCAAGGCACTGCAGCGGGTGGTGAAAACTGCCCAGCGCATCACAGGGACTCCACTACCTGCCATCGAGCACATCCAGAGGAAACGCTGTCTGCATCGAGCTCGCAGCATCCTCAAGGACTCCTCTCACCCAGCCCACAGACTGTTTTCTCTCCTGCCCTCCGGCAGGCGTTTCAGGATCCTCCGGACCAGGACCAGCAGACTAAAGAACAGTTTTTTCCCCAGAGCTGTCTCTTTACTGAACTCAAACCCCCGTTGATCCACTTCCCTCATAAACTGCAAACTCTCCTACCTCACACCTACATTCACTTTGTTATTTGCACTACCGACTGTTTATTACAGTAACAACTGTTTACTTATGCATTTTGCACCACCATATCTTAACTGGAATATGCTCATTTGCACTGCCGACTGTATTTATAGTAACCATGTTTACATTTGCATTTTGCACCGTACTTCTAACTGTAATATGCAACCACTTTCCACTGCACTTTTACACTTTCTTTCGGATAGCTCTGTCCATAATTTATTGCACTACCTTAATCCACTGCTATATTCCTCATATTAGCCTAACATATTATTGTATACCTCTATCTGTAAAATTCTGTTCAAAGTAATAGCCATCTGTATATTATATTCATAGTACATATTCACCTGTACATTCTGTTTACATTCTGTTTATAGTAATAGCCATCTGTATATTTATATTTATTCACTGTATATATTCATCTGTAAATTCAGTTCTGTTTATAGTAATAACCATCTCTCTACTTATACATATTTATATATATTCAGTACATTTTTATGCCCAGCACTTACGCAACCATTGTATATATCCTGCACTTGCTGCTATTGCACTTCTGGTTAGACCTAAACTGCATTTCGTTGCCTTGTACTTGTACTTGTGTAATGACAATAAAGTTGAATCTAATCTAATCTAATCTAATTTTATGTCATATTTTATTTGTAATAATATTTAATAATACTTTTCATTTCGTTTTTGGCATGCACACAATGGTTTTAGTATATTTTTCTGTCAGTATGCAAAATACTTTTTGAGGGTATATGCGCTACAGGCTACTTCACAATAACACTGCAAAATTGTCTTGAAGCCCACAATGATTGCATTCCTAATCTCTTCTACATAACTTAATTCCTTGAAGCCAACTGAAATATTTCTCCTGTCAATAAAAGAGGAGACATTTCCTTAAAACGTTATCCCCCACAGAGATGAGAAATCACATTAGGAATTAAAGAAAGCATTTCTAGGCTTGTAAATGTAGACAATTAAGCCTAATGGTGCTATGGTCTGTTATGATAATGCTATGAGCTTCAAACAGCTATTACGTTCTGATGCTGTCTCAATTTTATTAAGATTTACAGCAATTGTGTGTAATAAAAGGGAACTACTTCAACAGTAAAACACAATAGCAGTCTTATTTATAGTTTGGAGTAGTACCAACGTGAAACATTGTAATGGACTGTTTTCAAATTGAAAAGTAGATGCAAGGTCAGTTGTGCCAAAACCATGTTATATTGTGAAAATGAAGGCAGAAAATTGAATTTCACTATAAATCTTTTTTGAAGTGGAAATGTTGCGTGAACTTTCTGTCAGCTAAACTATTCCAGGAAAAGGTCAGAGGAAGTGAACATGCACGTATCTGACAGCAGAGACATACTGCAGCTACAGTTTCAACCTATGTCTCACATTGATGAGCTAAACCAATTCTTATTATTCAGTCGCATCCCATGTGTTGTATAGGCTACTCAAATATTCTTAAGATACAGTCACTGGCAAATTTTTGCAGTAGCTCCTCACTGCAGAACACGAGATCCAGGGGGTGGAGTTGGGGTAGGTTTAGGGTTGGGGTAGGTGTAGTCTCAGCCTCAGCCCCACGGACCATTGGTTGAACGTCTTAAATGGCACACTTAACTGGAAACACTTCAGGATTTTTTAAGTCGTCGTTGTTTGAATTCTACAGAATGTCCGGGAGACCTGTGTGTCATGTTCTTAAGCCCACCGGCAACTATAGTTGCCGCAGTGTATAGTTGTCATTTTCCTTTTGTAAGTATTTTTCTAGATATTATCCATGTTTTATGTCTCAATGACATGCAAGCAAACAACCCAATAAAGGATTTCAAGAAGAAAAAAAAAGGTATTATCTTCCTTCCTGTCACATGAGGCTGCCAACTTCCTAACCCTACTTGAACCATATAGCGAAGGCAAACCCTTCCAAAGAAAAGTTATTTTCATGTTACTAACAAGTTTTTTTTGTTGACATATATACAGTATATATCTACATAATCATGAAGATCTCTAGAATCATCCAAACAAAACAAATCCTACAACAGATCTATAGTTTTTTGTGTACTTAGTCAAAAGTCCAAGCGGCAACTAAAGTTGCCGGTGTGCAAATGACTTGTAAGTTCCTTGTAAGGAAATGGGGTATACTGTGTTAACAGGTTAATAAATCAAGATTTTTGGTCTTGTTTAGTGCTTTTTGCTTTCATAATATCCCTCCTAAAATATAACTTAACCCTTTAAAGGTCCCATGGCATGAAATTTTCATTTTATGAGGTTTTTCAACATTAATATGAGTTCCCCTAGCCTGAATATTGTCCCCAAGTGGATAGAAATGTTGATCGGTGTAAACCCGAGTTCTGGCTGTCTCTCTCTACCTTTGAGAAAATGACAGGCCAGACGAGCCAATCCTGAAGTCTCCTGTTTTGACGTCCAAGCAGGAACGGTTACCTCCCTTTCCTCCGCCCAGAGAATCTGGCACGCCCATGCAAACGCTCGAGAGATCATTCCTTGTGAACGAGTGAATGCTGGCAGTTTCTCAGTGTTTGGATGTACAAATGAAAACAGAAGTCTTTTTTCAGTTCCTTCTGATCTGTGATCAGTAATTTCTGATGTGTAGCTAATTATTTATTATTCGTGCACACAATGCGGCTTCTCTCTCTCCAGACAGAACGGTGTTTTCTATCTTGTGAGTCAGTGTTTTTGTACGTCCTCGTCGCGTCTACCGGTTCTAAAATGTGCATACAGTCGTGAGTTTCTGCTCAACATCGGCCTCACACACGCCGAAGCTCGGGCTGCACTGGCCGTTGGCCTTCAACATCCCCGACCCCCAGTACTGCATCTGGCCCACAGCGGAGGCACCAAACGCGGCGTGAGATTAAGCAGAAGGGGGGTAAGCGTGAGCATATTCGGGCTAGCCAGCCTAGTCCCACAATAAACTGGATTACATTTGATTACTGCTGTTGTGTCTTTGTTTGCGCTGTGTACTCAACGAGCGTCACTGACGCTTTTATTTTATTTTAAAAATAATGCTATTATCAACACTTACTTTTAACTCGTTCATCTCGACAGCTGTAATGGTACTTTGCATGTGTTACAAAGTTGGTAATAATGATGAAGACAGGGTCGGTGTGACTGGGACTCGTGTTTATTCAGAACTCTCAGATACAAACACAATAAACTCGCGCTGACTGACAGCGCTCTCATAACTCAGTAGGTACTATAAATAACTTTGTTAGCGATCGCTGAGCTCCGTCTCTGGTACGTTAGTGATGTCCGGTTCGCGAACGATCTTTCTTTTGAACCGGTTCTTTTTAGTGAACCGAATCAGTTCACCAAATCGGACTGAATCGTTCTAGATGTCAGCCAATCACAACAGTGGGCGTTTTTACTGAAGTCTCACAGCAGACACGCCTCTTGAAGCAGAGCATTCAGCCACAGGGCAAACAGCAGTATTGAAAAAATGCCTTTTATTTCTAAATTATGACATTTTATGATGTAAAAGTCATACTAACAATATAAGTACACCTCAGGAAACATTATAAAATAATAGAAAAATGCCATGCCATGGGACCTTTAACAGACATCTCTATACAGTAGACCTTAATTCGATAAGGAAAAATATAATATTATGTCATGTAAGGGCCAAAATATTGAGGACCCTTCATCCAGTTTGGAATGGATGCGTTTCATTCTAATCGATCAAGGACACCTAATCAAGGGTCCTTGATCTAATCGATCAAGGACCCTCATTTTTATGACTAGTAGCTTACGATTCCATTATAATGTGGGAATTCAGACAAGTAATGAGTTTACATTTACATTATTATATGAAATCAGCTACTACAATCAGCCATTGAATACTATGGGACTATTTTTTTGTTTTGTTATATCGTATTTATTTATTTTCATTTAACTTTTTGATACACAATGTAAACTGTTGGGGCAACTTAATGGCTGCACTTTGTTCTGCACTATGTTCCACCATTTTAAGACAAATGTGTTTTCATATTCAAAAGATTGTAAGATAGATGCAGCTTTTTTGAGTTTGCATTGAATGTTCTTCGACTTTTATATATAATAAATGTGTTTATGAATAAAGATTGATCTGTTGAAAGCAGTTATTTTGAGTTAGATGCCAAATGTTCTCCTCCTTTTCAAATTTGACATTGAAGGGGTGCATACAAAATTTTTCAAGAAAAAAAACCTGGGGAAAATAAATGCAGAACATGTTCACATAGGACACAATTAACATGACTATATGCATGAAAACATTCAGAAAAATTTGGGCACAAATAGGTTAACGGTCCACCTGGAAACAAATGCTGTAATGCCAAACTCCCTCATGGAAGAAAAAAGCTGTCATTTACAACTGTGACAATGAGCGCTTACCAGGATCAACTAAACACTGGATTTTCAAAAGTATGTTAAGTTCGTGGCTCCATTGTTGTAGTAATATAGCTAGTAATATGTGACCACAAAACGTCTCAGGTTACAAATGTAACCATTGTTCCCTGAGAACAGGGAACGAGACGCTGCATCAGCTTTGACGCTACGGGGAATGCCTCCAGTGTGACAGGTGCCTGAAATCACATCAAATCACGTCAATCCTATTGACTGGCGACAGCCTCTGACATCATCTAGGCGCAACCAGGAAGTATAAAAGGGGCGCCTTGCCAACATGACAGTATCTCATCGTCTGAAGGGACTGTTTCGGCAGACAGGCCCTGCGGCATGGCACAGCGACGCAGCGTCTCGTTCCCTGTTCTCAGGGAACAATGGTTACATTTGTAACCTGAGACGTTCCCTTTCGAAAGGGAACTCACGCTGCGTCAGCTTTGACGCTACGGGGAACGATATACCCACGCCGCCATGCCGACGGGAGTGCATGCCCGTTGGCAGTGACAACTGTCAAGACAAGCAAATTCTGCTGAAATGCCTGAACCACTCCCCTTCTGGTCGCATAGGCTGTCAGTGACAGCGCTCCCTACGGTCATAGCCCAAGCTATCGCCTGAGAAGGAAACCTTCACACACATGAGGTCCTTCCCAGGCCTTGCTCGAAGGGGGACCTACCCCCCCCCCCCCCCCCCCCCCCCCCCGAATAGGGGGTCTGCAGATTCCAAGGATCCTGCCGTGACTTCAAGAAGGCTGGCTGCTGCTACCTGGGCTGACGGCAGCTGTCTGCTGCTGACGAAGACCTGGAAGTCCAGTTAACACCTGGGGACTCGTCCCCAGGGCCAAATGACAGGTCACTGCTGATGTCGACACCAGTGGAGAAGAGCCTCCGAGGCCCAGTCGTGGGCCAGGGTGTCGGGACTTCTGCTTGAAGTCCTGCTGCCCAGACTGCCAGGCTGACCACTAACGACCAGCCGGCTCCTACGCCCACACCTGGGGCTGGCTCCATCCCAGAGGCAGCTAGGGACAACTGCCAGGGACAGGCCAGGGGCGAACGACTTTCATTTCATTAAAGGAACGTAAATATATATATTTACGGTAGGAAATTTACAAAATATCTTCATGGAACATGATCTTTACTTAATATTCTAATGATTTTTGGCATTAAAGAAATTACTTTTGACCCATACAGTGTATTGTAGGCTATTGCCACAAATATACCCATGCGACATATGACTGGTTTTGTGGTCCAGGGTCACATATAACAATGTATATGAAGTGGGAGGAGTTGGACCTGGATCATACCCTGCCCCCTGGATATTGTGTTCAGCAGTTAGGACCATCTCAAATTTTGTGGGCAACAAAAGGCCCAGGTAGAGCTCACACACTGAGGTCACTTTAAAACAAAGCAGCTTCCTATTGGGCAATTTGTCAAATCTGCGCGATCAACCGCTGCAAAATCTGCATGGGGGAATTTTTACCTTCATGCGAATTCCCCCTAGAAATAATCGCACCCCATAGAACTTTCATCAACCAATCACAATCAAGCATTTAACAGCCCCATGGTATAAGAATGATAAAAAAAAAGATTTAAAAAAAAACTTTGATATTGATATACATGTATGTATGTAAGGAAATATTTTATTTTACTTTTTTACTTTAGTACTTGATGGTTACATCACAGTTGTTAAATATTATTTTTTTAATTTTTTTTTGTCAAAACCACAAAAATACAAATTGATTATAGAGAGTGTATCTCGAAGGCACAGATATTAAAAAGATGTTTTCCTTTTCTTTTCTTTTTTTAATGAGCTTTCACATTACCAAACCATTTTCTCCATAAGGAACCAGTTGTAAATGAGACACAAATGTTATTTTACGTTGTCATCTGCTGTTTTCCAGACTGACAAACCTGTAATATCATTCTCAGAGACTATAATATCATACGCAGAGACAGAGAATGAGTCCGGACTATAATGACAGCTGTAATTTTCTCTGCAGTTGATACTTGAGATGGAAGAACCTGCTTCAGTGAGATAATTTAAGTTCTCTTTCCTGAGATTTGATTCTCTGTCTCTCTGTCTCTCTCTCTCTCTCTCTCTTTTTTTTTTTTAATAGAGACGGTGATTAATCACCAACAGCTTAAATAACGACACCAGTATTACCCAAGCAGGGGACAGTGCTGGCTCTGCAAAAAACAGCAGTGCCGCTGATCAGTCTCTCCTGCCACGTGGAGAGAATGTGAGATTGAGTGGTGTGGACCTCCTCAAAGCCAGTAATCCCTAATGTAGTTTTGCTATTCCTGCCACCCATCCTATCTCACTGGAGCAGACCCCGGCATCTGTGCATCCTATTAATGAAATGAAGGGCGAGGTAAAGCTAAGTGTTTAATAGATTCTTCCTTCAGGGAAACAAACAAGGCTAGCAACAGAGAACTGCTCTGCTTTTGCTCTGCCCTTTTCTAATAAATCAGCTTTATTACTTTGAAATGGGCCATAGGAAAGTTATTACCCAAAACAACACTTTTGGAAACATAATTTGCCTCTTTAAGGGCACACAATGTTAAATGGTTGAGGAGCACAGGGCTAATGTACTGTTTGTGGAACAGCTTACATTTCCATTAAATCCATAAGAATCATAGCTTGCTCCATTGTTTGTCTAAAAAAATACTATTTACACCATGTATTAACAGCAGTTTCCAGAGATCTAAAGTCGGTAGAGCTAAATACAGGTCTAGCAAATGGGGTTAAAAATGGTTTGTGCTCATCCAACCACATTCAGAAGCAGCTGAAAACACGTGACCAAATCGCATTTGTAGTGTGTATATTCTTTATCCTTACTCATAGCCTGACATCGTCATACTCAGATTCTAGTCAGAATATGAGTCTGATACTGCTCCATTGCGCTGCAATTATGGGGCGTAAACGATCTTTGTCTGTGTTGTAAAAAGAATTTAAGGATACACGGAGAACTTAGCAACACAATCATCATTTTTGAGAGAAATAGTAAAGGTGAATGCATATACAAACAAGTTTAGGATTAGAATGAATTCAACCCAAGTGCTCTTTGGTGATGTGGATGATTACGTTACTGTTGATCATCTGTACTGTTGATCATCATCGTATAAAGCCTGCCCTGACAATTTGATTGGTTCTGGTTCGAGCATATTTCGTCGCTGTCCGATGAAACTCACGTATGTCCAAAACGCTTACTTTTCAGGAAGTGAAAAAAACACTGTATTTCAAAAGCAGTTGAATGTAGCGTTGTCATACTTGGTACGGCATCTTTACATGTAACCATATTCTTGCCAGTGTAATGATATAATCCACATTTGACCAAAATTGAGTTTAAATGGACATACGTGCATATTTTACAGTAACGGTGGTCGATACGCGTTCTTCCGATCATTAATTAGAATGGCAAAGTCGCGTTTCAGCAGAGGAATACGTGAGGAATACAGAGGAATACGTGCTGGATATTCTCAGCCTCTGGCAAGCGGTGATAGCAGTATGAGTGAGGCATGTTCTAGTGACAATCATGACAGTAGCATTACAGGCTATAATTTGATCAGTTTGACTGAGAAAAAAAGGCTGAATCTTATCAAAGAGACCGAGTTTATTTACATACTAGCAAGCAAACTAATCTGTGAAGAACTAGATTAGAACTAAACTGCAGAGAGCTTCAATGTCGTACTATCGGCTATCCAGTGCTGAGCTTCGATCAAACAACTTCACGATACCAGCGAGACCGGCGAGATGCTTCCACAGGGCGGGAGATACGCGGCGTGATTGACAGCTTTGACACCAAATGGATATACATGAAAATCAGATGACATGATTTCACAACTTTTCATTGGCCATTTTGATATGTGACGCATACTGTATACGGAAATGAACCTGGACATTCAATCCGCCGAAAAATCTCAAAATCGGCAAAATGGACATACGTGGTTTTCATCGGACAGCGACGATTTGCTCCACAACGGATTAAGTCCAGACTGAACTTCGCAACCTCAAATGTTGTGGGTGGGGCTAAGTTCGGCTAGCATCCAGGCTACTTTACTTACATTTCACTCAACAGTCGTGCTAAAACAGTTTTTTCCAGTGTCATGAACAATTCACTTCGCCTTGTTGAACCTGTTTGTACTAGCCTACCTGATCAAAAGCAGTAAGGATTGTTGTGATTTTCTTAAGGTGTTGGCTAAGTTGCATGCTATACTATGTTAGCACTATAGCTAAGAACTGACAAAAATGTAAAAATGTGTACCTTGAATGCAATGTAAGTCGCTTTGGATAAAAGCGTCTGCCAAATGCATAAATGTAAATGTAAATGTTATGCTAAACTAGCATACTGAATGGTTAGTTTTTTGCAAAACATAAGCTAACTAGAAAA
Organism: Romanogobio albipinnatus; assembly: GCA_023566225.1. Lineage (NCBI taxonomy): Eukaryota > Metazoa > Chordata > Actinopteri > Cypriniformes > Gobionidae > Romanogobio > Romanogobio albipinnatus. The sequence goes on from CM042249.1 coordinate 32,022,300, forward strand.
AAAGAATAACGAGAAAGATTTAGTTTGACAGTTTTGAGCTTTGATTATGTGTAACGATCTGAGTGAAATAAATTAGGCCTACTGAAAAATAATAAAAATATAGGCCAGCCAGTCTGAGGCTAGTTAGGAGGAATTAACTTTGCTACGCAAAATCAGATCACAATGCACCAGAACGATTTGTAGGCAATTATATAGAGGAATTATTCAATCATATTTAACAATGCAGCCCTCCCCTGATACACATTTAATTTCTCTGTATGGGTTGTTACATTCAAATGATATGCAATTAATGTAAATATTTCATCAAATCTTATGTGGTTGGTTAATATATTTGGCATATTTTTAATATTCTCTAAAGCAATGTCTCTTACTTTTACAGGGAATGGAAGAAAGCAATAATGCTGAAGAAGCAGCAGCAGTAACTATATAAGCTCTAAAACTTTCACTCTTTTTACTGTTTGGTGACGTGAATTATACTTTATATTTCGTTTGTCCTCCATTTCACTTTTTATGTTGCAGATGATGGTTTAAAATGCCTTGAAGCTCTTGAAGATATCTACTTTATTCAATAACAATGAACATTATTGAATGAAGCAGCTTTCTGCACAGTGATTCAATATCTTTATCCATTTTGTACGACACATCTAACAACCTTTCAGGTTCTTATTTTTATGTAAAACCAACCAGGGTCATAAACAGAGAAGTTTGTTGGCAGACACTCATAAACTTTTATCAGCACATTACGTTAAAGTATCAGACATTATTTTGATGTAGTTTGTTCAATCATGTTATATATATATATATATATATATATATATATATATATATATATATATATATATATTCTTGTTTGTACACAAATATGCCTTAGATGTAAGAAGTTTGGTAATGTATTACCAAAAAAGGCTCCTCGTGATTAAAGTGGTTTAATAAAGCTGTTTTTTGTTTTGATTTTTTTTGTTGGGGGGGAAAAATACAATTTCAGATGAAGCATTAGCAGTTGTAGAAAACCCAGATGTCCTCAGATCAGGATAAAAACGGCTGTAATCTGTGCAGTGTGAGAGGGTCTTGAGAGTCATTTCTCATTTACCTGAAAAATTCCTTTCCTGGAATTTACTGGATCATTATCCACTTCAAAATGATCACAATAAAAACCCATTTATGACCTAAGCATACCTCTTAGGTCATAAATATGGTAATATCAGGATCCTGAAACACTATTGTGGAGTTGACTGAAGCTTTTTCTCTGATATCAAGATAGTGAAACATCACAGTTTTCTTCTTGGTGAGAGGCACGCTTTCAGGCTCTGTCTCATGCTCTCTGCCCAAGTAAATCTCACACAAAATTTTGCGGTATTTTGATGTCATACGCCATTCGGGCAATCTGTATCAATCACATTTTCCCCACATGGTGCAAATAATGGACGTAGGCCAGTAAGAGCTGTGTGTGTAAACCTCCACCTAACACGCTGGAGACCCCGGTTCATGTCCTACTTGGAGTGAGTGGAGTAGGACTGGTTACATTTGGTGCCATGATCCGGATGGGAGTGAGGTGTAGGGGGGTGAGTGTAAGAGTTGTGCGTGTAAACCTCACTCCCCTGGCCACAAGAGGCACGCTAGAGGCTTCGGTCTTTAGAGTTCTTGATAGTGTGCCCGCCTCTCACGCCGGAGACCTTGGTTCAAGTTCCCGCTCAGAGTGGGTTGAGTAGAACCGTTTATACGAGGTCACTGTATGGTGCAAGCTCACAATTTCACTTTTCACGGCATTGTGAAACGTAATATTTGTGCACACAAAGCAAATTTAAAGGGGTCATGAACTGTCTTTTCAATTTGTATATACTGTTGTCTGAGGTCAACTTGACTGGATCACAGTTTTGCATATTATAATCAGTTTCAACTCCTCATCAGTACAACTGGGGAATTGTTTTGAAAACGTCTCGGTTACGGATGTAACCCTCGTTCCCTGAGGAGGGAACGGAGACGTACGTTAGTGACTAACGAATGGGGGGTTTCGCCTAGAAGAATATCATCTTCGAGCATAGAGAAAACGCCCAATGGTGTGCCAATGCCATGGGGCATGCGGAATTTGCATACGTAACTCTGCCTCACCGCGTGAGTATATAAGGAAGTACGTGGCAATAAAGCATTATGTTACCTGCTTGAGGAGCCAAGACTGAACTCCTGCGTTCCAGGTAGCACAGCTGAAGTGGCAACGGAACGTACGTCTCCGTTCCCTCCTCAGGGAACGAGGGTTACATCCGTAACCGAGACGTTCCCTTTCGTTCAGTCACTACGACGTACGTTAGTGACTAACGAATGGGGGTTCAATATAATCTCGCCACTCAGCTGTCTTCCAGTGCCCTGCGTAAGTGTGAGTTCCCTGTCGTAAGACTAATACGGACGAAGGACTCACGCTTAACACAGGAATACCAAGGTACACTGGGAAGCATATCCCAGTGAGGGAATGCAAAGATGCCTGCCTGTAGGGAGGACTTAAGAGTACACATATGCGGTCAGCAGAGCCGTCTACATCGACAGAACTTAATATCAACCGACCGCAAAGGCTCAAGGGGAGGCCTCTGCAGAGCACTTAGGACTACTGCAAGGTCCCAAGAGGGAACGAGAGGAGAGCGAGGAGGATTCAGTCTCCTCACCCCCCTCAGGAACCTGATGATCAGGTCGTGCTGACTTACCTTTTTGTCCCCCAAGAGATCGTGGTAGGCAGATATTGCGGCCACATAAACTTTAAGGTGGAGGGAGACAGCCTTCGCTCCAACCCCCTCTTGGAGGAACGATAGCACAGACCCGATCGGGCATTTCCAGGGGTCTTCTTGGCGGGAAGAGCACCAGGTGACGAAGAGGTTCCACCTCAACGCATAGGCAAGCCGAGAGGACTCTGCCCTAGCGGAAGTGATGGTGGCGACCACCGGAGGTGGCAGGCCACTCAAACCTGCCGCGTCCCATCCAGGAGCCACACGTGGAGGCTCCAAGATCTGGACGCGGGTGCCATATGGTGTCCCGTCTCTGAGTGTCTCAGAGGTAAAACCAGGGAGGGCTGTCGCAAAGGAGTAAGAGTTCGGGGAACCAGGTCCGGCCGTGCCAGTATGGGGCGACCAAAAGGACCTGCTCCTTGTCCTCCCTGATCCTGCACAGGAGCTGTGCGAGTAGGCTCACTGGGGGGAACGCATATTTGCGTAGGCCCCGCGGCCAGCTGTGCGCCAGTGCATCCGTGCCGAGCGTGCCCTCGGTCAGGGAAAAGAACAGGCTGCAGTGGGAAGAGTCATGGGAGGCAAACAGGTCTACCTGCGTGTCCCAAACTGTTCCCAATCAGCTGGCCATCAGGGGATGGAGTCACCATTCTCCCGGGAGTGGCTGAAACCGTGAGCTCGTCAGCTGCACGGTTCAGGGCTCCTGGAATATGGACAGCACGAAGGGACCTCAGGCGCTTCTGACTCCATAAAACGAGGTGGCGGGCGAGTTGAGACATACGGCGGGAGCGTAGACCGCCCTGGTGGTTGATGTACGCTACTACGGCCGTGTTGTCTGTCCTGACAAGCACATGTTGACCCCTCAGCAACGCCTGGAGGCGGTGCAGGGCGAACCGTACTGCCAGTAACTCGAGGCAATTGCAGAAGGCGCTGGGGTCCTGTTCCCAGGAGCCAGCGGCTGCTTGTCCATTGCACATGGCACCTCAACCCGTGGTAGAGGCATCCGTCGATACAACAACATGCCTGGAAACTCGTTCTAAGGGCACACTGGCCCATAGAAAACTGAGGTTCGACCACGGGGTGAGTGTCTGAAAAAGTTCAGTGGAACCGCACTTTTGCCCTCGATTTGATGGAGGCAAGTCAGCAGAGACTGCGTGCACGCTCGCTGGTAAGCAGCACGCACCTGGCGACCGAGTCGGAAACCATACTGAGAAAAGAGATCCTCTGCACGGGGCAGAGTCGCTCTTCTCCCAGTCGACCTGAAGGCCCAAACGGGCTAAGTGCCGGAGCACTTGGACTCTGTGTCCGCAGACCTGCTTACGAGAGTGACCCAGTATGAGCCAGTCATCGAAGTAGTTCAGGATGCGAACCCCGTGCTGCCTGAGTGCCGCAAGGGCTGCCTCGATAGACTACGTAGAGTCACGAGGGGACAGAGCTGCCCGAAGGGGGGGGACTGCGTACTGAATGTCCGCACCTCGAGGCAAACCGTATGAACGGTCCGCATCGAGGAAGGAGACATGAAAGTAAGCGTCCTTCAGGTCGATCGCTGCAACCAATCTACCGGACGAACGCGTCCGAGGAGGCATTCACTACCGACATCCTGAACGGAAGCCTGTGAAGGGATCGGTTCAGGACGGGCAGGTCCTGGACTGGCTGTAACCCACCGGTTTCCTAGGGTACTATGAAGTAAGGGCTAAGGAAGCACGACTTCATTTTGGCTGGAGGGACAGGCTCGATTGCACCCTTCGCCAGTAGGGTGGCAACCTCCGCACGTGTGACGGGGGCGTTGGCCCCGATCACGGTACAGCGAACTCCCCAGAGCGGGGAGGAGCCTGCGCGAACTGAATCGCATAGCCGAGCCTGATGGCCTTCGCGACCAGCGGACAGCCCCTGAAGCTGAAGCCAGGCTCCAGGAACTGACCAACGGGGTCGCTCGGACCACATACGAACCCAGGGTGGGGCAGCAAGGCAGCGTTACCGGCCCGGACATGGGAGGCGTAGCGTCCCGGCGTGGGGGCACGGTTAACGGCTGCGTCCTGACAGAGGAGACCAGGGAAGGACGCACGTTCCACTGGGGTCTGCTCTGAGAGGAGGCTGGCGACAGAGAGGGACGAGAGCGGCGTGGCCCGGGGGGCGGCACACACTGCCATCACCAGTCTCTGTGACCTCAGAGATGGGACACCAGTTCTTTCCAAGTGCTGCCAGCCCGGGGGCCAGCAGCAAAAGGATTTTCCCCCGGCCCTCCACCGGGGGAAGGAGAGGCCCTGCTACCATCCCCTGGAAAGAACTGGGACCCATCTCTGGGTTGTCCGCCTCCAGCCCGGCGTTTTAACCAGGCTGGGGAGCGGACTGGGCGACATCCTGCAACCACCTCCACGGCACGGCCCGGAAAAGGCTGCTGCTGGGGCCTGACGGGAGGAGGGAGGGCGCCCTCGGCGGCGAGCGGACTGAGGCGACTGAGCTGGCGGCTGGGTGCAGCAGCTAGCTGCCGGGGCAGTACGTGTTACAGCCTCAGTCTGCTCTGGGGCGGCCGAGAACCGTGCCACCGAAGAGGCCAGCCTGGGATATGAGTTGAGGAGGCGGGCTCAGTCAACCCCCCCATATCAGCAGGTAAGGCCAAGAAATTCTCCCGGACCACAGCTGTGGACATCGCCCGACCAAGGGAGCGTGTGGCCACCTTCACCACCCAGAGGGCGGGATCAGTGGCGGCACGCAGCTCATGGAAGAGCCCTGTCCCGTAGCGCTGCAGGACCACGCCACCGAAGTAGACGAGCCCACAGGCTTAGGGAGGGTGCTTAGGACAGCCACACCACGTCAAAGCCCTCTGTGGACACCGTAGTGCGCAACAGAGTGTTCAACAGTGGGGGGGGGCCCCAGTGTACCCTAGGCCGCGGCCCCATCAAGGGCAGAGAAGGCGGAGGAGGCCACCAAACGGTCACGGGAAGCACGGGGACTTCCGCGACCGCGTGATCTCCTCATGCACCTCGGGAGCGAAAGGCATTGGGGGCGGGGCCCAACAGCTGTTGGGTGCCGCCCACAAAAACCGATCGCGGAACCACGAGCACTTGCGACTGGGCGGAGTTCCACACCAGCGCGAGGCTCGCGGCTGCCCAAGATAACATGGCTATCAACTCTAGGTCAGATCAGGCAGTGCTGACACACCTGGAGGCGGAGCACAACCTAATCGTCATCCCCAAATGATCTAGCCCACCTTGGGATGCGGCGATCGACATCTCGCCGCTATCTGGAGTGTGAACGAAACGAACGAGGTGTCAGAGACGGGCCGCTGTTTCAGTCCAGCACTCGCGGGAAGCGATGTGCGAGAGGGGGGCGTGGCCCGAGGAATGATCGTCTGGGTTTCCCACAGCACCGCCCTCAGGTCACCCTGGCCACTAGCCAAAGTACCACCTCTCTCAGAGACGGTAGATTGGGGTGTGGCAGAGGGGACTCTCTCTCCTCGCGGAGATCACTGAGTCTCGACCACGACATCGCGATGGTCACGTTCCCGCAGTGGGAACATGACACATCCACAATCACTGCCCGAACGTGCTGAAGCCCAAACACGTCGAGCAGTGAATGTGCCCATAGACAGCAACGGAGATCGATCACACCCGGAAGTGCACGGGCGAACCGTCTTGAAAAAGACGTGCCACGCGCAATCTCTTTTTGTGAGAGGAAACCTCGCAGTCGAAGCCGAAGCGCCCAGGGAAACACACACCAGCCGTCTAGCAGACCACCGTGCAGATCAGCAGGCAGGAAGTATGCGATCATTGGAACGCGCCGTCACACCAACACCGACTGGAAAGCTGCTCGTCTCGAAGAAGCTGACAGCGTCTCAAAAGGCTTGTGAGGAGTGAAGAGGTAGGTACTCTTGGCTCCGAAAGCAGAAACATAATGCTGTATTGCCACGTACTTCCTTATATACTCACGCGGTGAGGCGGAGTTACGTATGCAAATTCCGCATGCCCCATGGCATTGGCACGCCATTGGGCATTTTCTCTATGCTCGAAGATGATAGGTTTCTAGGCGAAACCCCCCATTCGTTAGTCACTAACGTACGTCGTAGTGACTGAACGAAAGGGAACCGCTGTTTTCACTCTCCTAAAAACGGCTGATGAGTTCCTTGTTCTATGAAGTCCCTCCTTCAGCAATACGTAACGAGTTCTGATTGTGCCAGCGGGTCCCGTGTTGTGATTTGACAGCAGCTTAGCGCACATGGCCCAGTTACTGTGTTGTGATTCGACAGCAGCTTAGCGCACGTAACTTGCATGGAAAGGTCACGCCTCTTAACGGGAGATATATGCGCTTAATGATCTCTACAGCGTCCCTGGGAAAGCCAAACAAAGGTGATTTGACTCCGGGATGAAAATAACAGCGTCTCGACGATATGGCGACAAACACACTCAAACGCACCACTTCCTTTTCACCACGCGACCGTCCTCTTCTCCACGTGGGACAGCAACAAGACCACACCCCCTTTTTCGCGTATTCTTGTGGGCGGAGGTTAGTCTGTTCTACTGTTCTACTGACTGACGTAATTAATGAAGGAAGTACCAGGATGTAGTCCAAACCGGCCGTTCGCTGTAGGCTTTGAAAGGGAACTTCTGTTAAATAAAATATCTCGCTTGGCATTGAACTTTGAGCGTTATAATTTTACAGGTATTATTTATGCTCTAACAGCAACATTACACACTAACTAAAGTTTGAACAGTGGGATCACGAAGAACGGGACCTTTAAACCACATATTCCTAATATTGGAATCTGAAGGAAGCTTATGCAGCGACTGGGTTCTTCCACAACCAGGCACAGCGCAATATTGTGTGATCTTCAACGGCATGTTTATAGCTTGGTAGATCGATCCGGTTTAATGCCACGTAGGCCTATGTTATTTAGCTATTATATGTCATGCATGAATACATATCCTTTTATATAAGAAAAGTATTCTCAAATCATGACCCCCTTTAAACGTCTAAGATAACTATTAATTATTTAACCTTTAATAATAATACCAGCTGACAGGGCTCTGATGTTTACATCATTATTTGGGAGATTTTTTTCCCTGAGAAAAATTAACATGTAGCTACTGTATCTGATATTTATCCAAATTAATCGATATTACATCGGAATAGTGTCACAAGCTTATGAATTGAAATTGTGAAATTTGTCAAGCAATAATAAAAACAGTAGGCTACCAGATATTTTACCCCATCTCATCGTTTTTTTCCCCACCCAGTAAAGCATTCTGTGTGAACAGCCGCTTAAAAAAAATGCCCAGTCCTACTGCAAGCTAAATTCGAAAGTTGGCAACCCTGATCTTATCCTCTCATGCAGTTACATATGCTGCATTTTGACTGTGGGACTTCTGCACAAGATAAATAATTTCTTGAGTCATGAAAGAGTCAGAGTTTGCGATATATTTCCTCCTCCCCTGTAGTGAAACGCTGGCTCTGTCTGGATACGCTTAAATCCACAGTAAGGGCTCTTTCCTGTCACATTTCACACTTCAATGCACACTTCAGTAAGCCGACAGAACGCAGGTTAATGCTTTTACATGCCAGGAGAAATCGGGGTAAGGTTAAAAAATCTAGCTGTGTCTATTGGTTTATGAGTAAGCTGTTTACGACTTTACTCTGATAAAGGAAAACGGGTTAACACATTTACATTACCACATGCATTGTCAGCTTATTAAGCATAATCAGGTTAAAAATGTCCATGTAAACATGATCATTCGTGCTTGCCAGGGGTTTTCAAACCCCTAACCTTAAAGGAGGATTTCGGGGGCTCTTTTAACTTGGGGCATTACACAAAAACATAGGACACACTTAGTATGTCTCCTGTGAATTTTAGAAAGAGAACGAGCCATTGACATGTGGTAGGCAGTGCCAGTCATATTGAGTAAGCCATGTCACTGTCTCAACTGCACAGCAGGATGCTGGCAGTACAAATGACCATCCAAGATCTGGCTGCTCTCGAGGAACCACATTAGAGCAGAACTGGCATACCATTCCAAAATGGAGATGTGACCCTCTCACATCGGCCAACAAGTTAATCAGGTCCTTCTGCAGGAACTGGATCACATCCTACAACTGAAGATTCAGAGACTCATTTTGGCATTATGCGGAAGAGGTCTACTTTAGACGGTCATGCAAGATTTTTGAAGAACTAAAGAGTGGCTCAAACTAAGTAACCTAAATATTATAAGTAAGAGAGTAAGGCCAGATTTACTAACAGCTTGCTCCAGCGCAAACCCTCTAATGTCTAAAAAAAGACATTGAAAATTAAAGCTGAAAAGGCGTGGTGGGCAGGGTTATTTTTGCGTTGACATTATAGCATAAGCATTTGTAGGATTTTCCTTCACAGATGCAACATTTATGGGAGGAGAGTAAATGCAAGGTGATTTACTAAGGTTTGCGCTAGTCAATTTATTGGAATTTTCACCATTATTTACAGACGCTAATTTGTGCTGCTCTTGGTAGATTGCGTTATTCATTATGGAAATGATCCGGCTGCGTCTGTGTTCGTCATGTGCAGAACTTTTCGCTCCCACCAGCGTTTTTTTTTGTCACGCTAATTTGCCCTGTTTAGTAAATCTGGCCCTAATATTTTTACTGTTTTATTGCTTCAGATTAATCATACTGCATTCTTTTTTTCGTTGGAAATAAATGACTGACTTGTGCAGTAGATTCTAATCAACTGGTTTGTTGTTGTCATATGAGAAAATTACCTGGCAGTTAAACACATGCACTCAGTAGAGTACAGTGCCGGATGTTTTAGAGTTATGCCTCACCTGGACAGGCGGCATGAATACAGATGGGGAATTAGCTGTTCTCTGACAGCTGCTCTGACGTATTGTCACCAACCGTGTGTCTTTTACACCAATATGCAATGTCAGCATGTTCTGACACTAAAAACTGCAGAGGCCTCAGACAAGGAGACCTCGTTTAGATCTGTGTGGTAGTGACTCCTTCCTGACTGACGTATTTCAGCCCTCACTAAAGGAAGGGAGAAAAACACAGCGAGCAAGAACTTCATTTCATAGACTGACATTTGCATTTATTAAAGATTGAGTAATGTTTATATAATATTTATGGAGCCACTTTTCTGGTGTCATGCTAAGTTTGGTATTTATTACTCAACAGCTGAGTTAATAATTCACACTCAATTAATTAAAACAGCATTTGATTCATTCTTATTTTAAAGTATATAGACTTCATCAGAACATCAGAACCATCACACCCTAGGGCTTAAGAGAATTTGGAAAAATGAAATATTTACTTCATGTTGTGTGATCTTGCAGCTTTAATAAAAACTTAACTATAACACATTTATATTATTCAGAATGGCATATTTTCACACAATGGCATTCCTGTATATAGCGCCCATACTGTGTATCAGTGCCTGCTGGTGCTTTAAAGAGTACAAGATGTCACTTTTTAATGCAAAAAATGTGATCAATTATATATACTAATATGTTTGTGTCAGTGTGCTGTGTTGCTCCTAGAAGCTGCTTCAAAGACTACGACTAATGTGGGAATTATGTAACAAGAATTTATTGGTTCTTGTAAATTAGTTACTGCGATGCATTTTTAAATCAAATTTAAGGGAATCTATCCAACAATGCAATGCATTTGATTGAAATTGATTCCCCCTTTCATCTGTAATGTGAATATCAACCATAAGCACATTATTTGACTGAAATGCAATTTAAAAAATAAATAAAACTAACAGTATTACTAAGTAACCATATTTTAAATATGCAATGTGGTACGGTTATTTAACAACAGTGTAGCATATTGCTTTTTATAAACTTGTAATTTAGCATTTTCCGTAGGCCCTACTGCTTTACATCTAAACATAGTGGGCACTGGGCAGTATAAAGTAGGGTAAGATGGGAGAAGATGCCTCTCATCAGAACAACATGCATTTATGTTATGCATTTACATGACATATTTGGACAGGTTTCATGCTAGGTTGGAAGGTTTCAAATGGAATGATTTCCCTCAATTAGGTTTTAATGAATAGCAATATATGTCTGAAATACACATCTAATTTATGGTATTATTAAATAATAATCCTATGATTTACAATAATTATTACATTAAAAAATAACAACACTAACAACATGCCACTTGGGCCATCTTACCCTAAAGGCTGATTTCCTCATACGCATTTCCGCTTGCTGATTATCTGTTTTAACTCAAGCTGCAACAAAAGTTGCTATCTATTTGCTGCTGCTTCTCCGACAACCTACACAACCAGCTGCTTCTTCTTCAACTTTTGCCCTGATACTTTGGGTTCAACATGCCCGTGGACACTGCCTGCTAGTGGTAGTGCATGGTCACGCGGACAACGAAGTGTATAAATCAGCCTTTTTCACTTCAAAATAAAACCTTTTTTACTCCACAAATCTCAACACATGAATAAAATCCCTCATTAACAAAGACACACAAAACCTTTGATTTTCAACATTAAACAGTTTCATAGATCCCTTCCATAGAGACACAAAATTAGATTAATTAAACTCAAAAATGTTCAGACTGACTGATATTCAGATAGCATAGCAATTCACTAATGTTTTGAGATTACATTTTGTGCCATCAATGGTCAAGAGAAAACAAAAATTACCCTATATAGCCTACTGTGTAGTATGCAGTTACATGTACCATGGTCATTTTCCAAAATTGACAAGTTAAAGCTTTTATTGATGTTTGCGGTGCAATATTTGACAGAAGGATAAAGCGGACAGTTATTTTCGACAGTATCGGCTTGTTAGAGCCAGCATTCTGCCAACTTTAAATCAGACACAGAGATATAGTAGTGCGTATGATTACAATTATTTGAATTAATGAATTATAGCATATATTTGAACTAATTATTGAGAAATGTGTGTGTGTGTGTGTGTGTGTGTGTGTGTGTGTGTGTGTGTGTGTGTGTGTGTGTGTGTGTGTGTGTGTGTGTGTGTGTGTGTGTGTGTGACCAAAAATTAAGTTGTGAGTTTATTTCCTTCAAAAACAGCAGTGTTACCTCCTCGTTGCTGAACAAAATCTATTGTAGAGATTAAGTAGGGAAGCTATTTTATTAATAGCAGCATTCTAGATAAAATATCTTGTTTTACTCTGAAATATATCAAATTGCAAAAGTGAAACAGAAACACTGTTCCTCCAGCCTTATTTCCCTCCAGATTAGAGCACATATTGATATCTCTGTAGGTTTTAGGGTGATTTTCTTTGTCTTTCTATTTTGGGATCAGTGGCATTTTGAATGATTGCCAGATGCTCTGAATTATGCTTGCTTACAGTTCAGATCAGGTTACTGCTGCATTTGTGTTGCATATCGCAGCGAGTACAGATGGAGACTGGATTATTATGGTCGACCAAAGTCACTGTAATTCAGTGGCAAGGCAAGATTTCATTTTACATGTATTTGCTTGCACAGGCTTCCATTTCACTGGCAAATGTTTGCACTTTGATAAGACTTGTACACAATACAATTGCGTGGAATTGTTATGATGTCAAGCATGCTTTGTATTCTTCTTAATCAAGGAATGTTCTGCACTCTCACAACATTAACTGTCAAAAAGATAGCGTCCCAGCCAATTCTGTCTCAATATAGTGAGACAAAAATAATCCTGATGTCAGCAGTGCACAACATGACTCACTATCATTTCAAGTTCCCACCCAAAATGTAAAATGTGTCATTATCGCCTCCATGTTGTTACAAACAGAAAGTATATGTGGAATAAAGTCCTGAGCCAACATTGTCGGGAAGGTTACCGCAGGTGCTTGACTTCACATTGGCAGTCAAACTTAATTTTTACCAAAAAGGAACACTTTTTACTAATACTAAATCTGTGGTCACAGTAGACTTTGTGCATGTGACATTTCTACGGACACTGCAAAGAATGTGATATGCAGTGTCTTTTTTATAAACATAAAAAATATACAATCAACTCGACTTTACTGCTAACTTATTGTTATTTTAATTTAGCCAAAAGATCACGCTATGACATATCGATCCTGTAGCCACTCCTTTGTTATCTTGGCTGTGTGCTTTGGGTCGTTGAAAGATGAACCTTCACCCCAGTCTGAGGTCCAGAGCACTCTGGAGCAGGTTTTCATCAAGGATGTCTCTGTACATTGCTGCATTTATCTTTCCCTCGATCCTGACTAGTCCCTGCCGCTGAAAAACATCCCCACAGCATGATGCTGCCACCACCATGCATCACTGTAGGGATGGTATTGGCCAGGTGATGAGCAGTGCCTGGTTCCCATTCAGTCGGTCACTCTCGACACCACGTCAGAGTACCGACGAACAGGAATCTCACTCGCGAGAGCCAATCTACTTCGAGTGAAACTAAACGAGCCAATGCACATTTGCATGCAATGATTACACCAGGTGTTCATGCCACGCAGCGCGGGTATAAATGAGACACAGGTGCTTGCATCAAATCAACCTTTTGCTTCGGAGCCAAGTGGTATCTGGTTATGCTAGACATCACTCACCTACTTCGCAGTCCTGACTGGAAGCCTGCCCTTTTGGAAGCGTTATTCAGTCGGTGTGACGGCACAGCAGCGGGTCGTGTGGTCTTACGATTATCTCTCATTTTTGCTTGTGAGAGCAAACACAAGGGCTGTTCTCACAGCTGGTTCGGTGCGCGTGGTGGAGAGCGCTAAAAAGCCGTTCTTACAGCTGGTCCAGGAGCGCCATCTCTGGCTGTGTCTGGTTGACATGCGGGATAACCGACAAGATCAGGTTCCTTAATTCCCCAGTGTCCCAGACCGGCCTCTTCGGAGACGTGGTCCAGAACTTTGGACACAAGGAGGCCGCCCCGCCCGTCCAGGCCCCTGCCAAGAAGAGGGGTGGCAAGAGTAAGGGCAAGCGGCCCTGAGACGGGCGACCCGGAGATGGGGAGGATTGCTCTTCAGGAGACAGTGACTGCACCGCTCCATCCCACGAGGAGGGCCGGGTGGAGAATCTTGTGTTCCGTTTAATTTCTGTTCCGCCGCTGGTCCCAGCACCAGCGGTACCCAAATGTTCAATAAAAGAGCAATTTCCTCCGTCTCTGGGTCCCAAGGGGGCGCGGAGAGTGATGGCCGGTCAAACGCCGGACCACACTCATCCTCCCCCCTCGCCAGCGGGCAGCAGTGGGCGTCCTCCTCGCGTCCCTCCTGCCCACAGGTGGAATCAGGTAAGTGTTGCACAACACACTCTCACCCCGCTGTGGGCCGCCTCCACGAGACAGCCGCCCCAGCCTGGTACCTGCATTCCACCTCGCTGCCCCACGGTGGGTACGCCAGTGGTCCCTATGGTCTCGTTTGCACGGTCTCTGCGAGCCTGGCTAGAGCTCCGCAGTCCGTCTCGTTGGCTCATTCGGACCATCAGGCTCGGCTATGCGATTCAGTTCGCCCGGCGCCCCCCCAGGTTCAGGAGCGTCCGCTTCACTTCGGTGAAAGCTGCAGATGCCCATGTCCTGTGTGCGGAGATATCAGTCCTACTGGTGAAGGATGTGATAGAGCCGGTCCCTCCAGCCGATATGAAGACCGGCTTCTACAGCCCGTACTTTATAGTACCCAAGAAAACCGGTGGGTTACGACCCATCTTGGACCTGCGAGTCCTGAATCGGAGCCTCCACAAGCTACCGTTCAAGATGCTCTCGCAGAAACGCATTTTCGAGTGCATCCGTCCCCAAGATTGGTTTGCAGCGATCGACCTGAAGGATGCATACTTTCATGTCTCGATTCTTCCTCGACACAGGCCGTTCCTGCGCCTTGCGTTCGAGGGTCGAGCATATCAGTACAAAGTCCTGCCCTTCGGGCTGGCCCTGTCCCCCCGTGTCTTCACGAAGGTCACGGAGGGGGCCCTTGTGCCCATGAGAGAACAGGGCGTTCACATCCTCAACTATCTTGACGACTGGCTCATTCTAGCACAGTCCAGGGATCAGTTGTGCGAACACAGGGACCTGGTGCTCAGACACCTCAGCCAGTTGGGTCTTCGGGTCAACTGGGAGAAGAGCAAGAGCATGCAGAGGATCTCTTTTCTCGGTATGGATTTGGATCCGGTCGAACGGACTGCGCGCCTCACAGAGGAGCGCGTCCAGTCGATGCTGAACTGCCTGAACACATTTCAGGGCAGGATGGCGGTTCCACTGAAACATTTTCAGAGACTCCTGGGGCATATGGCAGCCGCTGCGGCAGTAACTCCGCTCGGCCTGGTTCATATGAGACCGCTTCAGCACTGGCTACACGGCCGAGTCCCGAGATGGGCGTGGCAACGCGGCACTCACCGGGTGAGCATCACACCGGCCTGCCGCCAATCCTTCAGCCCATGGTCAGAGCCCTCGTTCCTTCAGGCCGGAGTGCCCCTGGAACAGGTGTCCAGGCATGCTGTGATTTTCACGGATGCCTCTGCCAGGGTCTGGGGAGCCACGTACAACGGGCATGCAGTGTCAGGGGTTTGGACGGGCCCGCACCTGCATTGGCACATCAATTGCCTCGAGTTGCTAGCGGTACATCTTTCTCTGAGCCCCCTCAAAGGACGGTTACGGGGCAAAGATGTACTGGTCTGCACGGACAACACTGCGACCGTTGCGTATATCAACCGACAAGGTGGTCTGCGCTCCCGTCGCATGTCGCAACTCGCCCGCCATCTCCTCCTCTGGAGTCAGAAGTGTCTGAGGTCGCGTCGGGCCATTCATGTCCCTGGTGTGTGCAACCGTGTGGCCGATGAGCTTTCACGAGCTGTGCTCCCAGGGGAGTGGTGACTCCACCCCCAGGTGGTCCAGCTGATTTGGAGACAGTTCGGGATGGCACAGGTCGACCTGTTTGCCTCTCCAGAAACGTCCCATTGCCAGTGGTTCTATTCGCTGACCGAGGGCACACTTGGCACGGATGCACTGGCGCACAGCTGGCCCCAGGGGCTGTGCAAATATGCATTTCCCCCAGTGAGCCTATTCGCACAGACACTGTGCAAGGTCAGGGAGGACGAGGAGCAGGTCCTGCTAGTGGCGCCGTACTGGCCCACCCGGACCTGGTTCCCAGAACTTATGCTCCTTGCTACAGCCCCTCCTTGGCCGATTCCTCTGAGGAAGGATCTTCTAACTCAGAGACAGGGCACCCTGTGGCACCCGCGTCCAGACCTGTGGAAGCTTCATGTTTGGCCCCTGGACGGGACGCGAAAGTTCTAGGTGACTTACCCCAAGGGGTAGTTAACACCATCACGTCGGCGCGAGCACCATCTACAAGACAGGCCTACGCCCTGAAGTGGAACCTGTTCGTCGAGTGGTGTTCTTCTCGCCGAGAAGACCCCCGAAGCTGCTCGATCGAGTCTGTGCTTTCCTTCCTGCAGCAAGGGTTGGAGCGTAGGCTGTCCCCCTCCACCCTCAAAGTCTATGTTGCTGCGATATCCACCTATCATGACCACGTAGATGGTAAGACGGTTGGTAAGCATGACCTGGTCGTCAGGTTCCTTAGGGGGGCGAGACGGTTAAATCCTCCTCGTCCCCCCTCCATACCCTCTTGAGATCTTGCACTGGTGCTCCGAGCACTTCAGAATGCCCCATTTGAGCCTTTGCAGTCAGCAGAGCTAAAGCTTCTCTCTATGAAGACTTTGCTGTTGGCTGCATTGGCCTCCATCAAGAGGGTAGGGGACCTGCAGGCATTTTCGGTCGACGATTCGTGCCTAGAGTTCGGGCCGGGCTAAGACCCCGGCCTGGCTATGTGCCCAAGGTTCCTACCACTCCCTTCAGGGACCAGGTGGTGAACCTGCAAGCGCTGCCCCCGGAGGAGGCAGACCCAGCCCTAGCTTTGCTCTGTCCCGTCCATGCCCTGCGGATCTACGTGGATAGAACTCAAAGCTTTAGGACCTCAGATCAGCTCTTTGTCTGTCACGGAGGCCAGCAGAAGGGAAAGGCTGTCTCCAAGCAGAGGATGGCCCACTGGATAGTGGATGCCATCACCTTGGCTTACCAAGCAAAAGGTGTGCCCTGTCCGCTTAAGGGTGCGAGCACACTCTACTAGAAGTGTTGCATCCTCCTGGGCGCTGGCACGTGGCGCCTCGCTGTCCGACATCTGTAGAGCTGCGGGCTGGGCGACACCTAACACGTTCGCTAGATTCTATAGCCTACGTGTAGAGCCGGTTTCCTCCTGTGTTCTCACCTCAAATGGGTAGAAACACTGAGGGGCCCTGGCTCTTGTCGGCTTGCTGCGCTACGCCGTTATTCTCTACAGAAGCAAACTCTGTGAGTCCTCCATCACCCTCTGTGCCGGATGTGGTGGAGCGTCTGGCATCAGAACCCTTGCCGCTGAATCCTTGAGAACCGGTATTGGGCTTAGGTTATATGAGTGACCCTGCGGGGATCCCATATATCTGTCCACGGTCGCTCCTACGGGAAGCCTGTGTCTTTCCCTTGGGAGAGCCTTCCCATCAATGGGATTGAGTCCCCCTCTCTGTCGCGGGCTACGGCTCAGCCTGTACTCCTACATAACTCCTTCGGGGTACGATGTGGGCTCCGCAGCGTTCCTCTTCAGTAGGGCACGCTTTCCCAGTGTTATCCAATAATCACTGAGCGGGTCATGCGGAACAGCAGTGATGGTCTTCCCGGTGTGAGCCCCGTCTCATTAGTTAAAGAGCTCAGGCGGCTCACACAGGGCACTGGAAGGGGGCAGAGGCCATGGCGCTTTGGTAGGGATTCCTATTCGTCGGTACTCCGACGTGGCGTCGAGAGAGACCGACTGAATGGGAACGTCTCGGTTACGTATGTAACCCTCGTTCCCTGAAGGAGGGAACGGAGACGCCACATCCCGTCGCCATGTCCTCTGTACCCTGCTGGGGTGCCGGCTACCTACTCGGCTCCTCAGCAAAAGCACCTGTGTCTCATTTATTCCTGCGCTGCTTGGCATGAAAACCTGGTGCAGTCATTGCATGCCAATGTGCATTGGCTCGTTTAGTTTCACTCAAAGTAGATTGGCTCTCGCGAACGAGATTTCTATTCTCGGTTCTCCGACGTGGCGTCTCCGTTCCCTCGTTCAGGGAATGAGATTTACATACGTAACTGAGACGTTTCCTCCAGACATGACGCTTGCCATTCAGGCCAAAGAGTTCAATCTTTGTTTCATCAGACCAGAAGATTTTGTTTCTCATGGTCTGAGAGTCTTTCAGGTGCCTTTTGGCAAACTCCAGGGCTGTCATGTGCCATCTGGCCACTCTACCGTACAGACCTGATTGGTGGAGTGCTGCAGAGATGGTTGTTCTTCTGGAAGGTTTTTTATCACTACGCAGTGTCCGTTCTCGGAGCATATAAGCCCTGTCAGTGTGAGGCGTGCCACTTCTCGAGATTCCTGCCTTTATTAGAGAGAAGAATATGTTCAACTCCTACCCTCCGAAGATTCGAATATTCAATGTTGATTACTACCAAAGCTTCAAAGCTCAAAAAATGGTATTCAGCCCTAATAAGTTTCCAATACTATTGCAAATTAAATATAATGTGGATATTATTGAATAAATATATTTTCGTCAGGTTAGATACTGATTATTAATCACTCAAACCCCTTTATCTAATGGTGGATTCACGGCATATCGTAATTAACGCAATTACGTGATTTCAACATATAAAAAGCTTTCTCACGGAACGAGGCTACTTTTAATTTGTTGCCACAAGTCTTTTTTTCTTGGGTTGATTTCCATACCAGTGCGTACAATTTCGCCTCTCCAACACCCCCAAAACACCCCCCAGACGTACAAATTCAGAGGAGAATTTAGCTGCACAATGGAGAAATTTGCACTGGCTTTTGTGGCGCTATTGAAACGCATAATTCCCAATCCGAGGACGTGAACAACTCGATCACGTGTCATCATCTCGAGACTACTTTAATTATGACATGGCGTGAACACAGCGCAAACCTCTCTACTTAACCGACGGTCTCATGCATCCACCATGTTTGTAGTTTTTTAACACTTTTTATTCATGTTTGTAGCTAGTTCTAATTGAATCCTTGTCCAACGCGCAATGACTTGTGAGCAATATTACCGTTGAGAGTATGCATGGATCTGCCATCCGGATTTTAACCAGAAAAAGTAGGCCATCCAGGTATCTTTGGAATACTCATTTTAACATACTATAATTTGGGACACTCATTTTAATTTTGAAGGATAGTATGCAAATTTGAAAGCAGCATTAGCTCTTAAAATCTCCAATATTACCCACAATCCGTTGAAACCTCATTTCAAGAATCAGAGAAATGGATTTTCATTTCAAGAATCAGAGAAAAGGTATTTCTGTGCTACCTTTTTTTTCTCACAATATAGCAAATCTCAAAGAAACAATTAAACAGACAGGTATCAAGTACTCAAAATGTAATTCCAAAAACAATTTCCTTACTCAATTCTGAGATTATTTGCTTGGTTAGATCAAATTAGATGCATCGTGTCAAAGTATAGTGTTCATTTTCACACCGACAGCTGTTGAGAAACTATTGCATCAGGAATGTTTTCAGCGAGAGGTAAATTGCATTTAAGGATGCCAATCTAATTCGAGAAAAGAAAAAAAAAACTAAGCTTGCTTGATTCTGCCAATATGATTTGCACCCTCACTCAATTCGTAGATCTTTCCATTATGTACATCAAAGCCTGCTACTCTGCTGAGATTTAATTTACAAAACTTCATTGCTAGTTAAGATGATGGTGAATTTAGTTTCTGGCTCCCTGAAGCACATTCCCTAATGCGTCATTAGTCTTGATAGAGGAGTGAATGCGAGATGACAGCTGTACTAATGCTATACCACAATGAAGATTACCCGAAACTAGAAGCAAGGCAGTTTTCTGCCGTGAGAGCTACAGACACATGGAAAAAGGAAGTTAAGTCTTTAAGTAGACATTTATGCATGATTCTGGGGGGAAAACTAAAGGGAAAACAATCAAATGACAGCATGGAGTGGTTATGTGCTCGTTGTGTAGCATAAATAATAAGCTTAAAGTGCTCATATAACAAAAGGTACAATTTTCATTTAATGGTTTGTTTTTGACAACTACTGCTGCTTTCATTATATTGAAAAAAGAAAACCTTCTCTTTGTGTGTTCCATGGAAGATTATAAATCATACATGTTTGGAATGTCATGAGAGTAAATAATGACATACTCTTCAAGTGTTCTGGAGTGTTTTATGTTTTATTTATGTTTATTTGTTTTTATTAGAATTTTATATTTTAATCTTTGTTGTTAGAAATGTATATTTTATTCTTGGCTGCATGTTTTTGCCTCAGAGGGAAAACTTTTGGGACTTTTAATTTCACAGTAAATCTTGACTTTCCTAATTGCATCTTTACATTTAATACTGAGACTTTATTATTTGAACTTTAGTCTTAATCTACAATTGCATTATTTATGTTTTTGAGGTGGAAAGAGGCTTCTATATTTCACAATAACATGTCACAACTCTGTTCTCATGTTTTAAAATGCCACAAAGACAGCAGTAATTTACTTTAATTTGTCCTCTGTATATCAGCATTAACTTTTAAAGGAATATTCCGGGTTTAACAAGTGAAGCTTAATTTGCAGCATTCAAGAGATCAACAACTATGTCTGTGATTGGCTACATTGCTCATGTAACTGGTCTGTTGTCTGCGTTGTGTATTGTGTAGTTAGACACAGGACAGCAGACAGTAGTCCCACTGATCTTCCACTCCTCCCTCATGTATAAAAGAACATATATGCAGCCTCTATAAGTGAATTGCCCTTGTTCTCTCTCTTCAGTGAAGATTTCGTTAAGATTATCAGGAGTCAATATCAGTCAATATCACTTCAATAAAGTTTCAATGCAAAAGCGATGAGGAGGTCACAGAAAGGGGGAAAGCACTCACATTTCAATCAGGAAGCTACATCAGGTATAAGTACATTAACAATTTTGTGTTAATTCTACTAAACAATACACGCATTTAAAAACACATTGTAAATAGATATATTTGACGTTCTCCAGAGTGCAAACAAATATGCACTAGAGGGTTTGATGGCAATGAAGAGGGCAAAGAAAGGCAATGATGGCCGGGGTCACACAGATTATAATATATAACAAAAATAAATTAATATTTTAATTTTCTTTACTTTTAACATTAAAACCATATAACAGGCATACCAATTTACAAAACAATTTACAGTATGTATCTAAAAAATATAACCAAAATATTGTATTAGTCTATTAGTTTTATTAGTTTACATATACTTTTGTGTTTAATTGACTATTAACAGATTTAAAGCTGTACCTGTCATTCAATATGAAAATACATTTTGATTTGGTTAACTATATACTAATGTGTTCTTAATCAATGGTCTTAATAATTGTAGCATTCTCAACTCGTGCGCCTTCTTTCCCACGCGCAGCTGCATAGTAAACATCCCTGAGGTATATAAAGTAAAATAATTGTTTAGGCCTACATATTCATACAATAGAATATGTGAATATAACAGTCATTGCCATAACCATTCATAAGTACTCTAGTTTGTATAATAATAACTATGAATATTCAAATGCATACGTAAACTCCTCCATCCAGCCGTTTAAAAACTCTTCCAACGGCTCTGCTCCATCACTAGTTCTGACTGGTGATGCAACGCAATGACAGTTGGGTGATTTTCACTCTTCACTTCCTGTGAAGTGATATATCGATGTTCCCTTATTCCCTATGCTATTTGCAGTGTCCTTTGAACTGAACATGTTCTCTCCCTTCGTACTGGAATCTCACTTAAGATGGCAAATACCTTGTGAAGTCCACTTCGCAGTCCACTTAAATTCAAATGGAACGCACCTAATGACTTTGCAGGCAGCGTTTGTGTACGAAGGTACCTCGCAATAGGGTAGTCTGATAGGGCAGCGAGGCAACACATTTTTTGGACACAGACCTTAGCTCACTTGTTTGTTGCCATAGTAATTCATTACCCTCACCTGTTCCTTGTTAGCCCCTTGTTATCCTGTGTATCAATAGGGTTGCGCGGTTAGTTGTAAAACGCATGGTTTAAAACTTTCTACACATGCCAGCATGATGAAACTTAGTGTAGCCTATTTATTAGTTGCTATATCAACATTATTTAGACAAAAATTTGCGCCAAAATTTAAAAAAGTCTTTGGAAGGTTTCACTGAACATTAATTTAACCATAGCAAAAGTAAATTTCTTACTTAAGTTTATTTTTCATCTCTGTTTATATAAAATAAGACAACTTTGGTATTATTTTAATGTTATATTTGTTATTTAACAGTTGAGATCGTTCTTTAATGCTGATCTAACCAGCAGAAGACACGAGCCGTGGTTTAAATCCCAGTTGAGCGGGCGGGGCATGTTGTCACACTGCGTTACAATGAGCCCCTATTAAAACTACGCTATTATATTCTATACTTTTATTAATTCTTTTGAGAAACCATGAGAAAAGGGTGAATAAGGACTATGAGTCAATGTTCAGTGAGAAATTATTCATTATTATTATGTTTTTAATTATGCTGTATAGCTGTATTTAGCGGTGTTTGTGTCAAGCTCAAACTTTTTAAATATTTGTAATGATTAAAAAATGCCATTATTTTATTTTAAAAAGTGAATCATTGTATTTCATTGACAAAATATTTTAGTTTGTCTTGGATATTTCTTTGATTATATCAGATAACATTTTAAGCTGTCATTTGGTCATGTTACAATGTGCCCCTCACATGTTACAATGTACCGCACCTATGGGGCATGTTGTCACATTTCACTTCCATTCTTTCGGTGTAAATCAAGAAAAAAGTATACACTGTATTATTGAAACCACATAATTGTACTAGACATGTGGAAAATTCATGTGGGAAAAAATAAATACTCTGAACCCCAAGTGGATTTACACAAACTGAGACGGTAGTCTGTTGTCAGTTGTTGTCTTTGCATGCTTGTAAAGCAGTTGCATTTTCGTTCCCTGTCTGATTATATTGTTCACGTTCTTTGTTTGGATTTTGTTCCTGCTCCCTGTCTGGATTTTCTTTGCTGGTATTTTTCAATAAATTTAAACTGCTTTTGGATCCTCAACCTCTCCTCTTCCCTGCCACTGCGTAACATGTATAAAGAACAGTGAACAGCAGACGTGAAAATAGAGCAATGATGGGATGAGAGCATGAAGCAAGCCAGATTCAAACCTGCACCCCTATTAGAACAACGGCTCTAATGTGCAATGAGAGCATGCTCTATATGCTCCAACAGAAATCATAATCATATTTAATTAAGTATCATGCTTATTGGTCCATAGATCAGCAATCCATCTCAATTAACCACAGAAGCATTCTATCTTTGTTATTTCTGACACACAGAATTTCAAGGGAGAAAACATAATTTATTATTCAGCTTTGAGATTATTAGCTCTAAACATATGCAGAACAAAGGTGTTTGTTTGGCTGGTGGAAAAAGGGTCCCTGATTTAAATAAACATTCTAATTACAAAGAAAAACAACAGGGGGGGTCTTTTTTTCCCTCCACTCTCCGATATGTCATGAGAGCAGCTCTCCTCACTTTTCTAGCTTCCTCTGTTCTGCGTGAACAAATAGCAGCTGTACACAACTGTTTTAAAGAGGAAACCTCATAAGGCATATACTGGAAGAATATCAGATGCTGGAGCATCACAGATATTGTGATTCAGTGTGAGACTGCTTCAAACAGGAACCTGATCCTTTGAGATGTTTCATAAATACAGCTCCAGGCTTAAAGACATCTGACTAAATCTATGTACCATAAATAGTTGCGATGCCAAGTAGGGGAGAGCGTGGCACAACCTAACATTCTCAGTTTGTGTAAATCCACTTGGGGTTCAGAGTATTTATTTTTTCCCACATTAATTGCACACACGTCTAGTACAATTGTGTGGTTTTGTTTCAATAATACAGTGTATACTTTTTTCTTGATTTCCCCCGAAAGAATGGAAGTGAAATGTGACAACATGACCCATAGAACATTGTAACATGTGAGGGGCACATTGTAACATGACCAAATGACAGCTTAAAATGTTACCTGATATAATAAAAAAAAATATCCAAGGCAAACTCAAATATTTTGTCTATAAAATACAATTATTAACTTTTTAAAATAAAATAATGGCATTTTTTAATCATTAAAAATATACTCATTTTTGAGTTTGACAACAAACACATCGCTAAATACATCTATAAAGCATAGTAAAAAAAAAAAAAAATTCTGAACATTGACTCTCAGTCCTGATTCACATTTTTCTCATTGTTTCTCAAAATAATTCATACAAGTATAGAATATAATAGCGTAGTTCTAAAATGGGCTCATTATAACGTTCTGGTGGTTAGATCAGCATTAAAGAATGATCTCAACTGTTAAATAACAGATATACGATTAAAATAATATCAGATTTGTCTAAATTCTTTTCTACATAATGTTGATATAGGCAACTAGTAAATACACTAAGTTTCGTCATCCTGGCATGTGTGGGAATTTTTAAACGATGCATGTTACAACTAACCCCACGTTAGGTTGTGCTCCGCTCTCCCCTACAAAATGCACCTTAAGCAAGGAACACACCAAACCGACGCCGACCAACTAGTAGCGAAGAAAGCAGACTGCAGAGTTGGCTCACGTTGGCTCAACATCTGACGGCCAAGTAGCATGTCCGTTCTGCACCTGCGTAAGAGTAAACAGCTTTCCGCAGCTGGTGGCAGTTTTTGTTATTCAAAGTGGGAAACCAGAAGAGCTACCTTGTATACCCTATTTAAACGAAGCGCACCTCATAATCTCGCTCATCACAGATGGTCACTTGTTTTTTTTCTTTCTCGCAGAACAGCCAATCAGAACGATCAGATGGCCAGACTGACCGACAAGCGCAGACGCGGATTCAACATGTCGAATTGGCTGAAAAATAGCCGACGAGGACCAACGTCAGTCGACGGTGTGGAACACACAGAGAAAACGGCTCGGGTTACGTCTGTAACCCTTGTTCCCTGAGAAGGGAACGAGCGCTGCGTCGGAACGACACTTCGGGGATACTCCCTAAGCACTAGTGAATCTGAAGTCCGTATAGAAACTAGCCCAATCTGATTGGTCGTGCGTGATGACGTCATCGTGACGGCGTACCCGGAAGTATAAAGGGCAAGCCGGCGCATTCAAACGGCAGCTATTGCTCTGAAGCATGCGCTCCAGGCGTGCCGAGGTGTGGTGACGCGACACAGTGCTCGTTCCCTTCTCAGGGAACAAGGGTTACAGACATAACCCGAGCCGTTCCCTTTCGAGGGAACTCTCACTGCGTCGGAACGACACTTCGGGGAACGAGTACCCACTAGCCCACACCGAGGGTAGCGCCTGTCCTAGTGTGAAACCGGAGACCGGGCACAACTAGGACTTGAGTACCCTAGCGCCAGCACCGTAGGGAGATACTTCTCCACTCCTTTTCCTTCCGCGCCCCAGCCGATGAAGGGAGGCGTCTGTTTCCCGGCAACAGGACGCTCCCAACACTGGCCCTTGGGACCTTTACCGAGGGTAGTGCCTGCCCTAGTGTGAAGCCGGAGACCGGGCACAACTAGGACTGGGGAACCCAAGCGCCTTCGGCGCCCCAGCCAATGAGGGAGACGTCTGTTGAAACGGTTTCCCGGCAACAGGGCGCTCCCAACACTGACCCCTGGGACAGAAACCAAGGTTTCTTCCATATAACTAGGGAACGAAGGCATCTGCGCGTTACCCTGATCATACGGAAAGGATTCCCTCTGGGGGAAACCCCTTGGTTTCCAACCACCACTGTCAAGTTCTCACGTGCAGCAGGTCAAAAGGTCTCACCTTGGATGCTGCTGCACTGAGCCCCAGCACTCAAAAGTGCTTCACAGTGAAGGTCTCTTACTCCGCCGTCACGTGAGGTGGGGGATGTAATGCCTGAACCACCAAGGAACTGACCAATCCTAAGTTCCCTGGTTCATCCGACTCCAATCGTCCGAAGGGGGCCTCAGCCAGCCTTTGAAAACCACTGCCAGATCCCAGGTTGGGAATTCTGGAACGAGCCACAGGCCTCATCCTCCGAGCCCCACAGGGGAACTGTACAACAGATGGTGTCTACCCAAGCCCATCACCCAAAGGAGTGTGGAAAGCCTTATGGCAGCCACGGACACCCTGAGTGTGGACGGGGTTAGACCCGCAGAGAAGCGATCTTGGAGGAACTCCAGCACTGAAGCCACCGGCCAGTTAACTGGGTCCACCTCACACTCCCTGCACCAAGTGGCTCACCACTTGGGGCTGTACAGTCTTTTCAAAGATGGAGCCCTGGAACTGAGTAAGGTCTCTATCACCTCTGCCGACAGGCCAGTCTCTAGGTACCTGACCCCCTCAAGGGCCATACCCAAAGACGGGGTGCTACTAAAAGTAGGCTGACCCCCTGTTGGCGGACCCTCTCCAGAACTCCCGGGAGCAGAGCAATTGGGGGAAATGCGTACAGACGCAGCCTCGGCCACGTCTGGGGCTGGATGCGTGAGGGAAAACCACAGTGGACAGTGGGACGTCTCGCGAGACGCAAACAGGTCCACTTCCACTGGGCCGAACCTCTCACATATGGCCTCCACCACCTCCGGGTGGAGTCGTCCCTCCCCGGGCCTCAGCCCCTGCCTCGACAGGATGTCTGCTCCCTGATTTTGGACCCCCGGGACATACATTGCCCTAATGGACAACAGTTTCCCTTGGGACCACAGGAGAATTTGATGCGCCAGTCTACAAAGAGGGCGCGACCTCAAACCCCCCTGATGATTCAGGTACGCTACAACAGACGTATTGTCTGTTCGTACCAGGACATGTTGGCCGCAGAGGTCCGGGAGAAAGCTCCTCAAAGCCTTGTAGACCGCTATCATCTCCAGGCAATTTATGTGCCAGGAGGAATGACGGCCCTCCCACGGGCCCCTCGCAAAGCGGCCCTCCATGACCGCGCCCCAACCCGTGAGGGAGGCGTCTGTTGAAACGGATCTCCGGCAACAGAACGCTCCCAACACTGGCCCCTGGGACAGAAACCAAGGTTTCTTCCATATGACTAGGGAACGAAGGCATCTGCGCGTTACCCTGATCATACGGAAAGGATTCCCTCTGGGGGAAAACCCCTTGGTTTTCAGCCACCACTGTAGGGGTCTCATGTGCAGCAGGCCAAAAGGTATAACGTTGGACGCTGCTGCCATGTGCCCCGGCACTCTCTGAAAGTGCTTCACAGTGATGCTGTGGCCTAGCCTTATTCGTGAGACCATCGCCAGTATGGTCTCGACTCGCGCGGGAGACAATTGTGCCCGCATCGTAGTCGAATCCCATACTATCCCTAGGAACGTAGTCCTTCGGGACGGCGTCAACACACTTTTTGTTGTGTTGAGTCTCAGCCCCAAGCACTTTATATGGGCCAGAACGACATGTGGCCCGAAGCGTCATAGACGGCGGGATTCCACATCGATTTCACCAGGGCGCTGCAGAAGAAACAACCTCGGTTGCTCTTCTGCTTGTGGGAACCGCCCGTAGAAGCCCAGCCGCAGCT
This sequence comes from Romanogobio albipinnatus, assembly GCA_023566225.1. Classification (NCBI taxonomy): domain Eukaryota; kingdom Metazoa; phylum Chordata; class Actinopteri; order Cypriniformes; family Gobionidae; genus Romanogobio; species Romanogobio albipinnatus. Next base: position 32,049,517 of record CM042249.1, read on the forward strand.
AGGGCTTCTTCCCAGCAGCCTTCCGTGCCTGGAGCACGCTCCTTAGATCACCTCTAGGAGCGGAAGGCTGCTGGCGAGTCTGCTGGAGAGAGCGCCGTCTCTGTTGCCAGGCTCCCGGAGGTGGGGCTCTAGAGGCGACGCTCTCCCTCTGCAGCTGACGGTGCGAGAAGCTGGTTGACGGCTGGGGCTGCCCGCTAGGGGCCGCCCTCCCTGGCTCCGAGCGGCGAGGGACGAACTGTCGGAAGGCCGCTGACTGACTTCTCGCCTCCCGATGTTTGGCGACAACGGCCTCAACCGCGTCCCCAAACAACCCGGAAGGCGAAATCGGGGAGTCTAAGAGAAAGGACTTGTCCTTCTCTTTCATCCCCGATAAGTTCAAGAAGAAGCCGCAGCGCGGGCTTCCACACGGGGAGGAAGGTCATCGGAACTGTCAGAGGAGGATTGGGAAAGTGCCGCAGCAGTCCCAAAACCCTCTCACAAGTCCCGCTGTCCCGCCCGAGCATGCTCCACGCCCAAACAATACACACAAAGCAGGTGTGCATCCGAGCCAGAGATGTAACGTGGGCACGGATGCACACACTGCCTATAGTTCTCACTCATTCTTCTTCTTTTATTTTCTAAACTCTTTCACACACACACTTGCTTGGACAGACAACAATAAATAGACAGACTTGTCACACAGAGCGCTATGCTGAAGAGCAATAACTGCCGTTTCAATGCGCCGGCTCGCCCTTTATACTTCCGGGTACGCCGTCACGATGACGTCATCACGCACCACCAATCAGATTGGGCTAGTTTCTATACGGACTTCAGATTCGCTAGTGCTTAGGGAGTATCCCCGAAGTGTCGTTCCGACGCAGTGAGAGTTCCCTCGAAAGGGAACTTAGTTGGCCGACACACGAAAACTGCCCGACGGCCGACTGTTGGCTTGGTGAGTTCCACGCTGTACATTCAACATGGCAATACAGTATATCAATATACAGCATTCAGATTCAGCTCATATTTTTATCTGTAAAACATTTCGACAGGCAAAGTCAATTCGAACCATAATTTAAGCACGTCATATTGAATGCAAACATTTTTAAGAACATATAAATAGTATATGGATATACACTGATGAGCCAAAAATGTCTTGGGGGGAACGCACATTTTGTGAGCGAAATTAAACGTTTTGCTACTGACCGCTAAGTTCCTTGGGGGAATGCAAAAGTTTTGTGAGGGAACACACAGTTTGAGGGAAACGCAAACATTTTGTGACCGGATGCAACATCCATGTGTGTGAATGCAAAAGCATTGTAATATAACTGATCTCATGAAATGATTGAAATGTTTTTAATGCATCCTCTCAGGATGCATGATGCAGTGCATTTTGAATTGGTATATGCAATCTCTTGAGCTCATTCACCTTTTTGCCCTGTGCTGCTCTCATGCTAGTTGGGACAGCACGCAAACCTGAAGACTGTTCAGTTAGATTTCTAACTAAAGACATTAAAAAGTCTCCGGTTGTGAGTTGAGTTCAGTCTGGAGTTTTTTGTTGCAGATTAGTCACAAACTTAGAGCATGAAAGGATGGAAAACCCTTTCAAGACAAAACTTAGTTTTGTAGCGTGAACTTGGCTTAGTTGCGTAACTTTATATGCACTACGCGCAAGAGAAACAGTTCAAAATGTCATTAATGAATGTCGTTTCTTTGAAGAGGAAGCCACACAGGATGATACACAGAGAGTCATTTCATTTGAAACTTCAGATATCATAAATGTGAAAAGTTACAAAATTCTAGTTTTAGTCGTGCTCCATAATTCATCAATAGCGGGGCATCTTCTAAGAGCTTCAATAATGCATTCTTCTAGCATTGCACAGCAGTGCACCATGATGTTTCTACTTTGTATCATGAATTATCCTGAACTAGAACTGCCTCCCTTTATTAAAAGGTTTGGAAAAACGAACATCGAAATGCCTCCAGCGCAGGGTGAAACAGGTGAAATATTAATGTGAAGGTTATATATACACACACCATGAAAAAATCATTGGGGCCTAATGAAACCCTCCTTATGCTTTTTCTCTAATCACTTCAGACATGGCAGACTATCCTCCTATCACACTGTTATTATACATGTAAATTAATAATAACCCAATGTGTGGGAGCTCTGTGTGGGAGCTATTCATAGAGGAGCCAAATATTGACTGGAATATAATGTGGCTGCAACCATCAATAATGAAAATGTGCTGTAATATTTTTTTTCCAAGACTGAATTATTGTTTTGTTCTTTTCCAATTTGTAAAAACAATATGTGGTATCCTTTGTATACTCAAGAATCTGCTGGTACTGTATTATGCACGTTCATTCTAACATTGGGAAGCATGCAGGTTTGTGCTTGTGCCGCATGAGACATGTTTGCGTCAGGATTTTATAGAAAACATACCATCATCACAGATGCTCTGGTAAATACAGTACATAATTGTACATTCATATATTTATGACAGCATGCACTTTACACTCTACTTTTGCATAATATATAAACTCTGTTACATAATTTATCTTAGGAAATGCAGTATTCCAATAGTCCAATATTGGAATTCCAATATTTACACCTGTCCCAGTATTGAACCCCAGTTCTTACTCAGAGCAGTTAATAAAAAGTTAATTGTATCTATAATTTATTGATTTTATATATCACAATGTAACTCTGTTGTATTGTTATTTTAAATCTCACTGTGACTTTATCACTCAGTGTTACTGTCAAAGTGTCACAGTTACTGTCTGTCTCTGTTGTGTTTTGTACTTCCTGGTTTTAGTTATCACATGTTCCTTTGTCTGAGTTTCCCGCCACTTGTCTGTTTCCTTAGTTACCCTCATCTGTATCACCTGTGCCCCTCGTTAGTTAGTCATCTGTGTTTGTATTTAAGTTCCTCCCTTTCCTTCAGTCTCTGTCCGATCTCGTTTGTGTATACGTGTTTGTATGGTGTGCTACTTTGATTTGAGTCTTATGAAGTATTAAACGTTGTTGAAGTATTCTACTACCTGTCTTTGCCTGTTCCTGCCTGCACACCCGTAACAGAAGATCGGACCCAAACAGCAAGAGGACCTCTCTGGGATGGGTATTCTCCTGGTCCCAATCTCTCCTGAATCCCCAGAGGAGGGCGGTTCTGCGGAGGACCGCCTTTGGGGAATTCGTCAGCACGGTCGCTCACTGGAGAGGTATGTAGAGGAATTCTCTGAGCTAGCTTATCTGGTGAACTGGCCAGATGCGCCGCTTAATGCGTGTTTTCTGATGGGCCTGGACGAGGACACTATTCGGTTCCTGGAACCTGCCTGTTCCTTTTCCCTAGTCGAGACAATCAACCTGGTTTTGTCCCTAAATTGTTCTGAGTTTGAGATAATAGAAGAGGTTCCTATGAATATGTGTCTTCCTCGTCCGGTCCCCTCAGAAAAGCTCGCTGCCTGGTCAGTTCACCCTCAGCCAGTTTCCTCTGCATATCCCTCCAGTGGGCCTGCTGGGAAGGTCCTACCTGTCTCCAAGCCCAGGAGGAAGAAGAGAGCTGCCGCAAAGTGCCCGTCTCAGGTCGCGGCAGCCGCTACCACGGCAGATTCACTGGAGCGGTGGTTGATAGACTTTGGGTGCGATCCTACCGCTCCGTGTTTCCGGGACTCCGCTCCAGCCCTCCTGGACTCCGCTCCAGCCCTCCTTGACTTCCTGGACTCCGTTCCAGCCCTCCTGGACTCCGTTCCAGCCCTCCTGGACTCCGTTCCAGCCCTCCTTGACTTCCTGGATTCCGCTCCAGCCCTCCTGGATTCCGCTCCAGCCGTCCTGGATTCCGCTCCAGCCGTCCTGGATTCCGCTCCAGCCGTCCTGGATTCCGCTCCAGCCGTCCTGGATTCCGCTCCAGCCCTCCTGGACTCCGCTCCAGCACTCCTGGACTCCGCTCCAGCACTCCTGAACTTCCTGGACTCCGCTCCAACACCCCTTGACTTTCTGAACTCCGTGTCAGCCTTCGACGAGCCCGCTCCAGCCTTCGACGAGCCCGCTCCAGCCTTCGACGAGCCCGCTCCAGCCTTCGACGAGCCCGCTCCAGCCTTCGACGAGCCCGCTCCAGCCTTCGACGAGCCCGCTCCAGCCTTCGACGAGCCCGCTCCAGCCTTCGACGAGCACGCTCCAGCCTTCGACGAGCCCGCTCCAACCCACGAGATCTCCACTCCACCCCTGAATTCCCCAAAGAACATTTTGGGGGGGGGGCCATGTACCTGTGGGTGGGAAACATGTGGGTGGGGCTCTGGTTTGGCCTGGGCGCCCTAAGACTCCTGCTCTGCCCAAGACTCCAGACCCGCCTAAGACTCCTGCTCCGCCCAAGGCTCCAGACCCGCCATGGCCGCCCACGGCTCCTGACCCGCCATGGCCGCCCACGGCTCATGACCCGCCATGGCCGCCCACGGCTCCACCCTGGAGGCACCCCAGCCAGCCAGACCCCAGTACTCCCGTCCTCAGGACTCCAGGGTGCCCACCCTCCCTCCCTCCCTATTTGTGTCTTCTACGGCGCGAGGACGCGCCTATTGGGAGGGGGGCGTTATGTCACAGTTACTGTCTGTCTCTGTTGTGTTTTGTACTTCCTGGTTTTAGTTATCACATGTTCCTTTGTCTGAGTTTCCCGCCACTTGTCTGTTTCCTTAGTTACCCTCATCTGTATCACCTGTGCCCCTCGTTAGTTAGTCATCTGTGTTTGTATTTAAGTTCCTCCCTTTCCTTCAGTCTCTGTCCGATCTCGTTTGTGTATACGTGTTTGTATGGTGTGCTACTTTGATTTGAGTCTTATGAAGTATTAAACGTTGTTGAAGTATTCTACTACCTGTCTTTGCCTGTTCCTGCCTGCACACCCGTAACACAAAGTGTGACTTCAAGCCTTGCAATTGCGACATTAAATTTTGCATTTGCAATAGGGATACACTGATACAAAATGTCATCACCAATAGCGATATCTAATTATTTATCCGATTATAATGACATCTGTAGATGCTGTTGCCGATAGTTAATGTCTATGCTTTTGTGTTGTATGGTTTGAATTTTCTTATGCTGTCGAATGCTTGTGTTATAGACAGTAAACAAAATGTTTATAAAAAATATCACGGTACTGCTCAATTGAATTAAATAATGATTCAAAAGGTATTACATGTAGGCCTATACATTAACTTTTCCTCTCTCCCAAATAGTGCTGTAAACTATACAGGGAACCCTTTCATTTGGTACATTACTATAATATTAAAAGTTAAAATTAATAACAGAGCCCAAACTATTATATTCAACTGTTAAATATTTTCAGATATAATAATCACACTCAGATTGGGTGATTACATGAGAGGATACCATTTAGAAGTTGTACTGTATCTTTAAACATATCTTATGATGTTCATTCATGTTTATTTTGTGCTATAACTTGTAATAAAGTGGAAGAAATGATTTGAGCTGCTGTTTGACCTGAGGCAGCTAAAGTGATCCGTCACATCCAAGAGCGTCAAACCCATTTAATGTTTGCATTTTGTGATAAAATGGACAACGCACAAAGCTCTCTGTGATTATTGGATGGGATACTATAAACTTTTATCACAGTACTTCTTTGGTAATTTAATTATGTGATTATTTAATAATTAAATAATGGCACTGTGTGGTTGAAAATACTGTTTGTGAAGCTGTTTCATATTAATACATGACAACTGCTCTCTGGGTCAGCAGCAGTGCCAACGCAGATTTGAATGTTCGCTGTGATTGTACTTGTCAAATGTTTAATAGACAGAGTTGAATTGTAGTCATTTAAGAATAAGACGACATTAATGTTTGCATCGAGATCGCAATCTTTGTGCAGCTCTAGATTTTTTTCTTGTTTTTTTTCTGCAAATATAATGATGCATCCCTAATTTGCATCCCTAACTTTGTATCTCCCAATTGCGAATTTATGTCTCATGGTGTGACTTCATATATCTCAATGTACCCTTAAATCGCACCATTGTGACTTTACATAATTGCGAACTTATAACTTATTTGCAACTTTATATCTCCCATTTGTTAATTTTGGTCTGTGTGACTATCACAGTATAACTTTAAACGTTCTCATAATTGCAACTATAACTATACAATGTGACTCTATATTGCTCTATATTTTTTTTCTCCTAACTACTACTTTGTAGCTCACAATGCGACTTTATATAAGACAATTTATATCTTTCTATTGTAACTTTTTGCGTCTTCATGTAGCATACTGGTGGTATAGAATGATGTGACTACGTAAATGATTTTTTTGGGGGGGTGAACTATTGCTTTAACATTCATTCCTCATTTTTGTCTCAAGGAGAGGACAATAGTGTGAAGCACTGATGACAAGCACAGTAATTCCCAACGGATCTCTGAGGATCTGATGCTAGAGAGAATGAGCTCCGGCCCATATGTGGAGGTTCAAGGTCAGTCCAGTGGGTGAATGTCTCATGGCCGGGCTCCCATATATCATAATCCATTCCTTGGGGGAAAAAAAGGTTTTAATGCGATTTCAGCAACCAAGCTAGCAGCCAATTCCACCATCTGTCTTCATCAAATGACTTTGTCAGAGAGCACTGGAGCCGAGTGTTCCTTATCATCTTTTGCATTAGACTTAGCCAGAAGTAAAACAATGATGCTTTGGCCTGTGTTTGTTTTTTTGTATTTTTTTTTTTTTTGCGCTAAGTTTCATTGAATCAATTTGACCTTGTCAGGCACAGTTAAAGAGGGATTAATTTTATGAAATGTTTAAAGATGTTCTGCAAAGCGTTTGGAGCATCATGTGGTGGAAAATATTATGATGAAGAGGAGTTTAGAGTTTTTAATACCCTGAGAATATTTTCTGAGCCAGTGTCAGCTTCCTTCAAACCTTTTTCCTTCTGCTTAAAGCTGATGTAATTTTGTGACTATTAATTATTTGATAAATGGCACAGAAATGCCACAGCTTCAGCCAGTCAGGGACAGCAGAGGAAAAAATAAATGAGCATATGAAATTATAGTGACAAATGCAGAAATATTATAGTATTTTATATACTGTAGGGAGAGATTGTTTTAAATGTGATCAGCTATACAGTAATAACATTATGCCTTGGTCTGTATGATCCCAAGGCTTATACAACACTTTGTTCACTTCCATTGGAAAATAGCTAGGGCATTTTGCTAAATAACTTGTTTTGTGTTCCACAGCAAAATAAATAACGATGGAAATCGTTGATGGAAATACCCCTTTAACTTATAAGGAATAATAGAGAAATAAGCCACCATATTTTGATGTACAGAAAAAAGGCTATTTCTCCTCAGAATGGAATAACTCAAAATAATAAACTGGAAAATGACATAAGTCATGATTATAAGATAAAAAGTCATAACTATGAACAAAAATGTAAAGAAAACAATCTAATTTCAACTTAGTATGCCATAAATTATTTTTTATCAAAAAGTATGACAAATTATTTCACAATTATGACAGTATCTCATCATTTCATAATTTGTATGATATAATTCTGAATTTGTATGCACTAAAAATAGTAAACTAAAATGTGCTTCATGTGCTCATGGATCTAAATTAACTGATTTTATTCAAATAAAAAATAATGTTATTTAACATTACTGAATCAACCTAAATACTCTCACCTAAAGGATTATTAGGAACACCTGTTCAATTTCTCATTAATGCAATTATCTAATCAACCAATCACATGGCAGTTGCTTCAATGCATTTAGGGGTGTGGTCCTGGTCAAGACAATCTCCTGAACTCCAAACTGAATGTCAGAATGGGAAAGAAAGGTGATTTAAGCAATTTTGAGTGTGGCAAGGTTGTTGGTGCCAGACGGGCCGGTCTGAGTATTTCACAATCTGCTCAGTTACTGGGATTTTCACACACAACCATTTCTAGGGTTTACAAAGAATGGTGTGAAAAGGGAAAAACATCCAGTATGCGGCAGTCCTGTGGGCGAAAATGCCTTGTTGATGCTAGAGGTCAGAGGAGAATGGGCAGACTGATTCAAGCTGATAGAAGAGCAACTTTGACTGAAATAACCACTCGTTACAACCAAGGTATGCAGCAAAACATTTGTGAAGCCACAACACACACAACCTTGAGGCGGATGGGCTACAACAGCAGAAGACCCCACCGGGTACCACTCATCTCCACTACAAATAGGAAAAAGAGGCTACAATTTGCACAAGCTCACCAAAATTGGACAGTTGAAGACTGGAAAAATGTTGTATGGTCTGATGAGTCTCGATTTCTGTTGAGACATTCAGATGGTAGAGTCAGAATTTGGCGTAAACAGAATGAAAACGTGGATCCATCATGCCTTGTTACCACTGTGCAGGCTGCTGGTGGTGGTGTAATGGTGTGGGGGATGTTTTCTTGGCACACTTTAGGCCCCTTAGTGCCAATTGGGCATTGATTAAATGACATGGCCTACCTGAACATTGTTTCTGACCATGTCCATCCCTTTATGACCACTTTGTACCCATGATGGCTACTTCCAGCAGGATAATGTACCATGTCACAAAGGTTGAATCATTTCCAATTGGTTTCTTGAACATGACAATGAGTTCACTGTACTAAAATGGCCCCCATAGTCACCAGATCTCAACCCAATAGAGCATCTTTGGGATGTGGTGGAACGGGAGCTTCGTGCCCTGGATGTGCATCCCACAAATCTCCATCAACTGCAAGATGCTATCCTATCAATATGGGACAACATTTCTAAAGAATGCTTTCAGCACCTTGTTGAATCAATGCCACGTAGAATTAAGGCAGTTCTGAAGGCGAAAGGGGGTCAAACACAGTATTAGTATGGTGTTCCTAATAATCCTTTAGGTGAGTGTATATTAGGTTACACCAACAAAACTACATTTAAAAGTAAGATCAGGTAGAAATAGCTCTTTAACGTAACGATTGCAGGTGACCACTTTTAACAGTGTGTCATAATTATGATTAATCATAGCGATATTTTCTATATAAGTGGTGGAAGTGAACTTTCATAATAAACATGACGAGATCATCCCTACTCTGATTTTACTCGGATAAACATCTGTCCTGTAGCCTTGCATCAAAAACAAACCCCTTACATTAAGAAACCCAAAGTTATAACCTTCAAATTATTAACCTTACAGTTTTTTTAAAGGGTTTGTTTGGGCTTCAAAGCATAGCGTATGTAAAATTGATGAAACTTGATTGTCCCTTTTGAAAATTCTGTTGACTATAGGTAACTTTGCAACTATGTCAACTAACTCTCATTAGTATAAGACTGTCTGCTTAATATCTGCTCTTTATAAACTCTTTATTGTGATGGATGGTCCTCCAACAAGTATCTTACATGTCAACCTATTCTTACCCTAACCCTACCAGTCTACAAGGGCCTTGTCTGAATGAATGACGACAGTTTGTCTCGTCATAATCAGCTCATCTAGTAAATATGTAGACTGAATAATGACCTTCATTCTCTCTAATCGAGGGGACTGTGTCAACAGGGAGGGTCTGGGTCAAAGATGAAGGCTTCAGATGGTGCGTCAGTCTTTGGAAGTTTGAGCGCAGTACAGACAGACGTCAGAAGGTCACAACACCCACACTAGTCAACTCACACTCAGTGCTGCAATTAATTGGCTCTGGGCTGCAGGAAAGGGTGAGCACTGCCCTGTCTACTGATGAGCTGACATCCTTCTCACTTTCTTTCTTTCTGTCTGTCTATCACTGGAACATGTCTCGCATGTACTGTAAGGAAGGGACTTAATGCCTTAAACGGGTGGGAAGTCACGAGTTTGACTGCCGTTCCAGTACGCTTTCACAGGTAGAAGTTTGGAAAAACATTAGATGTGGCATTAGATCCTGCCCCCCTTGTACCCCAGAGAGATTCTACTGGCTAAGACATTTTATCAGTGCCTGATTAGAAATAATAGAAAATCGTTTTGTATGTTGTTTTAATTATACAAATATGTTAATTAATGTCTTTTAAGTCATATATCACATATAATTTTACTGCATCGAAAAACAAAATGGTCCAGTGAAACATTTTCCCTTAGCCTACTAGCTTAGCATAACGCTAACTGGTTAACAAAAGCCGTTTTATCAATATATTCTACTGATGATGACAACAATTATAACTTGTCAACTGCATGTCAACTAACTCTCATTAGAGATTCAGTTGACTGTAGACTGTTAGGTTGGGATTAGGTGTTAGGGTCCGGGTCAGTAGAATAAGTTGACTTAGTTGCAAAGTCACTTATGGCTTGTTTCCACCGAGCGGTACGGTTCAGTACGATTTAGGGCACTAAACCCTGATCCGGCTTGCATTTCCACCGTCAACAGCACCCTTATTTGATACGCATGGTGTAGCGATCAACATCATTCTCAAGTGAAGAAGAAAGCGACACAGTAAACAACAGTGGACGGCATACAGCAGAGCTTGTTCTTGCTTCTTGGCATGTGGCTGTTTGTAACAAGAAGACAAAAGATGTTTGAGCAGAGGAATGTCTGTTGGGGGACCATTAAAATAAAGTGTTAGCAGATATTAAGCAGATAGTTTACTAATACTCTTAATGACTGCTAGTTGACATGCAGTTGACATGTAGCAAAGATACTTATACAGTAATTAGTAGAATGTCTAAGTGGACCATTGAAATACAGTTAATATCAGAATTGTGAACATACACTAACCTAAATGATTATTAGGAACACCATACTAATACTATGTTTGACCCCCTTTCGCCTTCAGAACTGCCTTAATTCTATGTGGCATTGATTCCACAAGGTGCTGAAAGCATTCTTTAGAAATGTTTTCCCAAATTGATAGGATATCATCTTGCAGTTGATGGAGATTTGTGGGATGCACATCCAGGGCACGAAGCTCCCGTTCCACCACATCCCAAAGATGCTCTATTGGGTTGAGATCTGGTGACTATGGGGGCCCTTTTAGTACAGTGAACTCATTGTCATGTTCAAGAAACCAATTTGAAATGACTCAAGCTTTGTGACATAGTGCATTATCCTGCTGGAAGTAGCCATCAGAGGATGGGTACATGGTGGTCATAAAGGGACGGGCATGGTCAGAAACAATGCTCAGGTAGGCCATGTCATTTAAACGATGCCCAATTGGCACTAAGGGGCCTAAAGTGTGCCAAGAAAACATCCCCCACACCATTACACCACCACCAGCAGCCTGCACAGTGGTAACAAGGCATTATGAATCCACGTTTTCATTCTGTTTACGCCAAATTCTGACTCTACCATCTGAATGTCTCAACAGAAATCGAGATTCATCAAACCAGGCAACATTTTTCCAGTCTTCAACTGTCCAATTTTGGTGAGCTTGTGCAAATTGTAGCCTCTTTTTCCTATTTGTAGTGGAGATGAGTGGTACCCCGTGGTGTCTTCTGCTGTTGTAGCCCATCCGCCTCAAGGTTGTGCGTGTTGTGGCTTCACAAATGCTTTGCTGCATACCTCGGTTGTAATGAGTGGTTATTTCAGTCAAAGTTGCTCTTCTATCAGCTTGAATCAGTCTGCCCATTCTCCTCTGACCTCTAGCATCAACAAGGCATTTTCACCCACAGGACTGCCGCATACTGGATGTTTTTCCCTTTTCACACCATTCTTTGTAAACCCTAGAAATGGTTGTGCGTGAAAATCCCAGTAACTGAGCAGATTGTAAAATACTCAGACCGGCCCGTCTGGCACCAACAACCATGCCACGCTCAAAATTGCTTAAATCACCTTTCTTGTCCATTCTGACATTCAGTTTGGAGTTCAGGAGATTGTCTGCATTGAAGCAACTGCCATGTGATTGGTTGATTAGATAATTGCATTAATGAGAAATTGAACAGGTGTTCCTAATAATCCTTTAGGTGAGTGTATGTGACCCATGCTCGCAAAATGAGTCACAATGGCACATTTCCACAATCTCTATTAAAAAATCTTTAAAATGATGTATGATTTGATGGAATCAGACAACAAATGACTGAGCTACACTTGTTTGAGAAAAATTGAGTTAAAGTGTTCTGAAGGTTCTAAAATCACCTAGCAACCATACCTTAATATCCCTGGTAATAACACCAAATTAAGTCACAACTAAATATGTATGGGAAAAATATACACTATATTGCCAAAGTTTTGGGACATCTACCTTTACATGCACATGAACTTTATTGACATTATTAATCCGTAGGGTTTAATATGGAGTTGGCCCACCCTTTGCAGCTATAACAGCTTCAACTCTTCTGGGAAGGCTTTCCACAAGGTTTAGGAGTGTGTTTATGGGAATTTTTGACCATTCTTCTAGAAGCACATTTGTGAGGTCAGGCACTGATGTTGGACGAGAAGGCCTGGCTCGCAGTCGCCACTAATTCATCCCAAAGGTTTTCTATTGGGTTGAGGTCAGGCCAGTCAAGTTCCTCCACACCAATATCGCTCATCCATCACATATGAAACAGAGTTGGTTTTAATAGCATTTTTCCCCCCAAAACTTTTACAGTCAAGAGACATAAATACATTTTCTTTGAATTTTCATTTTGATTAATTGAACCAAACTGTTCGAAACTAATTAGTGAAAATTAGTCTTCTGACTAGTCCCCACTGCAATAAGAGTAAATTACATCTGTGGATAAATCCTAAAGGGATAATACCACAATAATAGTATAGTGTAGAGTAATGCATTCAAATAAAGACACAGCCATCTCTGTGAACAGTCTTTTTCAGAGGGGGAAAAAAAATAGCAAACTGGCTAATCCACCGATTAGTTCTTCTTCAAACTTAGCTTGCCATTTTCTTCGGTCCCTGCTCTTCTCACTCCTTATCTTAGGCCTACAAAATCTGGGAAGTTTTCTTAAAGCTGGGCATTTGTATGCTCGATAGCATTCCATCACATTGCAACGGTAAGGAAGGAGACAAAGGCTTTAGTCAGACCTGAACCGTTAGCATCACATTACAGGTCCTGAAGTACCTTCCCCCAGAGCACACTTGAGCACAGTGGGCAAAGATTTCCTCAGAAAGTACAGCTTGAGTGGAATAACTCTGGATTCTCTCAGCCCAGAAGCTCTGGAAGCAGGCATCATAAAAGAACAATGAGCGACTAATTGAAATCAAAGGAGAGGAATCTCCTGCCGTGAAAAATATAATAAAACACAAAGCAGATTATGCAAAACGGAGCTTGTGTGGTTCATCTGAATGAACCCAGGGTTGAAATGAATCAATGTGGCGGAATGGCTGCACACAGTAGGGTTCATTATGAAAACTATACAATGCGTAACGACAGGTTTCTATAAGCTTTCTGCGGTCTTGTTGCTCACCTCTGTCTACCTGTGCTCCATTGTGTGGACCTTTGTTAAGGGAATACAGCCTTTAAAGCACATACAAATATTCAGAGATGACATTCAAACTGTGGTAAGACACATTTCACAGTAGAAAGATATTGAAAAAGCAGCTCCTTTAAGCTCTCAGGAGGTACACGTTTCATGAAATCATACAGACATACACTAGCTTGTTAAAGGTTACTCGCAGAGCGCTAACACTCTATATGCAATAGGATGTGTTTTGGTTTTATGAGGATGCTGCTTATCCTTCACTTATATCAGACTAAAGGATGTAGCTGTTCACTTTAGTTTTTGTTTTTTTTTACACTAAATTCTATTAAGTTTGTGGAATTTTGGGGAGGAATAACGTCTCATGGATCAGCCTGAAAATATGAAGATTATGACCTCCATGAAGATGGCACCCAATAAAACGAAGTAATTCCCAAAACTATGGCATTCATTTACTGCTGATTTTTTTTCCTGCAAAAATTAACGTTGGCACTGGTTTAGTGTTTGAGTTATTGAACATAATTTTTTTGGCTGTGTGACATCACTCTCCACCCAATGTCGTTCAAATCACTCCAAACTGGTGTCTTGGTTACGTATGTAACCCTTGTTCCCTGAGGAGGGAACGGAGACGTAACGTTAATGACTAATGAATGGGGGTTTCGCTTAGAAGCCAATTACCTTTGAGGAGTCTAACAACGCCCAATGGCAGTGCCAATGCCATGGGCATGCGGAATTTGCATGCGTAACTCCGCCCTACCACATGGGTATATAAGGAAGTACGCTGGCAACATCACATTGTGTTATTTGCTGCGGAGCCAAGACTGAACTCCCGGCCATTCCAGCAGTGCAGCGGATGTGGCAAAGGGATGTTACGAGACGTTCCCTTTCGTTCAATCACTACAACGTAACGTTAGTGACTAACGAATTGGGGTACAGTGACGCCACTCAGCTGTCTTCCAGTGCCCTGCGTAAGTGTGAGTACCCTGTCGCAAGACTAGTACGGACGAAGGACTCCCACTTATCACAGGAATACCAAGGTACACTGGGAAGCATATTCCAGTGGATATATGCCAAAATGCCTACCCGTAGGGAGGACTTAGAGAGTACACATATGACCCGCTAAGCGCTGCATATGGGAAATTCTGGGGTACCAGCCGAAGGTGGATTTTTAACCCCAGGGGTGGCAGGGACTTGTCAAGGGAAAGACACCTGCTCACTGAGGAGGCTTACGGTAGAAATACATGTGTGGGGGTCGCTGGAGGGGAACCATGCACATGGGGCACCTGGCCGAACACGAGGGTCTGGGCTCAAGAGGGCAAACTTACTGGTGTCGGTGTCGACAGTGCTGGAGGAACTCAGGGCTTCTGGGAAGCTCACCTGAGGAGAATATCGCACATATCCAGTCCGTGGAATGGAATGGCGAGCAAGCGAAGACACCTGAGCCTAGTCCATTACCGGCCACTAGTAGAGGCGAGTACATAGTTGGACACAGGCTCCACTCGGAGATTGTAGAATCTGGCGAATGTGTTAGGTGTCGCCCAGCCTGCAGCTCTGCAGATGTCTGTTAGCGAGGCGCCATGTGCTAGAGCCCAAGAGGAGGCCACACTCCAGGTTTCGTCAACTGAAAATGCCTGCAGGTCCTCTACCCTGTTGATGGAGGCCAATGCGGTCAGGAGCGCTGTCTTCATAGACAAGAACTTAAGATCGACTGCTCAAAGGGAGGCCTCTGCAGAGTATCTAAGACTACTGAGAGGTCCCAAGAGGGTACGAGGGGCGAGCAAGGAGGATTTAGTCTCCTGGCTCCCCTCAGGAACCTGATGACCAGGTCGTGCTGACTTACCTTTTTGAAGCAATCCGTGCGGCGTCACCGTGGCTGCAGATGCCATATGCCCCAGGAGCCTCTGAAACAGTTTCAGTGGAACCACACTCTTGCTCTCGATTTGACGGAGGCAAGTCAGCAGAGACTGCGCGCGCTCGCTCGTAAGCTGCGCTCACATGGCGACCGAGTCGATATCCATACCGAGTAAAGAGATCCTCTGCACGGGGCAAAGTTTGCTCTTCTCCCAGTTGACCTGAAGGCCCAGACGGGCTAAGTGCTGGAGCACTAGGTCTCTGTGTTTGCAAACCTGCACTCGAGAGTGACTCATTATGAGCCAGTCGTCGAGGTAGTTGCGAACTACCTCGAACCCCGTGCTGCCTGAGTGGCGCAAGGGCTTCCACAACAATCTTTGTGAAGACACGAGGGGACAGAGCTAGCCCGAATGGGAGGACCGCGTACTGATATGCCCGCCCCTAGAAAGCAAACCATAGGAGCGGTCTGTGTCGAGGTCGGATGGAGACATGGAAGTAGGCGTCCTTCAGGTCGATCGCTGCAAACCAATCGGCTGGACGAACGCATTCGAAAAGGCGTTTCGCTGTCAACATCCTGAACGGAAGCCTGTGAAGGTATCGGTTCAGGACACGCAGGTCCAGGATTGGCCGTAACCTACTGGTTTTCTTGGGTACAATGAAGTAGGGGCTGTAGAAGCCGGACTTCATCTCAGCTGGAGGGACAGGCTCGATCGCACCCTTCGCCAGTAGGGTGGCAATCTCCGCACGCATGACAGGGGCATTGGCCCCGACCATAGTGCAGCGGACTCCCATAGGAGCGTGAGTGAACTGAATCGCGTAGCCGTGCCTGATGGTCTTCGCGACCCAGCGGGACAGCGGAAGCTGAAGCCAGGCTCCCAGGGACTGCACCAGCGGGGTCATTCGGACCACAGACGTACCCAGGGTGGGGAAGCGAGGCAGCGTTACCGGCCTGGACGTGGGAGGCGGAGCGTCCCGGTGGGGGCACGGTTAATGGCTGCGTCATGACCAGTGTTGGGGGTAACGCATTACAAGTAACTTGAGTTACGTAATAATATTACTTTTTCAAGTAACTAGTTAAGTAACGCATTACTTTTCAAATTTACAACAAAATATCTGAGTTACTTTTGAAAAAAGTAACTCAAGTTACATTTTCACATTTATTTGACTGACAGCTCTCCTGTCCTCATGTTGAGAAAAATTGAGAGTAAGTGCAGAAGCGTTGTGTGTAAATGTGTTATTGTAGTTCTAGACTAAATGTGAGCATTTATTTATCTCACTTGCACAATAAAGATTCTGTCCTCCTCAAAATTAATAAAATCAGTCAAATGCAAAATCAGAATACTATGCAAACCTCAAATATATAAATGTTAAATATAACAAATATTTTTATACATTTAATCTACCTTTATTGACCAATGTCTTGCTACTTACCTTCGATGATTCAGTTAAACCATGAGCAAATATTACTAGATTTTTTGTTTTTATTGGTAAAACTTTTTCGCTCCTGCGTTCTACTCTTCCATTATCCAGAATGGCAGCACATTTTTACCTCAGCCTGAGGCCCATCCTCCACGACCCGGCCCGGGTGAAGGCTGTTGCTGGGGCCGGGTGGGAGGCGCGGGAGCCTTAGGAGGGCATCCTCGGCGGTGAGCAGGCTGAGGCGACTGTGCCGGCGGCTGGGTGGAGGCAGCAGCTGGCCACCGGGGCAGTATATGTTTTATAGCCTCAGTCTGCTTCTGGGCGGTTGAAAACTGTTGGGTGAAGCTTTCAACCGCGCCGCCGAAGAGGCCAGCCTGGGATATGGGGGCATCGAAGAAATGTGTTCGCTCGCTGTCACGCATATCAGCCAGGTTTAGCCACAGGTGTCGCTCCTGGACCACAGCTGTGGACATCACCTGACCCAGGGAGCGTGCGGTCACTTTCATCACCGGAGGGCGAGGTCTGTGGTGGCACGCAGCTCGTCCACGAGCCCTGGATCAGCTCCACCCTCGTGCATGTCCCTGAGCAACCGGGCCTGGTAGACCTGCAGAATTGCCATGGCATGCAACGAGGCGGCAGCCTGCCCCACAGCTCTGTACGATTTCGCAACCAAGGTTGATGAGAATCGACAAGCTTTGGAAGGGTGCTTAGGATCACCACGCCAGGTCGAAGCACTCTGAGGACACAGTTGCATCGCAACAGAACGTTCATACCCGTTGGCTGCGGCCCCATCGAGAGTGGAGAAGGCGGAGGAGGCCGCCGAACAGTCGCGGGAAGACAACGGGACTTCCAGGACCACGCGACCTCATCATGCAGCTCGGGGAAGAAAGGTATTGGGGGCGGGGACTGATGGGTGTCAGTGCGCGGTGCCCCCAAAAACCAATCATCCAGCCATGAGTGCTCAGGACAGGGCGGAGGGTTCCACTAGCCCGAGGCTCGCGGCTGCCCGAGACAGCATGGCTGTCAGCTCCGGGTCTGACTTGGGCAATGCTGGTGCACCCGAAGGCGGCAGCACAGCTGAGTCATCATCCTCGGAGGACTCGAGCCCCCCTTGTGATGTGGCAACCGACATCGCATCATCCCCTGGAACGCTCATGGGTTGCGGTGCGCTAGAGGGGGGTGTGGCCCGAGGCATGAGCGCCGAGGCTTTGTTCCACATCGTCACCCTCAGGTCACCTGAGTATAAAATATCTTATTCAGGACAGTACTAAATAAACAATAACATGCATTTTGTATGATCTCTCTTATTTAGTTAAAATTATTCACATTTAACAGATTCTGCAAGTGTTCACATACTTT